>CM048749.1:338657798-339257798 GCA_026315105.1 Locusta migratoria
ATGCCTCAGATACGTAATTTCGCGGATATTTTCAAATTGATCTACACAGATAACGGAGTCGGCGTATCGCTTTCAGTATATTGCGCTAGTATTGTATTTCAAAATGTATGGCGAGCGTTTTCTTTCTCCCTACAGCCCATCAAGTCAGAAGAGTTATTCTTCTTCTTCTACAGTTAGAGAAAAATCGGTAAGATATCTTTCGCGACCTCCCCCAGTTAGTAAGAAACGGGATATTGTTCTATGGGAGGAACACACACGAATGGTTGTAGCCATTCTGCCTGCATGAATATTTTATCGACCGTACGATAGAAAAATGGCAGTTAATCTACAATCACACTGAGACAATAAAATGAAGTCACAGTTATGCGTATTTGGATGAATGTAGATGCTGACTAATTCCACCCTATGGGCCTCGAAAGGCCCACCGTTACCGACCAGCCACCGAGCCGTCCTCAGCCCAGAGGGTCATGTAGTCCACACGCCGGTCTCCTGTCCCGGCCGGCCGCTGTGTTAGTTTTCGTCACCGCAGCCACTACTGCTCAGTTGGTCTCAAGGTCAGAGAGCCCCCACGTGCCAACAACCACAGAGTAACATATACAGAGGAGAAGCCCCTCCCTAAACCACTGTCCTACGCTCCCCTCGTAGTTCCATAAGATGCTAGAAGGTGTCAAGCCGTTCCCTGGCTTAGGGTGCCTCTGGCACGTCAGAGGGTAGCGTGGAGGGGAGGGTGAGGGGAGAGCTCGCGCCGCCTGCCACAAGGCCACGGCTGTGTCCGGTTTGCTGGCGTTTGAGGGGAGGTGGTGGTGGGGACAGCCGCTACCTGCAGCTTACTCTGGCCAGTTTAAAGAGCTGCTTTTGACCGTAGTGCCATCATGGGACATCTTATGGAACTGCTGGAAACCCTCCCTCTCACACCCCTGAGCGTAGGACCGGGCACTTACGGAGGTTTCCCGTCTGTATATATTTGTCTGTGCAACAATGCATGGCGTCACGCGGAAAAGGTCGTGCAGTCTGAGGCGCCATGTCACGAACTGCGCGGCCGCTGCTGCCTGAGGTTCGAGACCTCCCTCCGCTGTGGGTATTTGTGTTGCCTCCTAGTATCAGTTTAAAGTATCTTGTGAGATTATGGACCCATGACGTTATCAGTATGGCCCATTAGTTACGCAAACTTTGAACTTTGAACAACACAAGACAGCTCCGGATGGTCACCAATCAAAGTTGTAATCATTCCTTAGGGCCCCTTTACACGCTACAAGATGTCTGTGCAGACTAGTTTGCAACGACCGTCTGCACATTAAAACGTTGCATTTACACGTTCCGACCGTTAGTACATCTTTGCTCAGTCTTGAGTTGTTCTGTCCATGGTATTATGGCTATGGGAAAATTAAGTAAATTTGCTTATAAAACAATATTGCTCGCCATAGCAATTACATTGGAAGAAAAGAAAAGAAAGAGGCCACAACGTAAAAAGTGGGTCAATGACTGGCTATTTAAATGTTTATCACTTTCACGCATTAATCTTTTAAAAGAACTAAAATTCGAAAAAGATGACAGGTTCAATTATTTACGAATGGATATGGAAACATTTTTATGCTTTTAGAACACGTCACACCACACATAAAGAGACATGACAGTGTGATGAGAAAGTTAATAAGTGCTTATGAGAGATTTTTTGTGACATTGCGGTTTCTAGCTACAGGCAGAAGTTATTCTGACCTTAAATTTTCTGCTGTGGTGTCACCATCATCACAATCCCACATCATTCCAGAAACATATGGTGCTCTAAGGCAGCAATATTTGAAGTTAGTCACAACCCCTAATGCATTATATTTATTTACAGCCATTTCTCTATTTGCATTTGGCTCGACTTCTTTCAGTTTTGCTATTAATGCTCGATATGCTACACGTGTTTTACTTCTGTCAGGATAGTCCCTGCTTTTAATCTTCTATATGGCTGGAAACGACTTGTGAAGTTCAATGAATTCCGTTAAAAACTCTCTTGACTACATTCGACAATTATGACTCTCTCCTGAAACATCACTCATATTGTTACGTTAGCCTCCTCACTGTCACAACACAACAATACTACACTGTACGCTGTCTACAGCAACAATTGACTGTGCAATTCGACTGAGATATCGTTCACATGCTCCGACTTGTGTGAGTGCCCTCTGTGTGATTTCAAACCGTGCCAGACTTTGCGCAGACCGGACACCGACCAGTAGCGCAGATCAAATCATCCGTCGATGAGTAATTTACACGCGCCGACATGTCTGCTGTAACGTTTCTGCTATGTTGCACGCTCCTTACAGAAATAAAACTTTGCTACCGGACATGTATAATACCACATTTTCACGTTCAGTTTAACATACTATTAGTAAAATGCTTTTAAGTAACAGTATGTTGATTTAAACATAACTTTGGCTGTCCTTTTACGTAATTTTCAATTTTTAATACTTTCATAAATAATAGCTGCAAACACTAAAAATGAATAACACTTAGTTTCAGAAATTGCTGAACCTGTAAAGATACCAATTTGTATAAAAGAAACAATATTGCATGTTATAACTATTGCACAACATGATTACATATATACCTTTTGTTTAAATAAATTAGGGCACACCATGTTTTATATATCACTGGATCCTAAATTAAATACTGATCATTCTTCATGCACTAAAATTAATAATCCGTTTGGTACTAAGAAACTATCTTCGAAATTAACAAAACTACGACAACCGTATACAAATTCAAATATATAGAAAATTAGACCGCAAACTGAAATACATTAAAATTCCATGTCTCAATAATAGTGCGTCTACACAATATTGGCAAAACAAATATGTGTGCACTTCAAAAACACAAATAATGTAAATAATTTGAGCGCTGTAAACACTAGTCAAAGGATGACTTTAAATTTTTGTACCACATTAAATACAAATTTCATGAAACACATGCATACATTGAGATAAATAGTTAAAGCTTAAATGTAATATTTTAATTTCTGTATTTTGGCATATTTAAAGTAAAAGAATATTGGTTAATTGTGAATTATAAAACATTGTCATTAGCCTTATTACGCGGTTATGCTGCAAAAGTTTGAGTGCGATCCATGCTCTGGCACTCGTTTGGTAGACACAAAGCTGTAAACATCTATGTTATCTGAGGCTAAATGTTTCTAACATTATAATATTGCACAACTAAACAAATTTGTTTCCATCACAATGGAACTATCATCAAGAGTGTCTGTGATTATTTAATTGAATCTCCTGAAGCATATTCTACTATTTTGCTGAATGCTGAGCAACAACAACACAGATGTCCGTCTTCAAGAACCAAGCTAAGTAAAATATTTATGTTCGATCTTCCCCATCTAAAGTGAAGTGGATTGCTATAAATGTGACTGTTGAAATGAAATATGTACCCCGTTTTTAGGAAACTTCAACTTAAACAGTTAAATCCACGTTCCAGAAGAGATGGTGTCGTTAGACTGCGCAAACAAATCCTGTACAGACAAGTCTGCTTACATGTCGGAGCGTGTAAAGGGGCCCTTACAGTGCTTAATTCCAGTGAGTAGGCTGGGGTCAATGTATGGACTGCGGTATGGCGCCACGTGGTAGAGAAGCGGTCCAGGAATTCAGGAACTCTGTTACAGTTAACAGACAGGAGGAAATGTAAAATTGCTTCCACTGCAGAAAATTCTGATATTTTTGTGGTTTCCTGGCCATGAAGCGGCAAGTTTTAGCGACGTGGCAGACAGGTTCAGTATCATTATTAGTTTCCTCGCACCGTGTCATAGAGATAGTGACCTATTTTGTTAGCAATTTAGTGATCAGTGTTATAAAGAGGGCATCTGACGAAGAGAGGACACAAATAGAGGAGAATTTCAGGAAAAATAAGATACCAGGTGCGAATGAGGCAATCGATGGGACTCACATTAGAATAGACAGGTCTATATATGATACCTAGTCGTATTTGAACAGAACAAACTATTTTTCTATTCAGTTCCAAATAGCGCGTGATGACAACCGTCAGATTCGAGATTTGTTCGTCTGTTTCTTTTAAATTAAGGGCCATGACACGACACCCCATAACTTTTGTTTTCTTTTCAGGCCCAAGCTGTTTATTATGTTGCCGGTAAAAGTCTATTATTTTTAATTCTAGCTCCCTGTCCCACTAGGGTTCTTGTGCAGAACGAGTGTGAAACTTCGGAGTCTGAAAACGGTACTGCATTGAAACACGTCCACTGAATGTGTAGTCATGTTCCATTTTTAAATTATGCATTAACCTAAAGTGTTTCTGCACCATTAATATTGTCTATTAGTTTTGTTAATTATTTTTATTCTGTTTATTAATGATAAATGCACCATGTTTATATGTTTCCACCCGTGTGATTAAACGTGTGTGTTCATCGGAATGTGGAAGGTTATTTTTAATATTGACTGACTGCCGCGCAGTGGCTTACAATCGCCGCCTCGCGCTTTAGGCCCTCGTTTACTTTAATTAAGTACGCATGGCTTCGTTTGTCGTCTGCGCTGGCGTCTGCTGGATGGCCAGAGACAAGCTTACTTGGCAAGATGGCAAGGTGGCCGTGTTCTTAGCGTAGTGCCAACCTAATCTTGGACGAAAGAGGTGTCAACAGCGTTCCTACAGGGTATCAAACACGTGTTTTTGCGGCATGGTAGTTGCGCATGCGGAGTAACACCTGCTTCTTAGCGCTTGAAAGTAGCAGTCTGACAGCCGCTGGAACGAATCTAAAGTCAGTGCCATTTGCTTGGAGGAAGATAAGTGAATGAAACTGGCGATGTCATAACGAAAACAGGAACCAGAGAAGTAGGTGCCAGCAGAAAGAGGAAAGTCTGCATTATCTTTGGTAAAAGAGCGACTATGGCGTCAATGTTTTATGGGAGGTGTTGTTAGAATGAATGAGCAGAGTGTTAATTTTAGTGGTATTAAGGTCCACACCAAAATTTCGTTTACATATAGCAGATTAATAGTGCAGACAGATTAGGAGGGCAACTTTCATAAGCGTTTGCACCCACATATATGACTGGGGTCTCAGGGCTGATGTTAAAGAAAAAAATGATGGACAAAGTGTATAATTTCTTATATATTTTATTTAATAAGACTTGAGATGCGAATGCGAACATCTTTTGTTAGTACCCACCTACATAGGGATGCATGATTACCAGCATAAAATAAAAGAAATCAGATCTAAAACTAAAAGATTTAAGTGTTCCTTTTTCCCGCGAGCTATTAGAGAATGCATATGTAGAAAAATGTGGCTTGCACAGTATTTATGTAGAAGTAGATGTAGATAAACATGTGAAAGACTAGACGGAGGCTGTACTATGTAAGTCGACGACAATTGTGTAAAAATATCACAATATTTATGCGACAGATTTATGTATTCCAATTTTAACAAAGGGTGACTTACTTTTATTGAATTTTTAAGTTTCTCAGACAAGGTAAGAGAAGATAAAAGATTGAAAATATATTTGACGATAATTTAGAGGTAGAAAAGGAACATGTTCGTGATATGAATCTATAGCCAGTTGGTGAGAATGGTTATTTGAACTTGGTGAATTTTTAAGGGAATGACAGCTTGTATAATATACGCTAGCCTCATGGTGATTGAACGTTAACCCTCGAAAGACCAACGTATTTAGCGTCACGTGTAATACCAAGCAGATGAGATTTTATACTTGCCGTCATAAGTTTGGGTAAAAAACAAACTTTGTAACATATCTTAGAAATAATTTTTTTGTATGAAGCTAATAATGTGTACTAGGGTTAGAGATTTTAGCATGTTACTAGCAATATCAACACACCTTCAATACCATATATTACTGGAGGGAGTTACCTTACGACTATCACAGAAAATGTAACATAATATACAATTTTCGTTAATTACTGTAGAATGTTTCTGAGACTACACTTTTAAGCGATACCTATGTCTAAATGCAGTATTGGATTTGAAAATGTTACCTGTTACATTGATTTCGAACATTGCAATTACTACTAAGATTTAAATTTTTGGCATCTGATAGAAGACTTAATTAAAATAGTTTTTATGTTTTAAAAATATAATTTACCTCACCACTTGATAATGTTTCTTAAGATAGGTATAAAATAACCCCCTCCGTTTCATGAATTGAGGGGGTTAATGGATCTTAATAATTAAAAATATTAAGATCGTACGAGTGTAAAAAGAAGGATCGATGTAGAGCTAAACATACATCTTATAATTCATTCCAATTAGTATGCAGTGATGGGTAGCACTGAGAGATAGGTTAGTGATCTTACAGGCAGAAGGACAAGGTCTAATAGAAATTTCTGGATAATAGAATATACTGAACTTAATTGATGAGAGGAGAAAATATAAAAATTCAGCAAGTGAAGCAGGCAATAGGGTGTTCAAACGTGTGAAAAATGAGACTGACAGGAAGTGCAGACTGGCTAAGCAGGAGTGGCTAGAGGACAAATGCAGAACCGTAGAACGTTGCATAACTACGGGAAAGATAGATACCGCCTACAGGAAAATAAAAGAAATATCTGGAGACAAGGAAAGCAGCTGTATGAATATCAAGAACACAGAGGGAAAACCAGTAGGCCTAAAAAGCAAAGAGGGGAAATCTGAACTGAGGAAGGAATATATAGAGGGCCTGTACAAAGGCAACAAACTTGAAGGCAGTATTCTAGAAATGGAAGACGATGTGGAGAAAGATGAGATAGGAGATAGAATACTGCGAGGAGAATTTGTCAGAACGCTGAAGGATTTCAGTCTAAACAAGGCTCCAGGAGTATATGATATTCCGTCTCAACTGCTGATTTCGTTAGGAGAAAAAATTGTTCCACCTGGTATGCAAGATGTAACTGGGGATATACCCTCCGACTTCCAAAATAATATTGTAATTCCATCTGCAAATAAAGCAAGTGCAGACAAATGAGAAAATTACAGAACTATCATTTCAGTACGTCATAGTTGTAAAATACTAACATGAATTATTTACATACGAATGGAAAAACTTACGGAAACGACCTCGGGGAAGATCAGTTTGGATTTAGGAGAAATGTAGGAACACTGGAGGCAATACCAACATTACGACTTATCTTAGAAGATAGGCTAAGGAAAGGTAAACCTACGTTTTTAGCGTTTGTAGACTTGGAAAAAGCTTTCGACAATGTCGACTGGAATACACTGTTTCAAATTCTGAAGGTATCAGAGGTAAAATATAAAGAGCGAAGAGTTATATTCAACTTGTACAAAAACCAGACAGCAGTTATTAGAGTGGGAGGGCAAGAAAGGGTCACAGAGTTTGGGAAGGGAGTAAGAGTTGTAGCCTTTCCCCAATGTTGTTCAATCTGTACATAGAGCAAGCAGTGAAGCAAGGAGAAATTTGGAGAGGGAATTAAAGTGCAGGGAGAAGAAATAAAAACTTTGCGGTTTGCTGATGACATAGTAATTTTGTCAGAGATTGCAAAGGATCTGTAAGAGCAATTGAATGGAATGGACTGTGTCTTGAAAGGAATATATAATATGGACATTAACAAGAGTAAAACAAGGATGATGAATGTAGCGTCAGAAAATCAGGTGATGCTGAAGGAATTAGATTAGGTTAAGAGACAATAAGAGTGGTAGATTAGTTTTGTTATTTGGGGAGCAAAATAACTTCTGATGGCCGAAGTAGAGAAGATATAAAATGCAGAATGTCTATGGGAAGAAAAGCGTTGCTAAAGAAAGGAAACTTGTTGACATCCAATATGAATTTCAATATTATTATGTCCTGCTTTCAGCATTTGTGTGGAGCGTAGCATTGTATGGTAGTGAAACGTGGACAATAAGGACTTCAGACAGATGATAGCAGCTTTTGAAATGTGGTGCTACAGATGAAAGATGAAAATTAGATGGGTAGATCACGTGACTAATGAGGAGGCGCTTAACAGAACTGGGGAGAAATGGAGTTTTTGGCATATCCAGACTAAGAGAAGGGATGGATTGGTAAGACACATTCTAATAATGTTCAAATGTTTGTAAATCTATCGGACCAAACTGCGTGGTCATCAGTCCGTAGCTTACAAACTACTTAAACCTAGGTAAACTATCCTAAGGACAACACACACACCCATGCCCCAGGGAGGACTCGAACCTCCACGGCGAGCAACCGCGCTTTCCGCAAGGAGACGCCTTAGACCGCTCGGCTACTCCACCGCGGCACATTCCAAGACATCAAAGAATTGTCAACATAGCATTAGAAGGGAGTGTGTGGGGTAAAATTCGTAAAGGGAGAACGAGAGACGAATACAGTAAGCAGATTCAAAAGGATGTAGGTTGCCGAACGTTTTCTCAGATGAAGAGTGTTGCACAGGACAGGGTAGCGTGGAGAACTGCATCAAACCAGTCTGCTGACTGAAGACCACAACAATTATGGAGGAAAAGAAGAGTCAGTCAAGGAGACGGAATATCACACCAAAAAAATGTGCAGTTGTTTGTTAAGCTTATGGGACTTAACTGCGGGGTCATCAGACCCTAAACTTACAAACTACTTATAAATTAATTTATACTAAAGACAAACATCCATGCCCGAGGGAGGTTTCAAACCTCCGTCAGGGAATGGCCTCGCGCATCTGAGCATAGTGCGTTAATGCGCTCGGCCACTCCGCCGCGGCTGTATTACCCCCCTCCAGTTCAACATTGTAATACAGGAAGCACTGGATGCAGTAAGTGAAGCAGAAGACGGAATTAAAAAGGGAACGAAAATAAACGTACTGGACTTAGCAGATGATGTAGCATTAATGGATGAAAATTTGGATGACCTTAAAACACTGACAAAAAGGTTCTTTAAAAAACAAAGGAAATTGTCTTAGAAGTAAATGACGAGAAAGTGTTGCCACTTCTTTCGCAAAGCTCGTCGCAGGTGATGCTCCAAAGTAATACTGTGCATTGACGGTCTGTCGTGGAGGAACGTAATGCGTTAGGTTAACACCATCACAGTCGTACATGAGAATCACTATAACTTTCAACATACTGAGGCTCTGACGCACTTTCGCGGCTACCCATAATGACGCCATTCGTTGGATTGGCATTTTAATTTCGGCTCGTACGATATGACCCATGTCTTATCCAGTGTTACGATACGTTGGACCGGTTGCTCACAAGTTGTGCTTCCCTCCATTTTGTGCACCCCATTTACATAGGATGGGCGATACCATTTCCTCGGAGGTCAGTGTTGTGTCGCACAAGTTGAAGTACTTTCTCCGCACATCGCCATGCAAGCATGGCGCGGCGTTCTTTAAGACGTCAGCCACAAGCGCCCTCTGCTGCAACTCCGCTCGTGGCCACCACTGAACTGTATCGGCCACTTAGCAATAGGACAGGCACCAGATAACTCTCATCAGTAGGCAGGTCTCTACCTAGTTAAACTATGTATCTGAATTCCAGTAGTCTTCAGTTAACAAAGTTAGGTATTGCACTATTTCTGCTAAATATATATATTGTACTAATCTAGCTTAGTGTTTCTAGTTTCTGCTGTCCCACTGGCTGGTCACCTCAGACTCTGTACCTGCACACGCGTGCATCCTATTTCCCTGTGTCGGTCTCTCTCTACTCGGCCACCGACACCTATGACAACCGGCGGCAACGAGACACAAAAGTGGCGACGAGGATGGGATACAAAAGTGGCGACGAGGAGCTGCTTGCAGTAGCCGGACAGCAGGAGCCGGAGCACGCAGAAATTGCTCCCGCCTACCCACCCTTATTATAAGATTTTTGGGGGAAGACATTCTGTTACGTGTTTTTTGTTCTTTTTTGTTACAGAGAGTCCTCTTTCACATTGCATTTGCGTTTTATTCTAAATTTTTTATATGCACATCGCCTAATCGGTCAGCATGGCCACTAACCCGAACCCAAACTTAATGGAAATTGTTCAGTTACAGACGGCGCAAATCACGCAACTACTCCAAGCTGTGTCCCAGTTAACAGCGCAGGCAGCTAACCAACAACAGCCGTCGCTTCAGACCCCCCCCCCCCCCACCCCCACACCTGCCACCGCACCACTTCTTACGTTTCGCCAGTACAAAGAAAGTGAGGAAGAATGGAGCGATTACTTGGCGCAATTTCAAGAACTCGTCACGGCTCATCAACTTACAGATCAGAAAGTCAAGCACCTTTTATTATTAGTTGTGGGCACCAAGACCTTCGTGTTACTGCAGAAACTGTTCCCCCACGCATCTCCTCGCGATATAGAGTTTGAACAACTCGTAGATGCTCTGAATGCTCATTACGAGAGAAAAGTTCTCATAGCCGCGGCGCAGTACCGATTTTTCAGACTTAAAAAATCACCGGACCAATCGCATCAAGAGTGGAATACTGAGCTGAAGAGCTTAACCCGCAAATGAAAATTTACTTGCTCTTGTGGACTTTCTTAGAGTGATGTCACGCTAAGAGATGCAATCACAGCGAACATTCAGGAACCCAGAATTAGGGCAGCAATTCTAAAAGTCTAATCCATCATTATATAGTGTACTGCAGCTTATAGAAGCGCATGATACCTTTGACTTGGCACATGTAGAAATGCAAAGCCACAGTGTTAATGCAGTGCACCATAACGGACGCTTTCCTAGTCGCAGTACTCAGTCTAGCCCTAGTGATTCTTACAATTCTACCAGCTGTGCTGAACAGACAGTGAACAATAGCCAGAGTAAAAGAGCGACACAATAGTAGCCCCGTCGTGATAGACAATGTACTGTGAACAACGGGCGCCAACGCTCTTATCACAAAAATGTTCGTAAATCTAGTCCCCAGTGTGTAACTCGCCACAAGCGTGCGCAATGCCCTAGTCGCAACGCCATCTGTTATCAATGTGGCAAATCAGGACATGTACAAACGGTGTATATGCAGAATAAAAATTCTAAGAACGGTGCCGTTAAAAACATTGTTTCGCAGAGTGCAAGAACAGTTCATACTGTAAATGTCACACACGCTGTGGATTTGGACAGTGTTTCTCCTGAGTCTCAAATACAAGAAAGTTCTTCTGCGCCTACTGCAAAACTATGTAGTGAGCCACGTCGCAAGTGCCGTCGAGTGCGTAAAACTGTGCAACGGAAAAGGGTTTGGGACAAGCATAATGACTATGTACAGTGCAATCCTGTAGTGAACCTAGTGCCTTCTGCAAGTTCTCCTTGTAAAAGTGCCCAGTGCTGTGTAGCCAGTGACAGTAGACTTGATGTAGCTATTCACAGTAAGTTTAGTGCAGTAGTTAGTAAATCTGGGGTAGCCTCGCATGCTTGCGTGGAAGCCGATTCGGCGGTAGTGACATCTAGGGACAGTGTTATTAATCTGCTGTGTGCCAATTCTGCATCGCTTCCTTCCGTACGCAGCCCACACATGCACAAGTGCAGCAAACAAACTGTAGCAGACGCCTTCCACATTCACGCACCTGCCTTGTGCCAAGAGCAAAACTAAGTTTCCGTAGAAACTAAGGCTGTGCAATTTCTGCTTGATACTGGTTCCGTTGTCAAACTAATGAATAATGACACTTATGAACTTCTGGGTTCGCCAAAATTGTCGCCATTTCAGCAAGTGCTAACCGTACACAGGACAAAATATTCCCATGCTGGGGACATGTAGCCTGCCTGCCTCTTTTCAAGGTGTTACCAAAACTGTCCCTTTTGTAGTTCTCCAGGCCAAATCTACACAGAATATTTTTGGACTAGATGCATTCGATTTGTCTGGCTTATCAATTCAAAGAGATGTGCATCAAATTTCGTCACTTGTACCTCAGGACAAAATCAATGCATTGTGTGAAAATATAGTGACTTGTTTTCGCCGGAACTAGGTTGTGCAAAAGACTTCGTGGTACATGTAACTTTAAAAGAATCTGCAGTATCAAAATTTCGTAAAGCTAGACCAGTGCCTGTCGGCCTTCGTGATAAAGTTGCTGAAGAACTTAAACGTTTGCAGGATAGTGGCGTGATTTCTCCTATTTCTGCGAGTCAGTGGGCCTCGCCTTTAGTGATTCTAATAAAGCCGACGGGAAAACTTCGTCTCTGTGCGGACTTCAAATCAACAGTGAACAGTCAAACAATTGTAGACACTTACCCCCTGCCCAGACCTGAGGTACTTACGGACAAATTAGGACAGTCTCGCTTCTTTTCTAAGATTGAATTAGCAGAGGCATACTTACAGATTCCGCTTGAAGACGAGTCCAAAATGTTTTTCGTCATTAATACTCACATGGGCCTTTTTCAATTTCAATGCCTACCCTTTGGCAGTTCTTCCGCCCCCGCTATTTTTCAGCATTTTTTGGAACAACTGACAGTTTCTGTACCGTGCTGCTCGAACTATTTAGATGATATTGTGGTCTTTTCAAAGTGTTGACTGCAGCAGGTCTACGTTGCAATAAAGCAAAGCTTTCGTTATTCCAGACTGAAATGGTGTACCTAGGCTATGTGATAAATGCCCAAGGAATCTATCCCTTACAATCACATATTCAGGTAGTCAAAGACTTGCTGCCTCCTAAGAATGTGCACGAATTGCAAGCAGTAATGGGAAAGCTTAACTATTATTTCAGGTTTATTCCCAATGCCGTTCAGATTGCAGCTCCACTGCATCACTTACGTAAGAAGAATGTTCCTTTTGTATGGTCTAAAGACTGCCAGGCTGCATTTGACAAATTAAATTCTGCACTACTCAGTGATGCATTTTTGATTTCCTTTGACCTTCAGAAGCCCGTAGTGGTAGCAGTGGATGCCTCGTCTTACAGTCTGGGTGCAGTATTGTCACATCGTATTGGATCTCACGATGGTCATATTGCCTTTGCGCCAACGCAACAAAATTACAGTCAGATAGAAAGGGAGGCCTTAGTAATCATTTACGGCATCACAAAGTTTCATCATTATCTCTATGGCAGAAAATTCTATTTGTTGAGAGACCACAAGCCTCTAACGTCGTTGTTCCCACCCACAAAGCCAATTCCGCCACGAACGGCACAAAAGCTTCAGAGATGGTCCTTGATTCTGTCTAATTATCAGATTTTGTACCGTCCTACCACTAAACATGCCAATGTGGACACACTTTCCCGGCCAGGATGTGTCGTTTGATTCTTCAGAAATGGCAGATAGACTCCAGAGATGCTTCCACTGTCGCAGACCCTTTGGAGTCTCGTCGGGTTGCACAAGAAACAGCTGAAGATGCAGACCTAAGTGTGTTACCACGTTTTGTTCGCTCAGGGTGGCCTGCCAGAGCCAAAAATTTATCGGCCTTTGGTTCGACGTTATATTGCACAATGTCATGCATTGTATTTAAGTCAGGGTGTTCTGTTGTTCCATACCGACAACGACCAACAAGAGTGATTGTTCCTCGTTCCCTGCAACGAAAAGTCTTACGCCTCCTGCATCAATGACATTGGGGTATCGTCAGGACAAAACAACTGGCCAGACGTCATTGTACCTGGATTGGTATGGATGCCCAGACAGAGAGCATGATGTCACAGTGTACGGTTTGTGCGGAGCATCAGGCAGATCCTCCGCAAAGTTTCTGTGACTGGCCACGCCCCAAGAGACCATGACAACGTTACGCATTGATTTTGCCGGACCTTTCTGGAATACGCGCTGGTTAATCGTTGTAGACGCTTTCAACAAGATTCCTTTGTGATTACCATGAACTCGACGACAGCGTCTAGTACAATCAGTGTCTTAAGATCAGTACTTTGTATCCAAGGTTTGTCTGAAACTATCGTTAGTGACAATGGACCTCAGTTTGTTAGTGCGGAATTTCAACAGTTTTGTCGTGTGAATGGCATTCAGCATATCGCCACCGCACCTTTTTACCCTCAGTCCAATGGTGAAGCAGAACGTTTCGTTCGAACATTCAAGTTTCACATGGAAAAGATGAAATGTCAGCACTCCAGGCAGCAAGCTCTTAAAATTTTCCTATCTACGTATCGGTGACGGCCCGTCTCCTGCCGAGATGCTCCACGGCCGCCGTCACTGCACTCTCCTTCACCTGCTGCAGACTCCCACGCACCGAGTCGGTTCATATGGCGCTTCGTGTTTTCAGGTTTCTACGCCGGTGCTGTACAAGCTGTTTGCTGGACCCAAGAGATGGATGCCGGGCACCATTCAGCGCGTGCTCGGTCGCAATATGTATGTTGTACGTTCTTCCACAGGGTCGGAGCTGCAGCGCCACGCAAACCAGTTGTACCTGCACAGGCCGCGCGATGCTGTCTCTGGTTTCTTGATTCCAGACCCAGTTCACTGCCACCTCCACATCGCTCGCCGACGAGCCCAGCGTCCCCGGACTACTAGATGGTCCCCATGAAGGTCGACGCACCTCCATTGCAGTCGTCCCCGCCGCCGCCGCAGCCGCTGTCGCCGCAGCAGATGACAGCGTCACCGACAGGAACTCCAGGACCGTGCGGGCCCCCTGCCTGGGCCACGCACTTCAGAAGAAGATGACCTGCTCCCTCTGGGCGGAGATGTGCGGCCTTCCCCTCGTTTTGGTGGGTTCCCCAGGGGATCGCAAGGTGGATACCGGGGCGCGGACGGCGTCTCGATCCCAGCCTCAGCTACGACGCCCATCCCACCAGTAACGCCCTCGCCCAGGCCCTCCTCGCCGTAGCCTCAGCCCTACGCCACGACGGCGTGGCGGTTTGGGGGGGGGGGGGGTGTCGCACAAGTCTGAAGTGTGCGCCACCTACTTTCACCGCGTGCCGCCATGTAAGCGCGGCGCGGCGTTCATATGACGTCAGCCACGAGCGCCCTCTGCTGCAACTCCGCTCGTGAGTTGTATCTGTATCGGCCACTTACCAATAGGGCAGGCACCAGATAACACTCATCAGTAGGCAGGTCTCTATCTAGTTAAACTATGTATCTGCATTCCAGTAGTCTTCAGTTAACAAAGTTAGATATTGTACTATTTCTGCTAAATATATATCTTGTACTAATCTAGCTTACTGTTTCTAATTCTGCTGTCCCACTGGCTGCTCACCTCAGACTCTGTACCCGCACACATGTGCATGCTATTTCCCTGTGTCGGTCTCTCTCTACTCGGCCATCGACACCTAGGACAACCGGCGGCAACGAGACACAAAAGTAGGGTAGGTATGTCAACAACGTGTTCTACTAGCAACAATAGTAGATTCCATTACATAGTGTCTCCATAGTACTTGTGAAGTAACCCTTAAGGTAAGCCTTGCATTATAACGAGGAAAGAGCTTCATTTTGAAACATTTTATTCGTTTGAACCTGTTTAAAGTGAATATGTAGTTATTAACTTCTCATATGATTTAATTAATTATTGTGATGCTCAATGTATGTAGGTAATTTGACTCTGAACCTTTCATCTTATTTATTTATTCTCTGTATTGTAATTGTTTATGTATATATTATTTTATTTTGTATGTTTTCTATATGACTGTGATTACTTGTTATGTTTAATTTGTCAATGTAAAATAATTCTCTGTAAACGAGATCAAATATCGATCTGAGCAGTTATCGATATGGCTCCTCAGCACAGAGACTTTATTGTATAGCAGCGCTCGCCTGTGGGAGAGCAGGCAAGCAGCAGTATCTGCCACCCCGTGACAGATCAGACTTTCGTGCGCGGTCCACGGAGTGCTCAAACAATATAAGTAACAAAGTTAAAACAAAGTGTATGTTACAATTTGTGATAAGTGCAACGAAATGAATGTTTATGTGGAACCAGTGAATATAGGTGAAATAAGAATTGATATTAATGAAACATTTATTCGTTCGTTCTGCTGAGGCAGAAATTCGTTACGTGTTCGGTAACCGTCCCAGACGTCCGAAACGCGGTAGCGTCATCACGAACGCTAACGGTCGCGTTTAATTACGCGATTCGCGAAGCATCACGGCGAACTGCTAGCAAGCTGCTAAAGGAGGAGCCACCATCAAAATGATATCTGCAAGAATTTATGTACTATTTATATGACTGCAGGGTACCACGTCGCTGGACTGATAAATCGTTGTAATTTACTGTGAATGCATGTTTAAGTTTTGTTTAAATACAAGAACATTATACAGTACTTTTGCTATCTTATTTGAACAACTAATTAACCACTCATGATTAGTATAACAATCCTCAATAATGCATGAATAATATTTCTACACAATTTTACAATCAAGTGAGTGTCATTAATTATTAGAGACTGTGATAATCATTCAGTTGAGACAATTTTGCTAAAATTGATGATAGAAGATAACAGACAGTTGCATGCCAGTGTTACGTTCCAAACCTAACAATTAGCAAAGAATCAGATTAGGTCAAAAATTGAGAACAGTAATTGATTACCATCATATTAATTATTGCAGATTAATGAATAATTTTTCTATAAAGAACCAAACTCGTACCATTGCCGTATGCATAGCATCAATTAAGACTGATTTGCTTAAGTTTCCTATTTGCTTGATAGAATTAATTTTATCAGATACTGACTTTAGTGGTTGGACTGCACCCACTTGCCAACCACTTGATGTTAAATATCCTACTATTCATAATTTTATAAATTATCATTACCATTGGCGTACAAATTGAGCCGTACGCATTTCACAGACGGAGTAGTTTAATTTCCGTTATCTGTATGTGCTCAGTCTCTGTAGGAGGTTTTGTAAGGAAAGGAAAATTAGTGATCTTTTGAAAAGTTTGTCAGATAGGTCCATAGTATTTCTTATTACACTAATTGTCTTGCTAATTATTTTCAAAATTAAAATTACACCATTTGCATTAATCACGAGTTTAACGTAACTAACCACGATATTAAGTTCAGGTTTGTTATGTTGCTCAAACATTACAACAGCCACCACAGTTAATAACACGTAAATCAAAATTCAGTTCTTTCTTCCACTCACACCTTTCACCCAATATCCCCGACAAATATTTTCTTTCCTTACACAGTGTTGCCCCTTTTTAAGTTCAAACCCACGTAAAATGGGCATCCATCTAAAAAAAAAAAAAAACTGTAGTTTTGTGTTGAAAATATTACTTGTTTACGTTTTAGAATGTGTCATGGTATCTACTTTCATAAGTCCCTGCCGTATGTTCATGACCATAAAGTCGTATTTCAGTGAATCTTGTTGCTCCATAGATATCTGTGGTGAATAAGCGTTGCTAACGTCATCGATCCCCAGACTTACAAACTACTTAAACTAACTTACACTAAACATAACATACTTATGGTCGTTCCCGCGAGGGAGGTGAAATATTTATGTGGGGCACCCTGTAGATGACACGCAACAAATACTTACTAGTGGTTTCTGCATATTGGGCAGTAATTAGGACAGTCTGATTTTGATAAGGGAACACATGTTTCCATGTATAGCTTGGCAATGCGCATGTTTTACAACTGGTCCCGATCGATTTTGGTTTATCGAAACACGACGGCTAACCATAATGAAATGTTTTTTTTTTTTTAGTCTGTCACACGTTGAGCACAAATTGCAGTTTGAAACGATAGCAGAGGGTTGGGGAAGACGCCGATCCAGGCGGCTTCGTCGACTTTCACGGTGTCCACATTTTAAATGCAAATTACATTGCAGTCATATGCAAATCAAGTTATATTTGATATGCAGATAAAAGATTACATTAATTTGTTAGATATAACGATGTGTCCTTTTAATTGAGTTATCGACAGTGATTGGCAATACTCAAGGCTCTTGTAGCACTTAATACTTTTGGGAAACCAACGAATTATGTGTCTCCAGGCTGGCGACTCTATAGACAGGCAGCAAAGCAAAGCGGATTTGTGGACACCACGAACACAGGTTTAAAAAAGAAAATATTAAAAAGAATGCCAGGTAAGATAACGTTCGCCAACGTCTACTGTGTGCCGAGATGACTAGGAGGGCACATGTGGAAAGACCATATGGCACGGGTCAAGTCAGGGACAAAGAGAAACCTTATCAAAACGTACGCTTTCAAGAGTTTTGTGTCCCAGCCTCGTCGCCGCTTTTGTGTCTCGTTTCCGTCGCAAGTGTCGGTGGCCGAGTAGAAAGACCGACACAGGAATAAAGGATGCACGATTGTGCAGGTAGGAGGTGACCAGCCAGTGGGACAGCAGAAACTAGAAACACTAGAGTAAATTAGAACGGTATATATTTCTTAGAGACTTAGTAATACTTAACTTTTACATATCTCAGTACTGCAGAATGCTAATACATAGTTGAGCTACAGGCCTGCCTAGTGCCTATCCGATAGCCTATCTGATTCCGAAGTGTTAGCTGGTTCCTATCTCAGTCCCAAGTGAACGATGTCGTTCAGTGGTGGCCACGAGCGGAGTTGTAGCAGAGGGCGCTCCTGGCTGACGTCGTAAGAACGCCGCGCCGTGCGTGTATGGCGGCGCGCGGCGAAAGTAGGTGGCGCGCACTTTAGACTTGTGCGACACCACATAGAGAGTTAGGGAAAGTGTATATGCCAATCGACACCCAGTCATAAACGAAATTCACGCCGTAAGTCCGTATGCCATACGTTATCTGTTAAATGTTGGTTGAGTTGTTACGCAGCATCATTTATTTTCGTACGCTGTCTTGTACTGATAACGTGTTTTTTACACTCATGTTCAGAAGAAAATCTAATATATAAAAAATAAATATTTTAATTGAAATATTTTTTAAAGAAGATCAGCCTATATCACGTTAAAAACAGATTTGTTTTATTTCACAACTAGTCTCAGCTAAGCTTTTCGCCATTTTCAAGTGAACAATACTCAATTTAAAAACTAAAATTCACATGTACATGAAAATACTGCTCGATTTCGTGGTCTAACTAGTGGATTTTATCGTGACAGAATATTACCAAAGGCAAATGACACAACTTAAGGATATTTCGCAAGGCTGCTGATACCACCTGTTGAACAGCTGTTGTTTGATGAGCAGTAATTGCCTGGATGTCAAATGTTAGGCACACAACCATTCGTTTATGAAAGTCAGCAGTAGTCTGAACTAGAGTGGTGAGAAACCACAGCTTAAATGTTATGAGAGCCTCCATTGATGTCCATCAAATGTCTGTCGCCAATATATATAACAACATGTCACATGATAGGCAGCATGATTAACTTTGTAAACAGTCATTTACGATAACATGTGTCGTTGTATTTCAGAGGTTAACCATGCAACTAATTGATGGTACCAACTACAGACTGCCATGTAATTATAGTTCAAATATAATATCTTGTGGCATGTTGTTATATACACTCCTGGCCATTAAAATTGCTACACCACGAAGATGACGTGCTACAGAGACGAAATTTAACCGACAGGAAGAACATGCTGTGATATGCAAATGATTAGCTTTTCAGAGCATTCACACGGTGGCGATACCTACAACGTGCTGACATGAGGAAAGTTTGCAACCGATTTCTCATACACAAACAGCCTGGTGAAACGTTGATTTGATGCCTCGTGTAAGGAAGACAAATGCGTACCATCACGTTTCCGACTTTGATACAGGTCGGATTGTAGCCTATCGCGACTGCGGTTTATCGTATCGCGACACTGCTGCTCGAGTTGGTCGCAATCCAATGACTGTTAGCAGACTATGGAATCGGTGGGTTCAGGAGGGCTATACGGAATGTCGCGATGGATACCAACGGCCTCGTAACACTTGCAGTCGAGATGACAGGCATCTTATTCGCATGGCTGTAACGGAGCGTGCAGCCACGTCTCGATCCTTTAGTCAACAGATGGGGACGTTTTCAAGACAACAGCCATCAGAACTAACAGTTCGACGACGTCTGCAGCAGCATGGACAATCAGCTCGGAGACCATGGCTGCAGTTATCCTTGACGGTGCATCACAGACAGGACAAATAGGACAAATGTTCAAATGTTTGCAAATCTGTCGGACCAAACTGCGTGGTCATCAGTCCGTATCTTACAAACTACTTAAAATAAGGTAAACTAACTTAAGGACAAACACACCCATCCATGTCCCAGGGAGCAACCGCGCGCTTCGCAGCGAGGCGCTTTAGACCGATTTTTTTTTTTTTTTTTTTTTTTTTTTTTTAGTTGAGTTCGTTCTTGGTTGATCGTTCATTATTTGGCTCAGCTTTTTTATTACAGAGGGCGTTCGGCCCCCTGACCGGGCGCGCTGAGCCACGGCGCCCGGCAGACCGCTCGGCTACTCCTTCGCGGCCATCACAGACAGGACCGCCTGTGATGGTGTACGCAACGGCAAACGTGGGTGCATGAATGCCCCGAATGGTATGGGCTACCATTGGTTACACGTCTCGGTCACCTCTTGTTCACATCGACGGCACTTCGAACATTTCAGATATGTTATGTCCTTCATTCGATCCCTGCGAAACCCTACATTTCAGCAGGATAATGCACGACCGCATATTGCAGGTCCTGTACGGGCCTTTCCGGATACAGAAAATGTTCTACTGCTGCCCTGGCCAGCACATTCTCCAGATCTCTTACCTATTGAAAACGTCTGGTCAATGGTGACCGAGCAACTGGCTCGTCACAATACGCCAGTCACTACTCTTGATGAACTGTGGTATCGTGTTGAAGCTGCATGGGCATCTGTACATGTATACGCCATCCAAGCTCTGTTTGAATCAATGCATAGGCTTATCAAGGTCGTTATTACGGTCAGAGGTAGTTGTTCTGGGTACTGATTTATCAGGATCTGTGCACCCAAATTGCGTGAAAATGTAATCGCATGTAAGTTCTAGTATAATATATTTGTCCGATGAATACCCGTTTATCATCTACATTTGTTCTTGGTGTAGCAATTTTAATGGCCAGTAGTGTATATTGTAGACAGGCTAGACATCAGCAAAGGCTCTCATAACATTTGCGCAGTGGTTTCTTACTGCACTGGTGACGTTACTAATGACGTCAATGATAGTGTCACTTATAATTATATCATCAGTGACGTTATTAACAGTGACGTCATCAGTGCAGTGACATCATCAGTGACAACTGCTGCAAGATGGCGGACATTGACAATTTGGCGGACATTGACAAGATGTGGACACTGACAAGCTGCGTTATAAAATTATTAAAAATCATGTATTATTATTTTTATTATTATTATTATTAGCATGAAATATGTTTTTACCACATATTCAGTAAATTTTACATTTTCGTATCGTTGGTCAACATCCGTGAAACCCGGCTGGTTGATGGCATCTTTTCAATAACAGAGTCGTGAATAGCCAGACAGTATGTTTTTGTATTCTTTTGAAATGGATTTTGTAGCTTCATTTCAATCTGCATATCAGAGTTAGAAGATAACAGCTTTTCTTCTTGTCATGAGCAATCAATGACATGGTCATTTCTGAAACTCTTTACGACTCATCAGAGGATTTGCAATTTTTCCTCTTGTCTCATAATACACAGACTGACATTTGTTGTATTTTGCATACGCTAGCACCGTATCCTTCGTCAGTCGAGTAGTTCTCGTCGTAATATTTTGATGAGTTCAGTTTTATCTCTAATTTTGTCAAATCTATGGCATCTAATATACTACAATCAGAGTTCATGGCTTTCCTGTCTGTTTGAAAGGCGATAATTATGCATCGAGCGGTTTCGAAACCAGACTTGCTCTTTACTTGTCACGTCCATTGATCAACTTGCGGCGTGATGCATTCCGTTAGTTCCCAGTGGTGGAATGCCAAATTCAGGCTGAGATCATTTTTTATGGTTTTCATTAATGATTTTTTTTCTTTTTCTGACACCTGAATTTCAGGTATACCCCAATAAATATTATCAATCACAATTTTCGACTTAGCGTCGGCAGCATCTGCGATAATGATATTTGCCTCATGTTCGCTACAAACCAACACAAGTTTATGGCTATCGTTTAAAATAATCTTCCTGTAATCCTCAGCGAAACAGAGTGTCATGCGCAGTGGAATGCAGAAGCTGAAACGTCCATCAGAGTTAACAAATTCTTCTAGTTCTTCTTTCTCACCGCATCCTGCAATACTTCAGCTTCGCTCGGTGTGAATGAGGCGTGGCGTACCCCTTCATCAGCGCCACAATTCCAGGATTGCGCACATCATCTATTTGCTTGTTATTCAAATAATATTGAATTGCAGAAAACAAGTGGGGCATACAATTTTTGTTCAAATGAATATCAGTAGCCACTCCTGAGCAATCCGACTTTAGTAGACGACCGTGAATATAAAGATGGCTCTCACAAGTCAACAGGTATAACATTTTATCGTTTATCGCTATTGATATTTTATCATTGTAAGCGAAATATGGTTGACTGTACGGTTTGTATCTACGATATTGAAATCGAGTAACTGAGTTATCAGCATGAATCTTCTCTCTCACACTCAGTAAATAAGACATTTTTCATCCTTATAAACATAGTAGCAGTTTTGAATGGGAGTTCACAGAGAGTGACGTTCGTATGTATAGCACACTATAGGCCACTCTCGATAGTAGTTCTCGATTGTATAGAGTCAACACTTTTTTACATTAATCTTCTTCTTCTTCTTTTTAACCTTTTTCACTTGTCTCTTTTTATATATAGCCTCTTTCTTCTTCATTTGACTCTTTTTCTGTTTATATTTTCTATATGTAGACACATTCATCTCATCAAGCGTAAGTTGTTGACTGTAGAGGTTTACCATCTCGCCCTTTTTAAATGCAATCTCACAGTTATTTTCTCCCTGTCGAAATCAACTAGAGTCCCGTTCTCATCTCTAATAGATATACTTACCTCTTTAATGTGTTGTACAAATGGGTGAATTCGATGACTCCACAATCTTATATACAGGTGGGACTGCAGTCCAGAACTGATGTAATGTGCGTAGAAACGCGGTTGTGGAAGGAGCCAGCCGAAATGTTGCAATCTATGCATAACACATTAATGTTCTGAATATTTACACCGCGCTCAGCTAGCGTTGAAGTTTCCTTGTCAATATACATATTCTCAAATCCTAGGACTGAGCCAATATTGTTATCCAGTGTAAAATCAACAGCTACATTAAACCACATTTTACATCGTTTGTAAGGTTTATGGTAAGAGATTCTCAGTTCTACTTTGAATTTCCGTTTATTATCCCCGGGGGCGCATCATCATTTTCGTTGCACAACTGACTCTGCATTAGTAAAAATTAAAATATATCTTTGAGTTCGTATGTTCCACGTTGTATAGTAACTTTATCTAGAATTTCATTATTACCAATGTAGTTATAGAAGTAAAAAGTATTTTTAGACGTAATATTCGGTATAGAATTGTATGTAAATAAGTTGAGTAATACAATTTCGTAGGAATGAGACAAATTAATTGTGGAATTAAATGTGGAGGTTATAATCGAGTTTTTACCTAATAGGCTAAACATCACGCCGTTCTCGCCAACATCCATTATATATTGGAAATTCTTAATATTTTATCCGGAATTTAGAAACTTTAAACAAAAAAGGCCGATCCTATGGCTCTTAGGTGACTGAAACGTATTGTAGTTATACTTAATAGTACAATTTTTGAAATACCTATTTCTAGAGGAGGCGGTAAATTGCCGAAACTATCAAAATAGTAGACATAATTTCCTCTCTTCTTAAAATAAACCCAGTGGGAGCCAGGCTCACTATCTGTATGGAGGTTGACAATTGCACTCATATCTTTTAGGTTTATTTCGTAAAGTGTCTCTCATGAAGACACCTCAAAAGGGGGGTATTTCAAGTTTTGTAGCATAGCGTTTTAAGACGATGTTTGTAAGTGCCCTTTGGAGAAGATTATTTAACGAGAAACATCACAGGCAACATGTATTCTCCTTTATTTTATCAGTTTGATGTGGTGGTCCACCCCCAAAATTTTTCGAAGCTGGGGTAAGTGGGACAGGTACTTACGGTATCTGGCCCGCCTAGGACCCATTTACACCAAGCACACCCATTTACCCCAAGTATATTATCATTATTGCTTCTTTTTAATTCATTACTGATATCAAGTTTATTTTTCCTTGTGAATTATGTTAATTTTATGTAGAGTAAAAGTCTTGAATATCCGTCTGCAGATCGCTTTTATTTTTTATAATATGTCCAGTTTCAGGACAGCTTCAGAGCTGTTAACAAATGTTACAATTAATTGTAAGCTACTGTTTACCACGTATAAAGTCCAAAAAAGTCAATGGAAAATAAAATTATGAGAAACATACGAATTCTATGAAGTTACAGAGTAATCTGTCGCGTGATGAACAAGAGTTCACAGTCGTTACTAAAATACAGTAGCCTCCTGACGCTTTATGTAATGCATTTCCATTCATCTGATTGGTGGTTCCTATCCTTGGAGACACAATGCCACAAGAAGTAGTCTCTTGCTTAAAAGATGCAGGTGCAATTTTGCTGCAAGAAGAGCAAGCCAGCACATCCACAACTGCAGACCGACCAGGAGTAGGCAATGCATCTACAGATGCAAAGCAACCAAGAGTGGACAATACACCCACAGATGCAAACCATCCAGAAGTAGCCAATACATCCACAGCTATAAATCCACCAGTAACAACTAGTACTTTAAAAAGAGAACGTCACAAAATTTTTGAAGATCTATTGCTAGTCATGCTTCAGAATGAAAAAAGAACAGAAACAGATGATAGAAAACGTAAAAAACTTGTGACAAATTGTGAGATTATTCGATCAAAAGAATATCTATTAATGAAAGAAAGAGAAAAGGAGGAGGAAGTGAACAGAAAGTTATTCAAACAGGCTGCAAGACAAAAGAAGAAAAACCTGGCAAACATGAACATTTCTAAGCACAGTGCCAGCAGCAAAAGTAAAAAGAAGAAATGTAATAATACTGATGCAGATACAAGTGAAGAATGTGACCAGTTTCCTGTGTGTGACAATGACGATGATCATGATTTTATGAGTTATTCCGACGAAGAAATAATTGAACAAGATATGAATTCAATACAATTGGGTGAATATTGTGTTGTGAAAGTCTATGAAAAATCAAAAGTAAATTTCAGGCTTTACGTTGCAAAAGTGACAAACCAATCAAATGCTGGATATGAAGTTATGTTTTCAAATGACACTTCAGAAGCATGAACTTCATGGAAACAGGAGAGGAGGCATATATTACCGAAAATTATGTAGTAAGGAAGCTGTCAAAGCCTCTTAAAAGCAGGATTTATAGGCATGATCAGCTTCACTGATGATATGACTGACTTATCGAACATTTTGTAACTTTTTATCGAGATATGATTAAATGTTAATTACTAAATTTCGGCTTATTAACATTACGCGTGTTACTGTAACTCTTGTTTTATAATAAAAGTTGAGTTATCCAATAATTTGAATTAATTTCACACCCAGTCACTCTGTAGAGGTTCACTTGCATTGTCGATTACTCGACTACAGCGTCATTGAAATGGAGTTTAAATGTTACCCAACAGGCCCAATTACCACAATTGAGGCAACAAAAATTAGTACTGAACTAAGACCCCTATGGTCCAGTTACCCCACTCTGTGGTGGTATTTGGGCACATGGGCACTGTTTTTTCTTTTCCCTTCTCCAGTTTAAATATAATGCAGATTACATTATGTTGTAACATATTTGTGGGTAGAGCGTTGTATTATAAGAAAATATATTTTAGATGGTAATTTAACGTATTAATACTTCCTAGGCTAGTATAAAGTTAGGATCTACGCACTCACGTTGTAAAATCATGCCACAGATGATCCAAATGACCTTATACATCTGAAAGTTACAATATTGCTTACTGACGTAGCCTCAACAGATAATAAACAGTTCTCTTCTTTTAATCGAAATGAATATAGGCTGCTCACGTTATAATAGTCTCGCGACATTCATGGTGTTCTTCCCATCTGGTCTTTGGTTTAATTCACACAGCTTCGCCGCTATTTTTTGTATTCCCTTCTTCATTTTATAATTTTTTCAGTGTTGTTTACATGTGTTGCCAACTTTCTGAGACTATGTATGGGGCGTCGGTGTGGTCGCAAAAGATAATGTTTATTTTTTCGTTGTGCGTGAGTGTGTGTGTGTGCGTGTGTGTGTGTGTGTGTTGTGGAGGGGGTAATGGGAATGTGAAGGAACTTGGCCTATTCCTATTCCTTACGTTTACTTGGTCTTTCATCTTTATTTTTTTCTGCTTTGGTTTTTTGTATATAGTCGTTTTCCTTGTGGTGTTAGGTCTTTCTGTGGTTCATTCTAATTATTTTCATTACTTCTTCTCTGGTTGTTGGTTTGTGGTTGTGTGTTCTTAGGTGCTCAGTAAATCAGAGATTACACCACACACAGACACACACACACACACACACACACACACAAAGTACTATCTTTTTTGTACACACAGGCCCCCATACACATACTCAGTTTAGTTATCAACACACGTACAGAAACGAATTCCTAAACGATATACCTTCACGTCTAGGAAATAGTGTATATTGAAAAAGTGATAAAATGAAGAACGAAATACAGAAATTGTGGCGAAGTTGTGTGTGAATTCCACCGGTGACCAGGTGGTATGAACACCATGAAAATCACGAGAATATAAAACATGACTAGCCTTTACTTGTATAAAATGGTTTACTTGTATAAATCTTTACCTAGGTTTCGGCAAAAGTAATTTTGCCTTCTTCAGAAGTATACCTGTTTTCAGAATTTTTAATTTGGTGTCCGAATATTTAGATGCAGCTTATGATACCTTGGCTGGCAGGAACTTCAAAATTTTAAACATGGCTGCAATTCAGCAACGGTGGAACACGATCCAAAAGTCAACACAGTTTCAGCCGACCAGTTGCATAAACCTTGGTTTATACATGTAAACCTTTTTATGCAACTGGTCGGCTGAAACTGTGTTGACTTTTGGATCGTGTTCCACCGTTGCTGAATTGCAGCCATGTTTAAAATTTTGAAGTTCCTGCCAGCCAAGGTATCAAAAGCTGCATCTAAATATTCGGACACCAAATTAAAAATCCTGAAAACAGGTTTACTTCTGAAGAAGGCAAAATTACTTTTGCCGAAACATAGGTAAAGGTTTATACATGTAAACCATTTTATGCAACTGGACGGCTGTAGCTGTGTTGACTTTTGAATCGTGTTCCACCGTTGCTGAATTGCAGCCATGTTTAAAATTTAAAATTTTAGCCTTTGTTTATTTCTATTAAAAGATAGTGAGCTGTTTATAATCTAATGCGGCTACATCAGTCAACAAAAAGTAATTTTCAGAAATAGAATCCACTGATGATGACCTAAAATAGAGGGCGAAACACTTATGGATGAAGTAAATTGATTGCAAAAAAAAAAAAAAAAAACAAAAAAAAAAAAAAAAAAAAAACGGTTGTTTCATTTCTGAAACCAAACATTTCTTTACTTGCTGCGGAGGGAGGCCACAAAAACTTGCCTATTAGCCACTCTTCCTTGTCCGTCTCCCTGTCTGCTATTTGTCGCTTGGCAGACCACTTTTTCTTTCTCTATCCGACTTTAACAATTACTACCTCATATTTTCAAGAACGGGTAGACACACATACAGGTCTACGGACAATTGGCAGTCTAAAAATTTTACGCCTATAATTAAATGCAATCAAAAGATGCGGTCACTGAAACTGACTTTATCAAAACCGAATTGTCGGTACTAACATAAATTGTTCACATAGTGTGTGGACACTGGCATGTTATTCTGGCTCTTACGTGAGTATTCTCAATTGGATTCTATCCGATTTACTTATACGAAGTGACCTGGTCTCATTGAAATCTTACATTGAAACTTTTACAGCAGAAGGTGCACTGCTGTTTATATCTGACTGAAACCCCTACAGTACTCCCTGAGATATTTGGCAGATTAAGAATGAAACGATCCTTAGAAATGCTAAAACTATTGTTATGGAACTAGAAAAAAAACTATTTTCGCATTTTCTCCTAGACTTCTACTGCGGAACCTTGCTTATTGCTGCATTTCATGGATTTAAATCAAAAGTAAGTATCTTATAGGTTGTAAGAGTACACCTGTCGCTGTATCTTACAGTTTGATTTAACGTAATGTATATATTGTCTTAAATTTGTTCATTTCGCGTATTTTCATTTCTTGTATGCTAGATATATTTCTTATGTAACGTCATTTACTATATTGAATCATTTAGTGTAAACATGTACTGTATGTGTAAACCTGCATGAATGCACGGACATACTTATGCTGTAAGTTGGTAATGCGCCAGAGAAAATGTTGAACCTGTTGTAAAGACTGTCTTTGGTGCAGACGTAGTAGCTGTGAGTGTAGCGCTGCTGAAGCAGTCGCGGAGCGGACTCGCCAAAGTAAACATATAAATGTTTTGTTGATGGTGCAGAGGCACGGTAGGCGCAGTGTGGCGCGAGTTTAATGAAGTAGCAAAGTTGCAATAAGCCTGAGAGGCGTACTGTTTAATGTATTGAAGGAAGTGCGAAACAAGTTTATTTATACTTGAAAGTGATCAGTGTAATGTTTTTTCATGTGTGCAAGAAAAGTAATTGTTTGGTTATCAAGTCTATTGTCACCGAGAGTGATCGTTGCTGTAATTACAGAGATTAGAATGTGTATCGAGGTGATATCAATGCATGGAGATTTCAGCCAGATGAGCTGAACAAAGAGTTGTCGATAAAAATATTTTTGAACCAGCAGTAAGAGTACCTATTGTAATCATATCTGTCTTGTATGGACTTCACGACGAAGACGACGAAAACAGATGAGTACTTTTGTAACATTTTATTTTGTATGCATGTTATTGTAGTGTCAACCCAATCACAATTTTGGTCCAATTATAAATGACTTATTTTGAAACCAGTCTTAATTTTGTAAGTAGTTGTAGTCACCCCATTTTCACCATTATTAGAGACTAGTAATTAAAGTGCAGTGCTGTTCTAAGTTTTGCAATCAATTATTATGCCAAAGCTTTTAACTTGCAAGAGAGTTTGCACGTAAAGAAAAGTTGGTTTCATTTATATAGAAAGTAACCAGGCTAACAGTAGTCAAAGTATTATAGTTGATTAACCAGACTTGACGAAAGTAATTTTTATGAAATACGTTAAATGCCAGACTCTGCTCAGCCAGTTACACGCGTACGCTACCCAGGCTCTGGAACCAATTAATCAAAAAATAGTTCACGTAAAGTTTTATAAGAAAGTTGAATGCTTTAAACAATATTATCAAAATCATTGGGAACTTTGACTGTAGTATTTGTGAAGCTCATTGCACCACGGAGTTACTGAGCTATTATCATTGCAATCAGAGTCTATCAGCTATTACGATTTTGATTATAACACGAACACGCTATCACCACTACATGAATTCTGACACATTTATTAGTGAAGTTGTGCTGTTCGTCAACCGTAAGAGGTGCTGGTTGGAGGCTGTAGTAAATGCTAAGTCAGATAGGGCCAA
The DNA here is from genome assembly GCA_026315105.1 of Locusta migratoria. Classification (NCBI taxonomy): domain Eukaryota; kingdom Metazoa; phylum Arthropoda; class Insecta; order Orthoptera; family Acrididae; genus Locusta; species Locusta migratoria. The sequence continues at coordinate 338,687,149 of CM048749.1, forward strand.
TCTTAATTAATTACCACAGTGACTGTTTCAAGTAATTAAATAACATCAATATTATTTATTCAGGATTTCTACCTCCCACTGGCAAAGTGTTGTCACTTTTGACAAGTGCGATTAGCACCAACTTTCAGTAACAAAATTATCACTACAACACCCTGTTACGCATTCTTTTCATTTCGACAATATTTATACACAAATTGATCTCCTCCAATCAAACACCTTTTTTACAAGGTATTGATGAGTGACTGGGCGAGTATCAAGAAATGACCGTATGTTTGACTGTACGAAATTAGAAGCTTAAAGATTTACACCGCTAAGGAGCCGTACACCTTAGTAGATGGCAAGTTTCAATCTGAACGTCTACCTGCTGTTTAATCCGGTATTAAAGCTTCTGTATCTCTCGAATGCGGCACTGTGAACGGTAGGTTCGGGAGGCGGGCCTGGCTAGTTAGGATGTGGACAAGGTCTGTAACTGAGAGAAGCGGTTACTCCACATACACTTGAACTAGCTTAACGCCCGCTGCTTTGCATGCGTAGGCTGGTCGGTCTGCACTAGTTGTTTCTTCCTCTTACTATAAATTTTCATAGAGTGAAGGCTTTCACGACCGCCTGAAATACTTGCTGTTGAATCTTCAGGATTATATGGTCGTGGTCGAAGAAACATATCTGCTCCTGACGTTTAGTCCAGATCTGCGCTGGACATCTTCAGAGGTGCTACTGGTAGCGGTGAGTCTTGCCAACTGACGAGGCGGGCGTCGGAGAGCGGTATAAATACTGTCTAAATGGGGGGCGTGGTCAAGTGTTCACGTGCGCAGCAGAGATAAGGCTTGTGAAAGATAATACATAACTTTCGACAGTTGATGGTCAAAGATAAAAGCGTAACTACCTACTCTGAAGAGCCGCAGTCCATATGTCATTAAATTTCATTGCTTCTTCCTTTCTATTCTATTGTTTCATGGGGATAATTTTAATTAAATTAACAAGTGGTTTCGACAGGTGAGGATAGCTGCTAGTGAATCCTTTGGATGCCCTGGGCAGACGGAGAGAATATTTTGAACAACTGCTCAATGTAGGTGAAACGTTCAATGATGTTTCAGAGTTTGGGGTACAATGGGAAAGGGATGATAATGGAAACAGGATCACATCTGAGGAAGTGGATAAAATGGTCAGCACATTGCAATGTAATAAAGTGGCTGGGGTAGATGAAATTAAGTCGGATCAAATACAGTGGAAAATCTAGTCTCAAATGATTATACAGGATAACTGAAATGGTGTGGTAGTCGGGACAGTAATCACGCTAATATTCAAACATGGAAACAGAAAATATTGTAACAAGTACAAAGCATTGGGAGAAGTGCTATGAATGGAACAGGGAATTATATCTATGTTTTATAGATCTAGAAAAGGCTTATGACCGTGTTGCTAGGAGGAAGCTGATAAAGTTCTACAAGATTGTGGAATAGAAGGCCAACTTCTGCAGGAATTAAAGGTCTTTACGTAGACTGTCAAGCAGCGATTGGACTGCAAATGCGTGGTTCAAGGGTAAGAAAAGGCTGTAACCTGTCTCCACTGTTGTTTATGTTATTCATGGATCATATGTTGAAAACGCTAGACTGGCAGGGCGGGATTAAAATTGGTGAAAACAAAATAAGCAGTCTTGCACTCCATCAGAGGTGTAAGGGTTATGATTTGAAGATCAGCATCTAAAAAACGAAAGTAATGTCTATGGGAAAGAGATTTAAACAGATTGAGTGCCATATAGGAAGAACAAATGTAAACGAAGGCTTCCGCGGCCGTTGTCATTGCTGATAAAACTCTTCTGGGTATTGGTCCGCATCGTCAATATATCAAATAATTCACCGACGTTTCGGCCACTATTGCAAGCGGCCTTCTTCTGGGTGTTACGTTTACTGCTAGTGCACTATTTCTACGTCACTGCTACCACCGCTCCTCATTCGCCAGTTTCAACCAATGGCAAACATTAATATAAACACCAATCCTGGACTTCCTTTCCCACCAATAGGAAGAAATAAAGCAAACACCAACGATAGGAGCTCTGAAACCACCAATCATAACTGGCAACATTTAATATTTAAGACACCAGCTTTTTCTCATCCAGCAGTAAACGTAACACCCAGAAGATTCCCGCTTGCAATAGTGGCCGAAACGTGGGTGAAATATTTAATATATTGACGATGCGGTCCAATACCCAGAAGAGTTTTATCAGCAGGAAGAACAAAGTTAGAGCACCTTGCCAGTTTCAAGTGCCTAGGATGTATTTTCAAACAGGATGGCAACATAGTGAAAGAATTTAAATCAATGTGTAGCAAAGCTCATGCAGTGAGTGCTCAGCTAAGATCTACTCTCTTCTGCAAGAAGGAAGTCAATATGAATACCTAATCAGCGGTGCACAGCTCTATCTTTCGATCAACTTTGTTTTAGCGGAGTGAAATCTGGGGGGATACAGATTACTTTATTCGTAACGTTGAGGTTACACTTATGAAAGCAGAAAGAATGATTGCAGGTACTAATAAATGGGAACAAAGACAGGAGGGTGTCAATAATGAGGAAATCAATGATAAACTTGGAATGAACACTATAGATGAAGCGGTTAGAGACAACAGGGTCATGCTAGGTTACCTAAGAAACTCATGGGCTCGGCAGCAGAAGGTAAGGGTAGGCCAAGGAGAAAGTAAGAATGATTTTGAAGTAAAAGGTGTAAAATTATACGCGGCATCAATGTTAGCATTGAATAGGGAATCATGGAGGAATTTTATTAGGGGGGACTATGCTCCTTACTGAAAGTTGAAAGACTCAATCAGTCTCTAATGACGATCATGATGACGATGATGTTGATGATGGCTTTCCATTTATTTCACCTTTAGCAATGTTGCTGATATGAAAAATATCGAATAGCACCGTGGTTCGGAATCCACGTTAAACTGTAGGTTCACCTATAACTGGATGTATAAGTCAGTTCGAAGGCCGGAGGAAGGCAACGGCATACCACGTCAAAACAGGACCATGTCTAGTAAAGCCCTGCGATGTTCACACCAATCTTCGGATTGTTGACTGCTTTATCTTTTACCAGAGTATGCTGGAGCAGTAGCTCCATACTTTACTATCATATACAACAGCTCGCTCAGAAAGGCAATAGGAGTGATACGCGAACCCAGTCGCACAACTATGGCAGATATTAATTAAGCATGTAATTTGATTAGAAGATGCTTATGAGGTACAATGTCAAAAACCTTCCGCAAATCTAGAAATACGGAATCTATTTGACATCTCTTGTCGATAGCACTCATTACATCATGTGAGTAAAGAGCTAGCTGTGTTTCACAAGAACGATACTTTCTGAATCTGTGTTGACTATGGGTCCATAGGTCGTTCTCCTCGAGGTAGTTCATAATATTTGAGGAAAATATATGTTCTAAAATCTTGCTGCAAAACCGACGATAATGTAACTGTGATTGCAGCAAATGCGGCGCATAACAGGTATCTATTGTCCGCCATCGTGAAATATGACGTAAAATGTGATGATAGTGTAGTACGACAGTCTAACATACACAGTCGTGACACTCAGTGCTGTGAAAGTTGTTACCAACTGACAGTTGCAACGACACTAGCGCTCCTAGAGGTGGGTAAGCCACCGAAGAAGAGATGTTTGTTTATAAATATTTTTGTACGTATTGAAACAAATAGTTAGTATAATTTTGTGTTACAATGATTATTAAAATAACAATTGACGTACATAATATGGATATTTATGTAAAAACAGCCGAATTTAACTGATTCAGTGGTATAAAGGACAACTTCGTCATGAACAAATACTTACTAAAATTTGTATATTTGCAGCTTATTCCGCTGAAAGTAAGTATAATATAAACATAAGACAAACATAAATTTCTGTTATGGACTGTTATTAATATGACAGGCAGTTTTTTTGATATGTTTCAATGCAGTGTGGAGTCTAATCATTCACCCATTTTTACACCTCACTAGTCTTTCTTATATGCGCATATTCTATTTAAAGTGTAATTACTTTAGCTTGAGCAGCCAATGTTTTGAATATTCTTGCTGTCTGTGGTTGATATGTAGAAATAATTGTGCAATTGCGCTCTTCTTTGTTGGAAAACAGTTTGATTGCATTTGTCGTTTTATTGCCGCGTCTGTCACGTTTTTCCTTCAGCTACAGCTATGATGGCTGATTTGGTACGTTAAATACTGTAGGTATTGCATTGTATATACGTTTCCTACGTCCCATGTAGAATGCTACGTCTTTCTGCCAAAGGGCAGATGATTCCTAGTTATTTTTTCTATTTTTAATAGTAAATGAAATTATTCACTAAAAGACTGTAGGTTACAAGATACATGTAAATAAACTGTCATGTACTGTACCGTTTCTTACCCTATCACAGATCTTAGGAAACTTACGAAAGACAAATGTGGAGCTATTTTTAAGTTATTACCTATTTTATGACACTTCATGCGTTCTCTAATGTAAATAATATGTTAAAATCATTATAAACGATACTATTCGCACTCGTATTCAGAAATGTAGCTTTCCGCCCGCTTGGAGCGCTGCTATCGCAGTGTATAACAAAACACTGTAGGAGTGTCGTAACTGTATATGTTAGACTGTGGTAATACCAACACCACCTAGAGAGAAGTCCGCGGCGCTCTCGTGTGACGTCAGGCAGAGTAGGTTGCGCGCGCATAGCTGACTGGGTAGCCGCTGGGGCACGGCCCACTATGCCGAAGCAGCGAGCCAGTCAGTTATGCGCGCGCAACCTACTCTGCCTGACGTCACACGAGAACCCGCGGCTTTCCCTCTAGGTGGTGGTGGTAATACCCCTTTTCAGTGTCACGTCAAAGAGTTATGTTATAGAAATTATATCAATATTTGACGACATGTCTTTGTCGAAGATATGATACATCTACATCATACTCTCCAAGTCACAACGAAGTGCATCGCAGAGTGTTCTTCCAACCACTTTTATGATATTGCTCTACAGTTCCACTCTCTAAAGGCTCGCCGGAAAAAGGAACAATTAAACTTTCTTTTTTCGATCTTATTTCTCTTATTTTATTATGATGATCATATCTTTCAATGCAGGTGGTCGCTAACAAAACATGTTCGCGTTCGGAAGAGAAAGTTGGTGAAAGAAATTTCGCAATCAGGTCTCGGCGCAACGAATAACGCCTTTCTTTTAACGATATCCACCCCAACTCGTGAATCATGTCCGTGACACTTTCTCTGCTATATCACCGTTCCCAGAAATTTCTCTACATCGTCCGCAAGTCGCACAATGCGCAGCAATACTCCAAGTGTAGTGTAGGCAGTTTCTTAAGTAGAATTGTTGCATCTTTTATGTCTTCGGACAATGAAACGTAGTCTTTGTTTCGCCATCCCTACAATATTTTCTATGTCTTCTTTCCAATTTAACTTAATCGTAATTGTTACTCTTAAGTATTTAGTATAATTGACGGCGCTTAGGTTTGACTGATTTCTCGCGTAACTGAAGTTTATCGGATTTCTGTTAGCGGTCATATGGATGACCTCAGACTTATCCTTATTCAGCGTCCATTTCCAATTTTTGCACCATGCAGATATCTATATCATTTTATAATTGCTTTCAATCTTCTTGTGACTTTACTAATTACTAATCGATAAATGATAGCATCAGCCGTGAACAGTCTAAGAGAGCTACTCACATTGTCTCCTAAATCGTTTATAAAAGTAAGGAAAATTAGGGGCCCTAGAACAGTTCCCTGTGGAACGCTAGATAATACTTCTGTTCTACTCGATGATGTACCGTCAGTTACAACGTGCTGCGATTTTTCTAACAGCAAATCACGAATCAAATCTCAAACCTGTGGCGATATTCCAGAAGCACGCAATTTGATTAGAAGAGACTTGCGAGGTACAGTGTCGAAAGCCTTCAGGAAATCTAGAAATCTTTTTGATATGCCTCGTAGGTAGCACTCATCACATCATGTGAGTAAAGAGCTAGCTTTGTTACAGTATCGATACTTTAAGAATCTGTATTGACTATTTTACAATAGGTCGTTCTCCTCGAGGTAGTTCATAACACTTGAGGAAAGCATATGTTCTAAAATCCTGCTGCAAACCGACGTCAGCGATAAAGGCCCGTAATTTTGTGGATCACTGCTATTGCCTTTCTTGAATACTGGAGTGACCAGTGTAACTTTCCAGTCTTTTGGTACGGAACGTTCAAATGTTTGTAGAGTTTATGGGACTACGGGGTCATCAGTCCCTAAACTTACGAACTACTTATTAACTAGCTAGTACTAAGGACGGCACAAATATCCATACCCGAGGATTCGAACCCCCGACCGTAGTGACCGTGCAGACCGTGACTGGCGCGCCGTAGTGTGCTCGGCCACCGCAGCCGGCTGATAAGATAGGTATTGGGCTATTGCATAAGCATACTCTGAAAGGAACTTGACTGGTATAGAGTCGGGACCGCGAGGATTACTTTTGTTGTGATTTAAGTTGTTTTATTACTACAAGGGTATCTATTTCTAAATTACGCATACTGGAAGCTGATTTCGATACAATTTTCGAGTGTTTGCTTCGTCTTCTCTACCAAAGGAATTCCGGAAAGTTGTGTTAAGAAATTCTGCTTTAGCAGAACTGTCATCAGTAGCTTCACCATTATAGAATACTGAAGGTATTGATTGTATTTTGTCGCTAGTATCCTTTACATACGATCAGAATTTCTAAGGATTTCTAAGGCGACAGGGATTTGTAAGAACAACTATTGTAAGCTTCTCGCATTGAAGTTCGAGCTAAATTTCTAGTTTCTGTAAAAGTTTGCCAGTCTTAAGGACTAATCAACCGCTAGACCAAAATTTAAATCGCTAACGTGTATCATGTGAGCTTTACGTCTTTGGGTACAGATGTAGGCTGCTGGGGCACGTGAAGACGCAGTGCTTGCACACGAAGTGCGGGTTGCACGAAGCGACACAGCGCGCTATAGGTTACACACAGGCCTGTGTAGCAGGTGGGAGGAACACCTGCACACCACGTGGCACCAAATGCGCATCAAGAACTCGCCTCACATCCCAAGTACGAATGACAGTAAGCAAACCCAGCCGCTCTGCGCAAAAAAACGCCAGAAACGAAGCTGCCGTTACTCAGGTGTCCACATCTCGAGGTCTAACGTCACAGACGTAAGGATAGCCCTTGGCCTAATAATCATCTCTATATATAAAAGGAAGTGTCCCGATTGACTGACTGCCTGACTCATCATCGCCCAGCCCAAACCTCTGAAAATAGAAACTTGAAATTTGTGGAGGGTGTTGACCTTACTCTGTAGGCGTCATTTAAGGAGCGATTTTTTGATATTCCGTCTGTAAGGGGGTGAAATATGGGATGAAACGTTTTTTGAAAATACGTAGATATTTAGGCAATTTTGATGCTAGAACTACGAAATTTCGGATTTTAATTCAGGGTTCGAATCTAAAAGACACGTGTTTCGGCATTTTTTTTGAAATTCGACAAATAAGGGGGTAAAATAGGTGACGCAAAAAATTGATTTTCTAAAATATGTTGCTGTTAATTCAAATTTTAAGCTACTACTACGAAACTTCGGATATGGACTCTTGATCAGCATTAAAAAGACACGAGTTTCGGTATTTTTAGAAATTTAAAAACTAAGGGGGTAAAAGAAGGATATCAAAAATTCTTTTCGAAAACACTTAGTTGTCAAGACAATTTTGAAGCTATAGCTGCAAAAATTGGTATTTGTATTGTTCGTTATGATTTAAAAAATACGTGTTTCGGTATTTTTGGAAATTCAACCATCAAGGGGATTAAATTGGAGAGGGGATGTTTTTCGAAAATCCATTGCTATTTAGACAATTTTCAAGTTAAAATTACAAATTTTCGGATTTGGATTCGGGGTTCGAATGTAAAAGACACGTGTTTCGGTATTTTTGGAAATTAGAATAATAAGGGGGTGAAATAAGGGATGCAAAAATTGATTTTCAAAAATATGGTGCTGTTAACTCAAATTTCAAGCTATACCTACGAAACTTAAGAAATGAATTCTTCATCAGGATTAAAAAGAAACAACTTGTGCAGACCAACCAGTCTACGCATGCAAAGCAGCGGGGTTCTGCTAGTTTGTACATACATGTTAAGAGAATGCGAATCCTGTAGCTGTCGTCCAGTACAGCGTCAAAATTTTAAATATTACACGCTCCTTAGAGCCCACAGAAATTGAGCAGATCGGTTGGATTTTGCACATTACTTGTGGTCCATGTTGGGCTTTATAAGACACACAAAACACCGTTTAATCATCTCTGGTTCCTGACAAAAGTGAAGATATGATTTTGGGTGCCAGTACCACAAATTGTGCGGATGATTATTTCGATACTTTCTGTTCACTGCAAATCGTCGAAATTTTTACCTTTAGTTCTTATGATATTAATCTGAAACTTTGTTTCAATTTTTTTTCGATATGTTTATCCGTCTGAGATACACTGAATAAAATTTCTCATACTTTTGCACAAAGTCATAAAATTCTACAGAGGGTCGCAGACATCTAAATAACTGTTGTTGTTGTTGTGGTCTTCAGTCCGGAGACTGGTTCGGTGCAGCTCTCCACCCTACTCTATCCTGAGCAAGCCTTTTCATCTTCTCATAAGAACGGCAACCCACAGACATTTGAAGCTGCTTACTATATGCGTCTCTTGGTCTCCCTCTGCGGTTTTTACCCCTCAAACTTCCAAATTTTCAAATGTTTGTATAGGTTATGAGACTTAATTACGGGGTCATCACTCCCTAAACTTACAAACTACTTATGAACTAGCTAACACTAAGGACGGCACAAATATCCATGCCCGAGGGGGGATTCGAACCCCCGACCGTAGCGGCCATGCAGACCGTGACTGACGCGCCGCAGTTCCCCCGGCCACCGCGGCCGGCCCTCAAACTTCCCTCGAATGCTAAATTAACGATTCCTTAATATCTACGAATGTGTCCTACCAATCGATCCCTTCTTTTAGTCAAGGGGATACCAAAAATTCCTTTTCTCCCCAATTTTGTTTAGTATCTCTTCATTAGTTACGTATCTACCCATCTAAACATAAACATTCTTCTGTAGCATCACGTATCAAAAGCCTCTATCCTCTTTCTTTCTGAACTATTTACCGTCCATGTCTCACTCCAGTACAAGGATATTACTAACTTCCTGTTTTTCAAAAAAGCTTTTTTCCCATTGCCATTCCCATATGTTATAATCTCTGTACTGCGACCGTCATATGTTATGTTACTGCCCAAGTAACAAAACTCATCTACCGCGTTTATTGTTTCGTTACCTAATCTAATTTCATCAGCATCGCCCGATTTTCTTAGACTGCACACCATTACCCTCTTTTTGCTCTTGTTAATGTTGATCTTATACGCTCCTTTCAACACACTGTCTACTCCGTTCAACTGCTCTTCCAGGTCCTTTGTTGTATCTGACAGAATTACAATATCATCGTCAAAGTGCAATGTTTTTATTTCTTCACCCTGTACTTTAACTCCTTCTCCAAATTTATCCTTGCTAAATGTACAAGTTGACTAACATTGGGGAAAGGCTACAACCCTGTCTCACTCCCTTCCCCACCAATGCTTCCCTTTATGTCTTTCAACTCTAATAACTGCAGTCTTCTGTACAAGTTGTAAATAAGCTTCCGTCCCATTCCGTTCCCTATATTTTACCCCTGCTGACTTTAGAAATTGAAAGAGTATATTCCAGTTAGCATTGACCAAAAGTTTTCTCCAAATCTACAAGCGCTAGAAATGTAGGTTGCTTTTCCTAGATAACTAACCACAGCATATTACATAAATTTTATCACTATATAGAGTAAAAATATATTTAGAAACGGCACCTGCCCGTTTTCGAAAGTCTTTATCCACTATCAAGATACACTCGGAAAACCATTTTTCGATAGAAAAATTGCGAATTGTGTCAAGAGACGGTGCTCAGCTCGCGCTGTTTGTTTCAACACAATTTCAAAAAAACTCAGCGAAAAAAAAATTTTTGTGCTTCTTACAGCCTGATACGTTTTGAGGAAGGATTATTTTATTTTCATTATACATCACAGTTACTGTGAGGCATTTAATTTAGTAAAGTATTGCCACATACTTAAACTGTTTACTGAGGTAGAAACACATTGCGTAGCGGTTGGGATTGGCTGATTTTAGTTTGTTCATCGACCCCAGTTGGGGTCTAACGGCCATAAATGCCACACGATCATCATCATCATCAGTTTGTTCATAGCAGTGTATGAAATTCAGAGTAGGTAGGCTTTTGACAATGTTGATTGGTATAAACTCTTTGAAGTTCTGAAGCAGGCAGGAGTAAAATATAGGGAGCGTAAGGTTACTTACAATTTGTAGAAAAACCAGACAGCGGTTGTCAGAGTTGAAGGGCATAAAATGGGTGCATTTGTTGGGAAGGGAGTAAGATAGGTTTGTAGCCTTTCTCCAATGTTATTCAACTTGTACATTGAGCAAGCTATAAAGGAGAACAAGGAGAAATTTGAAGAAGGAATTAATATTCAGGGTAAAGAATTACAAACATTGCGTTTTGCCGACGACTTAGTAATTCTGTCAGAGACAGTAAAGGACCTGGAAGAGCAGTTGAACGGAATGGCCAGTGTGCTGGAAGGTGCGTATAAGATGAACATTAACAAGAGCAAAACTAGGGTAATGGAGTGCAGTCTAAGCATATCAGGTAATGCTGAACGAATTAGATTAGGTAACGGAACAAAAAAGGAGGTAGATGAGTTTTGTTACTTGGGCAGTAAAATAACAAATGATCCTCGCAGTACAGAGGATATAAAATGCAGAATGACAATGGATAGAAAAGCATTCTTGAAAAACAGAATTTGTTAACATCGAATATTGATTTAAGCCTAAGGAAGTCCTTTCTGAAGGCATTTGTATGGAGTGTTGCCTTGTTTGGGAGTGAGACATGGACGATAAACAGTGCGGACAGGAAGAGGATTGAGGCTTTTGAAATATGGTGCTACAGAAGAATGCTGAAGATTAGGTGAGTGTATCGCGTAACTAATGAGGAGGTACTGAACGGAATCGCGGATACAAGGACTTCTGGCATACCTTGACTAAAAGAAGGGATAGATTGGTAGGGCACATTCTTAGACATCAAGGAATTGTGAATCTAGCGTTGGAGGGAACTGTGTGGGGTAAAAGCCGCAGAGCAAGACCAAGAGATGGATACAGTAAGCAGATTCATACAGATGTAGGTTGCCGTTCTTATGTGGAGTTGAAGAGGCTTGATCAGGATAGGGTATTGTAGAGAGCTCCATCAAACCAGTCTCCGAACTGAAGACTACAACAACACAGAAAATCATCTTAGTGTCTCTTCAACGGATATAGCGCATTTTTCTTTTAATGTTTAGCTCCTAACGAGGATTAGGAATTGTGCTTAATCTAGAATCCAAGGCTGTGGTGATGTATAGTACAGTATTGTAGGCCTATAATTATACATTAACTTCAGTAGCTTTCATAAACACTTTGGATGGCTTTTAGGAAAAGTGAATGGAGAATGAACGGAAAGTTTTGTTTGTAATGAGATACAATTTACGTTTCCCATAACACAGCAAAAACGCTAAAATATTGTGCAAAGAATGACTGACTAAGGGAGAATTCATACTTCTTTTAGTTCCCAACATAACTCGGACGTTTTAGTAGTAATTCCGCCACATAAAGAAGTCATTTGGCTACAGTTTTACTTTTCCCTACTAAGATTCATTAAATAATATAAATTTCTGAATGATACAATTGGAAACATTGGAAAATTTTTCGTACATTAAATTTCGTTATGACGATACTTCGTTCTATATGAGTCAAAAGATCCGCGCCGGAATGGCCGTGCGCTTTAAGGCGCCTTGCTGAGGAGTGCGGAACTGCTCCCCGTCGGAGGTTCGAGTCGTCTCTCGGACATGGTTGTGTGTATTGTCCTTAGTCACTTCAAGTAGTTTCTGTGTTAAGGGCCCTATGACATTTGATTTGGATCAAAAGAAGGATGTTCAAATGTTGGTAAATCTAAGGGAGCAACTCCTTGGGTCATCGCTCCTTAGATATTCATACTACTTAAACTAACGTACGCTAAGGGCAACACAAACAGACAGGGAGGACTCGAACCTCTGGCAGGAGCGGCTGTGCAGCCAATAGAATGGCTCGTTAGACGGCGCGTCCATTTTCGCGCAGCAAAGGAAGATGATTATTTACTACACGAGTTAGGAATTTCACAATTAATAAATGTATCTCTTTATGAAATAACGGAAAGACATTCTTGCCTTCCGTATTTTCATTTCGTAATGAAGCAACTAATTTTGTGCCGACATGATTCTTTGTTTCATTTCTAAATTCAAAGCTGTAGTTGAGAATTTTTCATAGGGGTTTCGTAGGAAGATTGGCCTAGGTTGAGAAATAATTCAGACATTATTTAATCAAATCGAAACACAGAAAGAAAACAAAATCCTAATTTTAAGTTGTTTTTATTTAAATCCATCATGTTTCCTGTTTGAACACGTCACAATGCTCTGATTGAACATATAGGGACACAGTTAGTGTAAGTAACTATAAATTTTTCATTTATATGAACTGTTTCTTTTTAAATTTCTTTACTTTTATCAGAATACAGAAATATAGTGCATTACCATTTCAAAGTTTCACTCTTTTCAAGAACGCTTTATGTACACTGCATCTCTTGCCCCTATAATTTTGTGCTTGTGTATTATTCTGTAACTGCTTCCTGTAAAGATACCTGAGGAAGGGAAATAATTACCTGAAACAGGTAATAGTTTTTTAAAACTATAAAGCCCAGTTGCTGATAAGGATAAAATATTCAAATCAGCATGTATTATAAAGCCGGCCGCTGTGGCCGAGGAGACTGAGGCGCTCCAGTCACGGTCTGCACGGCCACTACGGTCGGGGATTCGAATCCCCCCTCGGGCATGGATATTTGTGCCGTCTTTAGTATAAGGTAGTTGATAAGTAGTTTGTAAGTTTAGGGACTGATGACCCCGTAGTTAAGTCCCATAAGCTTAACAAACATTTGAACATTTTGAATGTATTATAAAAGTAAATGGACAATGTTGCTAAAACTGGAAACTAACCCCGATGTGATCAAGGGAGCTATACGGTGTGGTAGACCTAACTTCTACTCATGCAGAAGATGTTATGTGACAGGCGTATTTCTGAAGTCATAAGGTCAGGGAAGTTTCGCCCTCTAGCAATTTCTAGAACATCCTACACCATTAGAGAATATTCGAGACCATTCCAGAATATTACAGACTTCGCGAAAAATCGTCAGCTTACCTTCCATGTGGAAGGTAAGTCTGATGTGTGAAAAATATTCGCCAGTACGTGCAAGGTGTACGTTGAATATTTTAAAACGTCACTGTGAACAGACGAATCCAAATCTGGATTCACGCTCATAAAAGATTCTAATTCAATGATGACTGACTTCTGCTGACTGCCCTGTTTATTATTGAAAAACATTACAAAATGTTCCAGAAGGTTCCGAAATGTTCTACAATGATCCGAGATGTTCTTGAATAATCGGTAATAGTGTGGAACATCCCAGATCATTTTAGAACAAACCAGAACACTCAAAGCTTGTGGAATGTTGTGGCACATTGTGGGCCATTCGAAGCCTTATTGTCGTCTTCTGGAACTCGCCACTGGTGGGGCTATCCATTGATAAGGGTGTATAAAGTAAGAACCGCCGTGACTGACGAAAAATATGAGGAACTAGCGACAGACAAAGGAACGCACAGTTAATTAAAATTTTTACGAATAGGTGAATTCAGATAACCTACTGACAAGAGGGCCGGTCTAATAAAGTCAGTGATTTCTCCAATGATAAGCACTGATGAAAACGGTTTCACTAAGCAAGTTTACCCAAACATTCTGAAATTGTCGACGATATCGACTTGAAAATAAAATTCCTTGTGAAGAGCGAAAATACAAATCGATCGACATGATGTTAACCGTTGAATAAAGTATGAACTTCGATACATAATTTGTAAATATTATACAGGAATGCCACTACACCGCCATCGACTTAAAATTGTATCTTCGATGATACTACTCAGAAATCGCAACTCATCAAAACTATGTACTGGAACAAGGATGATTGTCAAAGAACTAGGGAATAAAATCAAATGTTCCGTTGTTTGTAAAACTACGGAAGGAAATTTATGTGGCCGTCAAGCCCTAGACTTATAAACCAGTACAACAAAAAAACTCATGTTCGAGGGAGGACTCGAAACTCCGGCGGTAGCAGCCGCGCACCCCTTGACATTCCGCCTAGAACCGCGCGGCCAAATAACATCATCGAAGCTGAAATTATAACTGGAAAGGACAAAGGACACCGTACTTGCATCCAAAAGACAACTGATCTCTACTCAACTGCCATTCCAATTCAAAAGACAGTAAGGCCGCTGCACCAGATGGGATACCAGTTCGTTTTTACACAGAGAACGGGAAGGAACTTGCCCCCCTTCACTCTGCTTGTATCCAAAAGACAACTAATCTTTACTCAACTGCCATTCCAATTCAAAAGACTGTAAGGCCGCAGGACCAGATGGGATACCAGTTTGTTTTTACACAGAGTACGCGAAGAAACTTGCCCCCCCCCCCCTTCTTGTAGTGGTGTACCGTAGGTCTCTAAAAGAGCGTAGCGTTCCGAAAGATTGGAAAATGGCGCAGGTCGTCCCCGTTTTTAAGAAGGGATTTCGAAGAGATGTGCAGAACTATAAGCCTATATCTCTATCGTCGGTCATTTGTAGAATTTTGGAACATGTATTATGTTCAAGTATAATGACATTTCTGGAGACTAGTAATCTGCTCTGTAGGAATCAGCATCGCAAAAGGCGATCGTGTGAAGCCCAGCTCGCGCTATTCGTCCATGAGACTCAGAGGGCCATAGACACGGGTTCTTAGCTAAATGTTGTGTTTCTTGGCTTCCGCAAGGCATTTGATACAGTTCCCCATAGACGTTTAATGAACAAAGTAAGAGCATATGGTTTATTAGATCAATTGTGTCATTGGATTGCGGATTTCCTAATAACAGAATGCGGCATATCATTCTCAATGGGAAAAAGTCAGGTATGTCACAGGGGAGTGTCGTGGGTCCGTTGCTGTTCACGATATATATAAATGACCTTACGGATAACATCGGAAGTTCACTGAGGCTTTTTTCAGATGATGCTGTAGTATATAGAGAGGTTGTAAAAATGGAAAATTGTATTGAAATGCAGGAGGATCTGCATCGAATTGACGCATGGTGCAGGGAATGGCAATTGAATCTCAATGCAGACAAGTGTAATGTGCTGCGAATACATAGACAGAAATATCCTGTATCATTTAGCTACGCTATAGCAGGTCAGCAACTGTAAGCAGTTAATTCCATAAATTATCTGGGAGTAGGCATTAGAAGTGATTATAAAATGGAACGACCATATAAAATCAATCGTCGATAAAGCAGATGCCACACTTACATTTATTAAAAGAATCCTAAGGAAATGCAATCCGAAACAAAGGAAGTAGGTTACAGTACACTTGTTTGCCCACGGCTTGAATACTGCTCACTGGTGTGGGATCCGTTCCAGGTGGGGTTGATAGAGGAAGTAGGAAAGATCCAACTGAGATCAGCGCGCTTCGTTACAGTATCATTTGGTAATCGAGAAAGCGTTACGGAGATGATCGCTAAACTCCAGTGGAAGACTCTGCAGGAGAGACGCTCTGTCGCTCGGTACGGGTTTTTGTCGAAGTTTCGAGAACGTACCTTTACCGAGGAGTCTAGGAGTATATTGGTCCCTCCTATGTATATCTCGCGAAGAGATTATGAAGATAAAATCAGAGAGATTAGAGCCCAGAGGCATACCGACAATCATTCTTTCCGCGAACAATACGTGACTGGTACTCAATGTACCCTCCGTCACACACCATCGGGTGACTTGCGGAGTATGGATGTAGATGTAGATATAGATGTAGAATTGCCAATCAGATTAACCGAGACCAGTATTTTTCAATCTTTTAGAACAAGCGACCCCATTCCAAATAAAAAAAAATTCGTGACCCCTCCCCTTTCTCTCCTCTTCACGAACCATAAAAAATTACGTCATGTAAAAGGAAACTAATTTAATCTTCTTTCTCTTGCTACAGCTTTCTTTTTAATTCCTAGACGATTTTCTCGGTGTCTTTTTCGGAGTGAAAGACATCTACATCTACATGGGATACTCTGCAAATCACATTTAAGTGTTTGACAGAGAGTTCATCGAACCACCGTTATACTATTTATCTCCCATTCCATTCTCGAATAGCGCGCGGGAAGAAAGAACACCTGAATCTCTCCGTTTGAGCTGTGATTTCTCGTATATTATTCTGATGATCATTTCTACCTATGTAAGTGGGAGTCAACAATATATTTTCGCATTCGGAGAAGAATGATGGCGATTGGAGTTTCGTAAGTAGCTCACGCCGCAGCGATAAGCGCCGTGGTTGTGATGATTCCCATCCCAGATCCTGTATCATTTCCGTAACGGTGTCTACCCTGTACTGTGACAATACGGAAAGAGCTGCTCTTCTTTGGACTCTTTCGATGTCCTCCCTCAAACCCACCTGGGCAGCAATACTCCAAAATAGAACGGACAAGTGTAGTGTATGCAGCCTCTGTAGTAATTCTGTTGCATCTTTTAAGTGTTCTGCCAATAAAACGCAGTCTTTGGTTCGCCTGTCGAACGACATTATCTACGTGTTCTTTCCAGTTTAAGTCTGAAGTAATAGTAATTCCTAGGTATTTTGTGGAGTTTACGGCCTTCACTTTTGATTGATTTATCTTGTAAACAACGTTTAACGGATTCCTTTTCGTACTCATGTGGACGACTTCACATTTGTTATTATTTAGACTCAATTGCCAATTTTTACACCATAGTGATATCTTATTCTGATATCGTATTCATCATCATATTTTCACACGATTTCAGACAGAAAATATATTTGTTTAAAGAATTCATTATTAATGGTACACAAAGAACTCCGTAGTTTTGACAGTAAATAAATGTCGCTTAGGCATACGTTTTTGTACTACTAATCATCTGGGTACTTTACTTCTGCTTGCTTCTGTGACGGCGATCTCCCGAATAAGACTCTGGGGTCGCGACCCACAGGTTAAAAATCAAATGTTGAAATATTTGTTAAGCTTATGGGACTTAACTTCCAAATTACTTATGAAGTAACTTGTACTAAAGACAGCACAAACATTCATACCCGGGGGAGGATTCGAACCCTCGACGTGGAACGGCCTCGCGCATCGTAGCATAGCGCCTCAATGCCCTCGGCCACTCCGCCGCGGCTGGAAAACACTGGCCTACAGTGTTACAGAAAGCAAGACACAAGGACAAACATTGGCACGTGTCTCAAAGACTCCTCCTCTCAAGGTCTACGTAGTTTGTTCTCGAGTAGGTAATTCGATAACTGGCTGGGTAGGTCGCTTCGAAGGTCGGAGGAAGGCAACGGCATACCACCTCCAAACAGGACCATGCCTAGTAAAGCTCTGTGGTGTTCAAACCAATCATCGGTTTGTTGACTACTTTACCTTATCAAATCACCTCTCTGAAAGAAGCCCGGTACCCCAGCTGCTTATTAAACCTTTGCGTACAACTGGTTTCACACTGAGACCACCTATACTTTAATGTCACAAAAGCCGCTCAGTAGCTGGTCTGTAAAACCAGCAGTTTCTTATCCTTTGTCGTCAAGAAAATCAACTGGATGCCGGCTCGGGTAATACGTTTGGGCGCGAAAGCAACAGAAACATTCAACAGCGCAGTGTGTGCCTGGTGTTAGCTAAAATGTTCAAATGTTTGTAGAACTTTATGGGACTTAACTACGGGGATATCAGCTTACAAACTACTTATGAACTAGCTAAGACTAAGGACGGCACAAATATCCATGCCCGAGGGGGGATTCGAATCCCGTGTTAG
Organism: Locusta migratoria; assembly: GCA_026315105.1. NCBI lineage: Eukaryota > Metazoa > Arthropoda > Insecta > Orthoptera > Acrididae > Locusta > Locusta migratoria. The sequence goes on from CM048749.1 coordinate 338,705,185, forward strand.
CTGTTGCTGAGGATCGTGAGGTTACGTATATTGTGTTTACCGCTGTATTATTTTCTGAAATGACATAGTTCTGGTAAGTTACGAAATGTTATGCATTGTAGAGTAGACTAATATTTTAGTTTGATCCATGTCTTGCAGAAATTTATGTACTGGACAAGTGTTTTCACTACATGACCATATGTTATAAAAAAATGTAAACATTCGAGTCCTTTTCTCACTTTATATATTACTTTTATATACCGTTAGTAGTGTAATTATACAAAATAAAATTGATTCAAAACTCAATTTGTTTCGTTGGGTCACAAAACGTTAATATAGAAAGATTAGAAACTACAAATCTCACGAGATCTACACAAATGTCTGCGGCAGTTGGATTCCCCATGTCTCGCTAATTAACTACGAGTATGCCAGACAAATTAAAATCAAAACTGAGTTAATTTCTTTTATTTGCGTCAAAACCTAATGAAATATTTTCCCAGTGTCGTTTGCGAAAAATATCACTGAACTGCCGATGTAAGTAATGACTCGGTGGTGACGATCTTTACACAGTGTATGACATCGTTAAGTGCTACTTGCGTCCTTTTGCGTACTGTAGGGCACCACTGCCCCAAGAGTATTTCGCCACAAAGGGCTACAAACGAGATGTTGTAATTTTGAAGAGGCTAAACTGCTGGGTCATGTCACTTGTTCCCAGGTAAGAAGTCATAGAAAAATGCAGAATAATGTAAAAAAAAAAAAAAAAAAAAAAAAAAAAAAAAAAAAAAAAAAACTAGCGCTTAACACCCTGAAGGGAGACCTACTGGGTGTACAGAGCGAGAATCAACGCTACACTCACAACACAAAAGACGAAAAGACAGAATCGAGATGTAAATTTTAACAAATACACACGGACGTGAGTAACCGTCTGATGATGAACCTTTTGGTTGGGAACCGGTAACGGTGCTACTTTTAGATAAGTAGTTCAAATGTTCAAATGTTTGTAAATCTATCGGACTCAAGTGCGTGGTTATTAGTCCGTAGCTTACAAAGTACTGAAACTGCCCGGGGCGGCGGCAAAACAAAATGTGCCCCCCCCCCCCCCCGTACGCTAGAAAATAGGGGCGCGTCCAGAAAGTAGGTTCCTTTTGGTGATAAAATGAAATTGTACACAGATACAGAAGAAATTTTTATTGCACAAATTAAACTACTTTTCCACCTAACTGCCGAAATTTTGCAGGCATTTGTCATAGCGTGGCACCAGGTTTTGTATACCTTCATCATAGAAATCTGCCGCCTGTGACTTCAACCAGTCATTGGTAAAGTGAAATTTGGTGGAAGTCCATAGCGAGAGCACTAATTGCAAACCTACGGTTTTCCTGGATCATCAATCGCGTGAACCAGTTCTTCTGTAACCACAGGTGGACGCCCACTTCGTTCTTCATCGTGCACATCACTACGTCCGCCATTGAACTGTCGGACCCATCTTCTCACCATCGAATCACTCATCGCATCTGGTCCGTAAACATCGCAAACTGGCCGATAAATTTCACTTGGTTTCACTTTCCTCGCATTCAGGAACCGAATCACCGACCGGATTTCACAGGTGGCGGGATTTTCAATGAACGCCGACATTTCAAACAAGCACAACAAAGCGTACGTAACTGACAGCGATCTTCAAATAGCGCACATTCTTCTCCTTGATACACATCGTCCACAGCGCATGTGCGGAACTGCCACTGCAGCGCTGCAGCGGAGATAAATTGAAACGGAACTTACTTTCTGCACGCGCCTCGTACTTGTATTACTATAAAAAAGTAACGTTTGAGATTTCGAGCCCCCCTCCCCCCTAGGACAAGGCTAACAAAAAATACCTTTCGATATATGGAGGCCCCAGAATGAGAATCAAAGGCGCTTAAAAAAAAAAAAAAAAAAAAAAAAAAATTAGAAATAAAAAAAATCTGCTTTCCAGGAATTTGGAGGCCTCCTAGACAAGACTCCCGGAGCGACCCGCCCCCATAGAAACATGTTTTTCAAATGTTTGTAATTCTATGGGACCAAACTACGTTGCTCATTAGTCCCTAGTCTTACAAACTACTTAAAGTAACTTAAGGACAACACACACATGTATGCCCGAGGGAGGATTCGAACCTCCGACGCGCGATCCGTAACGTGGCGCTCCAGACTGCTGGGCTACTCCCGCCCTGCCCCCCTTCCTAGATCTCCACTGCTTGCTGTTTACTATTTTGCAAGAATAAACCTGTATTTCCTTCACAGCCACAATCTCAGAATGTCACTCATCGACAAAATAGTATAAAGTAAATAAGACTTCGTACATTTCTAATAGAACGACATTGTCGGGAAATAACCCCCGAGCACTCGCGCTATGAGCATTTTCCTCACACTAATTTTAAAACGTGCGCTTCGATTGCACAGTGGTAGTAGAGTGCCAGACTACAAATCCAAAGGTCGCGGGTTCGATTCCCGCCAGGTCCTAGGATTTTTATCTGGCACTTTCCACTTCTTTCATCTCTGGCAGTACTGCTCATGTGAAAAATACCGAGTAGCACCGTGGTTCGGAACGCACGTTAACCTGTAGGTCCCCCTATAACTAGCTGGGTAAGTTATTTCGAAGGTCGGAGGAAGGCAACTGCATACCACCTCGAAACAGGACCATGCCGAGTAAAGCACTGTGGTGTTCGAACCAATTTTCGGATTGTTGACTGCTTTACCTTTTTTTTTAATTTTAAAACAATCGCTATTTTTGTCCCTTTTCGAGTCAAATGTGAGATTTTTCTTATGAAAACAACGGGAAACATTTATTTACACTTGTTAAGTACATTTCAGAATGTTGTTTGAGTGTACCTTTCAAAGGCGCGCGCTCTCGCGAGTTGATTCACAGAACTGCGTCTGCTGCCGCTCTCGTAGCCATAGACGCAGCTTGGGTTGCCGGGTTGCGCACTGCCTCACCAGAGGGCACTGGAGCGAGTGGCGGTGCTCCTGGTACTGTTGGTGGCCGCGGCGTGCGCGGCACGCGCTCTCCACTGCCGCTTCCCCCACCAACCCCCACCAAGGCCGCTTACACAGACCACACTCACCGGCGCCGCAGCAGCCGACGAGAAGCTCGAGCCCAACAGGTGCAGCCTTCAGACGCCCAATCCCAGCGGCGCAGCCGACGAGGTCTTCTGATAGGGCGATCAATTCACCCGCATTTTCCTCGTATTCCCCACCATCCCCCGCAGTGCGCATTGCGAAAAGCACCTCCGTGTTGCGAGTGTTAAGATAATGACACACACGTGCCAGTGATTTCCGATAGCGGTCGATCGGTCACTTCTCACAGGCATATACACCTGCTCTACCTTATTTAGTCTTCAAATCACATCAAAGTACCTGCCTTCAGAATAATTTCTACCCTTCCATTTTCTAATTTCGTGCGGAAAAAAAGGAGCACCACAATCTTTCAGTTTTCGATCTGATTTCTCTTACTTGATTATGATGATAAGCCTTCGTACGTAGGTGGTAAGGTAAAGCAGTCAACAAATCGAAGATTGGTTTGAACTTGCCTTCCTCCGACCTTCGGACTGACTTACCCAGTCAGTTATAGGGGGACCTACAGTTTAACGTGGGTTCCGAACCACGGTGCTACTCGGTATTTTTCACATGAGCAATACTACCAGAGGTGAAAGAAGTGGAAAGTAACAGATAAAAATCCTAGAACCTGGCGGGAATCTAACCCGCGACCTTTGGAGTCTGGCACTCTACCTCTGTGCAGCTGAAGCGCGGATGCTAACAAAATAGGTACGCGTTCAGAGGAGAAACAAATTTACCCAATACATCTGGCCGCAACGAGTAAGGACGTCCGCACACGGGTCGATTGGTACTCGTCGCGGGCGCGATTTTTCTTCACTCAGCTCGCGACTTCCAGTAGGAAGCTACAAAACTGTGCCGGCCGCGGTGGCCGAGGGGACTGAGGCGCTCCAGTCACGGTCTGCACGGCCACTACGGTCGGGGGTTCGAATCCCCCCTCGGACATGGACATTTGTGCCGTCCTTAGTATTAGATAGTTCATAAGTAGTTTGTAAGTTTAGGGACTGATGACCCCGTAGTTAAGTCCCATAAGCTATACAAACATTTGAACATTTTTTTACAAAACTGTGTTGGTTATTTCCTCCGATAATTACCCTATAATGGACAGTTCTAGTGATTAGGGGGACGCTGTGATGTTTTACTGGTACTGGCGCAAGAAAAGGAAGAAACAAAAACTATTAAGGGTGCACCCGTACGTCGGAATTTTCATCATCGGTTGTTCGTTGGTGCTAGAGAACTGCAAAAGACTGATACACAATTTTTAACATTCTACAGAATATAAATAACGTGCCTTGAGAAAATGCCCGCCCGGGAGTAGCCGAGACGTCTGTAGCGCCACGTTTCGGATCCCGCGTCGGTGGTTCGAATCCTCCCTCGGGCACTGACGTGTGTGTTGTTCTTAGGTTACTTTTTTTTGTGTCTCGTTGCCGCCTTTTGTGCTAGGCGTCGGTAGCCGAGTAGAGAGAGACCGACACAGAAATATAAGATGCACGCGTGTGCAGGTACCGAGTCTGAGGTGACCAGCCAGTGGGACAGCAGAAACTAGAAACACTAAGCTAGATTAGAACAAGATATATATATTTCGAAGAAATAGTACAATACGTTGTTAACGGAAGACTAGTGGAATGCAGATACGTAGTTTAACTAGGTAGATGCCTGCCTACAGATGAGCGTATGGTCCAGTGCCTGTCTTATTGCCAAGTGACCGATCCAGTTCAGTGGTGGCCACTAGCGGAGTTGCAGCAGAGGGCGCTCGTGGCCGACGTCGTAAGAACGCCTCGCCTTGCGTGCATGGCGGCGCGCGACGAAAGTACGTGGCGCGCACTTCAGACTTGTGCGACACCACAAATTTAACTTAGTTTAAGTAGTTTGTAAGTCTAGGGGCTGGTAACCAACGTAGTTTGGTCCAGTAGAATTACAAACAATTGAACATTTGAGATAATGCGATATGCCCAAAACTAGTCGCTTTTAAAAAAAAAAAAAAAAAAAAAAAAAAAAAAAAAAAAAAAAAAAAAAAAAAAAAAAAAAAAAAAAAGGAAGAAATGCTAAATAAACATCAGTACCTTTGGTTGAGGTATAAAAAAAAGTCTTTTCTTGAATATTTGCGAGCTGAAAGACACGATACACTGGAAATATTTATATATTATGAACTTATTTATTTATTAAAACTTCATTAAATTAATTGCGTGTAGATCTCATGGGCTCTAAAGTGTTATATGCACTGCAAATACAGAAAAAATTCATGGTGAATTACTCCCATGACGTAGGATCCGCTCGTCCCGCTCGAACTTTCCCGTGCACTGCAGGTCGCAAGAGACGAGCGTCGCTCGCAACGATTTCGAGACGATTACGAGACGCGTGCAAATCGCCCCGTTGGCGGTCTCACATGTAGTTATGTGGGAAGTCGCATGGATACAGAATCGCGTCGAGAACGAGTCGCAGGTAGGACGAGTGCGAATCCACCCGTGTGCGGACGACCTTACTCTTTTCCTTTAATGGTTTCCAACGCAAAGAAACTGATGCAGTCAGTATCTCCCATGTGTCGCGATAATACGAAAAGAGCTGCCCTTCCCTGAACTTGTTCTATATCCTCCGTCAGTCCCACTCAGTGGGACAATACACAGCAATAATCCAACACAGAACGGACAAAAATGGTGTAGTCATGATCATTTAGCTGTTCAAGCTCTTCTTGGATGTGTTTGCTTCCTAATATAACCCTTTCAGGCCCTCCACGCAAATTGTACAGTTCTGGTTTTTCTCGCTTTATTTCTTAGTGATTCCCGCTAGGAAGTGCGTAACGTGTTCTAGTTCCATGTTACTATAATAGGTGCATTTTTTTTTTTACTTTTTTTTCATACTTCCCCTTTAACCCTCCCTAACTCCGCCATCGCTAACGAACAACACTGAACTTCTGTGAAACATAAAGGCCCTTCCACCAACACAAAACGAAACGCCGTAGGCAACATTGGCCCTTCTATAACAAAGAGACAAAATAGAATATCTCAGTGCAACCACCAATAGTGAATAATGTTGGTAAAAACACTAGAATGTGAGAATAAAATTAAGAAAACAAGAGTTCTTTCAGAACTGGATGTTAGCAAAGGTAAAAAAAGTCTCCCTATGAACGTAGGGAAGAAAGTAGGACGGAAAACGCTCTCCGCAAAGCTCCCTGCAAGGAGTCGGAGAACGTGTCGTGATACTTCCGTTTCTTCTGTTCTGTGTCGTTCTCCATCCACAAATAGTTCAAAAAATCTATTTAGGTCGTCAATTGTAGAGTAAATACAGCATGCAAAGCATGTCCTATGATCCAAATTGAGGCATTTTTCACTCTTGGGGGGTATGAGTTCAAGTCCGGTAGAGGTGAGACCAGCAGTCGGCAACAGGGGCGTATTTAGGGTATGCGACGCCCCTCCCGGGCATCTGAAATTCAAACTGATTTCTAAAAAAACTTCTATCCACAGAAAATTTTGCCGCCCCCAAAATTTTGCCGCCCTGTGCAACTACATATGTTGCACCTGTCTAAATATGGCCCTGGTCTGCACAGTCGGCAAACTTCTAGTACCCTTACAATGGCGGCAGAAATGACTTGTTGATATCCTTGTTTTGACATATCTGATAGCGAGTTGATTTTATATGATCCTGTGATGTTATTATGACATGTCTTTCAAAGTCATGTTACTGTAAGATGGTGCAGATCATAAAAATTTGTAGTGAAAACCCAAAACAAACAACTGTTTGAGTACAAAATTTTTAAAAATAACTTATTTTTTATTTTAATGAATTACTGTATGTTTAGGAGACTTCTCTCATCAAAAGCGATTTCTTTTTATTGTCGCATCTGTTGATGACACAAACTGTATTAATATTATGATGATATCTGACAGTTTTTGAGACTAACCTACTTACATCAATGATATAGTTATAGAGATTATAGAAACTACGACACACACTTTAAAGCCACAGTTGGTGACTTTTGTGGTTGTCTGATGTTTGTAGATTAGTTTTAATCGCGATTCAGTATTTTATCTGCAATTAATAATGATTTTTAAGGTTTTGTAACATGCCAGTAAGCTAAAACCATTAAAAACTAACCTGACCATGTTACTTTTTCAGCTCGTTAAATATATATAATGGTTTTAGCTTACTGGCATGTTACAAAACCTTAAAAATCATTATTAATTGCAGATAAAATACTGAATCGCGATCAAAACTAATCTACAAACATCAGACAACCACAAAAGTCACAAACTGTGGCTTTAAAGTGTGTGTCGTAGTTTCTATAATCTCTATAATATATATCATTGTTGTAAGTATATATCTGAGATATATTTGTTGTGGCTAGTTTTTGTGTACCTTTATGAGGGTGGAAGTTATCTCTGAAGAAATTAGTTTAATTAATGTTTGTGCTTTCCTAGAATTCATGATTTGGTTTATAGCACTGTGTTTCTTGATGTGCTGTATCGCTCTATAAGGTTTTTCTGTTTAGGTGATCATTTGTTCAGCCATCTCGATTTGAGTGTTCTGGACGAGAATAACGAATATTCCAGTGACATTAGATTACGAATGGGATGACGTTTTCACTGTTTGTTTACATGTGCGTGGGCGTGTGCGTTATATATATTTTACGGACTTCTTTTACCCCCTCACGTCGATGACTTCAGACTTGCATTATTTGTCGTCATATTGCTAATTTTCGCACCATGCAGATAGTTGATCCAAATCGCGTTGCAGCTACTTTTGATCTTCTCGTAACTGTACTAACCGATAAACAGAGCGTCATCGGCAACCAGTCTGAGAGACCGGCTGCCACCATCCTCATATATATATATATATATATATATATATATATATATATATATATATATATATATAGCTGATCTTAATGAAATTTCGCGCAGCGGGTGTAATTTGGTCCAATTAAAAGATGGGATAATTTTTATTTCGACTAACAAACTCAATATTATTTTTATTACAAATTCGTTGTTTTAACAGGTAATCAATATTTAATATTCACAGAATATACGACATCAACTGCGATTGGGCAAAGCTGAAAATGTGTACCCAGCCGGGATTCGAACCCGGGTCTCCTGCTTTCTAGGCAGTTGCGCTGACCCCTAAACCACTTTTTTTCCGTCTTGTAGATCTATGGTTCGCGGTTGTTCGTTTAGTTCGTTCGTTGTTGTTCGTTGAGTGGTTGGCTCAGCTTTTTTATTACAGAGGGCGTTCAGCCCCCTGACCGGGCGCGCTGTTACACGGCGCCCGGCAATGGGGACACAGTGATCACCGCACCTGCAAGGACTACCTAAGCACGCCTCCCGTCAGATACAAATTCCCAGCTTCACCCTGCCCATGGTACAGTAGTTATGAAACCAATTCCCGTAAGAGTAAGGGCTTCAAACATGCCCACCCCTCCCCACTATCGATAGGATCACAGTCCGTCACCGGCATATTATATATATATGTGTGTGTGTGTGTGTGTGTGTGTGTGTGTGTGTTCCGTAAGAACTGACGTCACTTTTGATCCTGCAGTTGTTATTCTTCAATATTAATAGAATATATGACATCAACTGCGATTCGGAACAGACATATATATATGCCGGTGACGGGCTGTGATCCTTACGGGAATTACTTTCATAACTACGAGTTTGAGTACTGTGGGCAGGGTGAAGCTGGGAATTTGTATCTGACGGGATCCCTGTGTCCCCAGTGGTGTAGGGGTCAGCGCAACTGCCTAGAAAGCACGAGACCCTGGTTCGAATCCCGGCCGGGTACACATTTTCAGCTTTGCCCAATCGCAGTTGATATCATATATTCTGTGAATATTAAAGAATAACAACTGTAAGATCAGAAGTGACGTCCGTTCTTTCGGAACAGACGCCACGTGTATATATAATCAATATTTGTCAGTGTTCTTCAAGTTGAACACTTGGGCTAGTGACAAAGCTGCACAGCCAAAGGTCACTGCTCCGAAACGTGATGTGATTTCAGATTTCTTCACCTTGAGATTTAACCTTAACATCAAGTCCCAGCGACGTGAGAGGTCGCCAGAAACGACACGTGGTACACATTCCACGTTCAACTGCAAGTCCCATTTAGCGACACAATAGGGCCTGAAGCAGAGTCCATTAGAAGGACTTCCACCAGATCACTGAGACACGCAAAATTATTATTATATTAGATTTAGGACGTTTCCTCAATGCTATTATCAATTTCCGATTACGCCTTTTTTCCAATTTTGCTTAAGGCATAAGCATGCTTTTTAAATTTTTCGTGCATTTCATTTTATTCCTTTATTTCTGTGCTCTCTCTCTGTATATTTATATATCTAATATATAAAAATTAATGTTTGTTTGGTTTTTTTATGGTATTTTATGCACGGCCATACCGCACATACGATTACTATAAATCTTTATCAACTCATTGCTTGCACTCGCGCGAAGATTACAGGCATACTAAAATTAACTTCGTATGCTGCATGGCGGAGGATACTTTACAATTAGTTAATTCGTTTCTTACGCCTTCACGCTGAAACGACTGGACGGATATGAATTGGAAGTCACCGTACGGTGCATGCTGGAGGGTACCTTACAGGTGGGTTAAAACGTTTGTTACACTTCACGTTGAAACGGCTGGACGAAATTGAATAAAATGTGAAATTAAGATAGCTTATAACCGTAATTAATAGATGGGCTACTTTTCGTAGGCCTCAGTATGTGCATGGCGGAGGGTACGTTACAACAAACATCCACATTGCTTGATTGGTCACCATGAAAGTCAGAACATAAATGTATGTTTTCATGAAGGAGATATTTATAATCGACACCGACACCGATTAATTTGACCAGTCACCATGAAACTTGGCGGATATATGTATGTTTCCATATATAGGAGGAAGACCAGTAATTTGAGGAGGAGACGGACCGAAAGGGGAGGAGAGGGACGGACTGAGAGAGAGGGGGGAGAGAAGGAGAATGAAACAAGAGAGATGGTGGTAGACAGGTGAAAGGAGATGAAGAGAGGGAGGGGAGGAGGAAATGGGCAGAGAAAGGGCAGGAGGAGACGGGAGGAGCAGGTGAATAGGGAGAAGGGAAAAGAGGAGAGGGACTAAGGGAAGATTGTAATATATATATTTAAAAAGAGAGAGAGAGAGAGAGAGATTCCTTCGGAAATTATTATCCTAATGCCAAACGAATTGCGCTAATCCTTATTATGATTTTAGGCAGGGTAGATATAGACTACTTTTTAGTAGAACCTCAATAGTCAAAATCCTCACAAGTCACACCTCAGACGCACAGCCGAAGGCCATCCTAGAAAATGGCCTCACGGGTAGCGAGGTCTTCCACCCAGGGTGTGAAATATAAGCTCGTAAAAGAGTTTAAAAAAAAGATAAAAAGCATTGGCATTGTAAATGTTTTTATGAATTTTGCTTACAAAGGCTCTACGAAGGAAATAAACTTAAGGGCAATATTGTAGTAAGGGGAGAAGAAGTAGATGAGGATGAATTAGGAGATACTATACTGAGAGATTAATTTGACAGAGTACAGAGCCCCTGGAGTATATGACATTTCCTCAGAGCTACTGAAGACTCTGGGATAACCAACCATGATAAAACTGTTTCATCTGGTGTGTAAGATGTATGAGACAGGCGAAGTACCCTCAGACTTTAAGAAAAATTTAATAATCTCCATTTCAAAGAAATCAGGCGCAGACAGGTGTGAAAACTACAGAACCATCAGTTTAATAACTCATGGTTGCAAAATATTAACAAGAATTATTTACAGAATGATGGAAAAGCTGGTAGAAGGCGAACTCGGGGAGGAACAGTTTGTGTTCGGGAGAAATGTAGGAACAAGGGATGCAATACTCACATTACGGGTTATCTTAGAAGATAGATTAAGAAAAGGCAAACCTACATTTCTAGCTTTTGTAGATTTGAAGAAGGCTTTTGACAATGTTGATTGAAATAAACTCTTTCAAGTTCTCTCAAGCAGTGGTAAAATATAGGGAGCGTAAGGTTATTTACAATTTGTACAAAAACCGGACAGCGGTTGTCAGAGTTGAAGGGCATGAAAGGGATGCAGTGGTTGGGAAGGGAGTAAGACAGGTTTGTAGCCTTTCTCCAATAATATTCAACTTGTACATTGGGCAAGCTATAAAGGAGAACAAGCAGAAATTTGGAGAAGGAATTAAAGTTCAGGGTGAAGAATTACAAACATGGCGTTTTGCCGGCGACTTAGTAACTCTGTCAGAGACAGCAAAGGACCTGGAGGAGCAGTTGAACGGAGAGGGCAGTCTGCTGAAAAGTGCGTATAAGATGAACATTAACAAGAGCAAATCTAGGGTAATGGAGTGCAGTCTAAGCAAATCAGGCAATGCTGAACGAATTAGATTAGGTAACGAAACAATAAAGGAGGTAGATGAGTTTTCTTACTTGGGCAGTAAAATAACAAATGATCGTCGCAGTACAGAGGATATAAAATGCATCATGGCAATGGGTAGAAAAGCGTTCTTGAAAAAGAAAAATTTGTTAACATCGAATATTGATTTAAGCCTAAGGAATTCCTTTCTGAAGGCATGTGTGTGGAGTGTTGCCTTGTATGGGAGTGAAACATGGACGATAAACAGTGCGGACAGGAAGAGGATAGAGGCTTTTTAAATGTTGTGCTACAGAAGAATGCTGAAGATTAGTTGGGTGGATCGCGTAACTAATAAGGAGGTACTGAACAGAATTGGGGAGAAAAGGAATTTTTGGCATACCATGACTAAAAGAAGGGATCGATTGGTAGGACACATTCTTAGACATCAAGGAATTGTGAGTTTAGCGTTGAAGGGAAGTGTGTGGGGTAAAAACCGCAGAGGAAGACCAAGAGATGGATACAGTAAGCAGATTCAAACAGATGTAGGTTGCCGTTCTTATGTGGAGTTGAAGAGGCTCGCTCAGGATAGGGTATTGTGGAGAGCTGCATCAAACCAGTCTCCGAACTGAAGACCACAACAACAACAGTCTTGCTAAAATTCTTTGTGATCTATTTTTGGTGCCTCTAATTGTGAAATGGGCAGTTAAAACGTAGGACACAAAAATAATCTTGCAGTCTATTTTCAAATGCAATCGTGACAACGACGTTTTTCCTTGTAGTCAGACGGTGTTACTACATGCAAGACATTGCGACAATTTCCTCTTATGTCAACCGTCAGCTGCAATCCATTAAACCGGTCAAGCAACTCTATACTACAAGCACTTGAGCGGTACTGAAGGAAGTGAAGGCAATAACTTAGCGTTGTTAGTCACTCTCTGTATCTGGATCAGCTTCTCTGTCTTGTGATAGTGAGATGCCAGAGAAGTGCATTTTGCATTTATCGCACGTGTTATATCTCCTTTTGTGAACAGGGTTAAATGGCATGTAAAAAGTGTTTTGTGTCATTTGCGGGTCTGAATTCTCAGTCAACCTCGGCGGTAGAAATGATATTAAACATGTAGAATGTACATCTGAATAATGTTTTCCTCTGAGCAGATTACGATGTACACTGTGAAATCCTACATTCCCTGAAGAAAATCAGAAAGATGACACTATTGGAAATACTGGAAATTAATAAACATTTGACTCAGGATGCCAGTTTAGTATTAAAAGTTCAGATCCAGTTCCCCTTTACACGTCTACTCAAATAAGTTTTACTTTCCAACTTTCCTTTTCAACAAAATTATCATGTCAGTTTTGATCCTTTATATATACTTATCATAGTTTATATAAAAGTTAATAACTCTCATAAAAATGTACTTGTAATGTACTTTCCTGTGAACTAGTCGATTTTCTGTGATAACATTTTTGTAAATCATAAGAAGTTTGTAACATCTTTGAAAACATGTATAAAACAGTCTGTTTTCACCTGATGATGGCCTGAGAAGCCGAAAGCCGGCATGTGACGAATAAATAAGTTTTTCAGAACATCAGGAAGTTGTTCATTTTTTATATTATTATCACGTTCTCTCAAGCACCGATGGCAAATTCAATTAATTTTGATTTTTTTTTTCTTTTTATTTACAGTTTCTAGAATGTTCTACAAGTTTCTTATGTTTGATGTACTTGTAGCTCTCTTAGGTTTTTTACAGATGACGCCGTCATTTACTGTCTAGTAAAATTATCTGAATTTCAAAACCAACTGCAAAACGATCTGAATATCAATATGGTGTAAAATTGGCAATTGACTCTAAATAATGAGAAGGTGAAGTTGTCCACAAGAGTACAAAAAGAAATCTTTTAAACTTTGTTTACAAGTTAAAAAAAATCGAATGTGAAAGCCGTAAACTCCACTAAATACCTAGGAATTACTATTACTTCAGACTTAAATTGGAAAGAACACTTAGATAATGTCGTGGGAAAGGCGAACCAGAGACTGCGTTTTATTGGCAGAACCCTTAAAAGATGCAACAGAACTACTAAAGAAACTGCATACACTACGCTTGTCCGTCTCTTTTTTGAGTATTGCTGCCCATTGTGGGATTCTTATCAGGTGAGTTTGATGGAGGACATCGAAAGAGTCCAAAGAATGGCAGCTCGTTTCGTATTGTCACGATACAGGGGACACAGCGTTACGCAAATGATACAGGATCTGGGACGGGAATCATTACAACAACGGCGCTTATCGCTATGGCGTGGGCTACTTACGAAACTCCAATCGCCAACATTCTCCTTGAATGCGAAAATATATTGTTGACTCCCACTTACATAGGTAGAAACGATCAACCGAATAAAATACGAGAGATCGGAGCTCGAACGGTGATATTCAGGTGTTCTTTCTTCCTGCGCGCTATTCCCGAATTGATTGGTAGATGATGGTATAAAGGTGGATCGATGAACCCTCTGCCAGACACGTAAATATGATTTGCAGTGTATCCTATGTAGATGCAGATGTATATGTAAGTTCCAGAAAATTCTTGCTACGTATAAATAGTGGAACACTCCAAGCAGGAGTCAGTCTGTATTGAGTGTACGCGTGTGTTAGCAATAAACGTGTTCTAAGTGTAAAGTGTTGTGCTCTATTAACACCAGCCTTCCACCTGCAATTTGCAACGTGACACTTTCTGGTGGAAGCGACGGGTATCCTGCAATACATCTGCATCATCGTGGCTCCGATCAGGCAGCGTAATAGCCATCGCCTACACAGACAGGAACCGAAATACAGAGTGTATAGTGTAGTGACTGCCTCCGGGCGAAGGTCCGAGACATCAAAAGAACCATGGATACCAAAACAGCGGTAAGCCAGCTGCACATCAGACACCCATTGGTGTTCTCAAGAGATGCTGGACAGGACCCAAATAAATGGCTGAAAGGATTCGGACGAGTTGCCAAGTATTATGTGCTTGACAAACGTATGTTTCTACCTGGACGGGACTGCCCAGCAGTGTTTTGAAAATTATGAGGTCAAGCTCGATAGCTGGGAAAATTCCAGACAGATCTTAAGAAGACGTTTGGAGAACACCAGCGGCAAGTCCGTTTATCAGAAGAGAAATTGAAGAACAGGGTCTAGTGACATGGTGAGCCAACTCAGTCGTATATAAGGAGTGTTTTGGCCCTATGTCACACAGTTAACCCAGATATGACAGAGGTCAATGAAGTTTCACACCTGATGCAGGACACTGCGGAAGATACGTATCAAGCTCTTCTGTTAAAAGATGTTTCGACGACACAAAAATTTATCTAATGATGCCAGAAAACTGAAGAGATGCAAATGAGGAAGGTTGGACGAGAGAAGTACGACAGACTCCCAAATGGCTGTTGTGGAAGAGCAGCATCACTTTGCTTCTTTCATACGAGAAATTATGAGAGAAGAATTACAACAGTTAATGGCAGTCCGGACGGTTGAACCAAGCGAGCACCAGATTATGGCCGTAGATGTCAGTCCTGTACGTCATGAGGGAGCCGACACTGCTGAGGAAGAGGTATATCAAACATAAGCGCCTGTCAGCCGTGCCAGTCGCACCCGACGTGAAGAATGGCCCCGCCCTACAATGACTTACGCCGCAGCCACCAAATGGCAGCTTAGGAACCGACCGACGGGACCACAACCAAATCCTCCGGCAATTGTGAAGCCTCGTAGGAGGACAGATATCTGGAGAACAGAAGACAACATGAAATTGTGTTTTCACTGTGTCCTTCTCAGACATGTCGTACAATGCTGTATGGAGAGGAAGCGAGTATTTGACAATTATTATGCCACAAGACGCCAACTATCAGAGCAGTCCTTTCAATAACAGTCAAGTGCAGATGATTACTGTCGATCTATGGGGCGAAGCTCTTCGCCATATCCTGGATATGGTCGCTCCAACACGCTGCCACCATTCTCCATCGCCTTACGGAGATTCCTGATGCTCGCCTAGCTGCCGTGTTCAGCAAAACTAGGCAAGGCGACCATCTACGGAAGAGAGGCTGCTGCAGATCAAAATCCTCCGTGGACGACACTCGCTAAGATGTCGCGAAATCTCATTGTCGTCGTCATCGAAGGCCAACCTGTCAGAAGCTCCCTTCTCTGTATTGTCGAATGACTACCGCCGCAAAATAAAGAAGATAATGTTCTTTGATACAAGAGCAAATATGCCGAAGGCCGCAAATGGAAACTATATCCAGCCGGCAGGAACATGTGTCGCAAGAGTAACTATTAACAACAGAATACAGCCTTTTGAATTTGTCGTTTTAACAGAATGTAGCATCCCAGGCTGTCATTGTCTGTAGAAGATCTTAGCTGCAAACTGAGAAAGCCATTCCGACGAGTACAGGTAACATGGACTTCCCTGGGAGGTTGTTTGTTGTCGAGAATGTTGAGATCCCGCCATTATCAACGAGAAGAGTACCCGTTAGCTGCCAAGATGACCAGTTTGGACGGTGAAGTACTTGTCGATCGCAAAAAGCTAATCAGTATAACAAAAGAAAACTACATATCAGTGGCTATCATAAGTCTTACAGGTAGTCGAGGAGAATTTTGGATCACTAATTATCACGAGCAACTGCAACTAATTCCTAAAGGAACATGTATTGGAACAGACGAACCGGTCCCGGATGGAGTCGCCGAGTAGACGTCGTCCACTACGCACTCCAGCGCCAGCACATTTTCCTCCAGGGCAACTGGTACCAATTCCACCTACAGCAGCACTATCCACCGGATTGGAATCGACCTTTTAGATAGGTTCCCGAAGTCGACAGCCGGTAACCCACTACGCTGTCATGAAACCTGTGCCGACTTCAGAAGCCCAAGATACCGCAAAATTCCTAGCAGAAGACATTATTTTGAAGCATGGTGCACCACGTGTCATGATATATGATCCAGGAAAAGTATTCATGTGAAAACTGGTATCAGAGGTAATGTCACGTTGCGACATTGTCCACGGAATAACAACTGCCTACCATCCTCAGATAAATGGTTTTACAGAACGTTTTAATAATACGTTAGCAGATAATTATGCTGTTGAAATACGTCGATGTTGAGCAGAAGGTGTGCGATGCAATACTACCAGTAGTTACTTTTGCTTATAATACAGCAAGGCAAGACACCACAGGCTGCACGCCATTATTCCTGCTCCATGGTCGTAAGGCTGAGACGACAATGGATACGCTGTTTCAGTTTCAACCGGACGATACTAAGGATGACTATGTGATACAGCTCATCACCAGGGTCGAAGAAGTCAAGGCAGCTGGCTCGCATACGGACACTGGACGCCCAGGAGAAGGACCGCAAGCGGTATAACAACAAACATCGACCTGTTGCGTACACTCCAGGAGATCTGCTATGGAGTTTTACCTCCGTTCAGAAAGTTGGGCTATCGGAAAAAATTACTGAAGCGGTACTTCGGTCTGTATCGATTCATACGCAGCCTGTCAGACGTCACATACAAAGTCGAGAATTATGAGCCGTCCTCAAAACGAAAAACAAGAAAATACATTGTGCACGTTGAAACGTATTAATATATTTTTAAGTAATTACAGTTTCATATTACCACTTTCAAATGATACTCATCTTTTAAACATTACGTTGTATGGGGTTCTGCTCGCCACAACATTATTCTCCTGGGGCGTCGTGGTAGAAATAGATAGTCGATATGTACAATTTTCACTTCTTCTTTAATCTGAATCAAACTTCTTCTCCACCAAAACATAACAACTTCAAAACATATACAAATTACAAAGCATCAGATCGGTAGTACTTCCATTTCAAAACACAGAGTGACATAGATTCCAGTGCACTTGAAAAACGACTAAAACTCGAACTCCCCCACGCAAGGCGGTGAGGCAAATATATAACATCGGCAATAATGACGTTACATTATCCATTGTTCATAACGATTGAATATGGTAATTTACAATTAACGAACACAACAGTAAAACATTTCCTGTATACAAAAATAATCACAATATAAAATGAAAATTATACATACAATAATTTTACAAGCCACATATCGTTTTAAGACTTAATCACGCTACTTTTTGTTTGACAACAAACCAAAATATTAAATGTCAATTAATTAGTTAACGAGTACATCATACATGTTCCTAACATATACTGAAATATCACATATCTCGGCCATTCTGAAAATAGGTTCAATATCTCACTTCAGTCAATATATACAAAGAATTACGATATTCAAATGTTGGCAATTATGTTAATTAAGACAATTAGCTGGTCAACACAACTTGTTTATGAGCCTGACATATATACAATGCTATTTATTTTAATGTATTTATGTTTTACAAAAGTTTGTACCCTTCGTCTGTCTATTTATTGAAATAACGTACAATGACAAAAATATTGTGTATAGAATTATCTGGAAATGTCTTATACAAATCTCTTAATTAATGAAATCTATCACTTTGATCGCCGTATCACTGAGACACTGTCCTACACTGATTCCTAGGCTGGCTATATCGTTTTTACCTAACTTCACACGCAACTTTTATCATTATTGAACCACACGATTCCGGATCCCACGCAGACGGTATCGTACGATAACACTGAGGTGAGAGGGCCAGCAGTATCGTCTCAACGTCCACTCTATGAAGCCTTACAATAATTCCAGAGAAAAAATAGACAGAAACGGACTCGGACTCTTGTTCAAGGACTCTGAAGGCTGTTATGGTAATGATGAAGCCACGACAGTGCGGTCTGGCGCCGTTCATCGTCAAGGCAAGAAAGCTGTGCAGGCACAAGGGAAGGATTCTCCAGAACTGCCATACAGAGGACCCACGACAAGATCCAGGACACTGCAGCTGGTTGCAAATGGAGTCTTCCGACAGCACGCGTGGCGCAGTGGTTAGCATCGCAAATCGCTGTGCTTTGGGTCCCCAGTTCAAATCTCGCCACGGGCAGAAGAAAAGTTATTTCTTTGTATTTACTATTTTTAGAAAGTTCTACATGTTTCTTATGTTTGATGTACTTGTAAGTTCCAGGACATTCTTACTATGTAAAAATAGTGGAGCACTCCAAGCTGGTGTCAGTCTGTACTGAGTGTACTCTTGTGTTAGCAATAAACGTGTTCTAAGTGTAAAGTGTTGTGCTCTATTAACGACCAGCCTACGAATTCCGGACCACTTAAAGTTTGCAACGTGACAATATTGTTGAATTGCTGAATCGGTGCTCCTTCCACTGATATTCTGGGAATTCAGTTGGCAAGGTTTGAGTGCAGATTTAAGCTCATTAAATGATTGCTATATAATAGTCCCTACAGAATACTGCAGTTAGAGTAAAGCATAATGTATATATAAACCTTAAAAAATGAACTGTTGTTTATAAAATGTAAATAACATAAGAGTAATATGCACGAATGTATAACATGCGAACTACGATAGCAAGCATCCATCAGTTGGCAGCTCCAGTCAAGCACTTTGTCCTGTTCCTCCCACGGAAGGCTGCACAAGCAGCTAAAACACAAATCTGGAATGAAACTTTCACTCTGCAGCGGAGTGTGCGCTGATATGAAATTTCCTGGCAGATTAAAATTGTGTTCTGAAACTGGGATTCGAACCTAGGACCTTTGCCTTGCAAAGCAGCGAGTAGTGTCGTTTAAAAGGATAAAATAATCCTCCAAACATTGTGATCGGAGTGGATTTTAATTGTGTTCTTCATCAAATGTCCAAAGGGCAAATTTAAGTTACTATAATGAATTAAATGAACTGGCAACTCCTAGACCGTTGGGAAAAAATTCATCTTACTACTGTTAATTTTATTTCTTTACCTCCACTTCAAGCAATCGTCTTGACAGAATTTAAATATCGTCGCACCTGAGAGAACATATCGGCGACCTTGACGTCATTCCAGTTCCTCTCACAGACCACTGTGCCTACACCGTTAGAATAAAACTCAACAAACAAAAAGATTTAGAGGGCAATGGATGTTAAACGTTGCTCACCTTCAAGACCCTGAGCTAGAAATAATCGCCAACGATCTGTGGAGCAACTGTTTACATACTGTCTGTAGATTTGTGGACTAACGTGGCAAAAAGGAAATTGAGACAGTGCCTAAGATCATTCTGTAGTCTTAAAGCAAAAGAACATCCGAGTTTTATTACACTTTTCTGAGAGGACTCTACGACAAAGAAAATTAAACAAACTCTTACACAGTCGAAATAAAAACGACACTCATTAGCATTAAGCGTAAACGACTATGTAGTTTAAATATTAAATCCAAAGGTAAATCTATTAGTGAAGGAGAAACTGCGTAAAACATCGTTCTAATCGTGCGCGCACTTTTATTGATATCCTGACTGCCACTAACGGTGACCAGTTTACTGCACACAAGGACATTGTACAATAATTCTATCTATATTATGAAAACATGTATTCTGCAGACCCTACCGACTACAATCAGGAGTCTGCATTACTTCAGTCACTCGATACTGTTGTCACTAGAGAGGATAGAGAGGAGAACAATGCCTTCTTACTTCACAGCCGATGAGGTGCTTGAACTCATTGTGAAATCTCCAGCAAACAAATCTCCTGGCCCAGACGGTTTGTCTAACGTTTTATCACAAATTTTGGCATATTATTGGACCCCTGTTCACAGACATGATAAACGAAATCTTGAAAGGACATGAACCACCAGCTAAATTGAAAGAAGACAAAGTTTTTCTCATACCAAGCAAGCGGGGGCATCCCACTACTGAGGATTTCCGATCTATAACGCTATTAAATTTTGATTACAAGACCATAGTAAGAACAATAAATAAGAAAATGACACCTACAGATAAGAAGGTAATCAGGAACCACTATTCATGTGTCCCAGGCAGAATAATCAGGGACACGACTTTAGAAATCAGAGTCATAGTAGGGTAAGGTGGTAAAATTGCGATCATTTCGAACACTTGTAATTGTAACTGGAAATATATTGAGAAAAGAAATAATTTCAACTATGGCATTTGTTCTTGGATTTTTAATGAATATGTAATACAAATATTATAAAATTACAAAAGTTGGTATAAACACAAAAACAGGTTACAGAATTGAGAAGAATCGATCGAAAATGTACCACACTAGGTACAATTGTGATCACTTCCTGGTACAATTTTGATCACTTGCATCTTCCACATATAAAGCACTTTTTCCCTCGGGCACCGACGCATACCTCGTGGTACCAAACACTGCATTTTTGGCAGCGAATCCACTCACCCTTAGCTACTGATTCTGCACTATAATAATTCAATAAACAAAATCCACTATTATTTTTTGTTTGCTGGCGAATTGAAGCTTGGTAAACTTCTTTCATCATTACTCACAGACGTACATTTTCTTGTTGCATTTTTTCATTGTTTTCCTTGTGCCCTGTTGAAAAAGTTTCCTCTTGCTGCGGAGGTTATCCAGGTTTTCATCTGAAGTGAGTCTAGCTGATGTCTGTGTTTTCCTCTTTCGAGGCGATAATTTTTTTTTCTGTACTTGGCAAAATGTCTTTGACAGCATCGTGCTAAGAAATTGTACTGGACCCTGGCGTTACGGATTTGCCGTGTTCATCAGTTACATCATTTGACGATGAGGGTTCTTCTTCCATAATGCTGTTAGTAGCTTGACTGGTGGAGATTGAATGCAGCTTTTCTTAACTGGAGTGGCGACAGGCCCAATCCGCGCTGGTCTAGAAATAAAACTCTCTGGACCAAAGCATCTTCCACTTCAGAACTGAGTACCGTTGGATGACCAATTCTGTTTTCTATAGGACTAGTTGGAGTTAATCCAGCTTACATTTTCTTTTTAATTTGCACATTACCACGTAAAGTGCTGAAATGAATGTCATATAATTGTGAAGCAGCTCGAAGGCTCAAATGTCCAGTCATTACACTCTTTATTGCCTCATCTAATACAGCTGGACTCCATTTATTGTAGATTTTCTTTTCTGCTCGTTTTCGTGGCATCTAGAAAATAAGAGGTGGTTTTAAAAATCGCGTAGGAAAATCTTTAAATATACAGAATTTATTTGCAATAATTGTGTATAATATATCTATGGTAACCAATCGTGACGGACTAAACTGAAAAACTGCATTGATCGAAATTGTACCAGGGTATCGAAATTGTACCATTTTTCTGATCGAAAATGTACTACTGGCATGAGTGAATTCACGAGTAAATAGTAGTGAATTCTGCCAAGAAATGGCAGCACATGTCACAGAGGCTATCTCTGTAGGTGTCTCAGAACACACCCGAATTGAAAACAAGTTTCTAACCTCACTAATATAGAATTTGTAAGCGCATGGAAACTAGAAAATTTATAAGAGCGCGTTAGGCTAAGTAGCTTCACTTACCTCTTAACAGGAAAAAAATTATATCTCCGTAGTACAAAATGGTGTATTCTTGGAAAACACAGGATGAGCTGTAGAAACCTGATACACTACGACGCCACACAAAGGCAAGTGTTACCAACACTACGAGACTGACAAATGGCTCGAAACCTTATGTTGATCGGAATTGTACCTATATCGAATTTGTACCACCTTACCCTATCGATAGCTGCAACGTCTGACATAACATGTGAGTTACTTTTCATCGACTTATCAAAAGCTTTTGATTGGTTCAGACACATTTACATCATGAAAATTATGAAACGAATTGGTGTGGATGTTACGGTAATTCAAGTACTTCGGAACATCATCATGGGCATAACTAGACGAATAGTTATCAACGGGCAAATGACACATTCCATTCAACTCAGGAGAGATGTACCACAAGGAAACCCTCTGTCGATGTAGCTCTTTGCATTCGCATTGATTCATTACTCAGAAGACTGCATTGTACATTATCAGGTGTGTCACTCTTAGGTGTAACCTTGGCTGTGAGAGCTTACGCCGATGATGTTAATGACACGTGATGCAGATGAATTATCAACTATCAACAGGAAATCTACATGCACAGTCAAGCATCTGGTGCTAGGATAAATGAAGGAAAGTGGCCATTTTACCATATAATAGTCCAGAAAGTGGAGAATCATAAAACACTTGGCATCATCATAGACAATTGCCCACTTAGAAAGGCGGGTAAAAATTGAAAGGCAATAATAGTGTTCATGGGCTCATACTAGAGAACAACTGGCGTCAGTGACCCTGCTTGAAACTATTAAAATTGTTATATATATATATATATATATATATATATATATATATATATATATATATATATATATTTCTCCAAACCTTATAACCTTGCTTAGATATTCCCCATACCTACAGTACAGCCCAAGACAATGATAGAACTAACCGATAGGTTAATCTGGAAGGGAAATATTTTTAAAGCAGCCTCCACCATAATAACAAAATCAAGACTAGATGGTGGTCTAGAGCTCACCGATATACAAAGGAAAGCCACTGCCCTTTTCATGACTCGAACTTCTAGATTGGTATATGGTAAAACGCAAATCATAACCGCCAAAATATTCTATATAGTCCGTTCAGAACGTCTCCAGCCGTCAGTCGAGATAAATAAAATAAGTTTCCAGTTACTACACATACGAGAATTCTATACCGAATCCAATTACATAGGCCATGCCATCTTAAGACAATTTCATCTAAAGACCAGTGTATTACTGCAGAAATGGCGTAATAAGGATATACCTAACACAATCGAATATCGTAACTGGAAGATAATTTGGAAAAACATTGGCTTCAAGATCCATACAATGGCAGTAGCATCCTCTTGGTATCAGGTTGTTAACAACACAGTTGCGACAGGTGAAAAAGAAATAAAATAGTCAAGCACCCAACAGATAAATGTCGCGTGTGCGGTACGGTTGATTCGATGCAACAACGGTTCATCTACTGTGGACGTCTCCACTTTTGGCGATGGGTGAGGGAAAAACTTGCCTTCTTGTCAAATATTTCTGCATTGATATACAAAACGGATATACTCGCAAGGCCCAATAAGGAATTCTATCCAACCCCCTATAACAATACCGTGATGTGGATACTTGTCAACTATGCTCACTACACGATCAGAAGGCGTGAAGAAGACAAATTCTTCAGCTTCATGGCGTATATGCAGATAGAATTTTGGAGGTTACAGCAATCAGCAAACATGAAGAAACAATAAAATGAACATCAACTTTGAAAAGCAAGGCATAGTTTAAGCATAGTTCATAAAACGTTAACGCAAAGTGTCCTGTACCGCCATATAAGAACCCTGAGACAATATTCATTCTGGAATTAAAGATGTTCTGCCAAATATAGTCCTTTACATTGACAGATTGACAGAAAATAAATTAGTATTCATTTAATTCTACAAGAATGTGTCCATACTTTTTGTGTTCCGAAGGAGATTGATTTTTTTACCCAGTCTTTTAAATTAACACCGCAAGGTTCGAGGATACTATTTTATTACTAGCTTATATGCCCGTGCTTCGCAACGATTGTTAAAGAGGGACCTGTGTATATCATGGCTTTTTAGGGTTCCGGACCTACGTTAGCACAAACAGAATCCTTGTTGGATCACTCTGTCAATAAACTCAGGTCTACTAGCTAAATGTTCAAATGTTTCTAAATCTATCGGACCAAACTGCGTGGACACCAGTCCGTAGGTCTCCTAGCCAAGATGTCTAATTTTAGTAGAAGTCATTGTCGAAAACGATGAACGTTTATAAAGTTTTTCAAACAAAAAGTGAAATTAATTTAAGTCTGTACCCCGGAACGATGTAAATTCAAAGTTAGGTTGTGTTCATAAAATTAAGACTGCGGTGTGTCTGTTTGGCGTATACTTCTGAAAACACTTCTATCGTTGAAATGAGAAATAGTAATAATAATAATAACAGCGCCGTGTATTGGTTCTATGGTGTAGTACTAAACTTTTTATTTCTTACAGTAAGTGTATTCTGAAGTATTAGTACGTTGCAGTGTTGGACTGGGGACAATGCAGTTATTCTGTATTATCGAAAACTTGACGAATGCTGAAAGTCTGGTGATTCAATCAATAGAGCAGTTTATATCTGTTTAAGTAAGACGTCATGGTGGTGTCAATGTGCGATAAAGTAAGTCTGGGTAATCGTTGAAGGAATGGCATCAGATGATCGTCTGTATAGAACTTTCCATTAAATATAGTATTTCCAGTGAATTGTCTTGATTGTGTTAACAGAATCGGCCACTTTTTCAGCTAATACATATCCCCACGGCCTGCAGTGATTACTTCGTAAAGCACGAAGTTGAAATCGACCTTGTGTTATAGAACTATATATTCAGAAGTCGGATTATAACTCTGAGTACAATTGCCTCTCAGGTATTCCATGAGTGACGAACGGGACTTCAGTAGCAGAGAAATCAAAACAAAATGTTTGCATTTATTTTATTCTGTGATTTCTCTCTGCAATCCAAACATTCATTATTTGGTACAGAAGATTAATGGGGAATTTTGATAGTCCATCAGTATTTTTGTCTGCAATATGGAAAAATAATGCTGTGACGGATAGGACAAAAATGAGCCTAAAATGTTGCAGCTTGCAAAACATTGCATTATTTATGAGATTTATGTATACATATGACACTATAAGTAACATGTACATGAACTTCAAACTCCAAAATTTAACATCTGTTACATACAATATGAGACCATTAATAAATTTAAGTTTCGGAAACAATAAATGTTACGTGACGGCCGGGACAGGTAATGTGACGGATGGGACATGACCAATGACCGAACTTCCAAAATTATATTTTACACCTTCTAGAGAGATAGCATTAAATAAAATGGTGGTAGTAACACAAATAATGCTTAGTCAACTATGGGGGGAAAATCACTGCTGATTTGACAACCTATTTTACTACTACCACCAATGATTGTAATGCCTCTAAGTTGATGGTGATAAATTAAAGAAAAAAAGAAAATTGCAGAATTAATTTTTCTATCCTGTACAGGTAACTTCAGTACCTTCAGATTTTTGTGGAAGTACTCATGACCATGACTCTCAGATTTTCAATTTCACTCATAGGCTCACTCATGGAATGCCTGCTCTGCAAAAGAAGACGTCTTTCTCTATCATAATGTAGTCCGCACCAAAAGTAAGTAATTACAAATTTTAATCTCAATATTGTACCGAACAATTATGAAAGCAGGGAGGTTTCTGATGAGTTTGTTGCTTGCGTGTGTATGCTATCTCTAGAGGCGGGAACAGAGCATGAATATCTCTGGAGTGAGCATTCAGTTACGCAGAACAGATTTTGTGTCCTCGACATTAAAGTGGAAATGTCACATGATATTGGGAAAAATCTACTAATCGCTGAATTTATCTTGGTCCTTTATTGTTGGGTTAAGACGGATGACTATGTGTAAATTAACCTTTTAGGACGCTTCGTCAACTTTCTTGTTACTTCTGTGACACATTTATTTAGATATTATTTCATGTTATGTGGTTGCTCTGCAAAAAAGGGGTGGGCTTCTTTGCAGCCAATGCCGTACAAACCAATCATAAGAGCAAATAAATGTGTGGAAAGAGAGGATTTGTCTCAATATCACGTGGTATTTCCAGTTTAATGTTGAGAAGATGCACAGAACGCAATACTCACTCCATAGATATTTCTACTCTCTGTGCAGTTTAATGATTATGCCCGTCGAAAGATGCACTTCTTTTCTTTCCATGACATTGCAAAGCATATGCGATAGACGTAGGAAGAAAAAAAATGTATCGTACCTGACTTACATTTTACTTTCAGTAGCAACAGTAGTTTGCTATCGTTGACAACGAACTATTCGCTTTAGGAGGATGATTAATTTACTGACCAGAACAGCATAAATGATTTATTTCATCGTGAACATAAATAATTATTCCCCTCATTCTACGTGACTGATTTTTGAAAGGGCATTCAACGGCCGATGCCAACATGAGCACACAACGCCGCAGCCTTAAGTAAAGTTGTACCCCTTCTTGTAGTGTATTACACCATAGATATGAGAATGGAAAAAAACTCAGCAACGCCATAATCAGTTATTTGGTGTACTATAACTTGTCCTTCCCCCCAGGGGCTCACGGTTCTTTCGCGAGTACGCGCGTGGTGAGCACGGGGCCCCGAGCTAGTGCAGTCTTCCTTCCTTCTCGGACTGCATTTCCTTTCCCCCTCCCCTCATTTCCAATCCTCACTCCTTCCCCTCCCCACCGGGGGACTGATAACGTCAGTAGTTTAGTCACCCTATCCCAACCAAACAACCCAACCCAACAGTAACTTGTCGTTTACAGTACTATGACGTTTTCGTGGCATTCTTAAACAGAACGCACTCAAAATGTAATGAGGATACACCGAAATCAGAAAGAGAATTACATAAATTCGATTTTTCTTGCAAAGAACTCTTAAGTAAATTAGAGCAGCAATAGACGCGGAGGAATGTCGTTATGTTTTAATTAAAATTTTCTCTATCAAAAGAAGCAAAGAAATGTCGATACACTGAATATACAAAGATTAATCAGCAATTCGCTGTTCAATGTTAGTTTGCGGCTCTTAATTCAAAATACTTCGTTACTGAGGGAATACATACAACATGATCATTTATTGTTTCTTTGCAGCATATGTTGCCCCAAGGTTCTCCGTTGACCTAAGGAACCCCATGAAAGTTCGTATAGTACTCTTGGGGATTTGCTGTACTACACGATACCTATAAGCATAGTATACACATAACTCTTCAAATTACGATATCTTTCCTTCCTCTCATTCGATTTTGATGAAATGAAGCCTATGTTACTCGCCAAACTATTCTCCGGTTACCTGTGGAAACCCATGAAAGTTCGTCTAGCACATTTGGAGATTATCTTCAACAAATAGGCATCACGATGGCTTTTAAACAAATGATTAAATTATGATACCTTTATTTTCTCTGGTCTGATTTTAATTATTGAAGCGTTAGTGTGAAAACCCCATGATAATTCGTCAAGTAGTTTTGGAGATTAAAGTGTTCAAAGAGACAGATAGACATGAATGTCGCAGTTAAAAAAAAATTGAAGTTATATTCTTTTTTTCCGTGATTCGATTTTTATGAAACGAAGTCTATATATTGTCGAGAGTTACGCACAAGTTACCTGTGAAAATCTCATGCAAATTCGTGAAGTAGTTTTGGAGATAAGAGGTTTTTATTAGTTAAACAAACAGACACGACGCCTACTGAAAGCACTTAAAATGACGATATCTTTTATTTATTTATTTATTTCGTGATCCAGTTTTGATAAAATTATCCCTATATGTTAACTCAACATTCTAGCGTGTTTCCTGTGAAAACCGCACGAAGATCGTCCAATAGTTTTGAAGATTGAAGTGAACAGCGTCAGGCCAACTGCAGAAGCTCTAAGGCACTGTTAAGCTACAGAAACTCGCCGATGAAGGCACATCTGGAGAGCGAAGGTTGGGCCGAGGGGGTCGCAAGGAGGCCTTTTAAAAAAGGAAGAGGGAATAGGCTAACGGTTTATGAACGCAACGGGTGAGAGTTCGAATCCCACTGGAGTAAACATATTTTCAACTTTTTAGACCTCTTGCCGGCAATATTTTAGACATTAGTTCGCTAAAAATTGTGCGTCAGATCCGTCGGTCAACTCAAGAAGGTTGTGCGAGATAGTTATACAGTCCCTCCTCCAAGAACTGCAGATGCCTTGAGCGGTTTGATTTATTCTTCATGGGAAAGAATTTTCACGGATAAGACGCTTTTCCGCAGACTTGTAGATTCTATGCCCCGAAGGATCTATGCTGCTAATGGCATATATACAAAATATTGAAGATATACGTATCCTACGTTATATTTATTTTAATGAGAGGTTATACCATTATCAACCTCCAAGGAAGATTATTTTTATTTTTATGAGAGGTCAGATGAATAAAACTCTCTAAGGACGTTTATTTTTTTGTTATGGGAGATCAAATAGATATTACTTTCCAAGGAAGATTATTTTTATGGAAGGTCAGATGAAAAATACCATCCAAGTATGTGAATTTTTTTATAGATGTACAAATAAATATTAGCTTCCAAGGAAGATTATTTTTAGATATCCAATTTAAAAAAAAAAGTTCAAATGTTTGTAAATCTATCGAACCGAACTGCGTGGCCATAAGTCCGTAGCTTACAAACTACTTAAACCTAGGTAAACTAACCTAAGGACAACACACACACCCATGCCGCAGGGAGGACTCGAACCTCCACGGCGAGCAACCGCGCGCTCCGCAGCGAGACGCTTTAGACCGCTCGGCTACTCCACCGCGGCAATATCCAATTAAGAAACAGTAATTAATTACTTACTAAAGAGAAGACTAAAAAAGTAAAATAAATATAATTTAATAACAGAAAGCAACTAAGCAAAAAAACATTTGTACCGCGATAAAAAAAAAAAGGAAATGAAATAAAAAAAGTTGTACGAGGGCGACGCCTGCCCCTGGGATACATAAGGACGGGAAATAATTTTCTTTGGAAATCATACGCAATTCTCTCAGACTGGCGGTCAGGCCGAGTCACGGGACGCGCCGCGTGCCTGTTGCTGGAAGTTTCCACTCGCAGGTGGCCGACACGTGCCTGCGGGGCTCGGTTCTGCTGACAGGAGTACGCCACCCTCCTCAGAACCCAGCCACCAACCAGAAGCTAGCTAGTGGTCACGTGACGCACGCTCTGGCGCGACCTGAACAGCCACTCGAAGAACGGACGCGCTCTTACGCCCCGCCTCCTACCTGATCAGACGTGCTCTCTCCTCGCTCAGACATAACATGTGCCTCTAGGGACAGGTGTCGACCTCTCATCGTGTCCCCGTTAGTACAATATAGCAACTTAAGGCAATAAAAGCCTCTTTTATGTTAACTCCACGACTACTAAAACAGAGGTGATACCGGACGTTCCACAGGATAGTGTTATTGGTCCTCTGCTGTCCCTTATTTACATAAAGGATTTAGGGGAAAATGTAAGTAGCTCTCATTCGTTGTTTGCAGATGACGCCGTCATTTACCGTCTAGTAAAATCATCTGAACATCAAAACCAACTACAGAATGATCGGAATAACATATCACTATGGTGTAATAATTGGCAATTGAGTCTAAATAACGAGAAGTGTGAAGTCGTCCACATGAGTACGAAAAGAAATCTGTTTAACGTTGTTTACAAGATAAATCAATAGAATGTGAAAGCTGTTAACTCCACTAAATACGTAGGAAATACTATTAATTCAGACTTAAACTGGAAAGAACACGTAGATAATGTCGTGGGAAAGGCAAAGCAGAAACTGCGTTTTATTGGCAGAGCCCTTAAAAGATGGAACAGAACTAGCAAGGAAATTGCATACACTACGCTTGTCCGTCCTATATTGGAGTATTGCTGTCCGTGTGGGATCCTTATCAGGTGGGTTTGACGGAGAACATCGAAAGAGTCCAAAGAAGAGCAACTCGTTTCTTATTGTCACGATACAGGGGAGACAGTGTTAAGGAACGATACAGGGGAGACAGTGTTACGGAAATGATACAGGATCTGGGATGGGAATCATTACAACAACGGCGCTTATCGCTGCGGCGTGGACTACTTACTAAACTCCAATCGCCAACATTCTCCTCCGAATGCGAAAATATATTGTTGACTCCCACTCACATAGGCAGAAATGATCATCAGAATAAAATACGAGAAATCAGAGCTCGAATGGAGAGATTCAGGTGTTCTTTCTTCCTGCGCGCTATTAGAATATGGAATGGGAGATAAATAGTATAAAGGTGGTTCGATGAACCCTCTGCCAGGCACTTAAATGTGATTTGCAGAGTATCCCATGTAGATGTAGATGTAGAACCCCATGCTCACTACTCCGCTCAACCAACCTGGCACAAAGTAAAGGCTTTTCTGGCGTCCGAAACAATGCACACCACCTAACCAGATAGGTCAACACTCTATCGATGAGCTACCTGTCCTTTCTTGTTATCGTTATGGTCGAATAGTCCTACCGGAATTGAAACATGAATATTAATCTGGAAGCAACAGAGGAACAGCCACTCACCTAAGAAAACTTCGAGTAAGAACTTGGGCATAATTTTCTATCTGCTGATACATTTATCTTAGCTTTACCATATGTCAGTCGAAGTAATGACAAATATCTGAATCCATTATCAACATTTTTACTATGGCTACCATTTTTCTCTATGTTTAAAGATTAGGCTATTAAAATGGAATATGGTTAGAATGTCGAATATAGGAAATCCTACGTTTGTACAATTCGTAGCGAATTAATGTTAAAAAATATTATCTGTTCTCGCGCATTTTGTATTCGTAAACCATCAGTCTATCCACTCAGCCAATAAAACATATGTAAGGAGCTGTTCGTTGTAGTAAATATACCCATGTGGAACTCATATATCTCAACCAATACTACATGCTCAAATAACGTTTTCCAAAATAAATGATATGTAAGTTAAGCTATGAATCCTGACATATACTAAATCCTATTATATTGCTTATATTTGACGATTTACACACCACGCTGAAACACCGAAGGCCGCTAGAGTTGGCAACACTTGCACTTTGAAAATAGGACATGCGCAATGCCCTGTTCTTGGGCTTAAATTATTCGGGATGGGTAATCTTTTGTGCCCCATTGTACTGTGGCGTTACATGTACAGTGAATGGACGATAGAAAGTCTCTGGAAGTTATGTACACACTTTGGAAATATTTTATCTTTGTATTGTTCGTTGTTATAGTTACTAAAAAAGGAATAACAAAAAATACACTGTACGCATTTTGTGGCAGTTTTATTTCTTTGTGTGGTGTCGAATAAATAATTATTTTTAGAAGAACCCACAACTGGTGACGCCCGACGTGATCGTGAGTACACAAGATTCACTCTCATTATTATTACGATTTTGGCTGCGGCAATTTAAATACGTCGTCATGGCAAACGCCCCAACTGCCGAAAACGGTTTGGAAATATCGCACGTAGCAGTGAAAATACTGCAGTTCTGGTGGAAAAATGTAAAGATTTGGTTTTTGCAAGTGGAATCACAATTTGTTAACGCAAATATAAGCAACGAGTTAACCAAATTTCATTATGTTCTGGGATCGCTCGATAGCGAAGTGGCCGAACTAATTTCAGATTTCCTGGCCAAACCGTTATCAACTACGCCATATACAGACTTGAAAACACGTCTCACTGCTGAATTTGAGGAATCAGAATCACGTAAAGTTAAAAAATTGCTAACACAAGTAAAATTAGGAGACAAAAAGCCATCTGTTTTACTTCGACAGATGCGCGTTCTTGTCGGAACGCAAGTAACAGACGATTTTTTGCGAGCTATATTCCTTTAAAGACTGCAAACCAATGCGCGTTCGATACTAGCCGCAAGTGAAGAAGTAAAACTCGATGTAATGGCTTGTATGGCCGACAAAATCGTAGAGATTACGATACCCAATCAGTGAGCCTACAGCTGATTCAGTTTCGCCTTCAACTCAATATTTCAGATTTGCCAGGCTAGAAAGACAGCTTGCGGAACTAACGACCCAGATGCAAAAATTACGAACTAAGGCACGAACGAGAAGCAGATCTAAATCACCGCGGCGCTCACAGAAACATTCCGTGTACTGGTATCATTATAAATTCAAACAGAACGCACAGAAATGCACGCCACCATGTACATTTCTTTCTCAACAATCCGATAACACTCAGTCGGAAGTAGGGGAGAAGACGGATTCATCTTTCCGCATGTTCATAACAGATCGCAACACGCGACTACGATTTTTGGTCGATTCGGGAGCAGACATTTCCGTATTTCCAGCAACAGTACGAGAGCACAAAAACGTACAGAAACGGTAATTCTATGCTGTAAACGGTTCTGTAATACATACATACGGCGAGAAGCTACTGAACCTCGAAATTGGTCTTAGAAGAAGCTTTCCGTGGGCATTCCTTCTTGCAGACGTGCACCAGCCGATTATCGGCGCTGATTTCTTGAGCCATTATGGTCTATTGCTTGATGTCAAGTCAAAAAAGTTACTCGACCGAACCACTCTACTTAGTAGTACAGGCTCTACAAATGTACCTGCTGACAGTTCAATATTTTTGATTAATCCACAGCACAAATACCGAACCTACTAAAAAGTTATCCTAACATTCTCACGGAGAAACCTAATTACAAGTTTCCTGAAGTTAACGTGCAACACACAATCACAACCACAGGACCTCTAGTGCATGCAAAGGCCAGACGCTTGTCACCAAAAAAAATTTGCGCAAGCGAAACTTGAATTTCAGGAAATGATCAATCTTGGCATATGTCGTCCTTCTAAAAGTTGCTGGTTAGCCCTCTCCATCTCGTACCAAAGAAGGATGGAACTTGGCTGCCCCGTGGTGATTATAGGGCTTTAAATGCAGTCACGGTGCCAGATCACTATCCCATACCGCATTTACAAGATTTCAACTGCCAATTCTTCAACAAAAAGATATTCTCTAAAATCGATCTTACCCGAGATTATCACCACATCTCTGTAGCACCAGAAGATGTAGCTAAAACAGCGGTTATCACACCATTTGGACTTTTTGAATTTGTAAAAAATGCCATTTGGGCTACGTAATGCAGCTCAGACATTACAACGGTTTATTCACACCATTTTGAATGATGTACCCTTTGTATATTCATATCTAGACGATATTCGTGTGGCATCAGCATCAGAAGAAGAACACTTGACACATTTTCAAGTACTTCTTGAACGGCTAGGTAGGTTCCGTCTTAACATTAATGTGGGAAAATGCATTTTTGGAAAAGAAGAGATACCATTCTTGGGTTTATGCGTATCACATCAAGGCATTTCACCATAGGCGAAAAAGTAAAATTAATTAAGGACTTCCCTCAGCCTAAAACAGTAGCAGAATTACGCCGTTTTCGAGGATTGGTAAATTTCTACAGGCGCATGTTACCACATGTTGCAGAAATACAACAACCTTTGTTTAACTTGTGCAAAAATGCTAAGAAAAAAGATAAGCGCCCCATTACATGGACTAATAAGGCAAACGAATCATTCAATAAATTAAAAGAAGAACTAGCTAATGCAAATCAGCTTGCACATCCATCAACAGACCTTCCCTTAATATTGATGCCTCAGACTATGCTATAGGTGCTGCTTTACATCAGTTGCGAGAAGGAACACCTGAACCACTTGCTTTCTTCTCCAAGTCTCTTACCGACGTAAAACGCAATTATAGTACATATGACCGTGAATTGTTGGCAGTTTATTCAGCAGTCAAACACTTCCGTTATCTGCTGGAAGGTAGAGAATTTACTATAATAACGGAGCACAAGCCATTTACATTTGCTTTTAAACAGGGTCCAGAAAAAGCAACACCCAGGCAACTACGTCACCTGGAATTCATCAGTCAATTCACCACAGATATTAGATACCTTCCAGGAGGGGAAAATATTCCAGCTGATACATGTTCCAGAATCTCAGACATTACATTGCCAGCCAGTGTCTCTTACGAAGACATAGCAAGACCACAAAGCAGGACCCAGAACTGACCAAAGTGAAAGATTCAGAATCCTCTTCATTAGTATTTGTAACAATATTACTAGCTGATGGATCACAGTTACTGTGTGATAGTTCTACAGGTAAACTCAGGCCATGTGTCCCTACATGCTACCGCCAACACGTTTTTCATGCATTACATGACTGGGCTCATCCTGGTGTCAAAGGTACAATCGACTTGGTTCGACAACGTTTCATTTGGCCCTCACTCAAAAAGGTTATAAGTCTCTGGGCAAAATCATGTATTCTCTGTCAACGAGCAAAAATTTCAAAACATACAACCAGTGCATGTGGAACTTTCAAGGAAGTCGACAGCCGCTTTTCTCATATACACGTTGATCTAGTGGGACCATTACCTTCCTCTCACGGTTTCACTTACCTCTTAACAATGATTGACAGATTTACACGTTGGCCTGAGGCAATTCCGTTGAATAACATCTCTGCTAAAAGTGTTGCCATTGCCCTCTTATGGTCATGGATCGCACGTTTTGGAGTTCCGCAAATCATCACCACCGACAGAGGACGGCAATTTGATTGCCATTTGTTCACTCACCTCACAAAATCTCTAGGCATACAACATATAAAAACTACCGCTTATCATCCGGCGGCGAATGGTAAAGTTGAACGATGACATCTAAACATCAAGACAGCATTAAGAGCCGGCCTTTCAGATAATTGGGTTGAAAATTTACCAACAATATTTATGGGTCTTCGCGCTTATGTGATTCCAGAATATAAGACAACCGCTGCAGAAATGACTTATGGCATGACAATTAAACTTCCAGCAGACTTCTTTGAACCTAAAACAATAGAATGTGACATATCAACTTTCATTTATAATTTGAGACAGCACATGGCATCACTTAAGCCAGTCAGTGTTCAACATCATGCTTCAAGGTCTGTTTTTGTTCATCCTGAACTCATGACCTCTTCACACGTATTTATTAGACATGATGTACAGAGAAAGCCACTGCAGCATATCTATGATGGACCATATCTAGTACAGTCACGCTCTGACAAATACTTTGTTGTTGAAACACCACATGGCGAGAAGACTATATCCATTGACAGGCTCAAGCCAGCCTTCCTGCTGAAGAATATGGATCCTGCAACACCCATGTTGACTCCACATAAACAATCAGCTCCAGCCATCGGAAACTCCAGAAGGTCACCAGCCACCTCAACAAGCTACACGTTCTGGGCGAACAGTACACTTCCCCAAGAAATATCTCAACATTGTCACTGGGGAGGGAGTAGTATGTGTCGTAACATGTACAGTGAATGGACGATAGAAAGTCTCTGGAAGCTATGTACGCACTTTGGAAATATTAAATCTCTTATTGTTCGTTGTTATAGTTACTAAAAAAGGAATAATAAAGAAATGCACTGTACTCATTTTTTGACAGTTTTATTTCTTTGTGTAGTGTCGAATACATAATTATTTTTAGAAGAACCCACAGTACCATTCTTTTAAACTTACTAATTTTTATCCTACATGATTTATAATTCAGTGATATGCTAAATTATGAAGTTACTTCAAGCAAAAGGACATAGTAGTGTAGAATGTGTGAAGAATGAACTATATTTACGTTAAAATATGGAAATTCTAAAAACTGTAAGATTACATCAATTATCACAAAGTTATTTCCACCATCCCTAAAGTAAACACCCATTAGCTACACCGAGGCCTATCAGGTCTAATGACAGAATGAATTTTTTAAGTTGCAACAAGAACGTGTTCAAAGCTGTATAGCCCAATATCTTTCCAGAATGAAATACACACGATTTACATTAACTATCAAAGTAAACACTCGTGATAACCTACCCTTGCATAGGAGGAGTGTGTCACAATTTTATCGTAAACCCATGAGCTCAGTGTGCCATAGCAGTTCTAGACCTAACAACAGAAGAAATTGCTGCAATAACAAACATTTCGATGAGGATATTCCCTAACTTCAATAGTAAAGCATTAAATTAAGTTTTTTTACACTGTGCTGCAATGTATAGGCAACTATTATAGTCACAAGTAAAGCTAGGCAATTCTCAGTGTCTTTTATGTACAATGCACGGTATGAAACTCTATCTGTAGTAGCAAAAATGTTGGAAGCAGTCTTAAGGAATCTCTGACTTGTAAGCAAAATCCTGTTAACTCTTAAACTAACGTCTATTATCCCTAAACAGAATTACCCCAATGCTGGTTCCAAGAAAAACGTGTGCAGAGTTTTATCAACATCCACCCTTAGTGAATAATAAATTGATTACATTCACCCCATGCACAGCACAACAGACCCTTTCCTCCAGTTTGACTTTTGATTCGTTTTAATCATAAAGTTTTCTTTCCTATTACCGAATATGTTTATTCCTCTCGAAAATTACACAGCGTCATGTCCAATATACACATGACCACATTTGCGAGCTTACATCCAACATACACCACAGAAAACAAGCAATGCTCAGAGGAAAGGTCTTATTCAAAGATCGTCAACAGATCATATTCTGACAAGTTTTGCCTCATACGTTAAACATCCATCTGATGGAAAAAAAGTCAGCAACATTGTTGAAAATGCTATAGTGACAGTTACTAATTGAATAAAGAAATAATTGAGTAAAGAAAATATGATTTTTTTAACATACTGTGATATTAATCTTGACAGTACACTTTTTCATGACAATTATCTATTTTCAATCTACTTTGTAGAATTTATGTTGTTATGAAGCATCGAAATAGCTTCAGAAAATTTCGATTTGAACTTTATGGGTAATCAGTTTGGTACATCGATTATAGCAAAGTCTTTGGTATTGCTGTGTGCCACTCTCTGTGACTGAGTGTTTTTGTAATAATCAGGTAACCATCAAAAACATTATGTACAGTTTATGACTGTCCTTAATAAATGAATAACACCCTTTGTAGCAACGAGTGCCTTTTTTTTTTGCCATCCTAAAGTAAGGTATATCTTGGATTACCTGCAGTTGTAGGATCGAAAGGTTAGTTTCGTTTTTTATTTTTTACTTTTATTTTTATTTTATTTTATTTTTACGAAAAATTTCGTTATTTAATATAATCGTGACATTAAACTTAGGAATATCTGTCAATAGGCATAAGCTATTGCATTGGGAATTATCTCTTTTACAGATGACATAATTGATTTCTCGTCTGAATTGCGGTTAAAAGATTATATAGTAACACCGCTTCAAATGTTAATAAACACCTAAAAAAGGTCTGTTTACGGTAATTATGACATGAAGAACTCTTACTGCTTTGTTCGGCATACTTATTTTGGTTTCTGAGGTCCTTTTTTTTTTTTTTTTTACTATTTTTAACCATAAAATTCTGCACACATTCGATACTAGTATGGCGTTTGGGTAAGGGATGTACTTAATTTTCGCTTTTTTATTTGGTCTTAAATATTTATCATGGATTTTTGTTTCGTTGCTTGTAGTGCCATCTGTGGAGGGAGTATGGCAAAGAGAGTTGACTGGAGCTGCCAGCTGATGGGACCTTGCTGTATTTCTAGTTTTGTGCATTAGTGCAATACTATTTAAGGTTAAAACAAACTTGAAAGCAGCTGAATATTACTATTATGTTATTCACATTTTATAAATAACAGTTGATTTTTTAGTTATTTATACATATATTGTTTTATTCTCACTGGCACTGCAGTATTCTATACGGACTGTTATACATCCATCATTTAGTGTGCTTTAATCAGTACAAATTCTCATGGAACGGGTAGTGAAGAAAGGATAGACATAGACGAATTTAGAACACACAGTATTTAGCTGCACTGATGATAGAGGGGGAAAGGCTTCAGCGCTCAATCCTTGGCTAGGGGACATGGGAGGGTTTGGGGTGGAAATCCTTCAGTGCTCTAACCTTGTCCACCTAATTTCCAGAATACTGATGTAAGGAGCACCAGTTCAGCAATTGTGTAATATAATACTCTGGATTCCCAGAATAATTACGATGGAATGCATCTTACGTGACATAAAGCGCTGACTGTAGTGTAATTCCTGGAATTCTGACGTCAACATTCCTGGACTGACCTTTGGCTATCTAGAAGCCCCTTAGTCCCCATACTCAGTGGCAACGTTAGCTTCTAGCATTACAGCGACTATAAATACGATATTGGCCTCCTGGATATGAGTACAAATTATAATGTCTTTATTACACAGGCGCCCCGCTTTTTATCCTAAAATCTGGCACCCCTAGAGTTAGGAGACGACTTACAATGCAGGACTATTGACTTTCAGTTAGGGATGAACAGTTAAATGGTACTAATCGATAAGCTGTAACTATTTAGGTACACAATTATGGAATTTTTTCTTTCAGGCAATTAATTTTAGCTGCGGCGGATTAGCCATGCACGCTGGGGCACCGAGCTGCGGTCACGCGGCCGTTCCCGTCGGGGGTTCAACTCCTCCCTCGGACATGGGTGTTTGTGTTGTCCTTAGGTTAGTTTACATTTATGTAAGTAGTTTGTAAGCTACGGACTGATGGCGTTGTTTGTTTGTAAACCTTAAGGGACTTAACTGTGGGTTTCAAAATGTTCAAATGTTTGTTAAGCGTATGGGACTTAACTGCGGGGTCATCAGTCCCTAAACTCTCAAACTACTTATCAACTACCTTGTACTAAAGACATCACAAACATCCATGCCCGAGGAGGGATTCGAAACCCTGACAGGGAGCGGTCTCGCGCATCGTAGCATAGCGCCCCAATGCGCTCGGCCGCTCCGCCGCACTTACGTACTGATGACCTTGCAGTTGAGTCTGATAGATTTACAATAATTTGAAATCAATTTTGGTAATTGATTATTCCTTTGATTAATGACTTCATTACGTTTGAAATTACTTACGTATCAGCTCGACTTGTACACGCCGTTTGATATGCAATATATTACGAGCGCTGAGCTCGATGTCACTTCCTTTGGCCATTCGGGTGAAGACAATGTCTCCCTTCGCCTAAATGGCTAAACAACCTTATTGTTGTGCCCTCTTTCCGAGCTATCTTGTGTTGACAAGAGCTAAGTTAAAATCATGGCATCTAAGAACCAAGTGTAGTCTGGAAATATTTTTGAGTAAAGCGAGAAAGTGTATGTAAAAACAAGCTGTATTCAGAGGCCGTTAAATTCATGGAAAAAATCATGTGATAATTAACCATGTAACTATTCTAGTAGTCTGTCTCACATTACGTTATAACTGAGTGAATCATTTCGAAATGCTTAAATGTGCATCCCCGCCACATTTCCATTTTATTTACAAATCTGGATGTAGTCGAAGAAATGTAATCCGCTGTGAAAATATCATATTGTACACTATCAATCTAAATATAAAAGAAAACATGGGATGATTCTTACAATTAAGAAAACAGCAATCAACAATATTTACCTGTTGTTGTTGTTGTGGTCTTCAGTTCGGAGACTGGTTTGATGCAGCCCTCCACAATACCCAACCCAGGGCAACCCTCTTCAACTCCACATAAGAACGACAACCTACATCTGTCTGAATCTGCTCACTGTATCCATCTCTTGGTCTTCCTCTGCGGTTTTTACCCCACACACTTCCCTCCAACGCTAAATTCACAATTCCTTGATGTCTAAGAATGTGTCCTACCAATCGATTCCTTCTTTTAGTCAAGGTATGCCAGAAATTCCTTTTCTCCCCAATTCTGTTCAGTACCTCGTCATTAGTCACATATGCTCTTCCAGATCCTTTGCTGTCTCTGGCTGAATTACTATATCGTCGGCAAA
Organism: Locusta migratoria; assembly: GCA_026315105.1. Lineage (NCBI taxonomy): Eukaryota > Metazoa > Arthropoda > Insecta > Orthoptera > Acrididae > Locusta > Locusta migratoria. Next base: position 338,744,941 of record CM048749.1, read on the forward strand.
ACGCAACGTTTTTAATTTTTCGCCCTGAACTTTAATTCCTTCTCCAAATTTCTCCTTGCTTTCCTTTATAGCCTGCTCAATGTACAAATGAATAACATTGGAGAAAGGCTACAACCCTGCCTTACTCCCTTCCCAACCACTGCATCCATTTCATGCCCTTCAACTCTGACAACCGCTGTCTGATTTTTGTACAAGTTGTAGATAACCTTACGGTCCCTATATTTTACCCCTGCTAGCTTCAGAACTAGTTAGAGTTTATTCCAATCAACATTGCCAAAAGCTTTCTCCAAATCTACAAAAGCTAGAAATGTAGGTTTGCCTTTTCTTAATCTAAGCCGTAAAGGGAGTATTGCCTCCCGTGTTCCTACATTTCTCCTGAACCCAAACTTCCCCAGCTTTTCCATCCTTCTGTAAATAATTCGTGTTAATATTTTGCAACCATGACTTATTAAACTGATGGTTCTGTAGTTTTCACACCTGTCTGCACCCGATTTCCTTGGAATGGGGATTACAACATTTTTCTTACCCACCAGGAGAAACAGTTTGGCCATGGCTGATTCTCCCTGAGTTCAGTATTTCTGAGGGAATGTCATCTACTCCAGGGTCCTTGTTTCGACTTATGTCTTTCAGTGCTCTGTCAAATTCATCTCTCATTATAATATCTCCTATTTCATTCTCATCTACTTCTTCTCCCTTTCCTAAAATATTGCCTCTAAGTTCATTTCCTTCGTAGAGCCTCTCTATATACTCTTTCCGCCTTTCAGCTTTCCTTCCTGTGCTGAGAACTGGTTTCCCATCCGTGTCGTTGATATTCACAGAGCTGTTTCTCTTATCTCCAAATGTTTCTTTTATTTTCTTGTAGCCTGTATCTATTTTTCCCTTCTAGCCACTCCTGCTTAGCCAGTTTGCACTTCCTGTCAATGTCATTTTTTAGTCGTCTGTACTCCTTTTTGCCTGTTTCATTTACTGCATTTTTATATTTTCTCCTTTCATCGATTAGGTTTAGTATTTCCTGTGAAATCCAAGTATTTTTTGTAGGTCTTGCCTTCCCACCTATTTTGTCCTCTGCTGCCTTCACTATTTCATCTCTCAATGCTACCCATTCCTCCTCTACTGTTTTATTTTCCCCCGTTTCTGTCAATTGTTGACTAAAGCTCCCTCTAAAATTCTCAAGAACTTCAGGTTCCTTCAGTTTATCCAGGTCCCATCTCCTTATTTTCCTAACTTTCAGCTGTTTTTTATTTATTTATTTATTATTATTTTTTTTTTCAATTTCAGCCTACCATTCATGACCAATAATTTATGGACAGAGTTTATATATGTCCCTGGGTATGTCTTACAGTTAATACCTGGTTCCGAAATCTATATCTTACCATTATAAAATCTATCTGGTATCTCCCGGTGTCTCCTGGTCTTTTCCAAGTATACAATCTTCTTTCGTGATTCTTAAACCAGGTGTTTGTTATAACTAAATTATGTTCCGTGCAAAACTCCACCAGGCGGCTTCCTCTTTCATTCCCTTCTTTGTCCTACTACCAAATTCCAATCTCCCATAACAATTAAGTTTTCCTCTCCCTTAACTGTCTGAATAATTTCCTTTAGCTCCTCATATATATTTTCGATCTCCTCATCATCGGCAGAGCTAGTTTTGATATAAACCTGTACTACTGTGGTCGGTGTTGGCGTCGTACCTATCTTGACTACGATAATGCGATCACTGTGTTGCTCATAGTAGTTTACCCGCATTCCTATTTTCTTATTCATTATCGGCCTACTCCTGTGATACCCCCAACTGATTTTGTATTTTGAATCCTGTACTTACCTGACCAGAAATCCTGTTCCTCTTTCCACCGAACTTCACTAATCCCCACTATATCTAACTTCAACCTATCCATTTTTCTTTTTAAATTTTCTAGCTTCCCTACTCGATTAAGGGATCTAACATTCTACGCTCCGATCCGTAGAATGACATTGTTGTCTTTCCTGATGATCACATGCTCCTGAGTAGTCCCCGCCCGGAGATCCGAATGGGGGACTATTTTACCTCCGGAATATTTTACCCGAGAGAATGCCAACATCATATGTTCATACAGTAGAGCTGCATGTCGTCGGGAAAGTAACGGCTGTAGTTTCCCCTTGCGTTCAGCTGTTAGCAATAACTGTGTGTGGAAAGCCACGTTAGCTGATGTTACAAGGCCAGCTCAGTCAATCATCCATACTGTTGCCCCTATAACTACTGAAAAGGCTGCTGCCCCTCTTCAGGAACCACACGTTTGTCTGGCCTCTCCACAGATACCCCTCCGCTGTGGTTGCACCTACGGTACGGCTATCTGTATCGTTGAGGCACGCAATCCACCCCATCACGGCAATGTCTGTGATTCATAGGAGTGGACCATTTACCTATTCTATTCATCATCATCATCATCATCATCATCATCATCATCATTAGAGACTGATTATGCCTTTCAGCGCTCAGCCTGGAGCATAGTACCTCTAATAAAATTTGCTCCATGATCCCCTATTCAATGCTAACATTAATGCCTCATCTGATGTTATGCCTTTTACTTCAAAATCATTCTGCACCGAATCTAAGTACTTTCTTCTTGGTATACCTCGACTCCTCTTACCCTCCGCTGCCGAGCTCATGAGTCTCTTAAGTAACCTTGATTCCCCCATGCGTGTAACATGACCCCACCATCTCAGTCTGTTCGTTCTAACCGCTTCATCTATGATGTTAATTCCCAGTTTTCCCTTGTCATTATGGACATCCTCCTGCCATTGTTCCCATCTATTAGTGCCTGCTATCATTCTTGCTACTTTCATATCTGTAACCTCTACCTTATGAATAAGACAATCTGTATCCACCCAACTTTCACTCCCATAAAACAAAGTTGGTCGAAAGATAGAGCGGTGCACCGCTAACTTAGTCTTGGTACTTACTTTCTTCTTGCAGAAGAGAGTAGATCTTAGCTGAGCACTCACTGCATTAGCTTTGCTGCACCTCGATTCCAGTTCTTTCACTATGTCCCCATTCGTGAGAAAATACATCCTAGGTACTTGAAACTGTCTACCTGCTCTAACTTTGTTCCTCCTATTTGACAGTCAATCTGCTTAAATCTCTTTCCCACTGACATTACTTTCGTTTTGGAGATGCTGATCTTCATATCATAATCCTTGCACCTCTGATCGAACTCTGAAATATTAGTTTGCAACCTTTCAATTGAATCGGCCATTACAACTAAGTCGTCCGCATATGCGAGACTGCTTATTTTGTTTTTACCTATTTTAATCCCGCCCTGCCAGTCTACTGTTTTCAACATGTGATCCATGAATAGTATGAACATTAGTGGTGACAGGTTACAGCCTTGTCTTACCCCTGAAACTACCATGAACCATGAGCTTAATTTGCCATCTACTCTAACTGCTGCCTGACAGTTTACGTAAAGCCCTTTAATTGCCTGAAGAAGTTTGCCTCCTATACCATAATCTTGTAGAACTGACAGTAGCTTCCTCCTAGGGACACGGCCATAAGCCTTTTCTAGATCTATAAAACATAGATACAATTCCCTGTTCCACTCATATCACTTTTCCATTACCTGCCGTAAGCTAAAGATCTGGTCCTGACAGCCTCTAAGAGGCCTAAACCCACACTGATTTTCATCTAACTTGTCCTCAATTGATACTCGCACTCTCCTTTCAACGATACCTGAGAATATTTTACCTACAACGCTAATTAAAGAGATACCTCGATACTTGTTACAATCTTTTCTGTTTCCATGTTTGAAAATTGGCGTAATTACCGCTTTCGTCCAGTCAGACGGAACCTGTTCCGATTCCCACGCCTTCTCAATTATCCTGTGTAACCATTTGAGACCTGATATTCCACTGTATTTGACGAGTTCTGGCTTAATTTCATCCACCCCAGCCGCTTTATTGCACTGTAATCTACTGACCATTTTCTCCACTTCCTCAAATGAGATCCTGTTTCCATCGTCATTCCTATTCCATTCTACATTGAGCAAATCTTCAAAATATTCCTTCCATCTGCTCAAAGCATTCACAGGATTGAGTAGTAGCTTTCCTGACCTGTCCAAAACACTTGTTAATTCCTTCTTCCCTCCCTTTCGAAGATTGTTAATTACGCTCGAAAATGGTTTTCCTGCGGCTTGACCCAGAGTTTCTAGCTTATTTCCAAAGTCTTACCATGATTTCTGCTCGGAGTCTGCAATTATCCGTTTGGCTTTGTTTCTTTCTTCAACATAACTTTCTCTGTCTGCCTGATTTCTAGTATGGAGCCATTTCTGAAATGCCTTCTTTTTCTTTTTACAGGCTGCCTTGACTGTGTCATTCCACCAGGCTCTCTGCTTCTTCCTACCTTTACACACTACTGTTCCAAGACATTCTCTACCTGCTTCCAGTAGTGTGTCCCTGTTCCTTGACCATTCCTCTTCCAGTGACTGTAAATCATTACATTCGACTAAATTGTACCTTTATGAGATCATTGCTAAGTATTTCTGCCTAATTTCCTTGAAGCTTCTCCACTCTTATCCTTCTACACATGGACTTGATTTTCTGCTCTTTTGGCCTCACATAACCAATTTCACTGAAGATTAAATAATGATTAGTATCATCAAAGAACCCCCTGAAAACAAGTGTGTCCTTGACTGTCTTTCTGAAATCCTGGTCTGTTATTATATAGTCAATGACAGATCTGGTTCCCCTTCCTTTCCAAGTATAGTGGTGAATGTCCTTATGCTTAAAGAAGGAGTTTGTGATAACTAAGCCCATACTGTAATAGAAATCCAAGAGCTGTTTTCCGTTCCTGTTGGCCTCCATATCCTCTCCAAACTTACCCATAACCTTTTCATAACCTTCTGTTCGATTTCCTATCCTAGCGTTGAAATCACCCATGAGTAAAACATTATCCTTTATCCTTCACTCTAACAACTAAATCACTAAGTGCAGTGTAAAATCTGTCCATCTCACCTTGATCTGTCCCTTCACGGGGTGAATATACTGCCACAATCCTAATTTTCTTGCTGGAGATGGCCAAATCTATCCACATCAGTCGTTCATTTACATACCTTATTGCAATTATGCTGGGTTCGATTGCTTTCCTGATGTAAAACCCTACACCCAACTGTGCTCTTCCTACTTTGACTCCTGACACGTAGACCTTGTATTCTTCGACTTCGTCCTCTTTCTCTCCCCTTACTTGAAGCCTCTGCTAGCTCTACCTTCTTCCCAGTGTAATCACCATTGATATTAATAGCTCCCCATCTCATTCCAGGTCGTATGCCAAGTCGTATCGGAGGAGTCCCTGGTCTTTCAATTAGAGGTGGGACTCCATCACCTCCAAAGGTCCGAGGCATTTTGCTCTGATTGTTGCCAGCACCTGGGAAGCAGGTTGCTAGCCTTACTTGCCCGAGGCCCCATTGGGTTTTGCCCCTAACGGTTGAGGGACTAACCGTCTGAGCACAAAGGTGGCCACGATTCAAAATATGTCCGAGATGCCCAACCTTGTTCCAAAGTAACTGGTATCCCAACTGTCAGGACCACTTACTTGGCCACTCATACGTTGCCCGTGGTTCATGAACTAGGCCATGACTATAGGAACCCACACCATGAACCACACCTACTCTATTTATTTACAAAGGCAAAGGCAAATTTTTGAGCACACCAAAAACGTGGATGACAAGAAATGTATGTAGATGTAAACAGTGTCTGATGATGAAACGTCAGGTGAAAACGCTATTTTGTAAACCTCTTCTATTTATTTACAAAATAGCGTTGTCACCTGACATTTCATCATCAAACATTGTTTACATCTACATACATTTCTTGTCATCCACATTTTTGTTGTGCTCAAAAACTTGCCTTGTGGCAAAAGTTCTTCGTTTTGAGGTGCCATATGATATAAGAAAGGTGATTTAAACGACTTTCTTGAATGCGAGTATGAATTATGGCGATGAGACAAATTGTAAATAAATTTTTATGATTGAATTCAGGTTTTTGATTCCTTAACTGCATCGAAAATTCTTCTACTTTACATTGCAGTGTGCCGCGGTTCAGTGGCCGAGTGTTTCAAGACGCCTAGTTGTGGAGTGCGCCGCTGATCGTCTTCTGAGGTTCGAGTCCTCCCTCAGGCATGGGTGAATTTGTTGCCCTTGGCATAAGTTGGTTTCAATTTTTTGTAAGCGTATGGACTGATGACCAAAGCAGTTAAGCTCCATAGATTTGAACATCGCAGTATTGTATTCTGCAGTTTTTGAAGTGATGGGCAGTTTGTATATCACATATTTTACATACTAGTAGCAGCATAACGTGATTAATCACATACACAAGCACACACACCAGAAACGTTGTTGATGTTTTTATCGTTGTTGTTGGTTTTAAGGGGACTTAACAGCTGGGTCATCAGACTCCTGTTCCTAGCTAGGGGTCCACTGTCAGAAGGTTAAAAAATAAAACACTAAAAAGAGAACCTCACATAAAAGACAGACTGAATAACAATTCGCTGACAACATAACAGAAAGACACGCAATAGGTAAAAAACCAAGTCAGTAACTGAGGCAAAACTGGACAGTAGAGTACCATGGCTGGCTGATCACAAAGATAATAAAGGATGAAGCAGCCATGCTGTACACATTATAAACCACTTGGCATTCGACACAAAAGTTGTAAAAGGACTCAAAAATGTTGTATAACTGCGGGTCTGAGAGGTCAGAATCAAGCAATACATGGAATTGTAAAAACCATCTGCACGAATAAAACTTAAAACAGAGTTAGCCATGGAGGTATCGTCACCTAAAACTAAGGGTAGCGCGTCTGGTAGATTAAAAGAGTGCCGCAAGTTGGCTAAAAGTGGACAGTCCATCAGAAGATGGACTACTGTCAGCGCTGCTGCACAGCGACACACCGGCGGGGACTCACGGCCAAGGAAGTCCCCTTTCATTAGCAAAGTGTGGACAATTCGCAGTCGGCAAAGAAAAAACAGAGTCCCGACGAGCGGCCCTCAGGGAGGACTTCCAGGCACGGAGAGTAGCTTATTCGCGACGCTCGAGTCGACCCATGGGGAATTCCAAACCTCTAGTATCTTGCTGTGCAACTCCCTTCGGAGATCCCCTTTCTGGAGGCGGCTTTCTTGGTCAGCTAATCGACGTGTTCATTGCCCGCTATACTAATGTGGCCCGGTACAAAGAAAAGTGGCAGAACGCCCTGACAGGTGGAGGGTGAAGACTGCGGCCTGAATTGATCACACTACAGGATGTTTCGGACAACACTGGTGTAGTGCGCGTAAGCTACTAAGGAAGTCGCCGCAGACGACAAACGACCCCCTGGGGCAGGCTCGGAGATGTGCGAGGCCTCTTAATATTGCGACCAGCTCTACAGTGAAGATGCTACTGCCAAAAGGCAAGGATCTCTGTTTACTATGGTCAACACAGAGAAAAGGGTAATCACAGCCATAGACCAGAGAACCGTCTGTGTAAAGCACTGCTGCATCATGAAATGATGCGAGAAGTGCCCTGAAATGGCGACGTAGATTCGACGGTGGTACTGAGGCTTTCGAGTCCCGGGACAGGTCCAACAGAATCTGCAGGCGAGTAATACACCAAGGAAGGGTATGGGAAGATTAGTGGAAAGTATGAGCAAAGGGAAGGGATTCAAGGGACGAGAGAAGGGAATGGACATAGACTGCGATCGGGAGACCCGACCTGGGCCGTCATCGTGTAGATGGAAGTGCAGCAGTCGGAAATATAAGCCTGTAATTAGAATGGGGAGACGAACTGTGAACTCGGATAGCGTACGAAGCCAGTAACTGTTGCCGGCGTAATCGCAAGGGGGAAACCCCTACCTCAGCAAGGAGGCTTGTCACGGGGCTTATGCGAAAAGCCCCCGTTGCTAGACAGATACCAGTATGGAGGATGGGGTCTAAGGCGGAAGTTGCTGCCGAGTCATACACAAGACTCCCATAGCCCAGGCGCGATTGTATGAGAGCCTTGTAGAGTTGCAGGAGTGTTGGACGTGCGGCTCCCCAAACAGTGTGGCTAAGTCAGCGTACGATGTTTACGTGTCACCAGCACTTTTGTTTGTCGGATGTGTGGCAACCAGGTGACCTGATCATCGAAGAGCATGCTGAGAAAGCGATGTGTCTTTTCTACGTGAAGCAGTACATCAGCCAAGAAGAGCTCTGGGTCCAAGTGAACAGTCCGACAGCGATAAAAGTGCATGATTCGGGTTTTACATGCAGAGAACTGGAATCCATGCACTGAGGCCCATGAATGTACCTTTGTAATTGCTCCCTGCAGACGCCCTTCAGCAACACTGATGCTCGTGGAGCTGTATTACAGGCAAAAGTGATCGGCAAATAGGGAACAAGATACCGATGAGCAGCTACGACACCGTTAATTGCCAACAAAAACAGGGGGACATTTAGAACGAAGTCCTGTAGGATACCGTTCTCCTGAGTGTAAGTGAAACTCAAACAAGTGCCGACCCTAACACGAAACGTGCGAAGGGAAAGGAAGTTTTGAATGAAGATCGGAGGAGCACCCTGTAAACCCCATTCGTGCATCGTCGCCAGTATGTGGTGACGCCAGGCAGTGTCAAACGACTTAGGAAGGTCGAAGAAGATGGCGATAAGGTGCTCACGCGGGAGAAAGCTTGACTGATGAACGATTCAAGAGACACGAGGTTGTCAATAACGGAGCGACCCTAGCGGAAGGCCCCTTGATGCTGAGCCGAGAGTCCGCGATCTTCTAGTATATACATGAGCCGCCGAGTCACCATACGTTCAAGGAGCTTGCAGAGAACGTTGGTGAGGCTAATCAGGCGGTAACTATTTGACACCTGTGTATCGGCGCCAGGATTTAACACTGGAATGACAATAATGTCCCGCCATTGCGACGGGAAAGCACCTTCAGCCCAGATACGATTAAACAGGGCGAGTAGTTGGTGTCGAGAATCCGCTGACAGGTGACGAAGGAACTGGTTATGGATGCGGTCTGACCATGGTGAAGTATCAGGGCATTCAGCTTGGGCACCTTCGAACTCCCACACACTCCTGGCGGCGTGTGCGGAACGATAGTCTCAAATCTCGCTCTTTTAGGGTGCGGAATTGTGGACTGTAGGCCACCGTTGCAGAACAACGTTTGTAATTTTTTGCTATGTGCTATGCAATAGCCGTGGGGTCTGTGTACAGCGTACCCTGGGATTGGAGACAGGAGATTTCCGATAGTGGGCAGTGTCCATAAATGCAACCACGACCGAGATGGGGAACGCGCGAGAGCCGAGGGTGGCAACGTACCGTCCTGGTTTCTCCTGTGGATTAGTCGCCGAGCTCGGGCCCGGAGACACTTAAAAGCGATTACGTGTTTAGTCGAAGGGTGGCGCCGGTGACACTGGAGTGCTCGTCGACGTTCCCAGAAGACAGCGATTTCTGGTGTCCACAAAGGCAACGACTTGCGTCTGGGCAAACCACGAGAACTTGAAACTGTGGCTTCGGCGGCAGTATTGATGGGCACAGTTACTTGTTGAACCGCTCTATCAATATCTGCTGGAAGTGGAGCAGCTGCCACAGCAGCTGAGGTGCAGACCAGCCAATCTGCTACCACATAGACCCTTGTGTACCTTCCAGCTGACATGGGGTAGAAGGCTTGGGCTTCAAATGGAGAGGTCAGCAGCTGAGTATGTGCCGAGTGTGACACTGAAGTGCATGGGTGCACCTGTGTTTAGGAGACAGATGTCCTGCAGCGTCAGAATAGTCTCAACATCCCTACTATGGGGAGAGATCTCGGTTCCACCCCACAGAGTGTGGAGGGCATTGAAGTCCCCCAAAAGGAAGAATGGTAGGCGACCAGGGTAGCAAGGTCGGCAGCAGAGATAAGCTCATCCGGGGAGAGGTAGAGAGAACAGATGGTAAATTTCCGCGTTACCCGTATGCGTACAGTCACTGTCATGAGGGCTGTGGGAGAGGCACAGGGCGCTGGGGACAGTTGCAAGGACGTAAACACAGACACGACTCTGTCGTAAATGGAATGGTTTTTATACTAGCCCCGATAGCCCCAAAGGGCAGTGGTCTGCTGAGCAGGAAACCACGTTTACTGTGTGCTAAACAGAGCACAGGAAAGTAGCACAACTGTTGCGGCTCAGCCAGGCAGTTGGAAAAAAGGCCGCAGTTCCATTGGAGGATTACAGTGTTCTTTGCTGAAAGTCCATAATGGAAAAAGATCGTCAACTCAGAGGATCGCCTTCTGCCAAGGGCTGTGTGCCTACAGCATCAAGAATCATTAGTTCAAGGGTCTTAGTGAGGGCGAGATCATCAGTGGACACGAGGATCTTCACCTCATATTCTGAGGCAGAAGACGTAGGGAGATGTGGCTGTGAAGTCACAGACGAGTCCTTCTTACTATGCTGCTTCTTCTTCCCCTCTCACTGTTTTGTGTCTCGTTTTCGCCGGTTGTCTTTGGTGTCAGTGGCCGAGTAGAAAGAGACCGACACAGGAATAAAGGATGCACGCTTGTGCGGTATGGAGGTGACCAGCCAGTGGGACAGCAGAAACTAGAAACACTAAATTAGAACGAGATATATATTTCATAGAGCCTTAGTAATACTTTTACATAGTTCTTGACTGCAGAATGCTGATACATAGTTGAGATAGAGGCCTGCCTACTGATAATTCCTAGTGCCTATCCGATAGCCAAGTCTTCACTGGTGCCTATCTGATTCCCAAGTGTTAACTGGTGCCTATCTCAGTCCCAAGTGAACGATGTCGTTCAGTGGTGGCCACAAGCGGAGTTGCAGCAGAGGGCGCTCGTGGCTGACGTCGTAAGAACGACGCGCCGTGCGTGCATGGCGGCACGCGGCGAAAGTAGGTGGCGCGCACTTTAGACTTGTGCGACACCACACGCTGCCCCTACGGTTTTGAGGGCTGGGAGGACTTCTCACAGCTGCTTTCAGGCCCTGATGTAGATCGGGAAACCCTTCCACTAGGAGCTGGTGGATCATGCAGCCTCTGGCTGTGATGCACCAATCCACTTGTGGAAGCCTCGGAAGGGAGTGGCCTTTTAAGCGGGAGGGATTGGGGAAGTCTGTTGCTTCTCCATCTGAGGAGTAGGGTCTAGTGTCCCTATTGGTGGGGGGAAAATTACTCCCACAGTTATTGAGGGAGCAATGGATGGAGATGGGCCCCCACCCATCGTGGAAGATTTATGGCCCATAGGACCCATGGGAGGAGAGAACACCAGTGTTGTCGAAGGTCTCAAGGAAACTGTTGCTGCTGTGACTGTGGCAAAAGCTGTAGCCATACAGACAGGGTGGAGACACTTGTACTTCTTAAGGGCCTCAGAGAAAGCCAGTCCAGGGTCTTATTTTCCATTATTTTCCTTTCCCGATGTAAAACAGAGCAGTTCGATGAGCAGAACAGCCCCACTCCTCATTTTCGAAAAAGATGCCTCTTCGCTATACTTGTCTTCAAGATGGTCGACGAATAACTTAGTCTTAGTGGACGTGAATGACTTCCCGTCTGTACGTGCACAGACAAGATATTGTGGCGAGTATGGCTCCTATCGATTCAGTCCCCTACGTTCCTCTCATGGGTGGCAAGGGAAAGGAACGTCTTGGGATCATATGTCGTCGCATTGAAGTCTGTCTTGCCGCGCTTAGAGACGCCGGTTTTGCGTCCGGTAACGCTATTATTGGCTCGTTTCATTCTCGTCCCACAAGCAGCTAGGGAACTATACGTCCGCCCTGGTAGAGCCTTGCTTGCCTGGGTAAGCCTTATACTGTTGAGGTTCCCCAGAGGCTGCTCGCTACCGACTCTTCAAATTGAACAGCCATGCATCTCCTCGGCACGTAGCACACCTTAACATTGAGATTTTTTATAGAGGTTTGTACCGTCGCGACCCGGGCGATTCAGCCAAGATCCCGGACTGTGAAAATTACAACGTTCCACCGTCTCGGCGAACGATCGTCGTTCAGAGCACGCACAGAGCTTACGGTGTAGCGGACTATTGGCGCGACACAGTACACTGCTCGGGCCCCGGGTTCGCCAAGCCCGTACTCAGCTGAGCCCCTTCACATTGATGCTCTTTTATAAAAGTAGATGACAAAAATTGAATGTACATGTAAACAGCCGTCTTATGATGAACCCTCGGGTTAGAAGCGCCAAGAGCGCTATTTTGAAAATGAATAGCATAATTAAATGTGGTTTGTAGATGTTTTCTTAACTATAAGAATCTTTCTGTAATTTATAAACTAGCGCAGGCTAGAAATGTCAGTTTCGGGCAAATTACTTAAAATAATACATTTTGCATTCGGTATTGCAATACAATATTCATGAAACATTTACTTTTGTATAGGTGACCTTGTGGAAAGGATTGATTAATTTTAACATACAAAAACACACGCAAACAAAATATTATTAACTACGTTTTACTGAAAGTAAAATATAAATATTTATCCTAAGTTTCAGAACTTCCTACAAAAATACAATTATTATTCTTCTTGTCATAAAACACAACTGCTGAAATAAATTATAAAAATGTAGATCAGAGTACTTGCTTTAAGCACTATGGACAGTACTCGTTCAGCGGCTGGTCCATACGTACTTTCTCTGTGTGGAAACAGAAGAAAACAAATAATTTTATGTGAAAGCGTCCTGCACAAACGTTTGTACATATGACAACTACCTTTGTGTTCATGAATGCTGTTTTTACTATTTGTGTACAAAAAACATCACTGTAATTAAATAATGAAGATACATGTGATAGCTTTCGCTTTACGATTTTGATCATACTTCTTTACTGTAAAAAATAAATTTATGAGAATATTTATAAACCCATAAGTAAGGACGGGACAGTTAATCGAATAACTGACTTTTAAAACACAATTAATCGCTATAACAAAACGAATCATTTAAATTATAGAAAATATCGATTAATTGAGTCATTAATCACCTGTCCCTACTGTCTGTCACTGACAATCGTCCTACATTTGGGTACCGCAGAAGAAGCGAGGTCGTGACGTCATCTCGCGAGTAAGTGCAACCACTGGCATACGGGGAATATCTCAATAAATAGGAGTTGCTGCGTCCGTCGGCAAGGAGACTGGAATAAAGGGAAACAGCGTTACGTGAGCTGCGAATAGACATTAGCTGTGCCAAGACACAACCTGATCCTTTAAAACACTATATGAATCTTGCCCTCTTTACTTGAAGTCTAAGAGTATGATCTTCGATATGACAAACATTTCAACGACTTGAACTACAATAAACACACACTACTTTTTTGGGCAGATCAAATGGCGGACAGCGTAATTTGTGGGCTTCACGTATTCATTCTCAGAGTATCTCGAGAGAGATGCTCTGATGTACAGCGTATAACATGAACAAGAAAAAAATTTCTGTTTCATACATGAGAGGGCACAATTTGATGCATTTCATTGTTTCTGACTGTATATATTCTGAACTGTGTGTAATACTACTTTCAGTAGTATGTGTGCGTACTCTCTGCAAAATGTCACGCGAATACCTTTAGTAGTGTAAAAGTAATAAAATCTAACGTCACGACGATTGTCTAGTTTCACTGCATGAACATTGGAAAAAGCAGTTAGCGATAAACGTCTTTCATCATTTTGCTGGGGTTGTTGTCGAGTAAAGGTTCCCTAATTTATGCATAAGTTCGTTAGTGCTCTCATTAGCGAACAATAGTTGCATAATGGATCATATTTTCTAACACATTGTTTACGTTATATATTCTTAAGTGTATATCGAAGGTGCATTTTTCCTTACGATAAAGAATATTTGTAGCAAATCTGTTTGCAATGAGTTCAGAAGGAGATGTGGAACTTTTTCACGTATTTTAACAGTTCGTCGCAAAATTAATTGTTTACGACGTCATAGTTTCTGAACTATCTGTCATAGGTCGTTCTTACCGCCGCAGAGATAGTTGTCTGACAGTAAGTAAAGAACATTTGTACCAATTTGGTTAAATAGTTTCAGGAGGAGTTTTGGATGACACGTGGAAAATACCCACACGCACACACACACAAACACACACACACACACACACACACACACATACATATATATCACCAGCATTGTATAAAACCCTGGCCAGCGATGTACAAGGCGTAGAAAACCGTTAGCAGAGCCTGATCTGTTGATGGTGCGAATCGAACGGTCTGCCGCCTGTTGAATCTTTGGAACAGTTCTGAAGCGAATGCCACCAAGTGGTTCCTTCTTCTTCGAAATCAAATCAAAGTCACAAACGCTTCAGTCCGGGCAGTATGGTGGATAGTACAGTTCTTACCAATCCCATCAGCCGAACAGAGCAGCCACAGCTTGCACTGCATGCGCCAGCGCATTGTTGTGCAAAATGATGGGTGGGTTGCTCAGAAAGTGTTGCCGCTTCTTTCACAAAGCTAGTCGCAGGTGATCTCCAAATCCGAACAGTAATACTGTGCATTGACAGTCTATCGTGGAGGAATGTAATGCGTTAGGATAACATCATCACAGTCATACACGAGAATCACCATTAATTTTACAATACTGGGGCTCCGACGCACTTTCGACTTTCGCAGCGACCCATAACGACGCCATTCGTTAGACTCGCGTTTCAGTTTTGTGGCCTACGATGTGGCCCATGTCTCATCCAGTGATACGATACGGCGTAACAAAACCTCTCCTTCGCGCTCATAACGCTCCAAGTGCGTCTGAACAGCGTCGTGACGCATCCATTTCTGAATTTCCATCAATTCTTGCGGAACCCATCGTGATGCAGTTTTCCGCATGCCAAGGCGTTCCTTCAGGATACAAAGCACAGTCGTATGCGCCAATCCAGATTCGTGTGCGAGTTCACGAATCGTCTGGCGTCGATCACTGTACACTACCGTGGCAACACTATGCACTTCTTCAGAGACGCTAGGACGACCTGCTCGATGCATATCTGCCACAGTTTGCCAACCTTCGTTGAAGGCTTTTACCCAAAGTGCCACTGTTTTCTATGGCAATGCCGAATCCCCGCACGCCTCTTGAAGACACTATCGTGCTGTACGACCTCTGGCACATTCAATCTTGATCCAACTCCATTGTTCCTGTTTCGAAAACTTAGTGACACCGTTACATTATACCGCTCGCTCACAGGTGACTGTTTTTCCTCGATTGTGCGCACGCCAGTGACGTGAGACGGGCGAGTCCATTTTCTCGGAGGTAAGGTAGGTATGTCAACAACGTGTTCTATCAGTGACAATACTAGATTCCATTGCATAGTTTCTCAAATGTTTGTATAGTTTATGGGACTTAACTACGGGGTCATCAGTCCCTAAACTTACAAACTACTTATGAACTACTTACGAACTAGGACGGCACAAATATCCATGCCCGAGGGGGGATTCGAACCCCCGACCGTAGTGGCCGTGCAGACCGTGACTAGAGCGCCTCAATCTCCTCGGTCACCGTGGCCGGCCATAGTTTCCCCACAGCAGTGTTGTCACTATTTATGTTCTAACCCTCGTAGGCAGCAATGGCAGCAACATTCAATTCTATTTCCATCATATACCTCACTGCACACGGGACTGCATTTTAAATAATGTGATTTCTGTACAGCGTGGTATATCATAAGGAAAGTCTCCGACGTTTCCAGCCCTGCTTTCTTTTGTATTTTGGATGAACAGCAATATACAAGAATTTCTTGCAAACATTGCTAGTTCCTTATGAATTTACTGGATTTCGTTCCTTCCAAGTAATTAATTCAGTGCCAGTATATACATTATGCATGTATTCGTCATATTTGGGTATACAGCTTTTAACCAAGTCATGATCGGTGGTGTGTCTCGTAATTATGCTCTGAAATAAGCCTGTGGCGGAAGTCATAAACACTGTGCGGCACGGATCAAAGACACCTGCTCCGGCGCTGTCAAATGCTGTGGGGAATGAAATACATCACTAAAGAATAGAAAATAACGAGGTACTTTCGCGCGACGATACAGTTACGTAACCGATGAGCAAGATGATGTGTTTTAGTGTCGCCCCTAACGCTTTTGACAAAAGTTCTGTCACCAAAAATGTCTCCAAGGCGTGGAGACTTATTTGCATGTCATAAATTTTCAACGTGGTGCTAATTTTGCAAACTTTCATCAAATAATATTATTGAAAGCGAGTGACGCTCCCCACACCAAAGAAAGGCGCGTACATAACGAAACAAAAAAGTTTCATGCATGCCTTTCGTCTCATAACGAGACCAGATGGCTGACAGTTTTTTTTTTTTTTTTTTTTTTTGTATATTCAAAGTACGCGAAGTTCACAATTCTAATAAGAATCAGCCAAAGTTATTCGCTCAACCATGAAAAGTTCTCGAGAAAATAACCTTACTGTTTGGAAGACCTTTCATTATCAGCATGGATGGCAAAATTTCTGGCCGTCGACGTAGTATAGTCGGTAGCGTTGTAGCTTGACAGTGAATAAACTGTATGATCGGTGATTCGAATCGCGCCTTGTATATTTTTACTGTGAAGTAAGAAACATCATTAAGCATCTCCGTAACTGCGCCTGTCTGATCGGAGAAAGACCCTACACGCCAACCGTAAAAGTGAAATTAATTACAGAGAATACTAAATGAATCTTAATTCAATCATTCATCACTAGTTGGTCTCTTTGGTGAAATGATCGGGTATGCGTACTTCGCTTCTAAACTTTTATATAAAAGAGAAATGTTTATGATTCTAAATGGGGTTCACTTTCCATAGTTACGTGGCATGTTATGCATGTGGACAGCGATCTGAAAATGGATAAAAATACACTTTCTTTGAGGTTATTGATCCAAGATCGCAAATATAATTTTATTTATTTGTCATGACCGGACATATAATCATCTTGAGAAGGTTGCATGGTTTTACAGCATATTCGCTTTGGATACCTTGTGAAATAAAGAGTTCACATTTTGACGGGAAAGTATGTTACAAGGTGTCCAAAGTGAATATGTTGTAAAGCTATGTAACCTTCTGAAGATGATGATATGTATCATCGAAACAGGTCATGACAAATAAATAAAATGATATTTGCCGTTTTGGCTCAATAACCTCAAAGAACGTGTATGTGTACTTTCCAGATGATACATTTTTACGATTTTTTCTATACCGTGAAAATGATTGAGTTATATTTATTACCACACTTATCATTGTGATACGTGTCAGACCACATCTCTGGTATATAACAATAGACACAGTCTACGTAAAACGTTTTGTTCGAAAAATGTGTGATGTTTTGAAATAATTGTCACGACTAGCCTTCGATAAAATATCGAAAACTAATAATAAATAATAAGAGTTGCATTTTTCATACAGATTATTTGATATTTGATGAATTTCCATTTTATATTGTATGACGTGATTCGAACCACCAACCCTACGGTTACTTGAATGACAATCGACAATTCTAAAACGAGCCAGGCGACCGAATGAAAAGCCGCCTTTACTAACAGTAATGAAACATCATCAAAAAGCTTCAAAGTCGTTTTTCCCAGAAATTTTTTAGATTTTACGGAACGGTTCGTCTGATATATATATATATATATATATATATATATATATATATATATATATATATATATATATATATGTGTGTGTGTGTGTGTGTGTGTGTGTGTGTGTGTGTGTGTGTGGGCTCACCTTGTGAATTGAAAAATCCAAGATTTTCGATCCGCTTGTAATATTTTATCGATTCTAACTAGTGAAAGTAAGCCGCTTGCCCCAGTAGATTTAATGTCGAAAACGGTAATGCCACATGTACATTTGAATGCAATGATTATGGTTCTAGTAATGACTCACAATGCCGTAGCTTTACGTGTTTCTCTCAGGACAGTATACATAGGCGTCACCAGCACTAAATCATTGGGTAGGTGGGGGGGGGGGGGGGGGGGGGGGTTGAGGACTCAGCCGGGACATTTTGGAACATTCTGATGCCTCAAAAATGTTCAAATGTTTGAATAGCTTATGGGGCTTAACTACGGGGTCATCAGTTCCTAACTTACAAACTACTTATGAACTAGCTAACACTAAGGACGGCACAAATATCCATGCCCGAGGGGGGATTCGAACCCCCCGACCGTAGTGACCGTGCAGACCGTGTCTGGTGCGCCGCAGTCCCCTCGGCCACCGCGGCCGGCTCTGATGCCTCAGAAGCCGATTTGGGGGGGGGGGGGGGCGGTCGTTGCAAATCAAGTATCTTCCCCGGTTCTGTTTCAGTTGCATTTAAAGTTCCTAAAACGTGCTAATTTATTCCTGGATTTAAGCGTATTCTGCAGTTACCTGTTATTAAAAAAAAGTTATATAACGCTTACATTTAAATTTTTTACTGTATGATAATGATTATTCAAAACAACTTTGAAGTATTGAAACTGAATAGGTTTTAAAACGATATTCTGCTTCATTTTGATTGTAAATTTAATAAAAAAAAGCAATTACCAACACATTTTATTTTTCATTCATTAAAAATAAATTATAAAATGAACAAATATATACATAGGAATAAACAAGTCAAAACAGTCAGAAACGATAGTGAACTACAATGTTATAGGCATTAGGTGAAATACTTATACAAAGTTCCTCCTACACTGATTCATACACAATTCTTCTGTTGTTATAATTGGATATACATATTCTTGCAAGATTTCTGAAGTCTATTTCATCCAGCAGCAACTTGCCCACATTGCAGACTGCTACGTGATTGAGCCTCTGCTGTGTCACTGTCGAGTGCTGATAGTTCTTCAGTCGTCGTAGAGCTGAAAAACTGCGTTCTGCTTCACAGGTTGACGCTGGACACATAGGCAAAAGTCCGACCAACGTTTCACATTAGAAAATAATCCACGAACTTGTTTTTGCATAGACACCGAAACGTCTTTTGCCTCTTTCATGCATTTTACATTGTATTGTAGATGAAAGAGTTAAAGTTCTGTTTTCAAAGACTGATCATCTATTTCCGGGTATGGAGCTTCTGGTGTCGCACAGGTCTAAAGTGCGCGCCACCTACTTTCGCCGCGCGCCGCCATGTACGCACGACGCGGCGTTCTTACGACGTCAGCCACGAGCGCTCTCTGCTACAACTCCGCTCGTGGCCACCACTGAACGACATCGTTCACTTGGGACTGAGATAGGAACCAGTTAACACTTCGGAATCAGATAGGCACCAGTGAAGACTTGGCTATCGGATACGCACTAGGCAGGCCTCTAGCTCAACTATGTATCAGCATTCTGCAGTACTGAGCTAATTAAAAGTTGAGTATTACTAAGTCTTTAAGAAATATTCATCTCGTTCTAATTTACTCTAGTGTTTCTAGTTTCTGCTGTCCCACTGGATGGTCACCTCCTACCTGCACAAACGTATATCCCTTATTCCTGTGTCGATCTTTCTACTCGGCCACCGACACCTACAACCGGCGGAAAAAAGACACAAAAGAGCTACGACATCGTATCCTTTTTTCTCCAACAACACTTTTTCCAAGGAAACCTGCTTCTTCATACCAGGTTGGTCAAGTATCCTATGTCGAAGCCCTTGGACAGCCGGATGATTTCAAAATTTCCTGCCTGTAAAGTTCTTCAAGCGACAGAAACTGATGTGGATCTATGTCCTCAGACAATCGCTTGGGAATTACTTTTTTCCTTGGAAGTTGCAGTCAAGCTCGGATATCTTAATATTACATTCCATGTACATAGAAAAAGTTTTCATTTGTTCTGAGATTTTTAAGGCCCTCAGTTATAATTTCAACTGCAGAATAAAGTCCCGAGACCGTTCTTTTTTCTCCTTGGAAACTCCTGTTCAAGATTCCTCAAAGCTGAATTACTTCTTTCCCCGTTAGAAAACTGAGGTACGCTTTGCCAGACTCAAAAATATTAAGTATACCAAAGGCTCCTTCGTATCCCTGTTCTGTTAGTTCATTCAATGTCTTGATAACCAAAGCATATTTTATTTGAAATACAGCAGAGCGACGATTATTACAACGTAGGTCAAATGCTTAAAACCTTTGGTGATTACTCAGGGTGTTGACTACACCCATCTCTATGATTTATTATTACATAATTGATTGTACTTTCATAATATGTCGATCCCACACGGAAGTAATGCAATACAGTCTATAATGGAAACCAAAGTTCCAAGAAAATGAGCAACACCCACATTACTGTGCCCTGAGGAAGCTTACAGTTATATTCCATATCAGCTGATTGTCTTTTTCCATTCTGTGACGTTAATTCAGCAATTGAACCTTACAAACAGAAGAAGAAAGTGTGCGGAACCTTCTGCAAAAGGTATTAGATGAATCTGCTAAGGCAGATGAAAAGGATGGACAGTCATGACATTCTCTCTCGTCACAGCAACACGGAAACAGATGATGAAGACGATCTAGTATTGCAAGTGAGAATAGGAGATAGTCAAAGCAAGCTGTCCAGTTTGTCTTCAGAGTAATGACATAGAAGCAAAGTAATGCATTGATGATTAGAAATTTGAGAAATCTTCTGATTCTAGCTGCACTACTAAAAGTGGTCTATCGATTTGTGACAATTGAAAATACCGGCATTTGTCACACCTCAATAGACGACTTTTAGTAGTTCAGCTAGAGTTGGAAGACTTCGCAAGCTGTGAATTATCAATGCATTATTTAAATATATAGCGGCGTACCATGCATGGTCTGTCGCCGTTCGTTTGGAACAGACGCTGCGAGTATCAAGGTAAAATCTCATTGCGCCCGAGGTTTTAAAGCCATGTGTATAAATCATATGACCAATATATAAGAAAAGTGGTATGATTTTGATTTAATTCATAAAACTTTTGTGTGAATTGGCAGAATTTGTGATGAATTAAGTCTTTAGTACAGAGCGAAGGATACTTGAAATAATGTCACAAAAGATTGTAAGAAAATAGGAAGTATTCTTCTTCGAAAAAAGTAAACTAATACTTCATTTACAGAAAGAAATACTCGTATACAGTGAAGTAACATTCTGAAGTGTCATTTATATAGTAACCTACTTATACTAAGTAAAAATCTGCGTTTTTCAAACATGTTAATAAGTTCATCAGTTGAAGAATGGCAGAAGCGAAAAAACATTACTGCTTCTTCACAAGACAGTAACTCATCAGTCTCAAACGAAAAGGATGGATTCATAAAAGTGATGATTCTTCCATCTACCGTAACCACCTTACTGCCGCCCATCGATTAAAATCAGTTTGAAACTTCCAAGCGGTACTACAGATAAGAATTATTACGTAAGTTAGGAAGGTCGTAAAACCTGCTAAGAATCAACAAAAATACTGATTCGAAAAGTGCGTACTGCATGTCTGGTTAGCGTGGAATAGTGTAATGGAAGACAATAAAAAAGCCACGGAATAATAATTTGCGTATGGCGTAAAGTTCTCAAAGTCCAACTGAAATGAACAGAATTGTGTGTTGGGAAAGTTCAACATTCTAAAAGCAATTAATTACCAAAAGGAAGAAGGAAGATGAAGAAAAAAAATGTTCAAATGTTTGTTAAGCTTATGGGACTTAACTACGGGGTCATCAGTCCCTACACTTACAAACTACTTATGAACTACCTAATACTAAGGACGGCACAAATATCCATGCCCGAGGGGGATTCTAACCCCCGACCGTAGTGGTCGTGCTGACCGTGACTGGAGCGCCTCAGTCACCTCGGCCACCGCGGCCGGCGAAGAGGAAGAGTTTGGCACGTCGACAGCTTAGATGAAGCTCGCGCTTGGCTAAGGACGGGGAAGGAAGTCGACCGTGCCCTTTCAAACGAACCGTCCTAGTATTCGCCCGGATCGATTTAGGGAACTCAATTACCTTGAATTTGATGAAGAAGGCGTGGGAGAATGAATGAGTGTCAACGATGCATATCCAGGGCATTATTAAATCATGCAGGACAGTAATATTGTAAACCTTGTCACTAAGCCGGCCGCGGTGACCGAGGGGACTAAGGCGCTCCAGTCACGGTCTGCACGACCACTACGGTCGGGGGTTCGAATCCCCCCTGGGGCATGGATATTTGTGCCGTCCTAGTTCGTAAGTAGTTCATTAGTAGTTTATAAGTTTAGGGACTGATGACCCCGTAGTCAAGTCCCATAGACTATACAAACATTTGAACATTTTTCACTTGTCACTAATAACACGCCGCCAGCATCTTATCAATCAGTAGTCCAGAAATATCGGCTGATGCTGAAAAATTTACAAGTTAGCAGAAAGCATTTGTGACGGTTAGGAGCTCAAGATGAAATCGACCAGTATCAATTATGTCCTTAACAATGTGCATGGCTTAGTTTCTTTGCGGATAGGCTTGCTTGGTCAGACGGAAAGGAGTTATCAAGCGTTGATTCTATACACGCGTACTGTACTTCCTGACTGCGTAGATACATACATTTATATAGTCGTTTTCTTTCAAATAATAGAAGCTGTAGGAGGTAAGAAGAAACTATTTACCAACGGGTGGGTGGAAAAAAAAAAAAAAAAAAAAAAAAAAAAAGGAGAGTAGCCCGCGATGCGTAACCATATTGTATTGATCCACACTTTGAGAAAGGATGCGGTTATGTTATTGTGACATACTGTAAACGCAGTGTTAAACGTTTAAAGAAACTGTAGTTGACAACGCCTGCAAAGTAATGAAAGTAAAAAGCTTATCGCAAAGGAACTTTCGACTGTTCATGAAATAAAATTATGGAATTCGGCACGATGTCACAGTTTGTTATTTGAATACTACAACCTGTATTCTCGATTTCTATTACATGCAGTATGCAAATATAGGCCTACACTAAATTTATCTTCTACATTATTTGATATTACAACGCATGAGATATGAGATCATCAACAATAAGACGCATTAAATAACGCTCCATCAAGCTTAAGGTTTTTAATTTTTACATCTTTACTACTAACTATATTCGCAACAAATTTGGGAGGCACTTCCCTAATATTCTAATGACGTTACCTAGAAAATCTTGTTATTGTAGGGTATTTTGTTCTGGAGATTACATTTTAAGGACTGAGATGTGGAAAACGAAACTAGAGACCAATGTGCACTAGAAATACGGATGAAACAAAACGGGACAGAAGACGATGGACTGAATGGGAAGAAGGAGATACATGAGAAAATAATGAAAACAGAAATAGATACGCAAACAGCGTAATAAATATTTACTTACTATAATTTCCTTTTATTTTTAAAGAAAGACGATATTGATGAACTGTCTCTTACTCTCTTCATAGCTATTCCTGACTGTAACATAAAATATTTTAATGGATTTTAAGCAATTACAGTTCCTTTCTACCACTTTCCAACATAATACTCATCTTTTTAACATTACGATGTATGGCGGTTCTGCTCGCTGCAACATTATTCTCCTGGGGAGTCGTGCTAGAAATAAATACTCGTAGGTACATTTTTTCACTTCTTCTTTAATTTTCATTCAAACTTATTCTCCACCAAAACATTACAACTTCAAAACGTGTACAAAGCATCAGAACTTCGCTGGTAGTACTTCCATTTCAAGGCGCAGAATAACATAGATTCCAGGGCACTTTGTAAAAGCCAAAACTCGAACTCCCCCACGCTAGGCGGTGAGGCAAATATGTAACATCGACAATAATGGCATTACATTATCCATTGTTCATAACAATTGAATATACTGATTTACAATTACCGAACATACAAATGAAACATTTCATAAACACAAGAATAATCACAATATAAAATGAAAACTACGCATACAATTATTTCATATGGCGCATGTATTTTTAAGACGAAGTTTCCGATATTTCTGTTGACAGCAAAGTGCGATGTTAAATGTGAATTAATTTGTTAATGAGTACATCATACATGTTCCTAACATATACTGAACTATCAAACATATTGTCCATTCTGAAACTAGGTGTAAAATCTCACGTCAGTCAATATATACAAAGAATTTAAATATCGCAATTTCGACTATTACATTAATTAACACAATTAGCTGGTCAATACAACTTGTTTATGAGCCTAACCTATATACAATGCTATTTATTTTCATGACTTTATGTTTTACATAAGTTTGTACCCTTCTTTTGTCTATTTATTAAAATAATGTACAATGATGACAAAAGTATTGTTTATAGAATTGTCTGGAAACGTCTAACACATATCTCTTAATAAATGAAATGTATCACTTGTTTTGATCACAGTATCACCGAGACACTGTCCTACACTAATTCGTAGACTGGTTGTTTCTTTTGTAACTTCACGCGCAAAATATATCACTACAAGCTGAACCCCCGCTGCTTCGCATGCGTAGTCTGGTTGGTCTGCACCAGTTGTTTCTTTTTAATCCTAATGAAGAAACCATATCTTAAGTTTCGTAGTTACAGCTTGAAATTTGAGTTAACAACACCATTTTTTTTAAATCAATTTCTTCATTCTATATTTTACCCCCTTATGAGTCTAATTTCCAAAAATACCGAAACACGTGTCTTTTAAATTTGAACCACGAATCCAGAACCGTAAATTTGTAATTTTAACTTCAAAATTGCCTAAATAGCAAAAGATTTTCGAAAAACACCCCCTCTCCAATTTAACCCGCTTGATGGTTGAATTTCCAAAAATACCGAAACTCGTGTCTTTTTAATCCTGATCAAGAGTCCATATCCTAAGTTTCGTAGTTATAGCTTGAAATTTGAGTTAACTGCAACATATTTTTGAAAATCAATTTTTGCGTCCTCTATTTTACCCCCTTATTGGTTGAATTTCTAAAAATGCCGAAACACGTGTCTTTTAAATTCGAACCCTGAATTAAAATCCAAAATTTTGTAGTTCTAGCTTCAAAATTACCTAAATAGCACGTATTTTCAAAAAACGTTTCATCCCCTATTTCACCCCCTTACGGACGGATTATCGAAAAATCGCTTCTTAAATGATGCCTACAGAGTAAGATCAACACCCTGTACAAATTTCAAGTTTCTATCTTCAGTGGTTTGGGCTGGGCGATGCTGAGTCAGTCAGTCAGTCAGTCAGTCAGTCAATCGGGACACTTCCTTTTATATATAGAGAAGATTACACCACGCGATTCCGCGTCCTACGCAGACGGTATCGTACGATAACATTGAGATGAGAGGACCAGCAGTATCGTCACAAACTATGCACCACAACGTGACTAATGAACTGATTACGGCATCGTTACTAAGCGGCGTGCACACGGTGTGACTCAGGAGACGATATGGTGGTTGTGGTGTGGCGAAGTGTGGTAAGGCGCGTTCCCAGGCGTGAACAGCCGCGCAGGCTGTCAGCTCTCTTGAAAGGCGGCGCTTGACCCATCAGACAATGTAACGCTGTCTTGTGACAATGCTCGTATTTGTGCCTCATAATATTCACTGTTACTTTACTAACACGCTAGTAAATCACGTAAATAATTAATCCAAAGTGCATAAGAACTTTCAGCAGGTATTATTAGTTAAGCTTGGAGATATTCGTTCAACAATTTCATTATTTGTCCACTAAGACAAAAAAATTAAAACTATTTTCTTAAAAATATTGGGGGGGGGGGGACACGTCCCTCCTGTCCCACCCGTCGGTGACGCCCATGGTTTTATACAAAATATATTAGCCTGTAATTTCCTGAAGTTCTTGTTCCTTCTCTTGACGGAGATCGAGCACAAGTACGGTGTACACAAATAGAAATATTTTCCTCGTCTACTAATGGTACTGATCAAGTATGTCAGTACCAGTTTCACTACTTGTAATAAGAGCATTCAGTGAAACAGCCTGTACGCCAGCTGCCACCTGGTAGGTAGGAACGTATCAGCTTATCTTTGTATTAAAAAGCAACTAGTGAGTCGGCTGACAGCCCCTGTACTGCGCCAGGGAGCTCATTACACCAGGACTGAGGTACTCACGGTTCTTTTTGTACCGCAGACACACGTCTTGCCGATTGCTCGTGATCTGTTTTTCCCTACTCAGAGACTTTTTCTCGTCCGTTCGATGCCTATTTGGATCGGTGGTTACGTGGGAGTGCCGCCTGGTTCCTGGTGCCATTAGGGGTCTCGCGTTCGCGTCGCAGCTGTGCGAAGAAAACTTTCCACTGGGCGCCAGCGATGCCGTAACTGCAACTCCTGCTAGAATATACATTTCACCCGAAGAGTGGCCTTGCACATCATTCTTTTATGAAACCAGCGTCGTGTATGTGGTTGGAAAAACTGCGGCACGCTTGTACTTCAGTTACATACACTAGCTACACTTTGGACAGAAATCGAGAGCTAAGGTACAATATTCAAAGCTGTTTGGTGTTTTCATTAATGAGTGATTGAATTGGAAGAAACAAATTGAAGATTTGCTGAAACGTTTGAGGTCAGCTACTTATTCTATTGGGTCTTTGCAAGATTTGGTGATATACATCTCAGTCACTTAGTTCACTATGCCTTTTTTCATTCACTGCTTTCGAATGGGACTACAATCTGGGTCAACTCAACATTAAGTACAAAGTCATTCTTTGCCCAAAAGCGTGTAATCAGAACAATTGCTGGAGGCCATCCAAGATCATCCTGTAGACGTTTATTTATGGATCTAGGTGTCTTCACAGTATTGCTGGGGCCGAGCGGTGTGTTCCCAGCTTTAGGTTAGGATGAGGCGTGGAACCTGGTGGAGCGCCAAGAGACGCTAGTGAAA
Source organism: Locusta migratoria (assembly GCA_026315105.1). Classification (NCBI taxonomy): domain Eukaryota; kingdom Metazoa; phylum Arthropoda; class Insecta; order Orthoptera; family Acrididae; genus Locusta; species Locusta migratoria. Next base: position 338,771,611 of record CM048749.1, read on the forward strand.
CAGAATTATAGTTGACACATTTTATTCCGTAACATACATAAGTTTGATGATGGCGCTAGCTCGACAGGAGCTGGAGCAGTAGGTGGCGTCGCCTTCAGACTGCAACCTTGGTGTTTTGTATGATGGTAGTGCCCGCGCCGCGATGCTGGGAAGCGATGCAAAGACTGTTATTCCGACGTGCTCTGTCCCTTCACCAGGCTATGCAGCAGCCAGTGGATCCAAGCAGGGACCCCTCTGATGTCGGATGTCGTGCTGGCTTCCGACTCGGGACACCGGCTGGCCGGATTAGCACACCAGAGAGCTAACTCGACGACAGGAACATTGGCCTTTAGTAACCAACCACTGAAGACTACGCTGGCCTCAGGCAGCCCCCAAAGAGGTGTGAAGTCGTCAGCACAGCGGATCACCATCTTCCCAGATGATGTTTAGTGTGAAGTATGGCCTCGACCAGACTCCATCTCTTAGCTGCCTCTAGCAGCTACCCTTATGTATTGTAATCTGTGACAAAGACTGAGCACATCGATTGGGCCAGTGAATCGACGACTACCTCCTGGGCATCATAGATTCAGAAGACCAAGTGAATGCTACTTCTAAATTTGGGAGGGTTTATACATAAAATTTGCTGAAGCTATGACGTATGAAACGGTTTGAATGTGTCCCTTTGAAAATGCAGTATTCGCCCGATGTGTCTTTACCGCTGACGCATCCGCGGTCTTATTCACTCTTGTGACAGAGTTACGTGTAGTTATGAAATGTTTACTAGCTGCGTCTCTGTCTGACAGCCATTTCACTCACACACAGTTCGCTGACGGTAGGCTTTCCAACTTGCCGGCAGCGGCTGCCGTCATCACGCAAGGCGGGTGAGCATTTTCTGCTACCGGCGGCTGACCTTATTCCGTCTTGCTAAAGCGAGTAAACCAAGATCTTAACACATTTCCCTGTCACAATGTTTGCGGCGTAACAGTATTTTCACAATATATGTAATCACTTTTATTAACGATCCGACCTAATTCTAAAGTGATAGCAGTGTGCGATGCTGCAACACTAGGAGAAAGAGCGATTTTCACTATTTAAGGTTAAATCTAACTTTGGCACAGAAAGCGGAGAATTTTGCTGCCGCAATAGTCTTTGGTCACCGACCAAGTAGCATCAGAAGTCTAACAGATAGGAAACTAATATTTGAAAAGAAATTAAAAGAATTTCTGAACGGTATCTCCTTTTACACACTACATAAATTTTTGGATAACGCAGTAATTTCGCTAAAAAATTTACATTGCCTAACATGGAAGCTTGTCGAGGCGACCTAATAGATTAATAATCTGCAAAAGTAGAGCTCAATACAGTACAATTATATATTTTATGATGACCGGTTTCAGTGGATTATGCCACCATCATCTAGTCACTTAAAAATAATACAATGTGGTCATTTATTTTAAAAATGGACTTTAAACAGTACGTGTAACATGCAGATGTTAAATGATCAACAGCTTGTAAGAGACACTTTCTACTTTAGAAGAAAATTTCGCTAAATAATAGTAATAATAAAAATAATAATAATAATCCTTAAATTATTGAGTGGCATGTATAGATACCTTATATTAAACTGACGCGTTCTACATCATTGCAAAATGCCGTATTTATGATCTATGGAACAAGTATTAGTCTCATCTAATCGCTAGATGTGATATCACCCTGTCCGCGTAAAGCTTGCACTTCATACATTGATTTTAATTTTAACACTATAAGGCAAGTATTGGAATTAGAAACTGTTTGTTTGTCTTCGTACATTATCTTTTTGTTCACAAGAAAACTCATTAGAATAGAAAAATTGATAAGTGATTACGCGAGTATACTAGAAAACACAAGACAGTAGTTCAACAAGAGATAGCTACACAGAGTAGTAGTACGCGTGTTTTCCAGGAGGTTCGACGGGCGGCAAGTCAGCCATCACGGGAGTCAGGAAGTAATAAATTCTGCTACTGAAGCATTCCAGTTACGGTAAAAAGAAAAAAAATACTCTATAACAGCTGCCTCTGTCGTAGGCGATGTTTTTAGACTGCGACAAGGCGGAGCACTGAAATGAAATCACCTTGTCTTACTTGGAAACAATTTTTATGATTTCAAGTCCAAAATTAACTTTACTAAGAAAAATTGTATACGTCAAGAGACTGCTTTTGATACAAGCTATGTAACCCAAATAATGGGAAACACTGATTTTAAATGATCACCTTTTTATAATTTTAATTGTATAGCCTCTATTACGAGACACCTAGTTTACTATTTCAAATTTTATCGTGAAATTGACAGTAAGTTCAAATATATGTCGATTGTCAGTTTCAATATTTTAAACGTTAATTTCGTTGGAGGTTACAACAGGAAAATGTCTACAGTGGGTATGTTAACCCGTCCTATATCTTTTTTCCCCTCCTCCATATTGGCATGGGTGATGCACAACAGTTTGCGTTTGTACCGCAATGACAGTGTACGCGAGGGTTATAGTTACTCCCCACTGTACTCTAAAAGTTCACCAACCTGACGTCTTCTGTAGATGTCCCCACGCAGATGATAGCACGCAGGTCTGATTTCTTAACCTAGGCTGAAATTGTTAAACTATTGGCAGGAACTGATCTAATTACGGAATAATACTTAAGTTCATGTGGGATGCCATTTGGTTTATTTAAAGAAGGCAGAACATTAGCAAACTTGCGTAATAACATGTACTTGACACACATTGTCTTAACTGAAAATTGAATGTAAAGTCATTTCGCATTGTTCTAAACTCATTAGTGACCGCCTACGTATGCGATATGTTACTCCTCCGAGTGCGTGTTCTGGACTGAAGTGTGGCGGCTCGATGCAAGGCTACCTTCGCTCCATAATTTGGCGCGTAAACATGGCCGCCGTCATCGTCCGTCTTAAATAAATTGTTTGTTTATGAATATTGCAATAGTTAATATATGTTACCTAGTCAGGGCATAGCTTGCCTTTGAGAGGTTTTCTGAACTGAGTTTGACATTGAATAAATTATTAGTTCATTAAATATTGACAAAAATGTGATTGCGTTTTGGCGCGTGACCGCCAGTGCTACAGCCAATCGGCGTCCAGTGCCTGCCGCTCGGGGACTTCCCTAGAATTTGGGGGAACTTGCCAGTACTCTTTCCCATGAGAATCCGACCTATTGTACCACCACTCGTGGTTCTCACCAGCTTTTACCACATGTCGCCTAGTGGTCCTTACCAGCTGCACAGAAGCAATACTCAGATTTTAATATGATGGCTATAAGCCAGAAATAACAAGGTATAGATGATCGTTGTTATCGACATCAGAAGAAAGTTATGCACCAACGTCATGTCTCTAGCAGCACCTGGAACACTACCGTATTGTCAGTTGGGCAGCTAATTTGAACAGTTTTGTAACTCAGGTGGTAGTGTTCCGGCCTCATAACGATAACAGTTGGTGGTTCCAATCCCTCTGTAATAGAAAATTGTTTTGTTGTTTTCGAATACTTTCCATTTTAATACCCAATAGTATTTTTATGAACAACCCAAAACTGTTCAAATTAGTATCCCAACTGTCAATACGGTAGTGTTCCAGATGCTGCTACAGACATGACGTTAAAGCATCACTTTCTTCTGATGTCGAGAACAACGATCATCTATAGCGTGTAATATTTCTGGCTTAAAGCCACCATATTATAATCCGAGTATTGCTTCTGTGCAGCCGGTAAGGACCACTAGGCGACATATGGTAAAAGCTAGTGAGAATCACGACAGGTGAAGTCCCCGAGCGGCAAGCACTGGACGCCGATTGGCTGTAGTACTGCTGGTCACGAGCCAAAACGCAATCACATTTTTATTAATATTTAATAAACTAATAATTTATTCAATGTCAAACTCGGTTCAGAAAACCTCTCAAAGCCATATATATATATATATATATATATATATATATATATATATATATATATATATATATATAAGGTTGTCAATAACGATGATTTAAATTAAAAAAAGGAAAATTCCAAAAAGCATTGCAAATTCCGTATTTGTTGCAATACTGAAAAATAAAAAATTCTTAATTTCGATGTGGTCTTACACATGCCAGGAAGCTAAACATTGTAAAAACATGGATAATAATTATTATGGCCTCTAGCACAACGTAGAAATGCTGCATTTTTACAAGCACCATTTTTCTTTGCACAGTACAACACGGGATCGGTTCGTCCACTACAAAAATCAATCAGAAAAAAATTAAAAAAATAAATAAATAAACCATATGGCTTTACAACATTGATTAAAACGTTATTATACAGCTTGACAGATTTTGATGATGTGAAGTAAGTGTGTGTTTTGATATACTCACAGACCAGTTTTTCAAGTCTTGGTCCAAATGATTCTGAACGCTCAAATACAACCGTCGTCAACTAATAGTGAAGCCAATACTGTAAAAAAAGGAAGTTGTTATGTTTTGATTGAAAGCATCATTATCAACAACCTTTTATAAAATGTAGAAAATTACGAATAGACCAAAATAAGTGCATTTTTCGTAAAAATTGCCATTAAATATTTAATATTCAAACACAAAAAAATCTGTCTCAGTCTGTTGTAGTGAGGATGTATTCGATTGACGAAATTCTTGTGGTGGACAGAGAAGAGTAATTCCAAAAGTGACTACTTATTACAGATAAAGGAGAATCAATGAATTGGAATTTTATGATGCGGCCAGGAATCGAACCCGGACCTCCATGCATACTAGGCAGACGTCTTACCGTTAGACCACCGCACCACTAACGATTAAGGCGCCTCGGAATAGTCTAAGTACGACTTCCCTCCACGTCACAAACCTTAATTCAGCTTCTTTGTTCCATGGATAATTGTCACTACTGCCAAGGGTCTCCATGCAATGGACATGGTGGAACATTCCTGCTAAGATTATATAAATATCATTTTAAATATAAATTTAGTAACCCTGAGACGTCTCGCGTATGTCCAGGACATTAGAGATAAACGAGAAGCAATGAATTAAGATTGTGATGCGGCCGGGAATCGAACCCGGACTTCCGTAGTTACTAGGCAAACGTCTTACCGTTAGACTATTCCGAGGCGCCTTAATCCTTAGAGGTGCGGTGGTCTGACGGTAAGACGTCTGCCTAGTATGCATGGAGGTCCGGGTTCGATTCCCAGCCGCATCAAAAATATTAATTCATTGCTTCTCGTTTATCTGTAATAAGTAGTAACTTTTGGAATTACTCTTCTCTGTCCACCACAAGAATTTCGTCAATGGAACACATACTGTCACTACAACAGACTGCGACAGATTTTTTTCTCACTATATAAAAAAAGAAGAAAAAAACGTGCATTAGCTCACAGCCTGAATCAGATCCAGGGTTTTATGAATTTCCTGCCCGAATGATACTGTTGACCTTCTGGTGTGTCCACAGCGGACTTTGTGTGCACGGTCGGCAACGTCGCGCCGGTGCGACGGCGCGCCGCGGCCGAAACGCGGTGTCAGGTTGCAGACACATGCAAGACGCGAGCCGCGGTTGCGGCCGTGGGCGCGAGGCGCTACGCTAAAAAATGTACATGCAGGTGGGCCGGCAGACTTCACTCATTGCCTGTACCACATAGTCTCAAAACGTACAACACTGTTAGGGGAACTGTTATAAACATTATGCAAGCTGGGGAGGATCAGCATTTTACTGTAAACAGTTACGTGAGCTGGAGAATTTTGTCATAAACATTTACACGAGCTGGGGAATTTTAACATTTTGTTATAAACATTTTAGCAGTTTGTTATAAACAATCATTTCCGCGAGCAGTGAAATATTGTAATTTTGTTATAAACATTTAGAATAATTTACGTGAGCTAGGGGAAAATTAACATGTTATTGTAAACTTTTATGCAAGCTGCGGAATATTAACATTTTGTTATGAACATTTACATTAATTTACGATATTAGCATTTTGTTATAAGCATTTATGAGAACTGGGGAATTTTAACATGTTATTGAGCAATTAAAGTACAGTTTCCTCCACACTTCTGTAATATAATAATTTAGCAGTTTGAATCCGAACACCAATCAATTGATTTTTTTGATAATTCAACAGTCTGGTATGTAATATGAGTTACATAATCAGTTTTATGCAGCACCGCTATCAACTGATTTCTTTGATGTCTCCGCAACCTGGAGGCCTTCCACACTTGTGTAATATGGGTTACATAATCAGTCTATGCTGATAGCAACATCAATTAATTTTTTTAATGACTCATGCTCTGATTTCTTGCCCTCCTCTCCACACTTGTGTAATATAATACCCTCGTGACGTCATCAGTCTGGGCTCGTATCACCGTCAATTGATTTTTCTTTTTTTATGACTCAGCAGTCTGGCGGCCTTCCACATTTGTGTAATACGAAAACCTCGTAACGTCATCAGTCTGTGCTCATACCGCTGTCATTCTTCTACTCACGATATGTTCTTGGTCGAAGAGTAGCAATGCCAAAGAGCAATTATTTCCTAGTTTTATACCCATTCTGCTGAAAACTAAGTTCCTAGCATGAACTCCATCATTGAAGCAAATAACAGCATCAAGAACACCAATTTGTAAAGTCTTTCCACCCATAAACACTGTTTTTGGCAGCCGTTCTCAAATACACTGTTTGAAACTTTCATTCGGGTGTTTCGTACAATCATGTAGGCACTTGGAAAGTAAATTTTGCTTTGCAAGGTCTCTGTATACTGGTTTTATCTCATCCATCACAGCTGCAGGTAAGGAATGTTTGTCTTGATACACATCTCCTCCAGAAATCTATCTCTGATATCCACATCAAGACTCTAAATCTGTTGGAGACAGAGCATGTATTGTGTTCTCCTCTGTGGACAACTTATGGAAATACGTAGCCCACATTGCCTCCTTCATCGTCTTTAGAACTCCAGCAGTAGCTCTTATCGCCATGCCATAATATGACTGAACTTCATCTCTTTCACCATTTGTTAGACTTCCATTTCCTTTGATGCTTTTCCCATCTGACAATTTCTTCCCTGGTAGTTCTTGTCGTAGTTTTCGCAGTCTAGTTCCCAGACTTTTTTCCACATGATGAACACAAATGTCAAATGTTTGTAATGCTATCGGACCAAACTGCGTGCTCATCAGTCCGTAGCTTACAAACTACTTAAACCTAGGTAAACTAACCTAAGGACAAACAAACACACCCATGCCCCAGGGAGGACTCGAACCTTCACGGCGAGCAACCACGCGCTCCGCAGCGAGACGCTTTAGACCGCTCGGCTACTCCACCGCGTCATGATGAACACATTCAAGTTTTTCAATATTTACACTGCTTCCATAGTGTGCACTATCTTTTACTTTCAGGAAAACTTTTGTATCACCATCTCCAAGATTTTTGTGTATCACAGCCCCTGAGACTCTGCTGACCGAAGAAAATGTTCAGTGCTCCATTTATTTCCATACCACCACTAGTACAAGTATATAGTTTCTAACACACTAGTGAAATGGGCTTCCATGCACACAACTATGGCAATATTTGGTAAGTATGTCAACATCTATCACCTTACCTGTATCAAATGATGTTGCAGAAACTACACCATTCATTTAAGAATGCCCCCCCCCCTTCTGCCACATTCCATCAAAAGCAGGAACAATATTTTTATATCCATCATTAGTAGAAATTACTCTGCAGCTTTCTTCATGGAATCTTCAGAAACATCTTTCTGAGCGTCTAGGATTATATTGTTATATTTGCAGAACTTGTCAGGAGGAGCTGGCAAATTCATCAAAGCAGCAAACTTTTAGCTCCTCTGTGACCCTTACCTATGCACCGCATAGCATATGCTAACCTGAGATTATCTTCTAAAATCCTCATCCCCTGAAATGCAGAAGTTACTCCCTCGGCAGTGTCTACACCTCAAACTCAGCTTGGAAAACCTCTTCTCCCATATGCATCTTCAAAATTTCCACACAGTCTGTACAGTCACAGTATTTGCATTTGACGTTATTCATGATTAGATTACTCAGGATGTTTAAATTCATCAAACACAGACATCAGAACTATTAATATCACGTAATTCAATTCTTCTCCTCGACGCACTCGGTAAGGATAAAATCTGTGAAATGTTGGTGGGCTCAGTTGATTAGTCTGCTGTTCTGGTGAAATTGATGAAAGTTGCGCAGTCTATCTGTTGCCAGAATGACGTTGCTTACGATTGAGTAAGCGTATCCTAGACACACTGCACAATAAAAACAAAAAAACACACAGATTATATTACACAGCACTTCCGAACTGCATTTACTATGCAACTGTTTAGTAATAGACTCATAAATACAACAGAGCAAAGATATTTACTGCATAAACAATTGAAAGCTATTTCTGTGGCACTAACCCTACGCAATGCTCAGCTGCCGCCAACATGGAAATTTGGACAAACATAAACGGAAAAGTTAGTCATTCTCACAGTTGCTGGTGTCTGAAGAGCACGTGTTTACTGTGCAAGGTCTTATTGCAATCAACATTACAGGTGGTAAAATTATTCAAATGTGTATGCATTATTCATCATAGAAAAGAATTCTCTATAACAAAGCCTCAAAATTAAAAATTCGTATTTTTACCTATTTTCATGTCCATACCCCCTTAAATAAATGGGTAATTTCTTTTAATAAATATCAAGTATTTGGATAACACCATCTGAATATCTAGGTTGTATAACGTTGTATTTGTTGTGCAGTGATAGAATTTTGCAGATTCATTCACTCACTATGTAGGTTATCATATGCAGAATGTATTGGCAATAGCATTCGTGTAAAGAGGTAATACGCTAAAACGTCAGGCCAGATTCTGAGTTTCTAAACGTCAATGTAAGCAGAAGGTAATTTTAATTCGTCAAACACGTCATATTTTCGAACCTGTGGGACGTAAAAGGGTATAAAATTCTGGAGTATTAAGTGAGGTGTGTAGATTGTGCTGAGAATACAGCTAGTAGCTAAAGGGCAATTATGGAGGATGCTGGAAACCGAGAAATATGGTAGACAATAAAAAATTTCTTTTCGTGATGTGTACATAGTATCTGCAAATTGAGATGCGAATACTGCTAGTAGTTAAAAGGCAGTTATGGTAGATGTTGAATAGCGAAGAATATAGTAAGCGATAAAAAATTCATTTCATTATTTTGTACGGGGTGTTAGCAGAAAAAGTTGTGAAATTGTATCTGAAGTTTGTTTGAAGTCGCTGTTATTTTAAAGTAGTGAATGGCCAAAATTGGAATATTTGAGTCCACTGAGCTTGAAGCAAAAATACATTTTCTAATTCTAACATTTGTACTATCGTGTTAACATGAGATTTTACCTAACATCAAACAGCGTAAGACACAATTTACTTTTTTAAAATTCTAACAATAACTAGGCGAAATAATAAGAATGAATTTTAGTTGTCCCTGCAAGTCACCAATAGGCCACCTTCAACAAATAGTCGAAGACACAACAAAATCGGATTTAACGCTCACTGCCGACCACCCATTTCGACACCAAGAAGGACAAGAAATATTAAAAGTTGTTAATAAAATTGAAAGTTGTCAATTAATAAATATTGTTATAATAATTGATTCAACTGTACCTGAGTGGCTTCTTAAGGATGTTGTATGTTGTTGTATATGTTATGGCTGATAGTTAATGAATCTGCAATCTGACTGAAAACTTTATCACACTCTTTCAACATGACTTTGAACACCAACCAAATATATAATAAAAATAAATACTAATCCTGTGGCTTTATTCACTGAGTGTAAGCAATTTAAACACTGGTAGAAAACAAGCTGAAATTACATTTTCTGTTTAAATTACTGATTGCAATTTATATCTCAATTCAACAATAATACCTGTCGTGGCTTACTTGTCAGTTAACGCTAATTTATGGCCTACCTGTGCGCAAGGAAACAGCATATGTGACACTACTCTCAAAATTACTTTCAAAGCTAACTACAGAATTCGCCGGTGTGCAATGAGAATTTACTGACTACACAAATACAAAATTTCTCCATTTCTGAGTTTAAAAGAAATAATTTCGGTTAGAATAAATGATCAACACGAAACAGTCTCGAGTTTTGATTTTAAAATAGATCACTTCATAATTTCTTCATAAGAATGGTGGACGTGAAACCCAACAATAGTGATTGTTTTACATTTCTTTACAGAATGTCATTTTTTTCTATCTTTTTTAAAAATCAATCTTACTCTCTAGTATAGCCAAAAACCAAATAGTACTTTAAACAATGTAATCAAAATAAAAATTATACTCACCATATTTTCTTCCATCTTTCATACAGAAAAATCATATTAAATACCTTCACTACAAATTGGATTACTTAGAAAATGAATATAAAAAGACGAACATTAACCCTTCATGCTGAATGTCTGTCAGAGATGGACAACAAGTACGAGGAGCACCTCATAATGAAATGATGATTATCCTTACGATTTTTCATATAATCGTTAAATTCTTCAAAGTTCGATTACCTCATCATCTGTAGAAAAAAATAAAATTAATATTGCACATAAAAAGATCCGTCTAATCAAAGCTAACGCTGCTATTTTGAAACTTAACTCCACCACTGTCTACACAACACTCTGCCACTGCTCACTCGTCGGTGGCGGGGCAACGAATCCTTCTAGCCCAAACGCGAAGCAGCACGCAACAAAGAATGTCTTCGCGGAGCCAAAGATATTAGTTGCAGACATTCAATATCGCAGAACTCAGATGTGACTAACTTCACCTACGTTCCAATATCACTGTAAGACCATTGTTGTACAAAAAATCGCATGATTCAGAAGCCAGCACCAGTTGTGTGAGGAAGATGATGTACTTGGTATTGAGTGTGGCCGCTGATCAAAGACCTTCTGAAAAATAACTAGACTTCCTAACGGCGCCGCTGTAGCGGGATAATTTGAACCTTCGACCGGCCACCATGATAGTGGCAAACGTCAGATAAATTCGAGTGTTGTTAGGACATAAATCTTGTATTATATAGTTACTACAGTATATATTCATAGTGACCTCTGTACTGTTTGACTATTGCAGTGAACATGAAGTACGATGGTGAAGACCTGCTCAGCGTTTAACTGCAGAAATCGGTTTAAGAAAGGAACAAAACGAACTAGAAGCGTAGCGAAGGTGGGGCAACGAGGTCTATGATACGCTGGGCGTCACTAGCAGAGCGGCACCAAATGGTCTCAAAGACAAACTAGATTTTACGGATAATTTCACTTGTTATTTTTATCGACTGCTGCAAAAAATTTTAAATTGATAATCATTGTAATATAATTAATTATTTTGTTTCATGACTTGTCTGCTAAATCGTTATAAATAATATTTGCAGTAAATCAATGAAAAATCTTTGTATGCCAAGTGTCCATTCTCTCAGAACAACAACACTTAAAAAGTAAATTTTCCTGTTGCTATCATGCCACTAGGATTTTAGGTTTCGTTTCAAAATTTTATAGTGATAGGTCCTCTGAACTACGATACTAAACGACTATGGCGACTACCGGTTCATGCAAGCCGTTATCCATTCCAGTTGCAGAGTTTTAGATGCAACAAAAATTTTGTTATTAATATTTCGCGTGATTATTGATAAGACAATTATTACATTAGCAATTGTCTTCAAGCTTGTAACGTTACTTTTGTGTGGTCTCTCAGCAAATGAATAATGCAAATTATAGTGCTTGCTTTAAAACTGTGTCCAAAGTTGGATTGATTCTCTTCAGTTCACACAACGTAAGTTACATTAGCGAGATAGGGAATACACTCATTTTTTCTCTTACATGTTTCTTTATATGTTTTTCATTTAAGCACTTTTTTGTCTCACAGCAACCTGCGTTTATACCTCTCAACAGATACGGAGAAGCAGGACGTGGGATTTATCTTTTCTTTAATTTATGGAATTCCAGAGGAATGTATTCTCGAATAGCCTTATTCTATTTTCACTATTTCGTTTAAAAGCTGCATATTAGCCGTATCATATAGTTAACGTTATATTCACTAGTAACTTGATTATGGACATGAAATACGCAATCCTATTGGGTGTCTAAACGCCTCTCCTGTTTGGCTGCCTTCACCTCGTGTCTTTCATTGTGCCAGCTTCCAGTATCTACAAGTGAATCAGCAACCGTGTAGCCAGAAACTGCGTTTTACCCTTTAAGTAGTATCTGATTCTAATAAAATGGAAATTGATGCATCATTGGAGGCAATTATACTGTCCGAAAAAGAAAAATGGCCAAATATATTCCAACGAATATTAGCTTGCATGTGGTATCCGATTATGCCAAATCTTTCTCTCCGTGGTCGTGTTGAAAATCTAGCACTTCAAGATGGTACAAATGTGGGAAACCTAATATCTTTACATAAACTTGTAGCACAGTTTGATCCACTAATAGCAAATCATCTTAAAAATGTCACGGAAACGCCAAGAACTGTATCATACCTATAACCACAAATTCTAAATGAATTCATTCATCTTCTGGCATCCACAGTCTGAAATCAATTAATACGTGACATCAAAAGATATAAATAGTATGGACTCTTATTTGATTCAACTCCTGATGTCGCACATCGAGAGCAAATGTCACAAGTCTTTAGGTATGTAGGCTAGATATTGATTTTACCAACACTAAAGTTTCTATCAAAGAATCTTTCTTGGGATTTATTGAAATACATGCTGAAGATGCATCTTCGATTGAAAATACATATCTGGCGTTCAGCAAAGAATTTTGGAAATAAATAACAAAGCACTATTTCTAAACTGTGATTAATCAATCACTCCTTAAATTTAGTACGAGTTACTGCAGCTAAGCATGATCCAATCGCTGAAAAGTGTTTTGGAGTACTTGAAAACATATATCCTTTTTTCTCACATTGAATACTACGATAGGAACTATTAAAAAATGCTTTCAAGAAAACTGTCAAACGTGAATCTGAAACACGATGGAGCGCTAGGGCACAAGCGGTTAGCGTTATTGTCGATGGTTGGAAGAATTAGTAGAACTATTAGAAAAATTAGCAGAGGACAGTACTATCACAAGTGACACCAGAAGTGAAGTTACACTTTTAATGCAAAATATATTGAATTTCACTTTCATTATTTTAATTCATTTCGGACATTAAACTTAAGGAGAATTGATTTCGTGCAGGTCATATTACAAGATGCTAGACTCAATTTTAGAGAAGCGTTCCATGATCTTGAATCATTAGCTACTGAACTTGCAGATATTCGAAAAGAGGTCTGTGAACAGGCAATAGAAAAGGCTAAGCCTCTGTGTGAAAAATGGGATCTGGATAAATAACCCGTATTCGAAGACGTCGAAAAATGTCCGAAGAATTGGCTGGTGATGTAGGTCTTTCTGCAGAAAGTGAAGTTTCTGGCGTTATGAAAAGCGTTGTTGATCGTCTGCAACAAGAAAATAAGTACAAGAATTACACGACTACCTAATCTTAATTCCAAATTTGGAATTTTACTGGGCTTTGAAACTTTATTAAAGGAGGCTAATGATAAGGGATTTTCAAAGAACTGTAAAAGTATAGGTGAATTTTATAAGACATATTTTAATGAAACAGAACTCTATGTCGAAATATCCGCATTAGAAAAAATAGTGAACGTAAAACACCGGTTGAGCTTCTTACCTTTATAATCTTGTGTGGAGAAGATGTTTCTCCAAACCTAAGAGTCGCACTTCAATTACTCCTTGTTATTTCAGTGTCAATTACTAGCTGTGAACGTTCGTTCAGCAAACTGAAATTAATTATCAAATATTTACATCAACTATGGAACATGATCGCCCAAGTGACCTAACGTATTTAAGTGTAGAAAGAGAAAAAAATTGAATTGATCGACTATGTTGAAGTAATTGAAAACTTTGCAGCATCAAATGCAAGAAAAATGTATATTTAGTACTTATTTGCATTAACGTTTTATAACATAATGATTGTTACACAAGATATTTATGTGTAAATGTTTTAAGTTTGCTTTCTTGTTCAAAAACTGTATGTTTCAAAACTTGTACACATGTATAATAAATTTATCTTTTTAATTAATTCTACATGATAGTACATCTGATTTTTCACTTACCCAGATACATTACCGAATCCAATTCTAGCCTTTCTAACTAGAGTTCTGGCTCACATTAAAACCTAACTTTAACCTATGTTGCTGTTTATCCCAAAAAATTCGTATTTTGTAGAAGTGCAGCTAAGTAGTGACAGATATTTTACAGATATTTTGAGGTGGGTCAATGTTGTGCTATAATTTTATATTAGTACATTCTATATATTATATGTATTTCTGGAAGGAAGGGGCAACAATGAAGTTCAGTGTATAGTTGTACCCAGTGGCGTAACTATGGGGGGGATGAGGGGGATAGAACTGCCCCCCCCCCAGAACCAGAGAAAAAAAAATCGTATAACAGCAATCTGGTAAAGGTAAAGATTGAAAACTTGGAGTGTTTTACCATAATCTTTCATTGGATGGGAGTGAAGCTGGTAGTCTGTCTGGAAACTGACTAAAATTTTGCTCGTCAAGCAGACCTACTCACCCCCCCCCCCCCCAAAGCCAAGTCCTAGTTACGCCACTGGTTGTACCACGGGAACCTTGGAGTTAGCGGGGTGGGGGGAGGTAGGGGAGGGGGTGCCAATAAAGTTTCGTGGCCCCGACGCCAGTTACGTTCGCTACGCCACTGAAAAGAACGAATACTGTCTTCCCATTTATATTTCTCAGGAATACAAGTAGGCCTACCACGGAGATAGTTACTCTTGCTTAACAGGCTGTCAGTCAAGACAATATAGGATTCAATGAAATACATATAACAAGCGGCATATAGTATTTTGATTTTTGTCTGCGCGTTTTCGTTTCAGTTTGTTAATTTATACTGTACTCTCGTGCATATTAGATTCAAATCCGCGTTTTAACAAACAGTGTAGTCTTCCTTTGAACGCATCGCGACTGTAGTTTTTGTTTTTGTTGGCACTGTAATCATGAATAGGGACTGTGACTGCTGTGTGCGGATGCAGTATGAGCTGGTGACACTTCGCTCCCAGCTTCAAGCTGTGTTAACCTCGGTTGCACAGCTGGAGGCTGCGATCGAGGGGCGTCGTTGTTGTTGGCCGGTAGTGGGGACCGAACGGACTCCCGTCGTCTCCACCGATCGGCCTGCGCCAGCGACATGCCCTGATACTGTTATCAGTGAGGCAGACATCCCACCCGTGGTTGCGTGGGAGGTCGCTCCAGTGCGTGGCAGGAGGCGCAAGACATTCCGGGGGACCGATCGTGAGGCCTCCCCTGTTCGTCTTGCGAACAGGTTTGAGGCGCTATCTGTTCAGGACAACGTTCTTGAGTCGGATGGTGTCTCTCATCCTGAGGTCACCACTCAGCCTGCAAGAACCGAGCTTTCACAGATGGTGGGTTTGCTTGTAGTTGGGAGTTCCGACTAGGCGGGTGATGGAGCCCCTTAGAGAGATGGCTGCCAAGGAGGGGAAGAAGGCCAACGGGACTCCGTGTGCATACCGGATGGAGTCATTCCAGATGTGGAACGGGTCCTTTCGAATGCCATGAAGGGTACAGGGCGCAGCCAGGTGGTGGCTCACGTAGGTACCAATTATGTGTGTCTCTACGGATCTGAAGAGATTCTCTCAGGTTTTGAATGGCTATCTGAAGACTGCCAGTCTTGCTTGCAAGATGAAAGCAGAGCTAACCATCTGCAGCATAGTTGACAGAACTGACTGAGGGCGAATTACCACTCGGTGGAGACGCTCGCTTATAGTGATAATAACGACAGCCACCAAGGAACTAGTCAGAATATATGGAGTAAGGTTGATTTTTAAAGGGCTGTGTTCACTTAAATATTAGAACCCCCCACTTTAGTGTGATTTGTATAAATTGAAGGGCTCATGTGTAAATTTTATTGTGTGTTGTTTAATTGGCCTTCTGCCTATTGATATCACTGAGCACAGTTTTCTGCTTTCATTTAAAGTAAAACTCAGACTTTACTTAATTTTTTGAGCTCATCTTTAGTGTGTTTTGTTAATTGTATTTTTACAGGGCTATGTTCACTTAAGTTTTGGAGCCCCACTTTAGTACGATTTTGATAATTATGCTGAGCTGTTTTCATTTAAATTGCAGGGGTCATTTGTAAACCCTATTGTATTTACATGGGTTGCTTTCACCTAAAACTATCCACTTTCTCTTAAATTCCACGGTTCATTGTGTCTATTATTGTAATTTAAATAGTTGCTTTTACTAAATTTCAGTCTTATTAACTTATCAAAAAAAAATATTGGTTCTCTCAACTTGGCCTTCTGCTTTGCATCACTTATCTGAACTGTCTTGTCGGGTCTTCAGCCTCTGGTTGTAATATCAAATATAAACATATATATCTTAATTAAAACAAATGGAACCTGAACTGACTAGTCTTGCTTAACTTCACCAACCAACTACCCATCGCTCCCACAAATCTACTCTCTCAGTAGAGACAGCAACCGTTTTACGCACACTTAAGTTACATTACGTCACATACCCTGTAGATGATCAAACATTAAAACCAGTTTACATGGTACGGAGTGGTAACAATAACTGCAAATTACGACCATGTCCTATGGACTAGGAAAGATGATGTGGAAGGAAAGGGCTCCACCAACTATTTCGTCTGCGTCTCGGGCGGCCATCAAACCCACAGGTGGATATTGACCAAATAAAGTTAGTCATATGAAGCACTAACACAGAAAGAAGGGACACGCAAAGTTCAAGAAGAGACGCAGAACGAAGGGCACTGACAAATCGGTCGTGGGAAGGAAAATACGCTACCTACATACACACTAGCGACCAGGGCAGGCAACTGACACGAGAGCGGCTACAAAGCAGGAATGACCGCCGGTTACACGTAGAACAGGATACGAAAGTTTCAATAAGAACACACCAATTGTTAAAGCGGCACCCAAAACCCCCACAAGCGCAGCCAAATGCTCAGAGACCGCACCATAAAATCAAATGCAACACACCGCAATAGAAAATCTAACCCACGACGACGGCCGAGGCGAACACACCTAACACACTAATTGTTCTTGCACAAGAAAAAAGTGGGACCGGCTAGTTAATTCGTGATGGAATTACGCCGAGAAATGGCTTGTTACTGCAAGCCCGATCGACGTCGAGACGGACAGGAGTGGCAGCAACAACTCGCCCCAGCGTTCCGACGCGGAGTTCACGCACGAACCACGCGCTGACGTCCTCCTGTCTCTCAAGCCAACAGCCAATTCACTCGTTCCGCCAACGAGGTTGAATGTCATAGAGTAGCTAACACACGAGTTACAGCGCTCTTTGCGGCAACCTTTGTAAACTCGGCCGCCATATTTTTGGTGGTCAGTGCTCTTGAGAGGAGTCTTTGTATAGTATATTGTTGTTGAGCTTGTAGTGTTGTATTTAGTGTATATTCCCTGTGCAGCTTTTGCTGCTGCTGAAAGATGCCTCAACTGTGTTCAGCATTTAAATGCACAAATCCAAGTGATGAAACGACTAGTACTTCGTGCGAGAGCACCAATTGTTTTGCCTTGTTTGATCCCAGTCTGATTAAATGCCTGACTAATAGCACTTAACAGCCCCATGAATGAAGCTTCAGATGGCCTATCCTGCAATACCCTTGAAGTACACAACATTAAACTCGGCCGCCATATTTTTGATGGTCAGTGCACTTGAGAGGAGTCTGTGTATCGTATACTGTTGTTGAGCTTGTAGTGTTATATTTAGTGTATATTGTCTGTGCAGTTTTTGCTGCTGCTGAAATATGCCTAAGCTGTGTTCAGCATTTAAACGCACAAATCGAAGTGATAAAACGACTAGTACTTCGTGCGAGGGCACCAATTGTTTTGCCTTGTTTAAATTCCTGACTAATAGCATTAACAGCCCCATGAATGAAGCTTCAGATGACCTATCCTGCAATCCCCTTGAAGTACAAAACATTAAAAAAAAAATCTGTTTTCCACCTAGTGTTGTTGTGTTTTTGAGATACTTTTTCTTCTGTCGCTACTGTGGTTGATGAAACCACACTTTTGAGTGTCTATAGCTTCTTTAAAAATATTTTCATTTGTTTGTCATAATACTTGATCGAGCATGGTTGATACATAACCAGTGCAAAGTGTGAAAGCACTAGTGACAATTACAATTTTTTCACTTGTATATGTTGTAGTTCTTTGCAATAAATGTTTTCCTTTTTCAGTGTGGCAATAACGAAAGTTATTAATTAAACGTTATTTCGGTGTGGAATGCTTTTGTGGTAGCTGACCCAGGCGTATTTTTATTGCAGTATTCTGTTGTCACTTTCGTCTTTGTACTCAAATTTCACGTACCAAACGTTACTTGTTTCAGAAGGGCCACAAGGAAAGTTATTAACGGCACATTATTTCGACGTGGAATGCTTTTGTGACAGATGACCTAGGCGCATTTTTAACTGTATTTTGTTGTTGTCACTTTCGTTCACCAAAGTTCACAACCAAACCGTTTGGCAGCAATTTTACAAGTTTGTAAACTTAATTTGTTTAGTAAACATAAACTAAATGTGTACTAGGATTCAGTAAAGTAGTTGTAACAACACATTAACAACAGATGCAAATCCATGGTCATGATTGTTCTTCATAGCAATTACTGTTCATTGTTTGTTTCGCAGCTCTGTTAGACCATCTACTTATATTAAAATCAACATAAATGGTTTGGATTTTCCTCCGTATGCAAGACACCTGATTTTTTAATTGTTCCCAAACATGTTACAGCACATTTTGTGCTATCATCAGTGAGATGGTTTATTTTTGTCCTGAAGTTATATTTACTGTACAATAGTCTTTTCAGTTACTTCTAGATTCAGTCGTTTTTAAATTTTACTTAGGTTATCTAACTATATAACTATTTCAGTTTAGTGAATATTAGGCCTAGATATACGAGTATCACATTTCTTACATACCTTTTACATTAGGCTACATAAAACTCGTTAAGTAGCCTACTTATTTGTTGTTTTGGTACAAACTTGTCATCTGCAAATATAACAAACAGTTTACGATTTTCTTGCTTTCTATTTTTCGGTCCGAGAAAAACGCGTCATTTCTGTATAGTACTTACGATTCTTTTCTTTCTCTGTTATAATTTGGTTGTTGCTGTTGGTTTTAATGTGTATGTCACTCGTTTTCCTCGTTTTATTGTGCTATGCATTACGCCAGTGGTAATATTTGGCGTATGAATACATCTGGAAGCTGTTCATTTATTCTGTTTAAAAATAATTGTTACTATAATAGTACGAATCATGAACGTGGGTTCTTTCTTTAGCTAATCTTTTGATCGTCAGATAAAATGAAAAAAAAAAAAATGTTCAAATGTTTGTAGAGCTTATGGGACTTAACTACGAGGACATCAGTCCCTAAATTTACAAACTGCTTATGAACTAGCCACTACTAAGGATGGCACAAATATCCATGCCCGAGAGGGGATTCGAGCCCCCGACCGTAGTGGCCGTGCAGACTGTGACTGGCGCGCCGCAGAACGCTCGGCCACCGCGGCCGGCTAAAATAAATCGATTGAGTGAGCCAACGCCAGATTTATGAACACAGTGACGATATCTTTTCTTTGTGTACTAAGTCTCATTAATATTGAAACTAGGTTTTGCTTTCGAAATCATTGAAATCATAAAAATCAAATTTATATTTTATTCCTTATTCATTCGCAAATAGTATCTTAAGTGCGGGAAATAACTTTCATCTTCAGGAAATCCCACAAGAGAAAAATATGCTACATTACAAGTAAAGATGTTGTATAGATCCGTTCACAATAAAAGTGGTAAAATCACACTTAGCGAGGCAATTTACACATGAAATGGTATTTTCTTCGTTTTCGCGTCACAATCAGAATACGCATAAACAACACACAAGTCACGATAACAGTGCAAAATCCTTCCAAAAAAGAGTAACAAGCATACGCAAACAAGGTAAATACAGCAGTGTTTTCGTCGTATGAAGATGGCTACCCTTGGCTTCACAGCTGTGACGTCAGAGCGCCATATAATGTCTCAATTAATATTAATTAAATAATACTTAATTATATATTTAATTAAATCCAATATATTGAAGATAAATAATTTATATTAATTACCTAAAATTGTTCGATTTAGAAAAAAAATACATGAACAATAACAAATTCAATAATTAGGTCCTAGTGACGCTAGGCGCTAAGAATTAATGATGTTTCGTTTGTAGGAGAAAGAAGTTTGACTGTAATTATTGTTCACGTATTACAGAACAAGCCGAAAAATGCTCCTCTCGGAGCACAAAAAATGGGAATATGCTCTCTGACAGAAAAGTTGGAACCAGCTGCTTGAATCTTCATTCCGACTTACGTACCAAAACAGTTTCCATATTGTACGATATGACGCATTTCCTTATTGGAACTTCAGCATAATACAGCAATTGGCTTGATTTTCAAAACAACTAAATCCTGGGCCCCAGATATTGTAATTTCTCCGAAACTAATTATCAGATTAGACGTGTGGAATGCCGTTGAATTTGTTTCTTTTAGAGCTACCATACTACCAGTAGAAATAACTATATATGTAATTAATATATGACAAGAGACTGCACTTCGTTCAGTGAGGTCTTTATTACAGATCATCTGGGTCAATAAAGAATTACAATATCTTAAACCGTTATGGAAATATTTGAAGTATACACTGTGTAGCCGAAAATTTTTCAAAAGTATTGTGGGTCCCATTACAAAATAGATGTGAACCACTGGAATACAGGGATGCAGTCCTAGGCTGGTAAAGTGAAGCGTGCCTCCGCCATTATGTTTCTCAGAAGTTTTCGTACTCCATTGCAGACCCGTGATTTCACTTGTAAGAAAAACAAAACGTTCAGACGTTTTTCTGTTTTACTCGATGATGGAAACTCGCATTAAAAATTGTAGTATTGCATAGTGTGAGGCAACCAAAGACTACTACACAAGTGCCAATGCAGCCACGGGAATACAGACCGTTGCCAACATGACTTCCTTGCGGTCCCGCAAAAGGTCACACAGTATTAACTCCGTGACTGTAACCTGACTCGACGAAGCATTGTTACATACTCGGCGCACACGGCCTGTATAAGAACTGGTAAAACTGTGCATTGCGTTCATACTAAAGCTGTGAGAGTAATGAAAAGAAGTGTATACAAATGTATTCGTTAATAAAAGAAACAGTACTCGTTACAAACGTATCGTTATTCTCATTACCAGTGGCACTTAGAAATAGGGCCGTAGCGACTCCAGGTCCAGTTTGTTCTATCCCTCCGCCGGGGTACCCCAGGGCACCATCCTCTCACCCCACCTCTACCTTATTCGGCAACCCCAGCTTTCCGTCCATCTCCTCCAGTATGCTAAGCCTCGCCCCCTCCGTTGCTCATTCCTAGCACCTTCGCCACTTTCACCTTTCCGAATTCTCCGCTTGGTGTAACCAGTAGCTCCTCTTCGTCAACCCCACCAAATCCCAGGCAATCATTACAGGTCCCAGTGTCCTATCCCCCAAACCTCCACCCTCAAATACCTAGGCGTCACTCTGAATCGCTCCCTTTCCTGGAACCCTCACCTTCAAACTGTCCATCAAAAGGCCCTCTGCCTCTCAGGCCATACATGGGGACGTAGCCCCTGACAATCCTATATAGCTATCGTTCCTTGGTGTGTCCCATCCTAGCCTGCTTGAATTTTCGCCTCCCCCACCTGTTATAAATCCCTCCAAATCCTAGAACGCCACGTTCTCTGCCTCACTTACCACATCCGCCTCCCTTCCCTCACGTGGATCCTCTACAATCTCATTCCTTTTCGTCACCTTCTAAAGTTTCTGTCAAAATATCTGTATGCTATACAGCACCTACAAAATAGAATCCTGTCACCCTCTGGTCTCTCCCCTCTACTCCTACAGGGTTTACAAAGTGTTCCATTTTTAACATGGTGCATTACATTTTCACGAAATTTGGGTGCATAGATCCTGAGAAATGAGTACACAACCACCTCTGGCCATAATAACGGCCTTGATACGCCTGGGCATTGAGTCAAACAGAGCTTGTATGGCGTGTACATGTACAGATGCCCATGCAGCTTCAACATAATACCACAGTTCATCAAGAGTAGTGACTGGCGTATTGTGACGAGCCAGTTGCTCGGTCATCAGTGACCAGACGTTTTCAATAGGTGAGAGATCTGGAGAACGTGCTGGTCAGGGCAGCAATCGAACATTTTCCGTATCCAGAAAGGCCCGTATAGGACCTGCAACATAGCAGGATGTGTAGGGTTTCGGAGGGATGCGAACAAGATGTGACCGAGACGTGTACCCAATGGCACCCCATACCATCCGGCCGGGTGATACGCCACTATGGTGACGACGAATACACGCTTCCAATGTGTGTTCACCGCGATGTCGCCAAACACGGATGCGACCATCATGATGCTGTAAACAGAACCTGGATTCATCCGAAAAAATGACGTTTTGCCATTCTTGCACCCAGGTTCGTCGTTGCGTACACCATCGCAGGCGCTCCTCACTGTGATGCAGCATCAAGGTTATCGCATCCATGGTCTCCAAGCTGATAGTCCATGCTGGTGAAAAAGTCGTCGAACTGTTCCTGTAGATGGTTGTCGTCTCGCAAACGTCCCCATCTGTTCTCAGGGATGGAGATGTGGCTGTACGATCCGTTACAGCCATGCGGATAAGATGCCTGTCATCTCGACTGCGAGTGATACGAGGCTGTTGGGATCCAGCACGACGTTCCGTATTGCCCTCGTGAACCCACCGATTCCTTATTCTACTAACAGTCATTGGATCGCGACCAAGGCGAGAAGCAATGTCGCGATACGTTAAACCGCAATCGCGATAGGCTACAACCCGATTTTTATCAAAGTCGAATACGTTATGGTATGCATTTCTCCTCCTTACACGAGGCATCACAACAATGTTTCACCAGGCAACGGCGGTGAACTGCTGTTTGTGTATGAGAAATCGGATGGAAACTTTCGTCTTGTCAGCACGTTGTAGGTGTCGCCACCGGCGCCAACCTTGTGTGAATGCTCTGAAAAGCTAATCATTTGGATAGTACAGCATCTTCTTCCTGTCGGTTAAACTTCGCGTTTGTAGCACGTCATCTTCGTGGTGTAGCAATTTTAATGGCCAGGAGTGTATTTTAGCCGCCGTGGCAATGTTTTAAGTATACCATCATGTGTCTTGCTAATCTGTGTGATTTCATCTCCGATTTTTATAGCCTTCGTTCTCCAGTTTCGTCGCCGGTTTAATGTAAGTATACGTCTGGACAATTTGTATCAACGCTCGGCTGAAGAGAGCTGCAAAGGCCGCTGCCAACCTGCCCCACCAGAGGCTTGAAAATAAGAATAAAGAAAAAAAACTGTCTTTGGAATCGCTCGTGACTTAAGTTCTATGAACCATAACAAAGTATGGAGCATTCTATTGCTTCTCTGTAGCGGCTACCGATCATAGTTAAAGCACTACATTTGAGAGCAGCAGGATTGCTGTACTGATTTCTATGACATCACTTGCAAGTCTTAAGATGGTACTGTCATGAATTAAAATGCATCACTTGTGTATGTGAGAACTTTTCAATACTTTTACTAAACTTTCTTTTTTGTAGTATACCAGATCAAAAACAAATAATTAACCATTAAACCTAAACTTTTACAGGTAAAAAAATATAAAAAACCTTGTGTTTGCTTTAAAAGCGGACGCCAGATCATCGAGGATTAACCTCTAAACTCTGGTCAAGAACTATAAAATGTGTAATAACAAAAAAAAATTCTAAAATAATAGTGCTGCCCACTACGCGCTTAATAATCGTCGCGGATTTCTACGTAAATCACTCACCTTAAAATAACTATTATCACAAAATACTCCGATTACTCGATAAACATAATTCAAAATGCAACTATATTGAGACGCGCAACGGAGCTTGTATACCACAAAACCATTTTTCTCTATAGAAGCAAGCACATCCTTAAATATTCCGAAAGCAGCCACGTAGAACTGAGTGAGTCGATCCGTTCGTAAAGTACGATGCCGCAACGAGTTTGTACAGTCACGTTACGGCTCTGTATTTTGCGATCGGCTTGGCTCACTCGGTTCTACTCGGCTGTTTTGTCTATCGGGCATACTTTTACAATGGTATTGGACACATCCATGTTTACAGTTCTAATTGTGGCAAACCAGGTTTTACAAGTTTATTATTTGTAAATAATTACAAAAATTTTCATTCATAATCTTTACAAATGTTCAATAAAACAACACCCATCCGCACACATACTTTGTAGCCTTTTTTCTTGTTTTAGGAGGTGGAAAGTGTTTTGCTCTACTCTTTGTTTTGAATTTAACTTTCTTTTAAGTAGGTTACTCATTTACATGATACTAAACAACAGCTACAACCGGTTCGTTTGAAGCCGGCCGCGGTGGCCGAGGAGACTGAGGCGCTTCAGTCACGGTCTGCACGGCCGCTGCGGTCGGGGGTTCGAATCCCCCCTCGGGCATGGATATTTGTGCCGTCCTTAGTTGTAGGTAGTTCATAAGTAGTTTGTAAGTTTAGGGACTGATGACCCCGTATTTAAGTCCCTTAAGCTTAACAAACATTTGAACATTTTTTCGTTTGAAGAGCTGCATTCACGCTGCAGCGCATGCGCAGTACGAAAAGTCGTGTTTGAAGAGCTGCAGGCGCCGCTCCTGCAGTCTGCCGGCTGTTCGAAGAGCTGCAGGCCTGCAGCTCATGCAGGCAGGAGCTGCAGGAGGAAATTTTCCCTGCAGCTCATGCTGCCAGACTCGCGCATGCGCATAACTCTCAGGCTTGTAGTGGGGGTATAAGAAGCGCCTTTGTTCGAAGTTTTCGGAACTCCACAGCGTTGTAGTATATAAGTGTACTACATGTTACTTCTGTCGTTCTGCGTTTCTTCTACTGTTTGGAAAGGAAGTTCGTTATTTGTTTGTGTATATTGATGTATTAGTATTTTATTTTATAAGTATTATATTTGTTTGTATGAAATCACCTCTAAAAATTAGAAGAGCTAAATTGTCTATAATAGGTAATTCGTCTTATGCAGACTGAAATTAAAGACATT
Organism: Locusta migratoria; assembly: GCA_026315105.1. NCBI lineage: Eukaryota > Metazoa > Arthropoda > Insecta > Orthoptera > Acrididae > Locusta > Locusta migratoria. The sequence goes on from CM048749.1 coordinate 338,796,777, forward strand.
TATTTTACACCAGACGCATTTCGCTTTTTATTTTAAAAGCATTTTCAGTGGACTGAAAATGATATAAAAGTTGTACAGTTTGTTTTGTATACAGAGATTAAAAACAGTTTTAAAAAACAACTTTGTGTACGCTAGTCCTATGCGTTTTTAAATTGATATTCGATCTACACAAGGTGTTGTCTCTTCTTTACATCTAACTACTTTTTCCGTCTTGTCTGATGTTGCTTGGTTCCTGACGTGCATTTTCCGGTAGTGTATAGAACTTCTCACCTGTTTGAACTGAAGTGATAATAAATGAAACGGAAGAAACGCCACAAAAACAGGCGAAAAGTGACGTACAAACCGAAAAACACACGTCAGGAATCAACCAACCCAGCCAACAAGTCGGAAAAACAGCAGTGAGATGTAAAGAAGCGACAACACCGTGAGTAGACCGTATATAAATTTAAAAACACATAGACCTAATGTGCATAATGTTTTCTTTTAAAACTGTTTTCAAACTATGAATATAAAACAAACCTTTACATTATTTACAGACCACAGAAGATGCTTTTAAAATAAAAAGCGAAACACGTCTAAAACAAATGTCTTTAATGGCAGTCAGAATAAGCTGGATTATGTAATATACTCGATTTTAATAGTTGCTGTAGAAGATGGCCACACAACCAAATATAGTTACAAGAGCATTTTCCAATTCCATTTGTTCCAAATGTTGAGCGATTCAGATTTTGTGTCCAGTGATCACGATTTCGATGAAATTTTGCGCCTAAATAAAAGGCAGAAAAGTGAATATGTGGTTCCGCAATATTCGGAAGATGAATTTGTAGAACATTTTCAGGTGTTTCTTTATTATTCTCGCAAAACTCTATTAACGCTAATGTGGTGTCTGTGCTCCACACCGATTCCTGTGTAGGTGGTTCTTATTCTTCTGCAAGTTACTGTACAGGTACAAGAGTAGGTGCGGATGCGGGAGGTTTGAACTATAAAAATTCCGCGCCTGCAAATAAAGGCAGATTTAATATGGAAATTTTCAAACTGAATTACACGGATATACACTAACTACTACACGAACACTTCAATTCCTAAACGTAAGAAAGTAATTTACTTTTAGACGCTGGCACAATAAATTGCTCTCTTATGCTACACAGAACAAGTGAGCACACACATGATACGCAAACTGCAGGCTGCAGGTTAGGGTTCCAAGAGTCCCGGCAGCATGCACGGCACCTGACGTCATCTTCGCAGCGCATGCGCAGTAGTGCCTGCATTGCTGCTGCAGGATCTGCATCCATGCAGCTCTTCGAACGAACCTAAGGTGTTCCTTCAATTTTCTTCGGAAGGTCCTTAGTTCCTTTATCCTGAGAGGCAGTCTAGCATTTACAGAGTCACGTCCAACAGTTTCAGTCTTTTACTAAGTGCCGGCCGCGGGGACTGAGGCGCTTCAGTCAAGGTCTTCACGGCCACTTCGGTCGGGGGTTCGAATCCCCCCTCGGGCATGTATATTTGTGCCGTCCTAGTTCGTAAGTAGTTCATAAGTAATTTGTAAGTTAGGGACTGATGACCCCGTAGTTAAGTCCCATAAGCTTAACAAACATTTGAACATTTTTTTACTAAGTATATAATAATTTTCCCTATTTCTAGTATTGTGGTCATGAATATCTCTGTTTCGTGGTGATTTACTCTTAATCATTTGAGATAGGGGGCCTATGTACAAATTTGGTACAGTTAATATTTTTAATTATTTGTTTTTTGATGAATAACGTGGCTCCAATTTCGCTATCCATTCAAGAGATATATTTTGTACTTCATCTTTAGAACATATTTTAAATTCTTGTACTGCATTAAATGCCTCTTTAAAGCCATTTCTGTATGGCGTTTTTAAATATCGCATATGCTGAATCGAGTGGAAATGCCGTACATTTCGTATCCGTACGATCCATATCACATTCGCCGTTGCTACATTCCAGTATAAGCATATAATACGGATATTGGGTTTCGTCACCGAGCACGTATCGATACGGCAGATGCGATTAATTTCGTATAGATACGGTAGGTGTGAGTAATTTCGTATCGATATGGTCGATGCGAGTAAGGAAATGTATTCATGAGTAAGTTCGTATCGATACGGTAGATGCGAGTAACGAAATGCATTCAAGAGTAACGATTCAGCAAAAATATTCGTTACTCAGTACCGAATACATAGGGTTTGCCACAGCTCTAGTTCATACAGTGTGTGCATCGAATCAGCAGTGCTGTTATCCAGCAGATAGAGTCCTACGATTCAGAACAAACTGCAGTTCGTGTTCGTTCCCTTCTTTCGTCCCTTGCATCCCTTCCTATCCCTACCATATTCCGCTACCTTTCTCATACACCTCCATGGTTTGTACCTCGCCTACAGCTTCGATTAGACTTGTCCAGTGACTCGAAAGCCTCAGTTTCGCCAATGGTCTTTTGTCGCCAGTTCCAGGCACTCGTTGATACTTTCTGTGGTGCAGAAGTCGTATACACTGACGGCTCCCTTGTGGACGGCCGTGCTGGGTACGCTTATGTTCATAGTGAGCAGCATTCCTGACCCTTCATAGAAGTTTCGGGTATGCAGCCGGTCGTCGTCTAAAACATCACACGATATTTCGGCCAGACACCTGCTAGCCATCTTCAGGTGAGTCGATGAAGACTGAAGAGTGCGTCCAGCGTTCCACTATATATAGAAAACTTGGCGGTTACAGCGCATGCGTCAAAACATAAACAGACAGGCCACACTGCCGGACGGCAGCGCCCTCGCTGGTGGAGCCGCGGAGTTCAGCTGTCCTCTGCACTGCCACTGCCGTTCACAGCCGACGTCGGCGCTCTCTGTCGTCTTCGATCTGAGCAAATTTTAGTAATGACGGGATTCCATGCTTTGTCAAGATTGTAGCCACTATCCCGATTCATCAAATTTTCCGCGACACGTATTTCCACAGATTCTTTGATAATGGAGTCCCAAAAAGATGTTGCTGTTGTCAAAATTACCGTTTTATCGTACTCCATAGAGTGTCCGGTGGAAATGCAATGTTCAGCAATAGCAGACTTGCTTGGCTGTAAAAGGCGTGTGTTGCGTTTGTGTTCACTGCAACGTTCTTCAACAGTGCGCGTAGTCTGGCCTATATAAGCCATCCCACATTGGCAGGGAACTTTGTAGACACCAGCCTTACGCAACAACAAGTCATCCTTAACCGAACCCAGCAAGTCTGAAATTTTGGATGGTGGGCGGAAAATTACTTTAACTACCCTTGGCCAATCAGGCCGTTCAGTGGTTTTCATTTGGACCTCGTGCCACATAGGCATTCCGAGAAACGAACGAGTTGATCACTAGGCCAAGCAGGCCACCACATTACGGCCCTTAAATATAGGTCTCCAAAACAAGGATTTCTGAATGCGACTGACCCGAAAGGTTCTGGGGATTTGGACCTCGGAATGGGCTAAACGAACCAAATAAGCTGTGCATAGTCAAGTCCACCACAGCCGTGTGGAGATCCTCCCTGTGAGCCTCTCGTAGGGAGTCTGTAGTCCTCTGCAGACTGCGTATTGGCCATACGTGGTTGACACACGGCCACCTACGACGAGAGGACCCACCAACTTGCCGTTGTGGTGCACTATTGACCGTGGTCCACATCCTGGTGGACTTCCCACTTTTAGCCGACTTGAGGCAGCCTTTTACCCTGCCTTCTGAGCTTCCATTCATCTTATCTGACGATGCCTCTATGGTTGCCCGCGTTTTAGATTTCATTCGCACAACTGGCTTTTATTGGTCTATTTAGTGGTGGGGCCTATTTGCCCACCTTCTTGGGCTCCCACCCCTCCCGAACAATAGGCCGTTGTCCTTTTACGGGTTACGACTTGTTTTTCAGTTAAGGATTTTAGTGTGTGCAGAGTGGCTGGCTTATCCTGTATTATCCTTTTGATCACCCAGCCACACTCTTCTGCTGTCTTATTTTAGTTTTCTGCCTATTTGGTCAACTACTGTCGTGTTCTTCATTATATGTTATCATTTTACCATGGACTCTGTACCCGGAGTATACTGGACGTAGAGAACTGTGCGACGAGAGGGAAAGTTTTAAGGTGTAAACTCTTAGCTGGGAACAGGGGACTGATAACCCAGCAGTTGAGTCCCCTTTAAATACCCAACAACAACAAACTGCATAACAGTGACACAAGATGTAGCTCTGTATCGACACATAAATATTACAGAGAGCAACGGAAGTTTGAAGAATTGACGTATGGCGTGCCATTGTGGACCTACAACTCAAAAGTTGACCATACACTGATTTACAATAATTTTCCGATGTGTTACCAAAGTTTGGTATCTTTCTGTTATAATGTGAGGCTTCCTAATGAAGCGTACTGTATAACACCATCAAAACTAATATTAGGTATCAAATGTCTGATGAGTTTTCAACCAGGAAAGATTTTTTTTTAAACAAAAATAAATTCTCAGAACTAACTTACACTACGAACGGAGCGTTAATTTAGGTTTTACCGAAAACAAAATCTTCTAAATCTGCTCAAGATGGGGGACAGGCTTCAGCTGACATCCGTTAGATAACGCCATAAACCCCACATTGTAACTTTCATCATAGTCACAGTACCACATACAAGCTATCATTCGATGCACCATAAAGGAGAGAACATTTTGGTTACCCAGAAGAGACAATATGCGCTGCCAGTGAAACTGTCTTAGGTGAACGTCTGCGATTCATGGTGGTGAACTTTGTATGCCACACGGAAGACCATCGTACTCCAGTTGAAGTTGCTGACGTGTTTGATGTTCCTGACCATACAACATACGCCCAGCGTAGTACTAGTGTTCTCACAGTGTTACGAGAGTTACAGACCAACTGCAGCACCGTTCTTAATTTGTCATTCAGTTTCTTGCGCGAATAGTTTGATAACAGGTGGCTGGGCCATTTTTCTATGGAGAGTAGAGTGACATTTTACACTGCAGGGTGCAGGGAATACACAGAACTGTCGAAATTAGGGCACCGTTAAACCGCGTGTTCTGCACGCGACACATGTGACTCGGTGGTGTGCATTCTCAGACCGTTATTCTTAGAAGAGAATACACGTAGAGGACCAGTTAGGTGTTATCGATTTCTCCCTGAACGTTTTGTGATACCTACATTTGAAGACCTACCTGTGTGGAAATCACTGTCTACAAGCCAGATGGAGAGACACCGTATACCGCTCGCCTGGTGGAAGATCTTATTGAAGCAATTACCTTCCAGTAACATGTTGCATCCGGAGGTATACCACATGTACAGCACGTAGTTTCACTTGACTTTCGGCTCTGGCGATATCGAAAAGAAATCGATTAATGGTGGTGAACTTTGTGTGCAAGGGACGCTTTCGGTCTCTACCTGATTTGAAGACCGGTATAGAGAAACGCCTTTCCTCCCCAGCTGCTGCTTTTGCAGCTCTTTCAAGCCCCCCATTCCTCATACAGAACAATCTGTGTTAAGCCATGGTTAGCAATAAAGGCAACATTTTGCCTTTCTCAATTTTTTCACCATTTATGCTCACGTCACATTCCAAATGCATTACATATGTCGACATTTCTCTACTTCTTTTCTAATTTCACAGCATCAGATTTGCACCTAGTTGCCAGAAATGGAAGTAATCCGCTTTTCCAGCATCAATCGGTACCTCATTACAGCATCAGTACTCTATGTAGTTTCGCTGCTATACGATAATTTCAGTTTACACTGCACCTTTATGACTGGCTGCACTTTAGCTACAGCCAGAAACTGGTTTGCTGCAAGGAGAAGTATTGGGGTTAATTAACATGTAACATACTTCGGTAACTGTGTATACTGAATATCAATATCCTCTCTATAGAATACAAAAAATTTACGTTTCCTAATAACCCATCTAAAACAGTTTTTTTTAATCTAAACATTTCAAACTAACAATTCAAAAATTTTGAAGTAATTGAAATGGAATAATTTTTTTTTTTTTTTAAGGAAGGGTGGAGAGTGGTTTTTGGGATGAAGGCATTCGTTATTTTATTATTTCAACTTCATCAAAATAAAACACCCTTTTCCTGGCAGACATCAAAATTATTGAAAAAGAAAATAAAAGTACGCCGCTGGATTCCTCTCAAGCTTCTGTATTTATTGTCCACTCGCCTGTCGCCCCATTTTCTCTCTCTCTCTCTCGTATTAGTTTTATTTTTATTTTTTTTTTCATTGAAATGATAATGATTGTGTTTCACTTTGACTCACGCGAGTAACTTCCATGCGCTCTATACTAACGGATGTAGCGTCTCCATGCATAACAAAAACTAAAAACAGTATAGTAAAGAAAACTCTCTAGGGAGTGAGTTATCGGGCGGTCGACTCCAGTGCAGCCGACCGCGGTGGCCGAGGGGACTAAGGCGCTCCAGTCACGGTCTGCACGGCCACTACGGTAGGGGGTTCGAATCCCCCCTCGGGCATGGGTATTTGTGCTGTCCTAGTTCGTAAGTAGTTCGTAAGTTTAGGGACTGATGACCCCGTAGTTGAGTCCCATAGACTATACAAACATTTGAACATTTGACTCCAGTGCTTCTGCCGCCAGGCACGTCTTCTCGTTTTATTGTAAGAGGTAACCGTTTCATCATGTTCATCATATGCCTCTTCATCATTATCAAATCAGCTTCTCATACCTGGGACATTCCAGGCTCCGTGGAGGATCTCGTAACGCACTACCCAGAAAATTAGAAAGTATCCAAATGCTGCCAGTATGCGTTGGACGATCATCTTTCGCATCGGTAGAATCTGTGCATAATGTGGAATTATGTATTTATATAAGTGACACGTTGAATCATATTTAATGTCCGCAGTGCGTTCGCCTTGACACCATTTCGTATGGTTATGAGCAACCTCTTGAAGTTGAGCGCCGCCGAGCGTCGTACATCATTCGTGAAGACGATTTCCAGATACTTGATCCTGTCCCGTAACGGGAATGGGGCAACATAGTCAGCAGGTAGTCCTGTACCTATATTCAAGGCGACGGATTTGGACACATTCATACGGCTACCCGTAGCGGCACCGTATCGATTGATCCAGTCCAAAGCCGCGTTAACGTCGTTGCCGTTTCTCACCACCAATATAAGGTCGTCGGCATATGCTTTGCAACGAAATGTGTAGCCCCACATCGTAATCCCTGTCAGGTGTTGGCGGAGGCCATTGAGAAGTGGTTCAAGAGCCATGGCATATATGATCGTGGACAAAGGACATCTTTGTAGAATCGATCTCTGAATAGTTAGGGGTCCAACCAATCGGCCGCTGACTAGCACTTTAGAAGTGGCCCCATGTAGTAGTCGCATCACTATGGTTATGAAGGGCGGCGGGAAATTCATTTGCGTCATCAGTTCCTTAATGTAGGTGTGGCTGACTCTGTCGAAGGTACGATCGAAATCTATAGAAATCAGAGATCCACATAGACGACATGCTTTCGCCAGTGCGATCGAATCGCGGTATTCACTGAGCGCCGTCTGGATGTTGTCACTGCCGAGGGATATCTGGTCTGATGACACCACGCGATGCAGTACTTTTTTAATTCGTGTTGCCATCAGCCGAGTAAGAATCTTAAAATCGCGGTTAAGTAGTGTTAGGGGGCGATATTCTCTGATTCTGGTGCTGCGTTATGGTTTAGGTATTGGGATGATGCCCTCTACAAATGCTGGCGGAAGTGGCTCTTCAGGAGACATGAGTTCGAGTCAAATTTCTGTCCAATAGGGAGAAATCAAGTGTTGGAAACCCCTATAAAATTCCAAAGATATTCCGTCAGGCCCTGGCGACTCATTTAGTGCGCCCTTTCCTATGGCATCTACCACTTCGTCCTCAGTAATGTCCTCCAGCAGTATCGCTTCCGCCTCTTGATCTAGCGTCCCGAATAGCGTGTAAGTGGCTTCATGGAGGGTATAATCGGGTATAATAATCAGCGAAGGCACGAGCTATGTCATTTTGTGACGTGAGATGGGAGCCATCATCTGTGTCAACGGTATGTATTAGGCCCCTGCGACGTCGCTTATGTTCCTGAATAATATGGTGCATCGATGGATGTTCAACCGCAACACGGTCCATTTTCCTCGCACAGACCGCTGCACCTTCCAGATGAGAGCGCAGAAGAGCGACGTTTTAGCCTTAGCTCGTTGAACCATCATTTTTCTTTCCGGTGAAGGGGCCTGATATGTGCATTCTCTTAGTATTGTGAAATAAAAGTTTAAAGTTTGTCATTTCCACTGTGATTGCTCGCGCCCCAATGCAATGAATGCACGCCGTATCGCCGGTTTTGGGCATTCTAACCACCATCTTAATGTCGTAGGGTAAGTCCGTCGTCGCTTTACGCAATTATTCAAAACTTCTTCGATAACTTGATGACACTCCGGAGCTTGAAAATGGACCACGTTTATCTTCCATATCCATGGCCTCGCCGCACTTGTTGCCTTTGTAGGGCGATCGTGAAGATATAAACCGAGTGGTCAGTGAAGGCCGCTGGCCATAGTTCTGCGTCATGAATGTCACGTTGGAGGCAGCGCGTAACGTAGACGCGATCTAAGCGGCTGCCGCAATGGCTGGTTACGTAAGAGTACCACGTATCTACCATCCGAAGTTCCTGTGTCAAAGTTCTCAATTCTGGACATGGATTATAGTGTGGGAACTGGTCCTTCGGCGACAGCACACTGTTGAAATCGCCGCCAAGGATGCATTCAGCGTGTCACCCTACAAAGAGCGGAGCTATTTCTTCGGCAAAGAAGTGGGATCGTTCTCTTCGTTTGCCCGTGCTGAACGTGTGTAGATGTTGATAAATCGCACTCCAAGTACTGTTATAGGCATTCCTCGTGCCGATGGTAAGTATATGACATCCTCCGCTACAAGACCTTCCTTTAGGAGCATCGCTACGCCACTACCAATTTCTGAAGCAGGTGACATTAAGATGTTATAGCCATAGAAGGACGGGAATTCGTCGACGTATACTTCTTGTAATAGAGCGATATCTATGTCTGCTGCGCGCAGCGTTTCCTTCAGGAGGGTAATCTTGATTTGCGACCTTATATTATTGGTGTTGATGGATGCTATGCGGTAGGCTTGTTGCTGTCCTACCCGGTGTTGGGCGTGCATAGTGAGCGTGCATTGTTATTCCTGGCGCGGTCTCTTTCAGTGGTGCCAGTGAAGCGGCAAACTTTAGTTATGAGGGATTCCGTGGGCGGTGTCATCGCAACCGCGGTGCTCGCGGTTACCGTATCCTGGAGTTCATCGACGTCGTCGGGTTCACTTGTCCAAGAGGGCCCCTGTGTCTGGAACTTTGCAGCCACAGCCGCTGGCACCGTATTTTCTTTTATCTTGCGAAGTTGTGGGACTTTTTGCGGGACGTCAGAGACGGTCTCGCTGGTGTATCCTGCGTCCTCACGTTTAGCGTTGTGATGATGTTAGTCGTCAGAGGCCCCAGTACTCTCCATCGTGGCGTCCTCATCATCTGCCCGGTCTGTACGTAGAAAGCTATCATCCGATGGTGTGCGACGTCGTTTCCTCCGTCGTTTTGGGGATGTATGCTTGCGTTGTCGTACATCCGTGTCCGCATCCTGCGTGGAGGCTTGGTCGTCTGGTGCATTGGGCACAAAAGCGGCCGTGGGGGCACCAGCCGATCGACGTCCATAGACGTCTCCGTTGTAGCCAGTTTAGTCCGTTGTGGTTGGTCCGTGGCGGTTTCCTCGACTGTCATCTTGGTAGCGTTGTCATCAACTTGTGTCACTTCTACTGTGGAATCATCCACCACTTGATACTCAGTATCGTGCGGAAGATATTGTCGAGTAGCGGCAAAGTAAGAGGTATAGAAACGGTCGTGGGTGGTGGTGCAGTTTCGCCCGCCGGAACTTGTGTGATCCTCCTTTGGATGCATTGCGAACATAGATGGCCTTCCTTGCCGCAGCCCGGACAGTTCTGGGTCTGACCGTCATATATAATTATGGCTCTGCAACCTCCGATAGTGAGGTAAGACGGAACGTGCTTTATAAGGTCAATCCGTACTTGCCGCACCCCATTCAGAACGGGGTATTTCGTAAATGTGGTCCATTTTTCGGGAACATGGCTGAGAACACGTCCATACAGTTGTAAAGCACTGACCACCACGTGTTCCGGAACCTCGAAGGGCAGTTCAAAGACTCTTATAGTGCGGATTCCGGCGTGGTCGATCGAAACTGAACCAACATTGCCATCGGCTTGTTTAAATTTTAGTCCATCCGCATGGTCACGTACAAGTTTGTCACGCACTGTGTCGTTGCTCAATTTCAGATTCACCACACTACTCGTGATAGAGAAATGAATACCAATCACTTACTCGGGATCGATTTTTAGCTCTTCATCTATGAAACGTTCGATTTCAAATGCTTTGGGTCTTGCGTATCCAGGTGTGAAAGTGATCTTGATAATTGCCTTCTTATATGAGTGTTTGATTGCGTGTCAATAAGTAGTCACTCACAAGAAACACAAACGGTAAACAGCCGCGCGCGCGCCCGAGACTCCGCGGCGGGACGTAAACACCACCGCACCGCTGCCTAAAGCACAGGAAAGTAGTTCACACAATACTCACTCAAAGACAAAGCAGCCTCCTATAGAAGCCAAACCTAAAATACAGTTACCACATACTTGAATCGACTGTCACACGAAATATAAATCTTATTAGAAACTAATATTAAATACTAATAAGAAATTATAACAAAAACTGAACCATTTTTTAAATCATTTAAGATCTCCTACAGTAAATCAAGAATATAAGGAATATACAAGATTCAATGTGATTCATTCCGAATATTGTACTACATAGGTCAGACAAACAGAAGTTTTGAACTCGCAGAAAACCTTGATGCATTTGGACTTGGCGACCTCGACAAATCTACATTTGCAGCCCACATGGCTGCAGAAAACCATTCAGTGAGAAACGTGAAGAACAACATAAAAATACACTTAGCAGAAAAGAAATCACTATAATTTTTATGGAAGAGAGATAAATACACACGCTATATATATATATATATATATATATATATATATATATATATATATATATAGGGTGTTTCGCTAAGTATGTTTGCCTCTGTAACTTATAAAAATAATAGGTGACGGGAAATTTTAATGCGGTAGGTCACCACAAGAAATGTTACACTTTCTGCGGAGCTATGAACATAGTTTATTGTATCATTTCGAAAGAGTTATAGCACAAATATATAATTTTTTAAATGGAACAATAGTTTTTTTCTATCGTGCATTGGATACGTTGAAACCAGCTGCGTCCAAATCAATTTAAATTACATTCCTATCACTGTTAGTTTTGGAGCTACAACCCTCCAAAGTTTCAGGGGCAGATACCACAAACGCTGCGCATAATGCAATGCGCCTACTAAATGTGGTGCGGCCGAGTTGTAACGTCGCCGGTGTCACGGAGCGAGAAGCTTCCTCGATGCGCTGTTAGACTGCCGACTGTCGTCGCACACGGCCGTATACCCGACAGTTGGAGCCATACAAATAACCGGAGCTCAATATACCATACTTACTTACATCGGATGACGATGGCATACACGAACAACGAGTACATTGACATGTTGCTGATGCTCGACGAGTCCCGACACGATGCCACTGAAGCAGCCACGGCGTATGCCGTGAGATATCCTAGGCGAAAAGCCCCGACAGCCATTACGTTCTTACGTGCCGAACAACGACTTCGGGAAACAGGCAGCTTGGCAATGCGCCGCAGTAACAGACGAAGACCTGCAAGGAGTGAGGAGACGGAGGTGTTTGTTTTAGCTGCACTACACCACGATCATCATGTCAGCTTACGAGCCGCTGCAGTTACTGGTATCAGTCTCACGTCTGTGTGGCGTATAATACATGGTCACAGGATTCACCCGTATCGCCTGTCACTGACCCAGGAGTTGCATGGGAACGATTTCCGTGCAAGAGTGACATTCTGTGAGTGGGCCATGCGTAATTTCACGCTGGAGTCTTTACAAAGTGTTATGTTCCCTGATGAGTCCACGTTCATAAATTATGGTGCAGTGAATCGCCATAACATGCACTACTGGACCGCAGACAATCCTCGGTGGGTACGACCTGTCGACCGTCAAAGTAGGTGGTCTATTAACGTGTGGTGTGGAAACCTTGGGGATGAAATCATCGGACAAAACTACTTCCCAGGTACACCGACAGGTGAGTTATATCGCGCTTTTATAGCCGACACTTTGGGTGCTCTCGTTGAACATGTGTGTCTACACACGAGAGTCCATATGTGGATGCAGCACAATGGTCACCCAGCCCATTCCGCGCGTGCTGTTGTGGAAGAACTAAACAACAGGTTTGCAGGAAGATGGTTGGGGCGCCATGATCCTCATTCATGGCCCGCAAGGTCACCAGATATAACATCAGTAGATATCTTTTTGTGGGGATATCTAAAGGATCGTGTCTATGTCACTGAGCCCACATCCCCAGATGATCTGAAGCGGCGCATCGAGGACACATGTCGCTCCGTCACACCGGCGATGTTATATCTCGTCCGCAGATCCTTTCGACGGCGCGTTGCATTATGCATTGAGGAACATGGACACACATTTGAACATCTCATGTAAATCAACTTCCCATCGCCATAACATCCATCACACACCACACAGCCATGTATTATGTATAGCGTGTGGTATCTGCCCCTGAAAATTTGAAGGGTTGTAGCTCCCAAACTAACAGTGAGAGGAATGTAGTTTAAATAAATTTGGACGCAGCTGGTTTCACCGATTCCAATGCACGATAGAAAAAACTATTGTTCCATTTTAAAAATTATATCTTTGTGCTGTAACTCTGTGGAAAATGATACAATAAACTATGTTCACAGCTCCGCAGAAAGTGTAACATTTCTTGTGTTGACCTACCGCATTAAAATTTCCCGTCACCTATTATTTTATAATTTACAGAGGCAAACACAGTGAAACACCCCCTCCATACTCTAATATACCTAGTTGCTGATAAAGCTCAAATGTGGGAACACTATATAGATCTTCATTAGATGTTAAGCATTAAGTCAATCCATCACGTTTACTCCTTGAAAGTATTATGCCATCTGATGATGAATTATATAATCAGTAACGTTAATTTTTGAATAAAAGAACGTAAAGCCAATTCTGGCTGGTTGCTAGTCTTCAGAAAACTATTTAGTGTGTTCATTTCACATAATTACTTTACTTTCAGTTCCAGAAAGGCTGCTACGTCTAAAGTGATAGAAGTCACTTTTACTGACAACAAACAGACGTGCAATAACTGTTAAGTGCAAAATACTTATGATTTTCTGCATTGTTGGCAACGAAAAGGGCCATAATAATACAGGGAAAAATGATTGCCTCTGAGAAGTGATTGACCGCCATAGCTACAAACCAGAATAATAAAGGATAAATAACATCATCTATAAGCAATACAATCTCATCGGAACCAAAAATCGTCAGTTACCCTCACCGAGCTTTGTAGTGTTCAGTTCAGCCACATGTATTGTTCTTCTAAAATTCTTCATTGCTGCTTTTGTGAGATATTATTTTGATTGTATTTTGCTAAGCGTTAAAACAGGGATATGTATGTAGTGTGTTGCCTATAGGGCACTAAGACGGCTGCAGCAAGTTTGATGAAATTTTCAGATGAGCCCAGGTGGTGATTTTATAAACTAAAGTTTGGTTGATATCGTATCAGGATATTAATTCGAAGGATGTAAAACGAAATATGGAAAAATAATTACACTTTGAAAAATCTATTTCCCTTTTGACTTTTCTACTGTATTTCAGAAAATCATTTTTTTGTTACTATGTTCTATGTAATATGATTCAGTACAGTGATTACCATGCATATAGAAACATCAGCTTGTTTACCCAAATTAACATTCTAATGTCATAGTCTGATGTATGCCCAGAAGTTTATGTCTGTCAGCTGGACTACAGCAGCGCCTCATCGAAGAAATAGTCAAGTGTAGTCGCACTATTTTAAGAGGAGAGCCTGTTTTCACCCGAACGAACCAAGAAAATGACGTCAAAATGACGTAGCCGGCCGCTCCCGTCAAACATCCTGAGGTTTGTTCGGATGCAAGCTCTGTCCTGCAAAGACGCCATTTTGTTTTTCGTATTTCATTGTCCTTTTAGCTCAAGTGTTGCTATTTCAAAGTAACGGCAGATTGAAGATGTACCGAAAACACGTCGTTCTTAGTACGACTAATTGTAAGCTTACTATCAAGAAATGCCATACTGGCGGATAACCCATCAATCGGTGACGAGAAACAGAGACGCTTCAGATACAGGGTGTCCAGAAAAGGACTCCCTGATTTCAAAATTAAATATCTCGAAAACAAAGATCGATAGAGGAATGCAGTAAACGGTATGTTTATTGTGAAAGATGTAAGAAGTTTGAAATAATAGTTACAAAAGCTGCTAATAAATGCCGCTGTAATCGCCATACGTAATGCCTAGTATAAATAGTTATCCGAAGCCCAGAGCGATCAGTTCCACTATTCATCAAACGTAAAAGGAGGGTAACTCCATTGAAAAATGCGTTTTTCTGGTGCTACAGTACCACAGGTTAGAATAGAGTCCTACGGCAACAAGGCGAAGTTTTCAAGCACGATTTAATGTTCCAAACAGACCCGATGCGAAAACCATTCGTACGCTCTTCGCAAAATTCAACGAACAGGCAGCGTAACTGATGATCTAGTGGGGCATGTTGGCCGCAAGCAAACCGCAGTTACGCCTGAAAATATCGCCACAGTTTCTGGAAGTATTCAGCGAAATCCAATGTCATCCGTCCGTAGAATTGCATCTGAGACTGGTTTGAAGCGTTCCAGCACGCAGAAAATACTGAGAAAGAGCCTACACATGTTTCCATTCAAACGCACTAGGCCATACCGGTACGAGCTGTGCAACAAAGGGTTGCCTTTGCTACTCAGATGCTCACAATGATAGTAAAGGATTTGATGTTGGATGCATCTGGTTTACAGATGAAGCACACTTCCCCCTGAATTAATACGTGAATAAGCAGAACCGGTGATTTTGGCGTTCCGGAAAGCCATATTGATGTGTAGCGAAACCCCTGTATTCTCCTAAAGTTACTGTGTGGGCTGCAATATGCAGCAGAGGCATTATTGGCCCTTTTTTCATTCGAGAATCGGTCACTCGTGCACGTTACGTTGCAGTTTTAGAACAATTTGTCGCCACACAGCAAGCGTTAGTGGTTCGACCAGGTATTGAATGGTTTATGCAAGATGGAGACTGACCACATCATACCGAACAAGTGTTTCTTGAGGAATACTTCGGGAATATGCCAAATTTACTGGTGCAGACACGTATTGGCCTCCATATTCGCCGGATTTGTCTCCCTTTGACCTTTTTTTGTGGGGCACAGTGAAAGACATGGTCTACCCAACACCACCTAGAAGACAAGGCCTTACAACAGGCCGTGCCTACGTCACACTTAGAGGCCGCGGCCGCCATCTGACCGGCCGGCCGCTGCGCGGCGATGGGCGTGCCCCAGCAAACAGCCAGTGAAGTGGCGGCCGCGGCCTCTTAAGTGTGACGTAGGCACGGCCTGTTGTAAGGCCTTGTCTTCTAGGTGGTGTTGGTCTACCCGAAGCATCCCGCCACGCGCACGAGCTTGAATCGGCGATCTCTGTGGCATGTGAATCCATTTCGGTTGAGACACTACGAACTGTGATGGCGAATTTCATTCTTCGTTTGCGCCACCTCTGTAGTGCCATTGGTGAACATTTTGAAAACATTGTGATGTGATTGTTTGCAAAGAGTGTTTTCATACGATTATTTCACTTATGTATGCTGATATGAGCTGTAAAGCCTACAGCGCCATCTGTTAGCAGCTTTTGTAACTATTATTTCAAACTGCTGCATAAACTTCTTACAGCTTTCACAATAAACATACCGATTACTGCATTCCTCTATCGATCTTTGTTTTCGAGATATTTAATTTTGAAATCAGGGAGTCCTTTTCTGGACACCCTGTAGGTGCTTCTAGTAGTGCAGTGGAAAGTTCCACTTTGCGCGTCAAGTGAGCAGGTTGTCACTACTTCCGCCTGTGACACAGCGCCGCGTATGTCGCAACTTCCCTGAGTGTGGTGTGCGCTTCGGTTGGTGTCACATCGGCCGTAGTTACTAGGCTTAGTTGTTAGTGTCATCTGCCCGTGCCGTGATGTCTGTTGTGTCTCCCAAGTCGGTTCCATGTCGGGATACAGTTCGTTTGTTTTGACAAGAACAAGCGTTGTTTTCAGCCCAGCTCTGTAGAAATTCTTGATTGGTCGGCTGATGTAAATTCATGTTACACCAGAGCAGGTAGATACTGCTTACTTTGATTCTATTTTATATGCATTCTTTGTGAAATTCTGATCATTTACAAATAGACTGACTTCTCTCTCGGATTGCTTCTAGTATGATGTTTACATATCGTGACGGTTCCTCTTATGTTATCCTTGAAAATACGGCGCTCGAATATATACCGGTTAGGGTGTATAATCTCCCTTTTGAAGTGGACGATTCCTTTCTTAAAGCAATTCCTAAGCTGATAGGGGGAGCAACAGGATATTACCGGTACTTTGTATACTGGTCAGGTGTTGCAGCACGCCATTGGCAATTCTTTACATGGCTCTTCTGGAAATGATGACGGGGAACGTTGTTCCACTTTATGTTGCCTGACGTCAGTTGAGGGGGTTAGAGAAGGCCACCCTCCTCGAAGCGGAGTTAGTACAGCACTTTATCCCACGGATGATAGGAACATTGTACAACCCATCCCACTGCTGTACAAATAAGATGGGTTGGAGGCGTTTTCAGTATGGAAGGAGGAGCGGTGAAGAATTGTGGGCGCCCTAGGAAAGGGTGGCTGATTTGCAAATAAAAGATAGGCTTCAAGTTAACATTCTCTATATTCTCAAATACGGGTTACATATCAGGACTCGCCCTGGGGTCGGATGCAATGAATGAGTGCCAGTCTAAGTTACGGATTAGGAAATGGAAAAGGTCAAGTTTATGACAATGGTTCATACAGTTGGTGGCTGATACCGAACAGCCGCTAGGCGGGAGCGGACGGCATGCTGCCTTTCGTCCCGCACAGAGGCTGGACCTCTGGAGTACGTCTGTTCTGCACGAGAACTCAAACTGAAGAGAGCAAAGGAACTGATTCTCGCATCTCTGAGTCCTGTAGCAGTAGCACACGTGATCAAACCTGGGTGTCTGCTATTGGCTCCACGGTAGCGTGGAAACGTCAGTAGTTTCAGCACGGACGCCAAAAGGGTGGCGTGATTTTAGAATCAGCATGCAATACTGGGTCTGTCCGGCTCTGTTCTGCAAGGTGGACAGCCTTTGTTACGTTGTCAATGCGCATGTCGCAGTGGAAGAACACTAGTAAAACTTAGGCAAAGTTTTGAAATAAAATTTTTTACTTATTTCCCTAAACTATTTTAGACTGGCTGGTCATCCTGTACAGTTGGACAACCCCTCCACTCACCTGAATAAAGAAGTTATGTGTCAAGGACTGTATTTAACCTACGCGTTCAAACTCGCTCCAAAAGAAAGAAAAACAAATGAAGATTCTGAATCCTCCGGCGGCGGGGGGGGGGGGGGGGGAGGAGGATTCACAAATGCCTCCTTCTTCTCGATTTAGCAGATGCAGGCGTATACGATTCTTACACTAAATGTTAACAGTATAACTTTCCGATTACGACTTGCTTTATTACGCCAATTTATTTATGATTTTCAGGTTGGTGTAGTGTGTTTACAACAAGAACTATTTGATGTGTTTACAGATGGCGTCATGTAACAAGTCGCTTCCGCGCACAGAGTGATAGGGGAAGCGTGGAAGGGAGGAGCTACGGCCGAGCGCCAACAGTGGAGCCTGCAGGAGAAACATTGCGTAACGCGCGGCCTGCCACGCAATTAGAGAATGAAAGTTATTGGCTGCCACTGCAGTAATGGAGGGAGATGCGCATAACGGCTGAAAACTGGGCCGACTTCGAATGTGACGCCGACTATAGTCTCCCTGGATATTCAATGTTTATAATGTCGCCCCTGAAAGATCTACTAGTATGGCCTTGATTTATAGAGACAGAATTCCACTGTTGGACTTCGAAACCCTAGATGATGGTCGGGGTACAGGATGTTTTTTATAATCTTGCCTTAATTTTCCTTTGTGCTCCTTCTGCATCCCTGCCCTCATCCCACCGCGAGCCGCTTTATAAGGAAGAAGCTATTTACGAGTATTTACTTCCACAGAATCCGCAGAAGATCTTGATGGCGGGCGGTTATTACCGCGTCCTACGTCCTATAGATCAGACGCATAGTTACTGTCGTGAACTAAATGATATGATGACGTCGTTGCATCTGTGGGATGCATGGATTTGCAGATATCCAACAATGGTGCGTTTTACGTATTTTACAGCTACTTCCAGTAGCCGGTTGGACCGTTTTTATTTATCTGCTCCAATATGTGATCAACTTCTGTCAGTTGACGTTATTTCTGCCAGCTTCACAGATCATTGTGAAGTCTCAATTACTCTTAACCATGCCCCCCTGTAGAAGCTTAACGTTTTACACCACAATGATCCCTCTCTGAAAGACGTTATTGCTAACATGTGGAGGCAGGCGATTCGTTCCCAAGCGCAGTATCCCGCCCTCATAGATTGGTGGGTTACCATTGCTAAACCACCGATCTGCGCTCAGGGGGTTTAATGCTAAAAAGGCTTTTGAAATACGGCGGACTAGGAAATTTTATTATGTTGCCCTTCGTGAACTATATGATATTTTATTATATACTACATATATGGTGTTTAAACCATAGTAAAAAAATTGAACCTTTTATTTAAATAACGTAACTAGTTTCGATGATCTTTGTCATCATTATCAAACGTAAGAATATTGCAAGAAACTGAGCATATCATGTGAATAATTAATGAAAAATGTAGTTACTAGAAAAACTACATTTTTCATAATTTATTCACATAATATTATCAGTTTCTGCTTAGTTTCTTACAATATTCTTACGTTTGATGATGATGAAGATCATCGAAACAAGTTATTTGAATACATGGTTCAATTTTTTGTGACTATGTCTTAACCACTATATATGTGGTATATAATAAAATATTGATTTGTCGCACTCCTAGACAACAATTTCGAATAAAATATGTGACAACACGCTTGACGGTTATTGACGTGGACCGTGTGAAGACTAAACTTCTACAATTACAACGAAGGCAATGGAATGGCGTTCTGTTGCGCGGCCAGCTTCGCTCAATCCTTCAGGATGAGTTAGCCTCCTTATACCACCTTATTCGGCTTCACAAGCCATCTCGGAACACGCGTCTTATTGCAATTTATTCTCTTGACGGGAACTCTTTCTTCTCAGTGTGATACTATGTGTGAAATTCATCAATATTTTTCCTGAATAGACATTGAAGTGGACTCCTACGATCTAGCGTTTGCTACTTTCACTTCTCTCCTCAATGTATTTCCGCCTGCACTTCAGGAGACGTTTCTCTCAATGCTTCATGAAGACGTCATATTTGACATTGTGGCTCCCTCACCTTCCCACAAGTCGCCTGGCGTCGATAGTATCCCGAAGGAATTTTATGTTCGCTTCTGGCCTCTGATAGGGGAGACAATAACTTCTATAGTGAATTAAGTAATGCATGGGTACCAAAGCCGCCCTCCTTTAAAGTCGCTAAGGTTGTGTTAATTCCCAAAAAATCGGATCTTTTTCATGTAGATCAGGTCAGCCCTGTAACACTGCTTAACTATGATTATAAAATAGTGGCGCACGCGATTAATAGTCGACTACCAGCCTTGCTGCCTGACATCATTGCGAGCCATCGCAGTTTTATTCCGGGTCGTTCTCTATTGACTATCGTTGCTGAATGTCGCGATCCCGACAGGCGCCTTGCTCTTTATTAATCTTCATCAGGCGCTCGACTGCGTTAATCATGTGTTTCTACTGAAAGTATTAAAGGCAGTTGGGTATAACGACGATGTACGTAGGATATTTACCACGTTACTCGCTGGTATTCAAATTTATTTTATGATATGACGAAAAAATGTTTTAAGCAGAGCACATAGGTCATCATGACTTGCAATTCTGCATGCACTCATGATGTTCCATCATAGGGACGAAATCTATATGTTGTGAATTTTAATAAAATAAACATCTCACATCCCCTACCAAGCTGAAACCCTTTATTTTATTACTTTTTATTGTATTTCATGACGATCTTTTTTCCGGGGTTCACTGAACCACTGAACACATAGGACGTGCCGCCACTGGTTTTTACTGAACTTCTGATTTTCAAAGCGATGTATTGACAACTGGCTTAAATGTGCACTGATTGCTCCTTCTTCTGCAGCTTACATCCTCACTATTACCGACAGTTCTGTATTCAAAGTATTTGAAATAATCAGAGCGTCGATCTTGTTTCGTGATCAGGTAGCCAATAGCCAGTCGCCAGAAGTCTGAGCGAGGCGGCCTACAGTTCACACCACAGAAAGGAAGGTTCTCAGATCCCTGTAACAAACTGAAACGTTTTGTTCAGGATGTGTCCATGAGAAATGATTGTTCATTGCTGAAAAAGTGTCTTCACAACACACACCCGTATCCCAAAAACCGTCGTAGTGAGCAAGAGGAAATTCATCGGATTGGTAACAGTGTTTTATTCTATATGGAGTGAAAGAAATCCGCTAAATCAAAGTATACTACGGGGGCAACGAGGACGAGTTCTGCAGCGCAAAGTATTAGTCATAGGAGACTAAGATCGTAATAGCAGCGCTTTATCGGTGCCGACCTCCTCCCAGGCGAAGCATTGCTCTAAAGCAGCCTTCTCGCAGTGACTTGACTTAGAACCTCGCAGCGATGACAATGTGTTTATGTAGAGCACAGACTGCCTGCCTACTGACGACTTCCATACGCCCATTTACAGGGACGTTAAAACGTAATCTTTCTCTTTCCTTACTTTGTACACATTTACAGTCATATGCATCTTACAGTCATGGCAAGATCATTCTGCCGCATTCACAAAATTAAGATTCATTGTAGTTAGAGTGAAACTCAAATTCGCGTGAGCTTATTATGATTGATTGTACAAGGTTAGTGCTCAAAACAATTAGGAGATCAGGTGAAATGCACAATATACATATGGTAACATTTTATTCAGATATTGGTTACAGTTATAATTTGTGTGTGATACAGTACGATAGTTTGCTGTCTCATCTCTTTACTTAAGGTTTACATGGCGTTTACTTAGAGCGAGGCACCATAATAGTGAACAAGTCATTCTTACTGCCCCGTAATATGGTGTGATCACCTCGGACGGCCGGTATTGTTACACACATGCGTGGCAAGGACAGTATGAGGTTATCACTCAGCTCTTGAGGAATATTTGGCCATTCATTCGCAATATCCAGCTCTGCAACCATTGTGGGAGCCGCTGGTCTGGCTGCAATGCCTGTGGCAAGTGCGTTCCAGACATGTCTTAGTTGATTTTAAGTCCTGTGAACAAGGTGGTCACTGCATTCGTTCATTCCCGTCAGCTTCCAGCATGTTGTCAACCAGCATGTTATCGTTCACCACAGGGAACCCATCTCATATGGCACTAGCGTAAGGCATCTACAAGTACATGGGGTACACTGCAAATCACATTTAAGTGCCTGGCAGAGGCAAGGATGGGGCCCCTCCACGCCCACACCAACGTGGTGACCATCACAAAAGTTCTACTGTCACCTCCGTAATTAAGTTAGTTTGCTAAGGTGGATCACGGGATGTGGGAACCGCGATGTTATCCGTACGTGTGGGTGCGATCACCCATTAATACGGTGCATCTGGAGATAGAATTGGTCGAAAGGAGGTTCATCGAACCACCTTTATACTATTCATCTACCATTCCATTCTCGAATACCGCGCGAGAAGAAAGAACTTCTGAATCTTTCCGTTCGAGCTCTGATTTCTCGTATTTTATTCTGATGATCATTTCTATGTAGGTGGGGCTCAACAATATATTTTCGCATTCGGAGAAGAATGTTGGTGATTGGAGTTTCGTAACTAGACCACGCCGCAGCGATAAGCGCCGTTGTTTTAATGATTCCCATCCCAGATCCTGTATCATTTCCGTGACGCTGTCTCCTCTCTATCGTGACAATACAAAACGAGCTGCCCTTCTTTGAACTCTTTCGATGTCCTCCGTCAAACCCACCTGATAAGGATCCCAGACTGGGCAGCAATACTCCAAAAAAGGACGGAAAAGCGTAGTGTATGCAGTCTCATTAGCAGTTCTGTTGCATCTTTTAAGGGTTCTGCCAATAAAACGCAGTCTCTGGTTCGCCTTTCCCACGACATTATCTACATGTTTCCAGTTTAAGTCTGAAGTAATAGTAATTCCTAGATATTTTGTGGAGTTTACGGCCTTCACGTTTCATTGGGGCGAAGGATCTCCATACTTCTGAGCACTCAAAGCGCCGTTCTGAACGACAAAGACTTCCGTACGTTCACCATTACTGCCTCCTCCCCACACCATTCGTGCGCAACCATGATATACACATGAATTGTACCTAAGCTGGATTGTTCCATGTTCTCTTCAGATGAGGGAACAACAGTCTGGCTATAAAAAAAAAAGCCTGATTCACCTGTGAACAGAAGCCGGTGCCATTCGTTACGACTCCAATCCTGATGTTTCTCCCCCTAGTGTCCGCGAGCTAAACGGTGTCGTGGGTTTAATGGGACGCACACTGTAGGCCTCCGTGCGTAGAGGCAACATTCCCGAAGGATTTGTTTCATTACGGTGTCTGGAGAGTGCGTTGAAGCTGAGTTGCATTCAGCCTTCTGTCTCGATGTGCTGTTAGCCGGAGATAAAGCTCATCTCTTGCTGATGTTGCCCGTCCACGACCGCTCCTGTTATCTGAAATCGCATCCAGATACTGGAAATTACACTTTGGGATAGGACAGTCCAATCGATTCAGCCACTTACCAATGTGTCTGTCCCACTTCCAACCTTCCTATATCTCTCCATGCCATAGGGTCGGGTAAGTGACGTTGTTGTTGCATTGCACTACGCACTCAGTACACTATTTGAACCCAACTGCTTGCCTGATTCGGTTGGTACAATAAAAACAAGGCAAACACCATATCTGTAACAACTTTCTGTTATGACCACTATCTCGGTTGCCGTAATGTCGTTGTCTCCACTCCGTAGAACAGACAGAAAGACATCGAACCATTTTAATTCATTGTGCCGATGACAACACTTCAAAACCTAAATGTCTCAACTGATCCCCTAATTCTTTTGACCAGGGTAGTTGTCTGTCGTCTTCTTGACCGTACAATCAATGTATAGATGCGACTACATGTTTTCAATGACCGTAATAGGAAGTGACTACCACTGTCTATTCATCAGACAGATTTGTCAGATCGCTTCGTGTTTTTCCCTTTGTTCTTTTCATGCGTTAGAAAAAATTTTCTTGTCCTTCGTGCAGTTTTATCTTTCCATGTCTATTACTATTTACACATAAGAACTTGCAATAATCTTTGGAGCTTACCTGGGCCAGTTTTTAACTTTGTTATTCAAAAATATTTTCATGGTATTTAAAAACATAGATATCCTGGGAATGCCAGTATTTTACATGGAACCATAATGCCAACATTCTAGCGTTAAATTAAACACATTGCTTCAATAAGCATTCCAGTTTAAAGGAGCGACCTACCATTCAGATCAAGTTGAAAAAGATCAAACGTTTAAATCTCCAGCAACGGCATGACATTTTAATCCGCTTCTCCTAAACGTCACAACACCAAAAACCTTCTTACCGCAGAAGGTCGTAGCCCATCCCTCACTGACACTTGATCCACTAACTTTTCACAAATTAATACCTTATGTTCAGTGACGTATCTCACAGGTTTTATATCTGAATCTCCCGTGAAGCAATAAAATTTGCTTACTTACAAGAAGACCCTCAGCTCTCGGTAATTCCATTCTGGATTAAACTTTGCAAGTTAGTAGCATACGTCAAGGGTGCCTACTCATAGGAATCGTAAGGCGCAATATCTAGAACTTTCAGAGAAACTGGGCTATACAGTTCTAAGTGCTGTTCCTATGGATGAATGCTATACAGCAGTTTGAGAGATGGTAATAACGCATAGGCGAAACAGCTGATGCAGTAGTGTTGCACACCAGCTCTGCAGCGGAAGTGCAGCGGTAAATTTTTCCAAGTCTTGGTTGCTAAAGAAACATTGCAGAGTGTCGACAGAACAGGGAAGCGGAAAAGCAACTACTTTGCATCATACGTACTGGGTCAAGCTGACAGGAATGAACGCACACGCGTCGGACTGAATAGCACGCATCAGCGGAAGTTAAACGGAACAGTACGAGCTTGCATTATCACGTCACATCGTTACGTGAGGAAACAGTGCTTATGTCTAAAGCAACAATGCGTATTCGGAACCTTCTGGAACCACCGCTAACCTGTTAAGTGACCATGGCAATATGTAAAACGCCGACACATTCGTTTGACAGGGCCATTGCGGCCATGATAGAGCACGTAGGGGAAATATCAGTCGCTCCACACTCACTATATATACTCCAGCACCTAAGTTCATAGTCAGTCGGTCAGATCAATCGATGGCTTACACTTCGTAGCACTCGTTTCCCTGACATGTTCTAACGTCGGTACAAGTCTGTTATAGAACTCCAGCACTCTTCTATATCAGCTGACAACCGGCGATATATCGACTCCTGCGTAGCTCCGAGTTCGACTCCACGCTACAACCAACTACGGACGCAGAGGAATTATCTTGGAGGACTTCCATGTCCTGCACACCGGAACTCCAGCGTTCTTAGGGAAGACGCCTACCTGTCGTTAGGCCAGGAGTAAGCGCACATCACGACCACACGACAACCGTCAACGCGGTCCAGTATGAAGAAGATGCGAGACAGCAATTCGGGTGTGGACCGAGAACCACCAGTCCAGACGTGTGAATCTCTCATTCACACGTTCCACCGTACTTCCGTGTGATTCCACAACAAAGGGCGCGGCAGAGGTGTCGCCTACTTCCGCACGCCGAGCTAGTGCGGACGCAGCCGCACTGTCAGCGCACAGTACGGTAGCAGGCTGCCGACGTCATGGACCCGGTCGCCTGGAATACGCAGCCATCTGTACCACTTCAGAATAAATGTTTTACCGAACAATATTCTTTCATTACGCCAACGGCGGCACCTTGACCGCTCCTACCTCTTCCTGCAGGGTATACCGTCGCGGTTAGGAGTTTGACGTCCTGATAACCAAACCGCTCTCCAACAGCACCTAACTGCACGCCCACCAAGGGGTGCGCCAGCAACAGCTCGACTCCCTGCAAAGTGGAACATTTACCACTATACTTCCGCTACAGAGATGGTGTGCAACAGTTGTGTTTTCCTGTCGTGCAGTTGGTACATATTCCATCCTACCTGCAGGAACATTTTAATTTTTTTAAATTGTTTTATCATTATAACTATGATAATTATGCTCTTAAGCCGCTTGAAACCTTTGACTGAAGAAACAATAGGCACTTACCAATGTGGCTTCATCTCTGGAAGGTCGACTTTCGATCACATTTTACCTTGGAGACAGCTGATAGAAAAATATTACGAGTTTGGTCCGGAACTACACCTCATCTTCATTGAATTTAGACAAGCTTACGACATCATTGACCTCTCCATGCTATGTGAAACGCTAGAAGAGCTTGACATTCCACCAAAATATATCCGACTAATAAAAACTTGCTACTCCGAATCACCTTGCCAAGTGAGGTTCGGCAACGAACTATCATCACCATTTGGTGTTCAGACAAGATGATCAGCTGGCGTCAATACTATTCAACCTGGTCTTGGAAAAGGTAAGCTGCGATACTGTTTGAAACAGAGAAATGGATATGGTGTCAACAGCCACAATCCTGGTATTTGCAACGGTGTTGTGATCCTTGGCCGCACCCAGCAGCTAGTAACTGCTGACACAACGCGAAACACTTAAGGATCGTAGTGAACGAGAGTACAACAAAATATCTCGTTGTCTCGCGACATCAAACTCTTCCTCTTACCATTATTGTTGATGGACATGCTTCAAACGAGTGTCAGAATTCAAGTACCTGAGATCCATACTGACCAGCAAAAATGAAGTAACGAAAGAGGTACAACAACGAATAACAAACGCTAATCGCATCTTTTTCAGCCTAATCAGTATTTTCAAATCCAGTGTAATATCACAGAAAAACAAGATTCGGCTGTGCATGACACTAGTACGGCCGGTAGTGTTATATGGTTGTGAAACCTGGGCAACTTCAGAAACAACTGCAGAAGCAATCTGAGCGTTCGAGAGGAAGATACTTCGGACAATATACGGACTAGTATACAATACCATAGTGTGCAAATGGGAACGAAGAACAAAAGAAGACCTTCACCAGCGATATGGAAAGCCACACATAGGCCAAATATTGTGGCAGAAGAGTCTAAAATGGTTTGGGCACATATTTAGAGCCAGTGGATCCCTTCCAAACCGTGTTCTCCGTTCCCAACCTGCTGGAAGACGCCCAAAGGGACGTCTGAAGAGGCGATGGAAGGATCGGGTATTGGCAGTCCTCAAACAAGTAGAGGCGGCAGCAGTAGAAAATCAGGCTGGGGACCAACATTGTTGGAACGCCATCTGCAATAAATGTACTGAGAGTGTGACTGACTGATGTTTTATTTGTAATTTTGTTTTTATTTTTGTAATGTATATCTTTGGCAAATTTTTTATAATATGCAGTCTGTAATCCTTTATAGCTGTGGTTGTATCCTTTTTATTCTGCTGTAGGTCTTACGGCCAATGAATGCAATAAACGATGATGATTATAACAACTTTTAAATGAAGTTAATGACGAAAAGTGTTATTAATGAAATCATGCATAACTTCTCTTTATTTAAAAATGACCGATCCAGTTAAATTTTCAAATTCAATATTTTCTTTCTAAACAGACAAATATTGCAAAATGTATTTTAATCGAGGTGAGTCAGAGTTAATTACTATTGTCATTACTATGTTATTTAAAAATTTGGCAATACTGCAAGCCGTGAAAACGCTGTAAACATTTATTGTAAATTCGAGGAACCGGCTCCAAGGAAAAATAGAGAATAACTGTTGCCTAATGCACACAGAAACTGGCAGACTGCCAGGAGGCCCGTACTGAACTGACATATGGGCCTATCTTCCAGCAGTAAGACATGTCTGACTTTCGAAGAGACTGGAGCGTCCTGTACTGTGAATGTGAAATGGTATCAGAATTTTTACAATACAATGAAGGCATCACGAAAGTATCGGAAGTTTCGGATTCGTTACACAGTGAAGCATCGAAGGTGATGTTAAAAGATGCGGTCGTTTATTACGAAGGCTTGCTTGCTTCCTGCAAGTAATTTGATTGCATCGGAATCTTCGACGACAATGTCTCCTGCAGCAATGTCGATGGGTAAAGAAATTTACGAACATACTAAGGACATGCTGGCTGAAAAAATGCTTGTGAATGATGAAGAACTTGCTGACGGAAATGAAAACTCTAAAGAATAACCTTTCGAAAAAGTCGAAGGCCAGAGCTTATCAGATAACTACGAACAAGAAGAAAAGAAGACGAAAGAAGTAGACAATCTTCCTCTGTATTACAGAATTGAAGTTATTAACGTCGCAAAGGCCCATCCTACGTGGAAACTACAAAGTTTACAAAAAATGGATGCTACCGATTAAAAAAGGTGGAGTATTTATCCCAATGGGAAGAAGAAATAAAAAAAGGGCGCAATCACTTTGATAAATATGCAGATATCAGTTGCTGGACGTAAGATCGTTCTGTTGAATCGCGAGAGAATTATCAGCAAGCGGGTACACGGAATTTACAGAAGTGGGCTTTAGCAGCGGCACAATAGTTTACGGATTTTTAGTTTAAAGCTTCTCACAGCCAGGTTCAGAGATTCAGAAATAAGCACGGAATTCGTTAGCGAGAAGTGACAGAATTTGTTTCAAGAAAAGAAACAGCGACAGTCGAAGCAACTTTGGCTGCTGCAGACACTTTTCCGATCCAGACGTTAAAATTGATACTGAATTTTAACAAAGATTTTGTTATCAGTACTGACCAGACAGGTATTTAATGTAGAGTATTTAAAATTCATTTTGTTATTATTTATTTTTACAATTTTCTGAGAAATTACTTCAATTTAGGTGTTTTTTCTCTCCAGGATATCAGTTGTTGTTGTTGTTGTTGTTGTTGTGGCCTTCAGTTCGCAGACTGGTTTGATACAGCTCTCCACGCTACCTTGTCCTGTGCAAGTCTCTTCATCTGAGAATCCGAACGGCAACCTACATCTTTTTAAATCTGCTTACTGTATTCATCCCTCGGTTTCCCTCTATGATTTTTACTCCACACACTTCCTTCTAATTCTAAGTTGACGATTCCTTGATGTCTCAGAATGTGTGCCACCAACTCATCCCATCTCTTAGTCAGGATATGCCACAAACTCCTTTTCTCCCCAATTCTGTTAAGCGCTTGGTAAGACCACCGTTAATTGTAAATTTAACTCTGGCTGAAAGTAGGGTTGCCAACTTTTTTTGTGAAAATAAGGGAGACTTCGACCCGACAAAATGAATAGGCCTAACACAATTTATTTACATCTTAAAACAGGTTTATTGCATGGACCAGTCACAAAATTTCTTCAAAACAACTATAAACTGGAGGTCTGCAGAACTTTTTAAAAAAACTATATTTGTTTACACTTTTGGCAGCAGTTTGAATTCATGCTTGCAAAGGGTGCAATATGCTTTATAATTGTTTCCTTTTCAGGATTAACCCATGAATGAGTTTCTTCCCATTTCTTCTTATATAAACAGAAGTACTTTCCTCTCTTTTTAGGCGGAGTTTTGGATTCTTGCATTTCACGTAACTCGGATGAGGCAGAACGACAAAGAAACAAGATAATCGCAACGTGACTCGCGGCACCGTGTTTGTGTTTCCTACGAACGTTGTAGTAAATGTAGATAATATACTATGCTGTATCGATTAATCAATGTTGTAACGATAGTCCAGCAACACGATTTAAAAAAATATGCGGCAAGTTTAAATTTTAATCGTTGTCATTTTCCTCAAATTCGGGAGATACAACCTCCCATGTAAAATAAAAACGGGAGACGGGAGTTGGCTTAAAAATTAAGAAAAATACGGGAGTTTCCGTATAATACGGGAGAATTGGCAACCCTAGCTAAAAGGGACCAGTTAAAAGCTTACTATAAACATATAACTCTGGCCGTAAAACCAGCTAATGGATTCGCATGAACTACTGACTACTTCCTACAACAGAATCTTGTTCCCTAGTCCAAAATTTGGAACTGACTCAAACTTTATTTTATCAGCAGGAAGACAAAGAGATGGCCAACATACGTCGTAGATCACAATCATTAATATACAAGCCACCGCGAACTAAACAATTTCATGAAGATGCCTGTGAGAACATTTATGGCGCAACGGAATTAAAACATGATAATATGTATCTGAATTTGTTCCCAGCACTGGTGGAAAACAACATTACATAAAAAGGAGAGGTATTCGTTACTTAATATTCATAAGTAGGATAAAGTTTTAATGACAACAAATTATTTATTCAGTTCAAACATGAGCAAATGGAGTAACCAATTTTGTAAAAAAAAAAAAAAAAAAAAAAAAAAAAAAAAATAACAATGCATCTAATTGAACTACTAACTTAAAGTAATCTGAAATGAACATCGTCGGGGGAGGGATTTACAATCAACAAGCATTCAGCCACTCACACGCACGAAGCAAAGCGAAACTCACCCAACTCAGCGTGCTGATACGAAGCAGAAGCAGGCGCCGCTATCGAAGGTGAAATTCAGCGAACCAGGATGTACCACACAACACAAGAAAAATAACCTTCGTAGGTGGATCCGGTCTGTCTTTCTTTACTTGAGATGGTACGCGATAATAGTGAGATTAATTTCCATTCAAATCAAACCGTGAGCATGCAGAAGTACTGAGACACACGGCACGTGTCTGCTACATTACAAATTCGCACCCCACTGAAGGTGAAGTGCTTAAAGATCGTATTTGTTTCAACAAAAACCAACGGAATCACAGATTACGAAGCAAGAATACACAATAGGAAGGCACTGGCGTGTGAGCAGTGGTGAGAACTCAAGTGACTAGCTATAACCCCTTGAAGTCGGAGTTCGAAGCCACGTGGTTCCAAAAACCAGTAAAAATATAAAAATTCAATTTCTGAAATATAAAGAAAAATAGCTACGGCATGTAACCCTTAGAAATGGGTAGCATATCATAAGGAAGCTACAGAAATACAGTTATACGCGATTGGGAAGGTTTCACACGGATGGAAGAAGTCCAGTCTTCAAAAGTCAGAAAAGAGGAATAAATTCAGAGTCGGAGTAAATCAACTAAGAAATACGGCATGAAGCCCCTAGAAATACGTAGTATTTCATAAGCAAGCTAATAAAGGGGGTCGTACGAGGCTAGAAGAGAATTTACTGGGGGAGTCTCAATGCAAAGTACAAGTTTGGAAACGAAACAACAATTTAAAATAGACGGAGAGGAGATCGCGAGGTACTAATGGAAATCAGAAAGATCCATGCATAATTTCTTACCTGAAGGGCATAGAAACAGACACAGGCATAGCTGAAGGCTTTGTTCTAATAACACACCATGTGGAGTACATATCCCTGGCGGAAGGAGAAACCGGAAAAGAATATTTCACATGCACTACAAAGGATAAAAATATTCCCTCATATTATTCACGTTCCACAAGCTAGAAAGAAATTAAACAAAGTTCATACACCACCAGCTAGTCTCACACAGGTTACCGATTCACAGCTGTTATCAAACCGAATTAGTTGCATACTCACCGCATTTAGCTATGCAAAATCATCGAAATGAAACTGAATACATTTCCGCGCATGATTGGAGAAACATATCCTGAAAAATGAACCTAAGATCTGAAGTCTAACAAACCAGACAACGAATCGCTACCATCTCAAGGGAGGAAAGAAAATCAGAACGTCTTACCAGGTCGAAGTGCAGCCCCCAGATGTCCAAGTCGGCCAACCAATGAGCCCCTTGACAGCGGCCGGAAATCTACAAAACCCACGAAAACGAGGCTTGCTAGCGGCATTGCCAACCCAACTTTTAACCAAAGGGTGGAGGAACCTCTTTGGTAGCATCAAAAGCAGAGGTTGGTAACGACTACCTATCGTCTCGAAGCCAGAGATGCAAAGCGTGCAGCCAGCAGCCGACGACGAAAATTCTAATACATACACTCAGACTGCAATGCTAGAAGATACTCATGCATGCACATAGAGAATAAAGCAAGTACACATCCTCACAGGGACAGTATTGTCACAGAGAAACCCTTCATCTTGCCACATTCATAGACACAATGATAAATTATTAGAATAATTAAATCCCAGTAATATTAACACAGTATTACAGAAAATAACATTTAAAAACATGAAATGAAATGGTATTCCCCATGCCTCTGAACAAAAGGAGTTCTCGTTTAGCAAAAATAAAGCCGCCTAGTGAACTTACATAATGTACAAAGTTAAAAACCTAGGGAAGAGGGCAGACAGCTGTCTTTCAACCTCCTCATTAGTTACGTGATCACTCCATCTAATCATCTGTAGCACCACATTTCGAAAGCTTCTATCACCTTTTTCTCTGAACTCCTCCTCGTCCAAGCTTCACTCTCATACACTGCTACACTCCAGACACATGCTTTCAAAAGGACTTCCTAACATTTAAACTAATATTTGGTGTTAACAAATTTTGCTTCTTCAGAAACGCTTTTCTTCCAGTAGCCATTCTGCATTTTATATCTTCTGCGGCCATCAAAAGTTATCTTCCTACCGAAAAAATACAACTCATCTACTACTTTCATTGTTTCATTACCTAATCTAATTCCTTTAGCATCGCCTGATTTTCTGACACTACATTCCTTTACCCTCGTTTTACTCTTGTTAATGTTCATCTTATACCTTCCGTTTAACTGTTCCTCTAGATCCTCTGCTGATCTGACAGAATCAGTATGTCGTCAACAAACCGCAAAGTTTTTATTCCTTCTCCCTGAACTTTAATTCTCTCTCCAAAATTCTCCTTGCATTGCTTCAGTCTGCTTAATGTACAGATTGACCAACTTTGGGGAACAGCTACAATCCTGTCTTACTCCCATCCCAACCTGTGCGTCCCTTTCTTGCCCTTCGACTCTAATAACCGCTGTCTGGTTTTTGTATACGTTGAATATAACTCTTCGCTGCCAATATTTTACCCCTGATGCTTTCATAATTTGAAAGACAGTATTTCAGTTAACGTTTTCAAAAGCTTTTTTCAAATCCACAAATGCTAAAACCGTAAGTTTCGCTTTCCTAAGTCCATCTTCTACAATAAGTCGTAATGTGAGTATTGCGTCGCGTGTTCCTACACTTCTAAATCCAAACTGATCTTCCTCAAGATGGGATTCCATAAGATTTTTCATTCTTCTGTAAATAAATCGTGTCGTACTTTGCACCCATGAGTTATTAAACTGATAGTTTTCTAATTTTCACATTTGTTGTGCTTGCTTTCTAAAGAAAAGGTAAAGCAGTCAACAATCCGAAGATTGGTTTGAACACCACAGTGCTTTACTAGGCATGGTCCTGGTTGGAGGTGGTACGCCGTTGCCTTCCTCCGACCTTCGAACTGACTGACCCAGCCAGTTATAGGGGGACCTACAGTTTAATGTGGGTTCCGAACCACGGTGCTACTCGGTATTTTCACTTGAGGAATAGTGCCAGAGGTGAAAGAAGTGGAAAGTGACAGATAAAAATCCTAGTACCTGGCGGGGATCGACCCCGCGACCTTTGGATTTGTAGTCTGGCACTCTACCACTGTGCAACCGATGCGCACTGCTTGCTTTCTAAAGGAATTGAAATTGCTATAATCTTCTTCAAGTTTAAGTGTACTTCCATTGTCTCATACATCATGCATACCAGGTGGAACAATTTCGTCATGACTGGCTCTTCTAATGATAATAGCCGTTCAGACGGAACATCATCTACTACAGGGGAAATGTTTCTACCCAAATCTTTCAGTGTCCTGTCAAATTCTTCTCGCACTATCGTATGTCTTGTCCCATCTTCCCGTACTTCGTCTTCCATTTCTATAATACTGCTTTCCAGTTTATTTTGTTTTCTATAGGCCTTCTGTGTATTCCTCCTTTCGGCTTTCCCTTAGTACTGGCTTTCCATCGGAGTTTTTTTATATTCATACCGCTGCTTTTCTTTCTTGTCTCGAAATGTCTCCTTTGTATTGCTGTAGTCGGTATCTACACTACTGACCATTAAAATTGCTACACCAAGAAGAATTGCAGGGTATTCATTGGACAAATATATTATACTAGAACTGACATGTGATTACATTTTCACGCAATTTGGGTGCATAGATCCAGAGAAATCAGTACACAACCACCTCTGGCCGTAATAACGGCCTTGATACGCCTGGGCATTAAGTAAAACAGAGCTTGGATGGCGTGTACGGGTACAGATACCCATGCAGCTTCAACACGATACCACAGTTCATCAAGAGTAGTGACTGGCGTATTGTGATGAGGCAGTTGTTCGGTCACCACTGACCAGACGTTTTCAATTGGTGAGAGATCTGGAGAATGTGCTGGCCAGGGCAGCTGTCGAACTTTGTCCATATCCAGAAAGGCCCCTACAGGACCTGCAACATCGATCGTGCATTATCATGCTGAAATGGAGGGTTTCTCAGGAATCGAATGAAGGGTACAGCCACTGATCGTAACACATCTGAAACGTAACAGCCACTGTTCAATGTGCCATCGATGCGAACAAGAGGTGACCGAGACGTGTAACCAATGGCACCCCATACCATCAGGCCGGGTTATACGCCAGTATGGCGATGAGGATTACGCGCTTCCAATGTGCGTCCACCGCCATGTCGCCAAACATGGTTGCGACCATCATGATGCTGTAAACAGAACCTGGATTCATCCGAAAAAATTACGTTTTGCCATTCGTCCACCCAGGTTCGTCGTTGAGTAAACAGTCACAGGCGCTTCTGTCTGTAGCGCAGACCGCAGCCATGGTCTCCGAGCTGATATTCCATGCTGCTGCAAACGTCGTCGAACTGTTCGTGTAGATGGTTGTTGTCTTGCAAAAGTCCCCATCTGTTGACGCAGGGATCGAGACGTGGCTGCACGATCCGTTACAGCCTTGCGGATAAAATACCTGTCATCTCGACTGCTAGTGATACGAGGCCGTTGGATCCAGCACGACGTTCCGTATTGCCCTCCTGAACCCACCGATTCCACATTCTGTTAACAGTCATTGGATCGCGACCAACGCGAGCAGCAATGTCGCGATACGATAAAACGCAATCGCGATAGGCTACAATCCGATCTTTATCAAAGTCGGAAAGGTGAGAGTATGCATTTCTCTCGTTACACGAGACTTCATAACAAGGTTTCACCAGGCACCGCCGGTCAATTGCTGTTTGTGTATGAGAAATGGGTTGGAAACTTTCCTCATGTCAGCACGTTGTAGACGTCGCTACCGGCTCCAACCTTGTGTGAATGTTCTGAGAAGCTAATCATTTGCATATCACAGCATCTTCTTCCTGTTGGTTAAATTTCTCGTCTGTAGCACGTCATCTTCGAGGTGTAACAATTTTAATGGCCAGTAGTGTATGTAGTTTTCCTACGATCTTGTATTTCTTCTCAAACCACTCCTGCTTAGCCAGTCTGCACTTTTGTAACACCATAGCGTACTCGTTTCCCTGATAATCCATTGTTTATTATTGTTTAATACAATTGTTACTAAATTATTTATTTTAATGATTTGATATATATCGATTGTCAATTGTATTGTAATGACTGATGTCTGTATTCATAATCTTTGACTTAGTAGAAGTAAGTGCTCTGCTAGAAACTGTAAAACTTAATTATTTTTCTGTGACAAAGTTTATTTTCTGTTTAAACACATTGCAGTTGTTATTATATAAATTGTTCTGCATAAAATATGAAATAATGTGTGCTGGTTCATCAAAAATGTTCAAATGTTTGTTAAGCTTATGGGACTTAACTACGGGGTCATCAGTCCCTAAACTTAAAAACTACTTATGAACTACCTACGAACTAGGACGGCACAAATATCCATGCCCGAGGGGGGATTCGAACCCCCGACCGTAGTGGCCGTGCTGACCGTGACTGGAGCGCCTCAGTCACCGCCACCGCGGCCGGCTGCTGGTTCATGTTAGGACAAGTTTAGAATTGTAGTTAAAAGATGGAGTGCTGTACCTAGGAACGGAAAGGTGACTAGTGCAAGGTTAGAGATGGTTGGTTGGCGGGGACCGCTTCTGGAAAGGTCGTAACAGGCCATTTCTACATCTGCATCCATACTCCGCAAGCCACCCGACGGTGTGTGCCGGAGGTTACCTTGAGTACCACCATCGGTTGTCCCTCCTATTCCAGTCACGTACTGTTCGATTGTCGGTATTCCTCTGGTGTGCTCCAATCTCTCTGATTTTATCTTCATAATCTCTTCGCAAGATATACTCAGCAGGGAGCAATACACTGCTAGACTCCTTTGTAAAGGTATGTTCTCGAAACTTCAACAAAAGCCCGTACCGAGCGACACAGCGTCTCTCTCTAGCGAAATAACTACAGTGCAATCTTCCTCTGTGAAACAGCTTTGGAAAAGGACATTTAGTAATTCAGCCTTTAGAGTGTTATCCTCTGTTTTAATGCCATTTTCGTCACAGAGTGTCCATACATTTTGTTTTGATCCACGTACCGTTTTGACATACGACCAAAATTTATTAGGATATTCAGCCAAGTCGTACACAAAACATTACTTTGAATTCGTTGAACGCCTCTCGCATAGCCCTCCTGACGCTACATTTCTCTTCGTGTAATTTTTTTTTGTCTTCAAAGCTTTGGCTATGTTTATGTTTGCAGTGAAGTTCCCTTTGTTTCCTTAGCAGTTTTCTAATTTGGTTGTTGTACCACGGTAGCTCCTTTCCATCTCTCCATCTCCTTCATCTTGATTGGTACATACTCATCTAATGCATATTGTACGATGGCTTTGAATTTTGACCACTGTTCCTCAACATTATCTGTACTTGAGATAAGACTTCTGTGTTAAGCCGTCAAGTACTCTGAAATCCACTTTTTGTAACTTTTTCCGAACAGAAAAATCTTCTAACATTTTTAAATATTTCTATTTACGAAAAAATTATCGATGCTGTAACCGTTTTATGATCGCTGATTTCCTGTTCTGCGTTAACTGTTTCGAATAGTTCGGGTCTGTTTGTCACCAGAGCGTCCAATATGTTGACGCCACGAGTTGGTTCTCTGTTTAACTGCTCAAGGTAGTTTTCAGGTAATGCACTCAAAACAATTTCACTGGCTTCTTTGTCCCTGCCACCCATCATAAACGTTTGAGTCTCCCATTCTATATCCGGTAAATTAAAATCTCCTACCAAAACTATAACATGATCGGAAAAACTACTAAAAATATTTTCCAAATTTTCATTCAGGTGTTCTGCCACAACAGCTGCTGAGCCAGAAGGCCTATAGAAGCATCCGATTACCATGTTCGAGCCTGCTTTAACAGTGACCACCCAAATTATTTCACACTTCGGATCTCCGTCTATTTCCTTCGATACTAGTGCACTTTCTATCGCTATAAACATGCCCCCCCCCCTTTCACTGTCCAGCCGATCTCTGCGGTATACGTTCCAGTCTGAGTTTAGAATCTCATTACTGTTGTTTCAGCCAAGTTTCCGTACCTAATTGTGACCGTTTATTAATGAGAGCAGTTCTGCGACATACTCTCAAAGCAGCAAGTTTGTATCATACTTCTATAACACTGCAAGTTACAAATCTCAGAAGTTGCTAGCAGTTTTAGATATCTACATCTCCATAGATTGTCTGCAAATCACATTCTAGTGCCTGACAGAGGGTTCATGAACCACTTCCATAACCTTTCTCTATTATTCCATTCTCTAATAGCGCGCGGGAAGAAAGAACACCAACATCGTTCCGTTTTCGATCTGATTTCTTTTATTTTATGGGGATGGTCATGTCTCCCTATGTAGGTGGGCACTAGCAAAATATTTTCACATTCAGAAGTAAAAGTCGGTCATTGAAATTTCGCAAATAGATCTCGCCGTCTTTCTTTTAATGATTTCTACCTCAATTCGTGCAACGTTTCCGCGACGCTCCCCCCCCCCCCCTTATAACGTGATAAAACAAAACGAGGTGCCCTTCTCTGAACCTTCTCAATGTCCTCCGTCAGTCCCACCTGGTGAGGGTCCCACACCGAGCAACAGTACTCCTGGAGAGGACGCAGAAGTGTGATATCTCTTTGGTGGAGCTGTTCTCAAATCGTTCTGCCAATGAAACGTAACCTTTGGTTCGCCTTCCCCACAATATTTGCTATGTGTTCTCTCCAGTCAAATTTGTTCGAAATTGTAACTCCTAGATACTTGATAGAATTTACGACCTTAAGGTTTGACTGATTAATCGTGTAATTGAAGATCATCGGATTTCTTTTAGTGGTTATGTGTATTACTTCACACTATTTATTATTTAGTGTTAACTGCCACTTTTCGCGGAACGCCTGATATCACTTCTGTTGTACTCGATGACGTACCGTCAATTACTACTAAATGGGTCCTTTCTAATAGTAAATCGTGAATACAATCACACAATTGTGGCGCTATTCCATAAGCACGCAATTTCATTAAAAGCCGCTTGTGAGGTATACTGTCAAAAACCTTCCGGAAATACAGAAATATACAATCGATTCGAGATCCCTTGTCGATGGCACTTATGACTTTCATGTGAATAAAGGGCAAGCTATGTTTCGCAAGAGCGATACTTTCTGAATCCTTGTTGACTATTGGTTAACCTCTTCGAGGTAGTTAAAAATGTTCGAACAAAGTATATATTTCACAATGCTACTGCAAATCGACGTCAATGAAATGGGCCTGTAATTTTGAGTGTCACTCCTATTGCCTTCTTGAATACTGGAGTGACTTGGGTAATTTAGCACTCTTTGGGTACGGATCTTTTGCTGAGTGATCGGTTGTATATGATAGCTAAGTATGGAGCTATTACATTAGCATAGTCTGAGACGAATCTAGTTGGTATACAATCTGGCCCGGAAGATTTGCTTTTGTTTAGTGACTTAAGTTGTTTTACTACTCCAGGAACATCTACTTCTAAATTTCACATGCTGCCAGCTGTTCTTTTTAGAATTTTGGAGTGTTCACTTCGTCTTCTTTGGTGAACGAATTTCGGAAAGCTGTGTTTAGCAATTCTGCTTTAGCAGAACTAATACAGTATACCGATGTGCCAGCAGTATTTTTCTCTATAATTCCCCAAAATTTTGCCTATAATTTTTTCTCCACTCCAAGGAGAGGAACCCATGAGTACTAGGATGCTGACTCCCTAGGCAAGCAATTAATTTGCACGAATTACCACAAAGCCATTATTTGTTAATATCTAACCCATCCTACAATACATACAATGAGAAACTATCGAGTTTAGTTTATCTCCCAGTTTCGATAGCAAAAAAATTGTCTCATCAGTATGGTACATATAATAAAACTGTAAATTACCCTTGTTTGTAGTTACTTGACAAAAATCATACCAAAGATGACTATAACATCATAAGAAGGCAAATCATTCTTGGGAGAAGTTTTCATCTGTATGAATGTTTGTTTGCAAAGGCACCACAAATAAGCTGTTGAACCATTTGGCTGTGGGAAGTATGTATCGCTAATTTTCACTTATTGGGAATTATTTTGTTTTAATTTTCGAACAGTGATTGTTTTACTATTGTTCAACGCGATCGTGATTTATGCTCAACAACATTGTTCGCTAACATGAAACAGAGGAAACACTTACCGCTGCTTAAAGTAGTTTTTGAAGTCATCAGCAAATGCAAAGCTGATTCATCGTTACCACCGGTTTCATGAGATTGCTTTAAAGTAGATTGTAAAGTTTTGTAATAATTATTGACTTTTGTAGAGTTTCTCCCTCGTTCCTCTTCTACTTTTGTTTTAGTTATACGATTTTGATAGTCTGATAATTTATTTTTCTTATCTTCATCGCACAATTTCAGTGATTGTTAACAAAACACAACTCAGTTACTCCAATCCGATGTTTAGTCAGTCCGGCGGTGACTTTACACGGTGAATTCCCGGATCAACTTTACCCTTTCACCACTTAATTGTATAATACGGATCTGATTGCTGTGGCTGGAACTATTTGGAACGAGCTGATTGTTTTAAAACTCAAGAGACAAAGCTGTGGATTTAGCAGAGAAACATTTCAGTTCTTTTTAGGGGGTGTAATAGTCGCAAGGTTTCTTTTAGTTTACAAGTTAAACATAAAAATTAAATGAAATATAATTACTACATTCACGCAGTAATACGATTTTCTATTCCTGATACTTGACCGAATTATTTGGAACAACCGATTTTTTCACGATTTCATAATAGACGTTGGAATGATGATAACATTATTTGAGTTTTCTAGGTAATGCCTTTAAAATGTCTTAGATTATTAATAAAATTAAGTATGGTTACAACTAGAAAAGTTTAATGGATGGAAACATACTTTTTCCTTTCGGATCGAAAGCATAAGATACGAATAATTAGCAGGGGGGGTAGCGGGGGGGGGGGGATGGTTCTGCCAAGGGCGTAGAGCCAGCATGCATGATCTCAAACAAGCGTTACTACTGTACATGGGCGGCCCCACCGGGCTGACATGGGCGACGTGCCCCCCCCCCCCCCCTCTCAATATTGTAGCATTCCTTTTATTCCTCCATGTGAGATATATCCCAGCCCTTGCGTTCCGCCCATCCACCCCCTCTCCACACCCCCCCCCCCCCCTGAATAATTTAGTGGTGGTGACACCTATGCTACTCTGTCCAACTTTTAGCACAGCAACTGATCACTGATTTATCAGCACTGTAAGACAAACAGGACAAAATTACCAACTAATCGATGGCTATCTTCTTTCGCTCACTGAAAGAAATACAGTACGAATTGTCGCCTCGATCCAGAAATCCTGAAGATTTTAATTTTCTGTTTGTTGAACCTAACCAAATTATACTGACGACCACGGCTCGATTCTTTTGATCGTACGTAACGTGACGTATACCGCAGCCCAAATTGTTATAATAGAAATGAATAAAACAGACATAAGAATATTGGATTCCCTTGTATGTCAGTAAATGTGGTACAAGAGAAGGTGGGGGAGAAGTTAGATGGGCGGCAGCGTCCTATAAGTGAAGATGTGCGTGGTTAGACGCTCACGTAATCCAGACTCACCGCTCTCAATCCACGTTAGGGAACTACTCGATGCTAAGCTGTTCTTACAACAATCGACTGCTACTATACAAATGCCATATTGTTGTTGTAGTCTTCAGTCCGGAGACCGGTTTGATGCAGCTGTCCACAATACTCTATCCTAAGCAAGCCTCTTCATCTCCACATAAGAACGGCTACCTACATCTGTCTGAATCTGCTTACTGTATCCATCTCTTCGTCTTCCTCTGCGGTTTTTACGCCAAACGGCAGGCCGCGGTGGCCGAGGGAACTGCGGCGCGTCAGTCACGGTCTGCACGGCCACTACGGTCGGGGTTCGAATCCCCGCTCGGGCATGGATTTTTGTGCCGTCCCTAGTTGTAGCTAGTTCATAAGAAGTTTGTAAGTTTAGGGACTGATGATCCCATAGTTAAGTACCATAAGCTCCACAAACATTTGAACATTTTTTACCCCAAACACTTCCCTCCAATGCTAAATTCACGATTCCTTGATGTCGAAGAATGTGTGCTACCAATCGATCCCTTCTTTTAGTCAAGGTATGCCAGAAATTCCTTTTCTCCCTCAATTCTGTCAGTACCTCAATAGTTACGCGATCCACTCACCAAATCTTCAGCATTCTTCTGTGGCACCACATTTCAAAAGCCTCTAGCCTCTTCCTGTTGGCACTGCTTATCGTCCACGTTTCACTCCCATACAAGGCAACACTCCACACAAATGCCTTCAGAAAGGACTTCCTTAGGCTCGATGTTAACAAATTTCTCTTTTCCGAGAACGCTTTTTCTCCCATTGCCATTCTGCATTTTATATCGTCTGTACTGCGACATCATTTGTTAAATGAAATGTTTGTATAGCTTATGGGACTTAACTACGGGGTCATCAGTCCCTAAACTTACAAACTACTTATCAACTAGCTTATCATAAGGACGGCAGAAATATCCATACCCGAGGGAGGATTCGAACCCCCGACCGTAGTGGGCGTGCAGACGGGCCACCGCAGCCGGCGGTGCTTTTGTCTAGTTTATCTATGGTGATAGTCTACGACAGAAACTAGTTGATTTTTAAGGAATTTATAAACAGTTGATGGTTTAAGAGGCAATTTATGAAACATTTGACGGCTGTTAACTCGCACCTTAAAACATTGTAGGGACTGATAACCATAGTCGTTTAGTCCCTTTAAAATCAAACCATCCATCCAACCAAAAACATTGTCTCTAATAGCTGTTACCTCATGT
Source organism: Locusta migratoria (assembly GCA_026315105.1). Lineage (NCBI taxonomy): Eukaryota > Metazoa > Arthropoda > Insecta > Orthoptera > Acrididae > Locusta > Locusta migratoria. The sequence continues at coordinate 338,838,478 of CM048749.1, forward strand.
AAACCAAAAGAACTTGTTAGTACAATGCCATCTTACTTTTCCTTGGACTTACTGTTCAACTGACTTATTAGTTAGGACAGAAGTGCAATTAGGGTTAAATGACCATCTAGAACATGTTGATTAGAGAGAGGCCACAAGCTCTGATTGTTTTATTAGATTGGAATGCGCCCTTATGGAAACAATCTCAGGATCGGCCTCGAGTCATTTAGGAAAACCAAGGTAAACCTAAATCTGGAGGGCGGGAGACGGGTTTGAACCTCTTCCAAAGAATATGTTCAAATATTTATTAAGCTTACTACTTTTGAACTAACTTTTTACTAAAAACAACAGAAACATCCATGCCCGAGGGAGGATTCGAACCTCCGACGTGGCGTCGAGCGCGGCAATGGCGGATCGCTCTGCCCGATGACGAACCATATCGCAATAAATTCAGACTGTTGTGAAAGAAGCAGAGTTTGCGCGAACCATTCGACGTCGTTTGAGCGTTGTGGATGATCTTCAAGGAGTCCACTGCTGCATTCCCCACTGTGTTTGCTGTTGCAGTGGTGTGGTGAACGACAGACATTTACGACCGACAAATTCCGAATCTGTCTGCACGGGCAGAATAGTCATATTGGAGACATCATGTTGACAGTGTTTATCTGCTGTCTTACGTGCCACCAGGGAGGGCCTTAGGCAGGTGGCAACGGTGCAATCGGCCAGAGCCCCGCGCTTCTAGAGGCCCCGCGCAAAACATCAGGACGTAATTTCAGAGCTGCCATCCGTAATTTTGTTTCTGAAATTACTTTTAATGTAATGTAGTTCACGTATATACCCACTGTGAAACGACTATGGCCACTGTATTATGTCTCAGATTTAGAAAATTTTGCCTGTATCTGAGTTGTAATACCGGGGGTTATGATAATGATGCGCTATAGTAAATTAATATCCAAACTCATGACTTTTATTCACGGTTAAATTAAGAGGTGCGCGAATAATTGTTTCTCAGGGCATCCATGCCCTTTCTACCCATCGCTGTGACTAATAATCAAGCATTACACTCGTCCGTTAGCAGGTGTTTCCTTCAAGACAGGCTGTTGCGGCTTCAGCTGAGCTTCGCAGCGCTCACTGCTCCGCTCGCTGTGAACAGTCAAATGGAACGGCCAAACTAAAACGGCGATTTTCCCGCCTGTTTGCTGTGCTTTACATGAGCGCCAAAGTCCTACTCGTAGCTGCTATGATCAAAAATCAAATCAAATGTTTGTATAGGTTTTGCGACTTAACTACGAGGTCATCAGCCCCTAAACTTACAAACTTATGATCTAACTAACACTAAGGACGGCACAAATATCCATGCCCGAGGGGGGATTCGAACTCCCCGACCGTAGTGGCCGTGCAGACCGTGACTGACGCGCCGCAGTCCCCTCGGCCACCGCGGCCGGCAGCTGCTATGATGTAGCGACATTTTTACCTCAACGAAATAGGCAATGAAATGATCGTAAGGCTTTTATTGGCCGGGATATCCCCGTCTTTAGATTGACGCCATTTCGGCGACTTGCGTGTCGATAATAATGATGAAAGTGATGACGAAAAACACAGAACACCCAGAGTCATGTACCGGTGGTTCGCCTGAGTAGTGAACAACCCGCAATGCAGGGTACAAGCGCATGGATGCATAGCAGTGAGGCGTTTCACAGCGGCGGTCCCGGAGTCACCAGAGGACGCGACGAGCACCGCCAGAGAGCGCACTAAACCGGAACTATTTTCCTCCGCACAGTCACGTGAGACCAGCTCGAGACTGCCTCGTATCACTGCGCGCCGACTTTTCAGGCGGGCGCAGTGCAACACGACGGCAGTTCTCCGCCGACCGCCTACGAGAACCATAGCTGAGGGATCGCGACCGACGCCTCCGGTTAAGTCTCTGCCAGCGACGCCGCGCCTCCAGTACTTCCCACTACAGAATGCGTCATACGTGTCCCTGGCCGTTCTCTCAAGGCTGTCGTTATCTCCCTGGCTTGCACCTAATTGGTGAAGAAGAAAACTTTTAGTTTTTAGTAGTCCGAAGTTTGTTAGTTTGTTTTGCTTCCAGAAGATGATTAGTTTGTCTTGTCAATAAACACAATTTCCGTATCAGACAGTGTCTTTCAGTTATCTCCTGAGGCGAGATATAGCTCCCAGTCCCCTGCCGGAAATCGAACCGGACCTCTCGATTGGTGTCCAGTAACGCTGCCACTGAGCTACGGAGTTGGACAGGAAAATAGCAAGATTAATACAAACTTCTTGGCAAACTAAAATTTTGAGCCGGAACCGGGATTCTAACTTGGAACCTTTGCTTTTCGCAGGCAAGCACTCTATCATCTGAGCTAGGCGACGTACTGGCAGAAGTGAAGTTGTGAGAACAGATCGGAAAGCATGCCGGGAAAGCTCAGACGCTAAAGCGCTAGTCTTTGAGTGACAAAGGTCCCAGGTTCGTTTCCCGGTTCCGGTCAAAATTTTTAATTTGCCAGGAAGTTTCATATCAGTGCACACTTCGCTGCAGAGTGAAAGTTTCATTCAGGAAAATTAATTGCATACATTTCTTGGCCTTCTTAATTTTCTTTACAACACAACGTAGGACATATCGGGCCTTAAAAGATTCGCTTCATTAATACGAATCAGTGGCGAATATATGGCGGCGCGGACGGGCAAGCTGGCAAACCTGGTTATCTCGTCCAAGAGGCACGAGCGTCAGATGGTCTCCGAGACAAGCTGACGTCTTCCGGTCAATTATTTTCATATCACAACTGTAGGTGTGATGTAGTGAGGCTTTTGATATGTCAATGACAGAACTACTTCTGAACGTAAAAAAGTAAAGTCGTGTGGCATGAATTGCCGGCAGACCCCGAGGGGCACGTTCAGCAGCGTAATTGGAAAATTTTTCGCTATCCTTCGGGTCCACAGGCACCTTTCCTTCACGAAATGTGAGAATTATGTGCTGAAGAGTGTATGTTAAATGAAGGTGACTAATGGGTGCGTGTGTAGTGTAGTGTCGTGTTCGCTATTCTGGGAGACGGGAGAGGGTGAAACCTGGTGCCGGCACATAGCCTACTTCCCTCGAAAAGCACCTTGAGGGCCGCCGAGTGTAACGTCCCATCCTACGGGGATGGATCACCACAAACGGTGTCCCATGCTCTCAATTCACGAAGCACGGCGGAGAGCTTTGGCATTTAATCTTGCAAATTTGAGCAAAGACTGGTGATCAACTACTTTGGACCACCACCCCTCCTGACCCCTCTGCCGTAAGGCAAATTGTCAGTAACGCACGGTTACCCGTCCAAGTACTGGCCACGCCCGACGGTGCTTAACTTCAGTGATCTGGGGGGGGGGGGGGAGGGTGTATCCACCGCGGCACGGCCGATGACGTTGATGACGGTGTATAACCTTTGCTGCAGGGTTGCGGAAAGGAAAGATGCGGGAGAGCCCCTCGTGGAAGTTTTGCATAGGGCCCCGTGGCACCTTACTCGTCTGCAACCCGGTACTGTGGTTTCGGGACGTATTGGATTGCATGCATTACCGATACACTAACCAGCCAGCGATGCAAATCTGAAGTCTTCGAGTCTGTTGTCCTTCGGTCGCTCATCGACAGTCATATTGCAACGGGGTAACAGGCCACCGCACTATTCAGACTACTTGGTCGCTCATGGGATGGCATTGCTCCCTCGACCTCCTTCAATCTGCTTGATAATTGCGGAACGACCGGCCGGCGAAAACACCGCCCGAAAACATTCTCGCGATATGTGCTGCTATTCCCCAGTGCCTCTTTGGTGTGTCAGAACGCTCGGAACAACTAATGGCAGCTACACTCAATAATTTCATAATCTTTCTCAATACAAACTGTGCAACAATTTCTAACGTGTGGTCTTTCTAAAACATGTTATCTTCAAAACGAATTTGGCTGTATCTCCAGTACTTCTTGGTACTGCATTTTTGATACACTACTGGTTATCACACGACATCCTAGACATGTAGCGTGCGGACGTTCGTGTTCAAATATGTAGCTAGACTGCAGAAATGAATATGAAGTTAAATAAATCGAGTTGTAATTTAATTAGTGGAAATTTAACCCTATAGGCCATGGTGTCCTCATGTAAGGACATACTAAATAAATGCTTGGTATATTAAAATTCGTTAAATTTTACCATTTCTGATTGTTGTCCTCATATTTTCAGAAGCAGGGAGATATTTGAGAACAGTGTCGATATGTCTTATCAAAATGCGGTACCAGAAAACAGAAATGAATGTGCACAGCTGGACACTTTGCAGTAATCTTTGTATCTCCCATTAACTGGTTAATACATTTTGAGTTCATGCACCGTACGTGTCGCGTTTACAAGTTGAAATCTGAAGCGGATTTCCCAACCCAGTCAAATTTGGCGTTTGCAAAAGAGACGTTACAGTTCTTGATTCATTGAACAGTCATGGTTTCTTTCCACAAATACATAAATTCAGTTAATATATTTTGAGAAACCCTGAGACGGTTTTTCGTCTCGAATATGTCCAAGACATTAAAGATAAATGTGAAGCAATGAATTAAAATTTGTGATGTGGCCGGGAATCGAACCCAGACCTCCATGCTTACTAGGCAGACTTCTTACCGTTAGACCACACTGCAGTAGTGACTTCTATGGAACACAGAAGCTGAATTAAGGTTTGTGACGTGGAGGGAAGTCTTACTTGGACTATCCCAAGGAGCCTTAGTCGTTAGTGGTGCGGTGGTCTAACGGTAAGACGTCTGCCTAGTAAGCACGACGGTCCAGGTTCGATTCCCGGCCACACCACAAATTTTAATTCATTGCTTCACATTTATCTTTAACATAAATTCATACTCAAATATAGTCGTTTCCTAATGGGAGGTCATGCGTTAATTACGGGAATAAGGTAGATCCATTCCAAATTTCATTCCAATCCGTCCATCTGTTTCATCGTGAAGCGAAACTAACGTATTAGCCCATATACATGGGATACTCTGCAAATCACATCGAACTACCTTTATACTGTTCATCTACCATTCCATTCTTCCGAGCTCTGATTTCTCGTATTTTATTGTAATGATCATTTCTACTTATGTAAGTCGGAGTCAACAATATATTTTCGCATTCGGAGGAGAAAGTTGGGGACTGGAGTTTCTCAAGTAGCCCACGCCGCAGCTATAAGCGCCGTTGTTCTAATGATTCCCATCCCACATCCGGTATCATTTCCGTAACGTTGTCTCCCCTGTATCGTGACAATACGAAACGAGCTGCCCTTCTTTGGACTCTTTCGATGTCCTCCGTTAAACCCACCTGATAAGGATCCCACACGGGGCTGCAGTACTCCAAAAATGGATGGACAAGCGTAGTGTATGCAGTTTCTTTAGTAGTTCTGTTGCATCTTTTAAGGGTTCTGCCAATAAAACGCAGTCTCTGGTTCGCCTTTACCACGATATTATCTACGTGTTCTTTCCATTTTAAGTCTGAAGTAATAGTAATTCCTAGGTATTTTGTGGAGTTTACGGCCTTCACTTTTGATTGATTTATCTTGTAAACAAAGTACCTTCCGCCACGCACCGTACGGTGGCTTACGAAAGGCAGCCCTTATATTAATGCAAGGTATTAGCTATCCCCATTCCAAATTTCATTGAGATCGTCCATCCCTTTCAACATAAAGGAGTAGCAACAAATTAACCCGTTGTGAGGTACCCTCCGCCAAGCACATACGCCATAATCAGGGTATAAGCTATCCCTGTGCTGAATTTCATTCATATTCTTCCAGCCATTTCAGCGTGAAGCCCTAAGAAACGAACTAACTAATTGTAAATATCCCTCCGTTATGCACCTTATGAAGTTAATTTTAGTATGCCTATAAGCTTCGCGTGAGTGCGAGCAATGCGTTGACAAAGTTTCATCGCAATCGGATGTGCACGAAATACGAACAGAAAGACAACCAAACAATTTTTATATATTAGATTGGCATTGAGACGGAAGGAAAACACAAATTTGTAATAGTCTTTTCATTTCCTTTTATTTTAAAAGATGGTGTACATACTCTATACCACCAAGCAACTTGGGACTGTTCCTAAAAATTTTAAAACATCCTGTTTTTAACATGTAACTCACTTTTATATTCTATTCTATGTGGTATTGTTTTATTTCAGTAAAGCGGTATTTCACAGTAAGAAAACTATCAAGAACAATTTTACATAAAACTCGTTCTCTTCATTTTTTGTGTAAGTTTTGGACGCATGTTTCGCTTAGGTACAATGGCATTCTGCAGTGAGCTCACATCCAGAAAGTGCGCACTTGCTTCTTTTTGGTACTGTATACAATGTCTAGCTGTAGTGCGTTCTGGTTGGTAAGATGAATTCTCAAGCCGCAGCCGTCAGGGAATGAGTGCCTTTTTTTCTTCACTTGTACTGGACTGTCGGTAAGTATCGATGGTCTCAATGGAGGTTTCTTAATCACCAGACTTTGCAGGATACTCACAACAACAAATAGTATACCACCAAATTGAATGGCAGACAAATAACCTAAATTTGTATTGTTGTTGTCTTCAGTCCGGAGACTGTTTTGATGCAGCTCTCCACAATACCCTATCCTGACCAAGCCTCTTTAACTCCACATAAGAACGGCAACCTACATCTGTCTGAATCTGCTTACTGTATCCATCTTTTGGTCTTCCTCTGCGGTTTCTACTCCACACACTTCCCTCCAATGCTAAATTCACAATTCCTTGATGTCTTAGAATGTGTCCTATCAATCGATCCCTTCTTTTAGTCAAGATATGTCAGAAATTCCTTTCCTCCCCAATTCTGTTCATTGCCACCACATTAGTTAAATGATCCACCCAACTAATCTTCAGCATTCTTCTGTAGCATCACATTTCAAAAGCCTTTATCCTCTTCCTGTCCGCACTGTTTATCGTCCATCTTTCACTCCCATACCAGGCAACACTCCATAAAAATGCCATCAGAAAGGACTTCCTTAGGCTTACATCAATATTCGATGTTAACAAATTTCTCTTTTTCAAGAATGCTTTTCTACCCATTGTCATTCTGCATTTTACATCCTCTATACTGCGACCATCATATGTTATTTTACTATCCAAGTAACAAAACTCATTTACCTCCTTTATTGTTTCGTTACCTAATCTAATTCCTTCAGCATCACCTAATTTTCTTAGACTGCACTCAATTACCCTAGTTTTGCTCTTGTTAATGTTCATCTTATATGCATCTTTCAACACACTGTCCATTCCGTTCAATTGCTCCTCCAGGTCCCTTTCTGTATCTGACAGAATTACTATGTCGTCGGCAAAACGCAATGTTTTTAATTCTTCGCCCTGAATTTTAATTCCTTCTCCAAATTTCTCCTTGATTTCCTTTATAGCTTGCTCAATGTACAAATTGAATAACATTGGAGAAAGGCTACAACCCTGTCTCACTCCCTTCCCAACCACTGCATCCCTTTCATGCCCTTCAACTCTGACGACCACTGTCTGGTTTTTGTACAAGTTGTAAATAACCTTACGCTCCCTATATTTTACTCCTGCTTGCTTCAGAACTTTAAAGAGTTTATTCCAATCAACAGTGTCAAAAGCCTTCTCCAAATCTACAAAAGCTAGAAACGTAAGTTTGCCTTTTCTTTATCTTCTAGGATAAGCCGTAAAGTGAGTATTGCCTCCCGTGTTCCTACATTTCTCCTGAACCCAAACTGATCCTCCCAGAGGTCAGCTTCTATCAGCTTTTACATCCTTCTGTAAATAATTCGTATTAATATTTTGCAACCATCACTTATTAAACTGATGGTTCTGTAGTTTTCACGCCTATCTGTGCCTGCTTTCTTCGGAATGGGAAATATAACATTTTTATTAAAGTCTGAGGGTACTTCGCCTGTCTCATACATCTTACACACCAGGTGAAACAGTTTTGTCATGGCTGGTTCTCCCAGAGACTTCAGTAGCTCTGAGGGAATGTCATCTACTCCAGGGGCCTTGTTTCGACTTAGGTCTTTCAGGGCTCTGTCAAATTCATCTCTCAGTATAGTATCTCCTATTTCATCCTCATCTACTTCTTCCCTTCCTACAACATTGTCTCTAAGTTCATTTCCTTCGTAGAACTTCTCTGTATACTCTTTCCAACTTTCAGCTTTCCCTTCTTTGCTGAGAACTGGATTTCCATTTGTGTTCTTGATATTCATAGAGCTGCTTCTCTTATGTCCAAATATCTCTTATTTTCCTGTAAGCTTTATCTGTTTTTCCCCTATTTATACATTCTTCTACATCCTTGCATTTGCATTCTAGGCACTCCTGCCTTGCCATTTTGCACTTCCTGTCAATCTCATTTCTTTGTCTTCTGTCCTCCATTCTGCCTGTTACATTTACTGCATTTTTATATTTTCTCCTTTCATCGGTTAAATTTAGAACGTCCTGTGATATCCAAAGATTTTTTGTAGGTCTTGCCTTCGTACCTATTTTGTCCTCTGCTGCCTTCACTATTTCATGTCTCAATGCTACCCATTCCTCCTCTACTGTTTTATTTCCCCCCGTTTCTGTCAATTGTTGCCTAAAGAACCCTCTGAAATTCTCAAGAACTTCAGGTTCCTTCAGTTTATCCAGGTCCCGTCTCATTTTCCTACCTTTCTGCAGTTTTTTTCAGTTTCAGCCTACAAGGTCGGTGGAGAAAGGAACTAAGTTACTTTTTGGTGATTTTCACTTTTTTACATATATGTAGTAAACGGACCAAGATACACCTTACTGTGATGAAAGGAATTATGTTTGGCTTCTTCTTGTGGGAATAACATGAGGTCGGTTTTATGCGTGCTGAGGAGAAAGGAATCAAGTCAGTGACTTAGTTCCTTTCTCCGCCGTAGGTCGCATCCCATCAGCAAATTCTACTGTCATTGAGCTTGTACTACACCGTCTACAATCTAGATGGCGTTGCTCTGCGGCATGCAGGTGTAGAAAGCGCAACAAAACAGTCATTTGGCACCAACTTCGTCAGGTGTCACGATTATTGTTGAGTGTTGTAAGTGATGAAATACCGCTATCTAAATGTCAAAAGGACATGTGTGGAAGAAATCCATGCATAACAAAAATTCCGGAAAATGTAATAAATCTGGTAGTACCCACTATCACATCTTTCCCACTCCAAGAACTCACTATGCTGGGAAGGAAATGAAATACCCAGATGCAAGCTTGGATCTGAAAACTTTGCACGAAATGTTCCTTAAGAAATATCCAGACGTAAATGTGAAATACAACTTCTATAGGAAACATTTTCATGAAAATTACAAAGTGAGAATCAATATAAAAAAATATTTTCGGAAACTGATGAAATACATTCATGGGGAAGACACCGAGATTTTTTATGAAGAGATTTTGAAATGACTAACTTCAAGTGATAACTCACTGTGATATGAACTATTCCGATCTTTGAATTCGATTAAATACTTGTTTTCATGTTCAGCTGAAGATAATTTACCAATAAATTGGAGCTTTAATCCACAAATGTGTATCTTTGAATGTATTATACTCTCTAAAAGTACTAATTCTTTCGTTGGCTGGAGAAAGGAACTATGTTACAAATTTCAATTTTCTTTCAGAAGATACTTTGTAGAATACATAAAAATCATTTTCATTCACAGTATGTATGGTTAGACTACAGCAAATGTCGAAAATTGCAATGCAATCTGTTAAATAGTTTAACAATAAAGCAGTTTTTTGTCTCCTGAAAAGTACAAAAAAGTGACATAGTTCCTTTCTCCACCGACCGATACAATGACCAATATGCTATGGTCAGAGTTTATATCTGCCCCTTGTGTATGTCTTACAGTTTAAAAACTGGTTCCGAAATCTATGTCTTACCGTTATAAAATCTATCTGGTATCCCCCAGTGTCTCCTGGTCTTTTCCACGTGTACAAACTTCTTTCGTGATTCTGAAACCAGGTGGTTTTTTATAACTAAATTTTTCATTTCTTTTGCCCAGATCATATTCACCTACTATCTTCCCTTTCTTGTCCTACAACCGAATTGCAGTCTCCCATAACAATTAAGTTTTCCTCTCCCTTAATTGTCTGAATAATTTCCTTTAGCTCCTTTTCATCTCCCTTTCGATATCATCATCAGCTAGTTGGCATATAAATCTGTACTACTGTGGTCGGTGTTGACTTCATATCTATCTTGGACTACGATAATGCGATCACTGTGTTGCTCATAGTAGTTTACCCGCATTCCTATCTTATTCATTATCAGACCTACTCCTGTAATACCCCCAACTGATTTTGTATTTATAATCCTGTACTCACCTGATCAGAAATCTTGTTCCTCTTTCCACCGAACTTCACTAATCCCCGCTACATGTAACTTCAACCTATCCATTTCTGTTTATAAATTTTCTAACTTCCCTTCCCGATTAAGGGATCTAACATTCCACGATCCGATCCGTAGAATGCCAGTATTGTCTTTCCTGATAAGAACATCCTCCTGAGTAGTCCCCGCCCGGAGATCCGAATGGGGGATTATTTTACCTCCGGAATATTGTACTCGAGAGGATGCCATCATCTGTTCATACAGTAGAGCTGCATGTCCTCGGGAGACGTAACGGCCGTTCTCAGTAACTGTGTGGCAAAGCCACATTAGCTGATGTTATAAGGCCAGCTCAGTCAATCATCCAGACTGTTGCCCCTGTAACTACTGAAAAGGCTGCTGCCCCTCTTCAGGAACCACACGTTTGACTGCCCTCACCACAGATACCCCTCCGCTGTGGTTGCACCTACGGTACGGCTATCTGTACCGTTGAGGCACGCAGGCCACCTCACCTCGGCGATGTCTGTGGTTCATGGGAGTGGCTTATTATATTATCACATATTTTATCAATATCAGGAACTGACATTACAACTTGAATTGTCATAATTTCTTGGAGGTTAATTATAAACCAAAACACTAGTCTCCTTTGACAGTTATATAACTAGCAAGTTCAGATCTTTGAAACTTAAACTTGTAATGTTTTCCTGATGATGGTGTAACAGCTGAAAACCGGTTCACCGCGGTGGAGTAGCCGAGCGGTCTAAAGCGTCTTGCTGCGGAGCGCACGGTTGCTCGCCGTGGAGGTTCGAGTCCTCCCTGGGGCATGGGTGTGTGTGTGTGTGTGTGTGTGTGTGTCCGTAGGTTAGTTTACCTAGGTTTAAGTAGTTTGTAAGCTACGGACTGATGACCACGCAGTTTGGTCCGATAGATTAACAGACATTTGAACATTTGAAAACCGGTTCGTAAACAAATAAATATGCAGAATATCTCACAATTCCTTGTATGTTTCGTTCATAATGTGTCAAATATTCTGTCAAACCAATGGAACAGTCAGTGAATATAAATTGTATACATGTTTTTGCTGTTCTTTATTCTTATTGTGGAAATTTGTGAATATTGTCATAATTATGGAGATTCTTGCTTAGGGTTTTATAACATTAAATTCATGTACAAAAGCCTGTAAAATTTTGTACAAAACAAACTGCCAATGTGGCAGGAAAAGGCGTAAAAGCACACCAAAATACACTTTCGTGACACAGAACCTTCAAGACTGAGTAGGAATTATGCGATTGCATCTGGTGTGGTCGGATGCACAGTGAGCAGCAGTGGCTGTGGGATTTTGTAACATGCATACCTGGGAGGCAATTACTTCAAGGGTTGCTATGATTTTGCCTCAGGTGATGTCTTAAGTGTAGTGACAATTTGGTGGCTATTGGTTTATTTGTTTCGATACTAAGAAGAACTTTATTAGCCATTTAGCCATCAATTACTGTGCTGATCAGTTGCACTGTAATGCTACTCCTAGCCACAGACAAAGTTTTCTTTAAAAGTGTATGCAAGCATGGGCCTCATTATTGTGTTTATCTTTTGCATCATAATAATCAGTAACCTTAGAACTAAGCCTACCAAATGTGATAATCATAGAGAGAGAGAGAGAGAGAGAGAGAGAGAGAGAGAGAGAGAGAAGGAAAGTTTCCTGGTGGGATAGATTTATGTGAAAAATAAAAATCTGATAACTTACCCAAAGCACAGGCTCGTCGACAGATACAAATAAAAACACAAACAAACATGTCTACCTTGTTGTGTTTGCATGTGTGTGTGTGTGTGTGTGTGTGTGTAGGTGTGTGCGCGCGCGCTTGTTTGCCTTTCCTTTCATCCCGTTAAGGCAAGTCCTTCCACTCCCAGTACCGGAACGACTCCCTTTCAACTTCCCTACATCCCAATCCTTCCCTTCTCCCCTCCCTCCACCCTCCCCTCCTGAAGAAGCTACCAGCGGTGGTGAAAGCCTGTATGTGTGCGCTTTTGTGTTTTTATTTGTATCTGTCGACGAGCCTCTGCTTTGGCTAATATCCGATTTCTATTTTTCATATATATATATTACAGGGTGTCCCAGCTATCTTGTCCACCCAAAATATCTCTGGAACAATAATAGCTATTGGAAAACTACTTTCACCGGAATGAATGTGCGGCTGGGGCCTATGAATGTACATATTTGGAAACATTCTAAAACGAAAGCAAATGTGTTTAACACAAACTTATGTTTTTCTAAATGGACACCCTATATTTTTTCCTTCAGCAATCCATAGCATGACAAATCACAAACAATGGCTTTGATTGCATCGCAATATTCCAATTACATCCCGAGATATTGCGACGCAAGTTGACGCTTGAAATACGCGAACGCGCGGCTAGCGCACGTCCTGAGCAGCGTGGGGTTCTCGCCTGAGCCTCAGGACGTGCGCTAGCCGCTCGTTTCGCGTATTTCAAGCGTCAACTTCGCGTCGCAATATCTCGGGATGTAGGTGGAATATTGCGATGTAATCAACGCCATTGTTTAAGTGATTTGTCATGCTATGGATTGCTGAAGAAAAAATATAGGGTGACCATTAAAAAAACATAAGTTTGTGTTAAAAAACACACTTGCTTCCGTTTTAGAATGTTTCCAAATATGTACAGTCATGGGCCCCAGTCGTACATTGATACCAGTGAAAGTAGTTTTCCAATAGCTGTTATTGTTCCAGAGATATTTTGGGTGGACAGGATAGCTGGGACACCCTGTATATGTATAAAAATAAAGGCTATTTGACTTACCCAATGCACAGGCTCGCCGATAGACACAAAAATCACAAATGAAACACACACAAACAAACATTCTAACTTCCGCACCCGCCGGTTGCTCTGTCAGGAAAAGAGGAAGGAAGGAAGGAGGGGAAAAAAGGAAAGGATTCGGGCTTTAAGGGAGTGGATGAGGGGTCATTCCAATCCCGGAAGTGGAAGGACCCACACTAGGGGACAAAAGAAGGCAAAAAAATACACGCGCACGCACGCACGCACGCGCGCACGCGCACACACGCGCAAACACACACACACACACACACACACACACACACACACACACACACACACACACACACACACGCGCGCGCGCGCGCGCGCGCGCGCAAACACACATCTAGGTGCTAGGAATTTTTCATATGTTCATATAGATGAAACGAATATTATAGAAGGAAACCCTCCTGGCAGGACAAATATGCATAAGAAACAGAAATCGGACAACCCACCCAAAGCACAGCCCCGTAGATGGACACAAATAAAAACACACACAAACACACATACAAGTCCGCGCAACCGCTGGTCGCCCCCCCCCCCCCCCCCCCCAGGAAAAGAGGAACGAAGGAGGGGAGAAAGGGAAGGACACAGATTAGATTTTAAGGAAATGGAAAAGGAGCCACTCCAATCTCAGGAGTGGAATGACCCACCCCAAGGGGATAAAAGGAAAGGCAAACAAGTGCACGCACACCCCTCCACAGACACGCAAACGTCTACCTTGCTGTGCCCGCGCTGCACGTGCGGTTGTCTACCCCTCCTTCTCTCCCCCCCCCCCCCCCCCCCAAGGCAAGTCCCTCCACCCCTGGGACCGGAACGACTCCCCTTCCACCTCCCCAAAACCCGCATCATATGTGAATGTAAATGCTGCTACATACCTTAGCTGTGACGTCGACAGAGCGAAATAAATACAGAAGAAACAAGAAAGTTGTACTGGGCCACTAAGCAAACGCAAATACAACATGACTTTTTGTATTGTGCCACGAGCAGAGCCGGTCACGGGTTTCAGGATTTCAGAAGAGGAAAAGGAGAAGCTCTTAATTGATGGAGGCAAGTTTCCTGTTCTATTCAGAGCAGGTGAAACGATGGAACGATCACAAATAGCATACACGTTTGTGGAACGCATATAAATGCAAATGCAAGTACAGAGTTCGTGCTCCGAATAAGACATGTATGTCTGGAACTGGTGGCTACAGTTCTGTAACCCGCTACGTTTTCTGTTGCTGAAAATGTTTTCGTTACATAACTCCACATACGTGTATCAATCTCATTTTTTGACATGATTTCTGGCGTTGTTGCAGCAGCTTCAGCTCGTGTTGTAAGAAAATTTTCAAACGCCAGGTACCTAAATTTTCTCGTATTTTGATCACATTTATTGGCCTCTTCCGCTACTAAACTGTCCCGTCGACAGTACGTCATAAATCTGACAAGTTTGGAGTAAGACGCTTGAATACATAATGGCCGTACAAGGACTTCGAGTTCTGCTGGAAAGTTGCCACTCAGGTCTGGCAGAACGTTAATGGGTGGTAATGGACGTTAATGATATAACGATGAAAATTTCTGTAGACACACGAGTGATACAACACCGGCCTATAGGAGTGCAGTGCCCTTTCTAGGTGACCCAGTGCTGCTTTTAGAGACTCTAGCAGTGATCCGCGGTGCGACCCATAGGCGAGCAGGAATTGCCTCCTGCCGCCAGGAAAACAACTCTATCTCTACGGAAAAGTTTAGATCCCTTATGATGTATGTAAATCAAATATTTTTAGCCCCAAGACACCTACCTGCTAAAGTCATCAGACGCTAAAATTAAACTAACTTATCCCAAGGCTAAAATACGAGAGTTGGAAGCGTCTCGCTGCTGAGCGCGCGGTTGCTCGCCGTGGAGGTTCGAGTCCTCCCTGGGGTATGGGTGTGTGTGTTGTCCGTAGGTTAGTTTACCTACGTTTACGTAGTTTGTAAGCTACGGACTGATGACCACGAAGTTTGGTCCGATAGATTTACAAAAAATTGTTCCAATCTTTACGAAATTTGGTACACGTAAGCTTCAATCTATGAAGACGGTCGGCGTAATTGTAAGAATCACATACGATATATAGTTCACGAGATATAACGTCATAAACAACGAGATGCGCGAAAAACTGCTGCATTTTGCGACATGCTGTTCATTATCTCCTAAACCATTGGACCGATTTCAACCAAATTTGGTACACACATTCCTTACCGTGAGGTAACAATTGCTGTATGGTTAAGAATCACATACGGCATATTGTTCAAAAGATATTACGTCATAACCAATAGAAATCGCAAGAAATGCCGTATAATGCGGCGAGACTTTCGAAATACACTGTATGAGAATGACAGTACTTAGCGACTTGCAACAAAGTGTAAACATAATTTCAAACCTTTATTAAACTTTTTCTCGCTGGCAACCATAGTAAAATGATGAAAGGAAAACAGTTTCTGGCTTACTACTTTTCCGCTGTTTATGGAGTAAAACTACGGCTCTCGGTATGACGTTACAATTTATAATTTGAACACTACAAATTGTACACAGTACACACACATATAGTTGAATGTAGCTTCTAAATTTTATCGCAGTACGACACGTAGTTCATGATATATGAGAACATAAACGGTAACGTTGATGGAAAACCGCCCCATCACGCACCAAGCTTTAATGAATTACTCTTTTACTACTACCTGTATTCCCAAGAGATTTTACAGACATACAGCGCTTTTAAAAGTAAAAATATACCAGTAAAATGGCACCAATAAATAAATACCCGGGAAACGCTGGGTTTTCAGCTAGTACCGTTATATTGATGGTAAGAATAGAGCGGCCTACTGCCTTTCGAATTTCTGTAACAGTTCTGAAGCGAATGCCACGAAGGGATTCCTTCATCTTCGGAATAAAAAGTCCGGGGAGTATGGTGGATGGTACAGTACTTTCCCAGTCCCATCGACCGAACAGAGCAGCCACAGCTTGCGTTGTATGCGCCCGCGCATTGTCATGCAAAATGATGGGTGGGTTGCGCAGAATGTGTTGCCACTTCTTTATCATTTCTTTGGAATGAAAAAAGAATGGAAATGGAATAATTCTAATTATAACGGCCCCATCAAACAAAACTGAGTCACATGGTCATTTGTAGGGGGAAGAAATACACGAACAAATGTCGCAAGAAAGCAAATTGTTTACCAGAGACTCAGAAAAGCAGAAAAAGCCATCATCTAACGAAATTAACCAAACGAGATGCATAGTAGCAGCTAATACACAGTCGTTTTAGAAAGAAACAGAACCTTTTCAAAGAGTAGAGACGGGAAATTCATATTCATAGAACACGTTCATTCCTCAGAAATGATTAGAATTTTTCTCCTCTTGCTTTCTATATTAATTGGCGAATCCAAGATCTTGGTTTGGGGAGGGGGGGGGGGGCGCTGAGCTCGTAGGAAGTTCGTTTGGTTGGCCATGGTCCGCTACTGCTTTTATAATTATGATGGGTAGTGTTTGTCCGTCTATGAACCAAATAATATTCGATATTTCTCACCAGACGCCTTTCCTTTTAACATTAAGACATTGTTAGTGGTCTAATCAGAGATCTATACTTTTTGTTTATTTAATTTTTTATCGAGATAAGTTCGTTAGTAAAACATGAGGCCTACTGTGGAAATTTAAGTCCTTTCTGCGTCACTACTTTTTGCACTGATTTCCATTTCAGTGTTGCGTTGTCCATAATTACGTGTTTCACAGATCAGAGGTTTTTGATTTGATTGTGACTGAATCTGTAGTGTGTGTTTGTTGTAATTTTGCCAACGCGCAATTGTGAATTTCTTCTTTTTTTATATAATGCTTTTGAGAGGTTCAGGGATGGACCGTAGCAACAGAGAAATATCAATTTAGAAAGGGCCGTTTATTCACTCCTTAACACGTTCAAAGAAATACAACCAATGAACATATATCAGTATCACGTAAATTATTTACGAACATGGACACACTTAGACATTTAACTGAACGGATGAGACCAATAATTTCAAGTAACTCATCCAAGCGACTAACATTACTTAAGAACTTTTAATTAAACAGTTTCACAGGGGTGAAGGTCTTTACTCTCGTACCTCACGAAATCCAGTTAAAATATCTTTGATTCTAAAAGGACGGTAACACCAGCGTATCGCTTTGAATTTGAAGGTCACAATCTTAACCTTAATACCATAGTCCTTAATACATAAGGTAACACGTTATAAACAGATACAAGAACCATTGCACCTGAGACTAACTTGATCAACAACAAAAAATGAAACGGCCAAGTGCCATTTTGGGCAACTTAACGGACTGTCTAACGTAATTCAAGCCCAAATTACTGATGCCTTTGAATTAAATGCAGTCAATTACGTTCATTTAAGCAGATTAAGTACCAATCGGATTCGTGAGATACGGCCATTTAATCAACTAGCCAGAACAAGGTGCCAAAAGAATTAATAAAATTAATAGTACGTGGAAATTATCATTTACTAGAAGGCACAGAACTGGCTAATGAAAGGGTATTCACAGTGGTACAAATGGTTAACACGTTAATATCACCGCAACTAACATAGGAACTGCCAAGGACACAGGGTGTGAGTTGCCCATTCCCCACTCGGAAACTTCAGTCCCTCAGGTAGGGACTTTACAATAACTGAAATTCACTTGCCGAAAATACATTCGTCAACGGGGCACACGAAAGGAAAAAGAAATAAAATAAACAGTAAGGGTTCCCCCAATTTGTGAAATCATTCAAATTCAGTAAATTGATTGATAATGCACCCTACAACATGAGGGTTAGAAATTAAATAAATAACAACAATTGCACCGGTGAGGTGACACCAAACATACAAGACACGGCCAAACGAAAGACATGGAAGGCAACCTCCGGGGGCCAGTTACAATTCCGAAAAATCGACACACACACGCCAACACGAACAAACAGGGGTTGTAAATCACAGGGTGGCACAACTAGGCATGTAATCACCTACCAATTAACTTACGATACGCACCCGAAAGGAACGGGGAAAGGGGTGTCGGGAAATACACCAACAGCAACTAGATAGGTGGAAGAGCCAGATAGACAACTACACGTTTGGACGGAGGAACTACAAGGCGACACGTCGTAAGTACTAGGTAATGGAGCACTCACACAGCTTTCCACAAGAAACCAGTACGAACAGTGACGGAGAGACGATGGTAGACTTGCGGAGCAGTTACAATCCGGTCTTACAAGCCCGCCATGTCTACCAGGAAAAAATCTGGGCCGCAGTCCTCGTACTGCAACAACGCAGAAGGTGGAGAGATGCGCCGGCTTCGGAGAGTGCCGCACTACTGCCCCGCGGCGCTCATGATCTCAAGTGGCTCCACCACACGGCAGTTCCGTACACCGACCGCGACAGCCGCCTCGAGGTACCTCCGTTGACCCGCAATCCACCACTGCCCTCACCGCGGAGCGCATGTCCCTTTAAGGACCGCACCAGAGAAGGATCGTAGTGAGGAACAGAAGAAATTAATCGCAGCGATATGACAATCGATGAAAGTAAATAGAAAGATAAACAAAATAGAGGGGGTACGTAACAACTAATTAAAGAAGAAGGGTAAGGGAGAAATGATACGACGTTGAGCCGGAACGGCTCAACCTCCCCCTCTCAAGATGGAACCCGGAAGTGGACAAGATACGCTGTGGACGAGGCAGGCTGGCGAGATTTTACTTGATTAAGGTGGACCTTAAAAGTCTTACCCGAGGCCAATTCGCGAACTAACAAATTAACCGGTTCAAGCTGCTTCAGGAGACTCAGGGCCCCAAATATTTATGAGGCTTATCTCTGGACCTGTTTAGTCTGCTCCTGCCGTGGAAGTTAAGGATGGAGACGGTATACCCGGCTTACCAGAAAAGGCTTTACGGCCGGAATTATACCTAACAACTTAGCAGCGATGAGATAAGGCGATGATCGCCCGTGCTCTTATCCAATTTTCTTTAATTATTTCAGGAGTGATCGTGGTGGGTAAAAGATCTTGGATGGCCCACAAGTTGGACAAAGGGGAGTTGATACTGTAGGAAAACAAGGGAAGCCGGGGTCGATTTCAGAGCTTCATGATGGACTGAGTTGAAAGCTAAGTTCAACCATGGCAAACTTGAGTACAACTTGTTGGGACTATTGTGACGATGTACGAGGCGCGCCCAGAAAGTAAATTCCGTTTGGTAATAAAATGAAATTGTACACAGATACAGAAGAAATTTTTATTGCACAAAATTCTACAACTCTTAAACTACTTTTCCACGTACCTGCCGAAATTTTGTAGGCACTTGTCATAGCGTGCCACAAGTTTTTGCATTCATCCTTCACAGAAGATTGCCACCTGTGTATTCAACCATGTGGTAACATCTCTTTATCATCGTTGAATTGTTGAACAACTAGGACAGATTTTAGGTGTAAGAAGAGATGAAAGTCGCTAGGACAGAGGTCCGAGCTGTATGGAGGATGATCAAACAGGTCCTATTGAAATTTCCGTAAGAATTGTTTGGTCACATTCGGTGTGTGAGGTCAGGCATTATCTGAAAAAAAAAAGAAAAATCTTTTGATAGTAATCCTCTTCTTACACCTAAAATCTGTCCTTGGTGTACAACACTTCAACGATGATGATGAGCTGAAAGAACATGTTACCTCATGGTTGAATACACAGGCGGCAACGTTCTATGAAATAGGCGCACAAAACCTTGTGCCATGCTATGGCAATTGCCTGCAAAATTTCGGAAGCTATGTAGAAAAGTAATTTAACAGTTGTATATTTTTATACAATCAATATTTTTTCTGTATCTGTACCCGTTCGTTTTATAAAACCAAACGGAACTTACTTTCTGGACGCGCCTCGTATAATTAGGACAGCCTTCAGATTCTGGTTGACTCAGTAAAGGAGCCCTGTGGTTAATAGGGGGTCGTGGTAATATGCTTCACCGCATTAGAGGCACAGAAAGCCCGAAAACAGTCTGAAGTAAATGCGGGGGCGTTGCCACCGACGATTTGTTTAGGCGATGCAAAAATACTAAATATCTTGGTAACCTGAGTAATAGAAGTGGAGGCATTGACATTTCGCGTAGGAAAAGCCAGAGAAAACGTGAAAAGGCATCGATAGCAACCAGAATGTAACAATTGTTATTCCGGGTAGTCGGTAGGGGTCCAAGGTAGCTGATGAATATTTTTTCCATAGGATGCATTTCGCGGTCGGAATCTAATAAACCGAGACGTGCAGCCGAACTCGGTTTGGCTTTATTACAGCCAGTACAGTTTTTGACCATGTTTTCGACATCGCAATTCATGTTAGGCCATACTAATTTCTCTTTTATTTTATGTACGGTCTTGCGGAAACCCAAGTGTCCACCCAATAAGGAATTATGAAAATACTGAAAAATAGGCTTAACCAACTTTTTAGGAACACAAATCTTAGGTTCACCACGCTGACCAATTTAAAAAAAAAAATGAATGCCATTCTTAATTAAATACGCCGGAACATTACTCCTTTACGGATATCACGGATAATACCACCCATATGCGGGTCCACGTACTGATCAGTACCTATATCCGTGAACAACTGAGGTATAAGCCCCAAATATTGCGCAAATCAAAGAAGACTCATCAACTTGAAGTTGGTCGTTACGTGGAGGCTCTTCGAACATTCGGGTAAGGGTGTCGGCAAGTAAGTTATCGACTCCTAATGTGTTTGACATTGAACTTGAATGTTGAAATACTGGTTGCATACCTCGCGATGCGGTCGGTTTTCCGGGGTCGGGCTATAACCCAATAAAGGGCTTGGTTGTAGTTCTCGAGCTCGAATTCTCTATGTTCAAGATAAAATCTGAACTTTTCGAGAGCAAATAAGACCGCTAAGGCCTCGCACTCATAGACCGAAAATTTCCTCTCTGCGTCAGTTAGCTGACGGGATGCGTAGGCCAACGGCTGTCTGTGGTCATCAGTTTCTTGTAAAAGTACAGCCGAAATGCCGGTATTCGAAGCGTCGGCTTGAACCACAAAACGACGCTAAAAATCTGGCACTCCCTAAACCGGGGGATTAGTAATGGTGTTTTTAATGGCGAGGAACGCTTGTTCTTGTTCGGGCCCCCAATTGAAGGGAGCTCCCTTTTTTCTTAATTTATTAAAGGGCTGCTAACTCCGCGAAATTAGGACCAAAATGCTTAAAATAGTTGGCCATGCCTACGAAACTGGCAATTCCTTTCTTATCTTTAGCAGCTCCCGCAAAACTTTGGGTCGTTCTTGGTCGATTCGAATACTCTGGCCGGAGACTAAGTGTCCCAAAAAGAGGAAACTTGGTTACGAGCTATAGTAAGTTTAGACGGTTTGACTGTCAGCCCAGCCTCTTGCAATTTGTTCAAGACAAGTCAACATATGTTGTAGGTGCTCATCATATGATTTACTATAAACGACTGAGTCATCCAAATAGTTGAAGACATGATCCCTAAGAATGTAATCCAAAAGATGAGACAAAACGGCGGCTCCTGTCGCGAGACCGAAGGGGACATGATTGAACTCAGAGGTTCCAATCGGTGCAAAATGGTGTGACATGTTTACACTGCTCCGTGAGAGGTATCTGATAGTATGCTTGGTTAAAGTCCAAGACAGTGAACCACTTAGCTCCAGAGAACCAAGTGAATAATTTGTGTAAATCTGGCAATGGCACCGATTCAAGGATAACTTTCTTATTAAGACTCATAGTCCACAACAGGACGAAAATCTTTCCCCTGATCTTTAGGAACTAAGAATATAGGTGAAGCGTATGGAGATATGGATGGTCTTATGACTTCCTGCTGTAACATCTTGTCGATTGTAGCCTTAAGTATTTTCATCTTTGGGGGTGAAAGGCGATATGGTGACTGCACCAAAGGTATGTCATCGATCAATCTAATATGGCACTGGAGAACATTAGTAGTACCTAATTTGTCGGAAAACAGATTAGGGAATCTGTTTAAGAGGTCAAATAATTGAGAAGATTGATTAGGTTCAAGATGAGACAATTGAAGTTGTGATTCGGGGCAATGCATGGTGGTAAGCTGGTGCCCGCGACTATATTCACAAAAGGCAATCTTCTGGTCAGGAGCAAAATGGAAGTGAAATGAACGCCGTGACAGATCGATGACCAAACCAGTGTTAATAACGAAGTCAGTACCCAGGAGTAAGGAAACCGGTAGGTCACGGACCAAAGCGAAAGTGCATGGCCAAGAAAAGTTGAGAATTGACAAACTTCTCTTAACAAAAGCCTGAAAAGGCAACTCTTGCCCATTAGCCATCCTACATCTCTGATAAAGTTTATTAACAATGGAACATTTAAGAAGATGTCTATATCCAAGAAACCACTGATCATTTAAAAGGCATAAGGAACTATCCTAATCAAGAAGAGCACACACGGGTTCTTTTCCCACATGACAACAGATGAATGGTAAGGAAGGTGTAGAAGCACTTTTTGTTACAGAACCTTTCGCCTTTTGTGAGGGTGTTTCCTCCTACTATTGAGAGGCCGTTTGACGTGCCTAGGAAACTTATAAAAAGGGCATTGTTTAACAAGGTGGCTAGCAGACTTGCACCTAAAACAACGAGCAATATTAGGGCTGGTCATTAGATATCAAGGTGCGTTGGATGATTGAACAGAAGTGTTTTTGATGTAACTATCGTTTCTTTGGTAGGCGCAAGCATCGCCTTTCTTGTCCTGGCCTCATCTGTTGAATGACGACTGCTTAGGAATCGGACATTGTTTAACAAAATGATGCTCTGATCCACACCTGTAACATCTATTTCCCTTCGGACAGTGTACCTGGTTCCTAGAAACTTCGGAAAAGTTCGGCCCCTGGTTAAGGTCTAAACGTTGACGTTGTTCATCAGTGAACGATATCTTTGTTAATTCATTAGCCTGAGTCATGAGTTGATTCCAAGATGTGGGTCGGCCTACCACCAAAAACTGGTTCCGGTAATTACGACACATAGCACAACCGATGCGAGTAATCACCTGTGCTTCAGGAATATCAGGCTGCAGAGCGCGGTACGTCAGTCTATGTAAATATTGGAGTAAAGGTTCTTTCGTTCCCTGCAGTCTCCATAAATATTCATTTTCCAAATACCTGTATACGCCAAATGGTACTTCACCTTGTACTAATTGGCGGCGGAAGGCCGAGATTTGATCAGATCTAAGCGCCTGGGATAACAGAACACGCAAATGCCTAGTCGCTAAAGGGTACAACAGAGTGAGAACGACACTCGATGATACTCGCAAGTTTGAATATGATCCTCTAAATCCACTAACAACCACAACAAATCTTTAATAGTTGTCTCATCGTGTAAGGACAACTGTGTGATATATCTCAATAAATACAATACGGGATTCGGTAGGTTGGCAAACTTCATTGACATTGTAAAATGTAAACTTTCACGGCCGGGTCAAAATTACTAAAATTTTCCGGGCTGTTATACCGTGGTCTAGTGGATTTATTATTAAAACCCAACGTTTCGTCCTCGACTGCGGAGGACATTGTCAAGGGGGATCGTGGCACTTTCGATGTCCGATTCATACCCTGGCTCACTACTGACTGAAGCCAAATTCCGTTTACAAGGGCTCGCGCGCAGTGGTGACGTCAGATGTTTTTGACATGCGCGCGCAATTCGTCGTTGCCGATGCATCCGTCCGTTAATGTCGTCCCATGGTGGAAGACTGTTACATTTCTTCTTCAAAACCGGAATCCAGATATCATTTAGTTTCACGCCCTCCTCCATCCTATTGAAATTATTGGGGTGTTTTACAATTTCTATAGCATCTCTATACAGTCTTTCGTGGTACCCATTTGTGGCTGCTAAAACCTGAGTTTTATCAAATTGAATAAGGTGGTCCCCTGGTTGAAAACCATGTTCAGCAACAGCTGATCTGTCAATCTCTCCCCTTCTACAGTTCCCCTTGTGCTCATCTAGTCGTTTTTTGACAGTTCTTTTTGTGGTACTCATGTATACGTCCCCACAGCTACACGGAATCCTATAAATTCCTGCTTTTTCCAGCGGTTTGCGAGCATCCTTTGCCGATTTCAGGTGATCCTGTATCTTCCGAGTAGGTTTGTAAATGACACAACTGCGTGGTCATCAGTCCGTAGTTTACAAACCATTTAAACTAAGGTAAACTAACCTAAGGACAACACAAACACCCATGCCCGAGGGGGTACTCGAACTCCCGACGGCGAACGGCAGCGCGCACCGCAGCACGGCGCCCCAATATGCACGCTCAATCACATATATTCACATGTTTGTTAAGCTTACGGGACTTAACTGCGGGGTCATAAGTCCCTAAACTACTTATAAACTAACATATACTAAAGAGAACACAAACCCATGCCCGATTGAGGTTTCGAACCTCCTACGAGGGAGGTCGCACGATGCGTAACGTGGCGCTCCAGACCGCTCGGCTACTCCTGCGCGGCGCACGGTCAATCCGTCACTGCAAACTTACGGTTGTGCTTAATCTTCTCTTCAATTGTGTGAAAGAGTTCATCATTAACCACAGACGGGCGTCCGCTTCGTTCTTCATCGAGCAGTGATCACGTCCATCATTGAACAGTCTGGCCCAACTTCTAACCATTGAATCGTTCATGGCATTTTGTCTGTAAATCTCGCAGATTTGCCGATGAATTTCCTTTGGTTTAACTTTCTCTGCATTTAGAAAATGCATCACAGATCTGATTTCACACACAGCGACATTTTCAATTACGGCTGACATTATAAAGAAGCACTACAAAGCACACATCGGCAGCAGCGATCTGAAAATGGCGTACATCTCTTCTTGAGTCAGAGCTACTGCTGCGCATGCTCGGAACTGCGATCGTAGCGCTGCCGCGGGTAGAAATAGAAATTGAACTTATTTTTTGGACGACCCGTGTGAATAAGTTACAATAATATTGAAATACTGGGTGATAAATGTTTCCGTGTGAAGAGAGGGTGTTGGTAATGCAACTAATGTGTGTGTGTGGGGGGGGGGGAGGAGGGAATTGAGAGTTGTGTTTCTAGTCGAATCTAGTATCTGTAGACTTGTATCATCACAGATTACTGAAGATGTTTCATTGTCATTGAATGAAACGCGTGTGGTGAGAAAAATCGCATTCTGTTTTTAGTTGCATAGACGCACAAACACTGCCCACAATAATTATAGGAATTTCGAACCTCAAAGGACGTCAAAATAAATAAAAAGAGAGAGTTTGCTGGATATCCTGATCCATGCTTGGTTATGGCGTTTCCGAAAGAGCTAATATCATAAGGTTTTCGTCATGCTCTAGGAGAGGGGGGTCTGCAGCTCCATAGCTTCCACCCATGGATTCGGCACTAGTCTAGTAGGCACAGAGTTGCTGATTCTTCATGAGAACTAGTTGCATGCGTGATGGCATCGAGCATATAATGGCGTCGTGTGATCATTCTGTGCTGCATTTACCTGGCTCCCACGTTCACCCTGATGGTTGTCATTAGGTCTCAGCACTACACCCATCATTCCACCATATCCCACACATTCTCTATTGGCGACAAGTCTAGCGATCTGGTAGGCCATGGCTGACTGACATGCTGTAACTCCAAGAAGGCGCGTGCTCCTGCAGCGACATGCTGTCGTGCATTGTCTTGCTGAAAATTGCTTCTGTGGTGTGGAAAGCGTACGGCTGTGGGTCAGTCACGCAGGTCCATCTGGTCACGGCGCCCTGGGCGCGCAGCATATGTGAATTGACGGTATGCCCAACAGCAGACCTTTCTGCCTCTACTTGGTGCTGCATGACTGGTGTGAAAGCAGTCACCCCGATGCCACCCGCAGCGGACTAAAATCATTTTAAAACGGCACCTGAATTCGTCTGTAAACACTAATTGAGGCCATTCCTGTGACCAGTGACATTGGGCCCTAGGTATAAGAAGGAGCACATGCTCCAGAGAAGATTCTCAGAGCAAAAGGACGTTCTGTGAGTAAATATTCTAAGCTGGTGGGTGGAACAACGGCTGGCTGAAATTATGATCTAAGTATATTAAAAATTTATCAAAGCTGACAGCCGTAACAATAATGATTTTATTGACTGGCAACCATTTTCAGCACCTCATTAGTGCCATCTTCAGGCCCTAAATAAATAGAACAAATAATCAGCAGTCAAATCTTTCAAACCCATTACATCATACAAAAAGTGAAGAACAAGCAAAAACAAAGACAGACATAGATAGCCATGAAATAATATAGCAGCCTAATGATGGCATACAATAAATACAAGAATTTACTTAAAGGGACCTGGAAGTGAACCGGCTGCATTTTCATACCTTGCTTTCGGTGCACATTACTCTTGATCTCTTGATCTACAATGCAGAGGACATTGACTCAAGCTGTAATAGGAAATTTATTAAAATATGCCGCGGTGGAGTAGCCGATCGGTCTAAAGCGACTCGCTGCGGAGCGCGCGGTTGCTCGCCGTGGAGGTTCGAGTCCTCCCTGGGTGTGTGTGTTTGTCCTTAGTTTAGTTTACCTACGTTTATGTAGTTTGCAAGCTACGGACTGATGACCACGAAGTTTGGTCCGACAGATTTACAAATATTTGAACATTTTTTATTAAAATATCTGTTGTAATTTAAGAATTACAATATTTTGCCTAATAGATATTTTTATAATACACGTTCGCGTTCTTGAACCATTCTCTAGTACCTCGTCAGTGTAATTATAGACTGTGGCAGGATGGTGTCAACATTCGGAGGAATACATTATGCCTCTTGTTTTGTAGTCTGGAGTACATCTGAGAAAACACAAAAACCCTTCTTACACTTCATTACTATTTTGTCTAAAAAATACCGTTAAAATTATATTCAGATTAACAAACGTAGATCATTTCTTCAATGTATTAGACAAAATACAAAGATACAGTTGCCGCGCGGGAGTAGCCGAGCGGTTTCGAGCGCCACGTTGCGGATCGCGCGGCCTCCCGCGTCGGAGGTTCGAATCCTCCCTCGGGCATGGATGTTTGTGCTGTCTTTAGTATAAACTTGTTCATAAGTATTTTGTAAGTTTAGGGACTGGTGACCCCGCAGTTAAGTCCCATAAGCTTTGCAAACATTTGAACACTTTGGGAGAAATTTGGTGAACATAGCTAAAGCCATTATGAATATATATATATAATGTTCCAGATCGCTGACGATCTATTGCAGTCAGAGTAGCTATCATATTATTTCCTGATTGGATGTCTAATTTGTCTATTACTTTTGTCCTGCTAATTACGCCATCATTGAAACAGAAAACAGCATTTATTCAAATGTTCAAATGTTTGTAACGTCTAATGGAGCTGACTGCGGGGTCATCAGTCCCTAATTTTACAAACTATTTATGCACTACCTTATACTAAAGACGACACAAACATCCATGCCCGAGGGAGGATTCGAACCCCAGACGGCACATGGCCTCGCGCACCGCAACATGGCGCTCCAGTACGCGTGGCTAATCAGCCGCGGCCAGCATTCATTACATCTATTTTGAGTACTTTTCATCCAAGAAACACTGTTTTCGGTACTCGTTGCCACACTCAGCTGGTGAAACTCTTATTAGGATTTTGTGTACGGCCATGTACACATTTGCTAAGTAACTTTTTATCTAGTAAGACTATATAATTAATTACGACCAGCCACTCAGCTAGCGATGCCAGCCTATCGGTGTGATGTGAGATGGACGTGTTGTGAGGCCTTGTATCTAGATGGTGTTGTTGTGGTGCGCCTCTGATGTCATCGCGGCAGCTGACTTGTTAAATTACATAAACGACGTAACTTCTGTGGGAAATTCTGTTGATTGCCATATATTCCAATTTTTATTTATTTCTAAATATTTTATTTTTATTTTTAATAATTAATACAAAAAACTAAGCTATGAAACGAAACCAGCACCCCATTAAAAATGGAATGGAGATGATAGGTACCAAACTGCATTGCCAATTGGAATGAACAAGAAAGAATGGTATGTGGACCAAATACCAAGCCTGAACGAATCAATGTGCTGAAACTGGTTGCCAGATAATAACATCATTATTGTTACAGCTGTTTGTTCATTTTTTGTAATTATGTTGATTATATGTTCTCTGAGAAAGTTGGCAATTTCGTATGACTAAGAAATTTCATTATTGCTAGCTGCCCGCCTTCTTTAGTAAGTGCTCCGTCCGGCACAGAACAGCTGTTGAAATGTGTATTTCTTGAAACCAGCAGCTACGTGTTCAGAAAGAACTGTACTATGTTTAGATATCAGTTTGTTATGCAACAGCACATTATTGAGACTAAGTATGGACTTTTTACGAAAATGGATTCTTCTGATGATGTTACAAACTTTTCGTCATCCGATAAACTTTTTTGTTATTGAAGTTGCGTTAGCACAATTTGCGAACGAAATGTTAAGAATGCATCACATTTTCATCCGTTTTAACATGGAACACTGTCGGATCTTTAAACACGCGAGATACGTTTTGTTAAATATGACACCCAATAGCCTGCTCATAAGCGATAGGCTATGCGATTTTTTGCAAGAAACAAGACTGCTAGATATGTAATTAACCAGTTATTAATTTTCCTGTCGTGTCTACTTACTTCTAACATAAGAGAAGTTACGATTACGAAGTCAGTTATTGGATCTTAATTACTCCAACCGGTTTGGGTAGAATGAACAAGAGCAGTACGAAACACAATATTTCAGTACCCGGCATTGGAGCAATATTTATTTTGCGTTACGGACTGTGAAGTCCTGGGATGAACCTTATTTGGAACTCACGTCATAAGGACTTAGTAATAAACCCTATTTAATAACAAACAATTTTATTTTTCTGTATAGCTGTTTACAACTGTAAATATCCACTCCAAACAAACGGGTAAAACACGCAACTGAATCTACTTGTGTTTCATTTCCATGTCTGTAATGAAAAAATTGCTCACTCTCGCCACTATATTAGATGCTTCGAGTGTCACACTATTTTCGTGAAGGGGTCGGCTCGTCAGCAAAATGTTTTTATTTGCATAAACTGTTTAGTTCCTCTGGTATTTTTTCATAGTGCTTACGTATAAACGATTTTTTTTATTCTGTACTTGTTGTAGTGTTCAGTCCGGAGACTGGTTTGATGCAACTCTCCACCCTACTCTATCCTGATTGATTTGATTTGATTCTTTCAGGGAAGCCAGAACAGTCTTGGTCTAACCCGCCACTGCCCGCACCGAAACTAAGTTTATTGTGCGGTATCGCTCCCTGAATGTCTAGTAAAGCCAACCAATGCCCTTGAACAGTGCAAGGAGTCCCTTTACCAGTTCTTTATTAGACACAATTTCTTCGGGTCTGGTTGTCCCAAATGTTCTGTGCCTTTTACTCTCCAATGCAATGCATTCGAAGATCAGATGTGATTCAGTTTCATCACCGTCATCACAGATCCTACATTTAGGGTCCTCTTCTGTTATTCCCATTGTGTGTAGGTGTTTTTTGAAATTCCCATGGCCTGTCAGCAATCCAACCATGAGTCTAATCTCTCTTCTGTTCAGATCCAGGATTGCAGAGCTTCTTTTAAAACAAGGCTTTGGCATCATTACCTTGCCATGTTTTTGTTGATGGACTTTGGTCCAATATTCTACGTGCTGTCTTCTGAGCCAGTTACGTAGCTCCAATTTAATCATTGCCTTGGTGATTGTCAGGACAGGTTCCGGTCCAATAAATGGAGCCTCTGCCCCCATCCAGGCTAATCTGTCGGCATGTTCGTTGCCACTGATCCCCGAGTGGCCAGGGACCCACAATAGGTTTACTCTATTGCTTTCCCCTAGCTCCACCAGAACCCTGTGACATTCTGCAACAATTTTAGACCTTGTTGTAGGAGCTGCCAGTGATCTCAGGGCTGCCTGGCTCTCTGAATAGATATAGATACTACGATCTTTGTAGCACTTACGCAAATTCTCCTCCACACATGCCCTGATGGCAGTGATTTCGGCCTGGAATACTGAGGCCAGTTTCCCTAGAGAGATGACGCCCTCCAGTCTTGGCTGCACCCCGTATACCCCGGCCCCAACGCCTTGGTCTGATTTCGACCCGTCAGTGAACCAGACAATATCCCCCGTACGGTGTCGAACTATTTTCTCCCACTGCTCCCTACTTCCAATTGTTATACTGAAAGGCTTGTTGAAGCAGTATGTGGTTATAATATAGTCGGTTGGCATTTCCCCAACCTTTCCTATATTTACCTCACTCACTATTTTAGTGTGTGATTCTGGATATCCCAAAGAGTTCCAGTTGTTGACAGATTTGAGTCTGTAGGCACCAGCTGCCGCCTCCATCTTGACCCAAAGGTGTAATGAGGGCATATCCAGCATGGTTTCCATCCCAGCAGTTGGTGTGCTGCTAATTCCACCTGTTATGGCTAAGCAGGCTAGTCTCTGCACTTTACCAAGCTCCTTAGCAGCAACCTGCTTTTCTACCTTCTTCCACCACACGACCGCCCCATAGGTGATCCTGGGTCTAATCACTGTGGTGTATATCCAGTGCATACCCTTGGTGCTCAGACCCCAATTTTTGCCACAAGCTCTCCTGGTACTTACTAAAGTACCTTTTGCCTTGGAGCAAATATTCCTAATTTGAGGGGTCCATGTCAGTTTCTCATCTAGGGTAACCCCTAGATATTTCACTGTCCCCTTCACAGGTAGCGCTTCATTGAAAAACTTTAGATTCCAACTTGAGTGTTGGATATGTTTCCTTGTGAATGGTACAACAACAGTCTTCTTAGGACTAACCCCCAGATCCTGTTTTCTGCACCAGTCTTGCACAATGTCCAAGGCACCTTGTGCCATATTCTTCACTGTGTCAGCAAATTTGCCAAGTATTACTATGACAAGATCGTCTGCGTATCCTTGGCAAAAGTACTGCCTAGAGTTTAATTCTCCAGTGAGATCATTCACTACTAGATTCCACAATAAAGGGGAAAGAACTCCTCCTTGTGGGCAACCCCTAGTGGTGTTGATTGCCATTTTTTCATTAATCATGGAAGCATCTACCTTTCTCCCACTGAGCATGGCCCTAGTCCACCTACATATAGTGGTGCCTAGGTCATGCACCTATGCTGCCCTAACCATGGAATCGAAGGTCGTGTTGCTAAAAGCCCCCTCAGTGTCCAGGAAGATTCAGAGGGCTATTTCTTGAAAACGTAGTGCTTTCTCCACCTTCCCAACAAGTTGGTGGAGAGCTGTCTCACATGATTTACCTGGCTGATATGCATGTTGGTTTGAATGTAGAGGAACTCTACTTAATCTCCTTTCTCCAACATGCACATTAACCAGCTTTTCCAATGTCTTAAGAATGAAGGAGGACAGGCTGATTGGTCTCATATCCTTGGCCTTGGTATGATCAATTCTCCCTGGCTTTGGAATGAAGACAACCTTCACTGCCCTCCAGGCATTTGGAATGATTCCTGCTGCTAGGCTAACCCTGAATAACCTGCATAGGAATCTAATAAGATTTTCTCCCACTTGTTGCAGGAGAGCTGGAAAGATTCCATCGGGGCCAGGTGACTTGAACGGTTGAAATGTTCCCACCGCCCATCAGACCTTACTGAAATCGAAACACTCCTTGGCCGGATCCCAGTCCTCTTTGCGAATACCTGAGAACCGTTGTCTCTCAGGAATCACATTCTGGTCTGAGTATTCCCCCCGAGTATATTGAGGAAAGTGAGTCTTGAGGAGCAGATCCAGCGTTTCATGTGCTGTCTTTGTATACTCCCCATCCTCCTTCCTCAATGTTCCTCCTGGATTAGTTGGTACTCTAGTGAGGATTTTATGAAGTCTCGCTTGAGCAGCCGTGCCCTCCACTTCCTCACAGAATACCTTCCAGGATCCCTCCTTTGCCCGTCTGATGGCAAGGTTGTAATTGACAAGGGCCTCACGATACTTTGCCCATTGTCCTTTGCGCCTCGCAAGGTTAAACAGTCTTTGTACCTGTTTCCTTTGCATTTCCAGGTTATTATTCCACCAAGGCACACTCCTATTTGTGCACTTCTTAGTGATTGAGCAGTTGTCCTGGTATGAGGTCACTATAGCAGAGGTTACGACCTCTGCTACTTCCTCAAACTCTGCTGTATTCCTTATCGAAGTTTTAATTTCCGATAGGCTGAAGTCCAGGTCTCTCCTATATGTCTCCCAGTCCGTTTTCCTGGGATTCCTATAGGCCATGGTCTGTCTGGTTCCCATTTCAACCTTGAATTTAGTATAAATGTGATCTGATGAGGATGGCTCCAGGACCACATGCCACTGTTTGACGTAACTTCCCATCATCATGGAACCAAAAGTTATGTCAATTACTTCTTCCCTTCTACTATTGTAGTGTATTGTATTGTAATGTAGGTTCATCACCTCTATTCAGGATCTCCAAGTTGTTAGATAGGAGAAATTCAAGAAGGTGCTCACCTCTACTGTTGGTGTCCTTGCTGCCCCACGATAGATTGTGGGCATTGGCATCACATCCCACCAACAGTTCGTCATCTTGCCGATGGCAGGCTTCCGTCAGTCTCCTCACTTCCAAAGGAGGAGGAGAGCTGTCTTCATAAGGAAGGTATGCCGAGGCCAAAACAATTTCCTTCTCGATGCCTTCCTAACATTGCTGCATCCTGATGGTCACCAAGTCCCTGGAACAAAAATCCATCATTGGTATGAAAGGTATTCCATTTCTAACATAAATGCATGTTCTGGAGTTTTTTAGATTTCTAGCATAAATCAGCTTACCTCCAGTACCACCGAGGCCCGATACACCCCCTTTGTATAAATAGGGTTCTTGTATCAGGGCCACGTCCACCTCCTGTCTCCCCAGGTGACGGCTCAGGGCAGCAGTGGCCCCTTTACTGAGCTGCAGGTTTATCTGCAGCACTTCCAGTCCCCATCTTGCTGCCATTATTGCCTTTAAGGTCTTTGATTACCCTGACGGCGACCTGCGAGAACCCTAAAAACAGTTTCAGGCCTTGCTCTCGCATTGCCTTCAGGGACTTCTCTCCGACCTCCACCACCAGGGTTCGACCTTCTGGAACGACCTTTTGGTTAATTACCCTCCAATCCTCTGTCAAGACTTTTGGGTTCTGGACCCTTATTTTCTCGAACAGAGTCTTTGGAGGGACATCCTTAAGGATCTTTGGTACCCATTTTGATACCTTTGAGGTCTTCAGGAGTTCGGTTGCTGTCTTGACCAGCAGCTTCGCGTCCTCCCACGGGGATATAATGGGCACCTTTTCTTTAAGCCATTCTGCTGAGTGCTCCCCCTCACAGACAAAAATGAGGGCACCGCGATCTAGATAGACCCTCCTGAATTTGGGTCCTGGACCAGCGTCTCCCCCAATCTCTTCAAAGAGTACCATCTGCACGAGCTGTTCCTGCTGCGAGGTGATGCTCACCAGTGAGTATCCATCTTGGACAACCGCCATTCTAAAGACAGAGACTGCAGTACTATAGGTCTGTTTCCCTATTTCCTGCCTCAGCCTTTTAGGATCACGTTTGTCCAGAGAGGAGGGAGTCTTAGATTCCTCCCTAACCCTCTTGCCACCTGTCTTTGACGTCGAGTGAGTCTGTGTATCCCCTTCGACCTGAGGCAGTTTCTTTTTGGAGGTCTTGGGCTCAAGCCCTATTGATTCCCTCCACTTATGCTTAGGAAGCCATTCTTTTCCTTCCTTTTGCTTCTGTTCCTTGAGAAGTTTCCTCCTCTGAGCTCCAGACAAGGCTTTAATCCTAATCTGGTCCAACTTCTCTGTTACGATTCCCACTTCTTGCTCAGGTCTAGACCCTGATTCAGAAGTAGGAGTGCACTCCATCGGTCCTGATCCCGATGTCTGAGTATCTGAGGTCTCAGATTCCCCCTCAGATTCTTTTAAAATACTTTCTTTCTCCGTGTTCATCTTAGTCCCACGATATTTGGGGATTTATATGGTCCACACCACGATAACCCCGCGTGGTGCAAGGCTACTTACTCAGGGAGGTCGCCCGGTATCCCTGAGGCTCCGTTCGAGACACATCCACCCATGTGCCACGCACCCCTCGACACGGATCGCATCACACCTTGGGTTGGGAAACCCTATCCTGAACAAGCATCTCCTCATATGATCGGCAACTATCATTGAATGTGCTTACTGTATTCCTCCCTTGGTCTCCCTCTGCGATTTTAGCCCCATTCACGTCCCTTCCATGCTGTTTACGATTCCTTGATGTCTACGAATGTGCCCTACCAATTGATCCCTTCTTTTAGTCAAGGTATACTAGGAATTCCTTTTCTCCTCAATTCTGTTCAGTACCTCCTCATTAGTTACGCGTTCTACTCCCATAATCATCAGCATTATTCTGTAGCACACATTTCAAAAGCCTCTATCCTCTTTCTGTCCGAAATGTTTATCGTCCATGCTTCTCTCTCGTACAAGGAAACATTTCACACAAATACATTCAGAAAAGACTTCCTTACACTTAAATTAATATTCGATGTTATGAAATCTCTCTCTTTCAAAAACGCTTTTCTTCCCCTTGCCATTCTGCATTTTATATAATCTGTACTGTGAACATGACCCCCACATTCGATTGCGGGCACTGGACCCAGAATCATAGACGGGCCCTCCCCCCGTCTTTTTTCACTTTTGTGTGCAATAGTTTGTAATTGCAAGTTTATATCGTCATCGTGCTCTTTTTAGAATGTAGTTTTACTTCGGATAACAAGGAATAAATTTGATACGGTAAGCTTCATTTATAAAACACGAAGGGAGGGGAAGAATCAAAACTTGTGAAGCTTTAAAACAGAAGTTGAACTAAAGGCGCAGATGTATTTCAATAGAGCCATTATTAAATTTTATTCAGTACAAATCTCGAAGGAGCAACTTCAGCATACCTTTGAATTACTTTATCAGAAGTGAATAGTGAGGCATTTCGGAGAAGGGGATATTGATCCCCTTCATTCTCCCCCCCCCTCCCCCACCCTCTCCTGGCTACGGCACTGGGCCATAGTATGCCCTAGTTAAGCTTAATAGAAGACTTTTTCGTACTTCTGGCAGAAGATAAGGCCGAATTGCTGTACACACATGAAAATCTCGTCTTGACAGGAAGTTGGCGGAAAGAAATAAGCTGATACATCAATTCGTTTTCAAGCGACGCCAGAAGTAACGTCAAACTGCTGCGCCAACGGCATGACTTGAGAACGAATTCCTAAGCGGTATGATAACCAGAGTAAAACGGACAAAGGAACTAATTATATCAAAGCAAGACTTATTGGTCTTCAGGGAGTTATTGCGATCGTTATATGAATAAAATTCTTGAATATCCGTCTCCAGATCGCTTATATTTTCTAAAACATTACCGGTTTCGGGACAGCTGCCCATCTTCAGATCAAAATTTTGAAGTTACAGAGTAACCTGTCCTGTAATGAACGAATGTTCACAGTCGTTACTAATTATATCATGTTTTCATAGCTGCTACCTAGTCTACTTGGCATTTAATACTAGTAAGATCGCATGCAAGGTATTGTAACCTCTGACACCAAATTGACCCGATGCATTTCATTGCTTATACGGCCAGATTGTGAAAGATAATTCATTGTAACCATCATATGTACTTTTATCGATTTTTAACAGTGTAAGATCCTGATTGGAATGTTGATAATATGGAAATAACTAGCAACTCACCATAAAGATGATCGCTGAGCTGCCAACAAACTCATATTCACATTCCCACAACTTGTAAATTTTTGGCCATGAGGTTCGTCAGAAAAGATCACACTCACTCACACAATCAATCACTCAGGCATAACTCGGCCATACATGACCGCCATCCCCAGCTGCCCTACCGCAATCAAAAATGTTCAAATGTTTGTTAAGCTTATGGGACTTAACTACGGGGTCATCAGTCCCTAAACTTACAATCTACTTATGACCTACTTACGAACTAGGACGGCACAAATATCCATGCCCGAGGGGGGATTCGAACCCCC
Source organism: Locusta migratoria (assembly GCA_026315105.1). Lineage (NCBI taxonomy): Eukaryota > Metazoa > Arthropoda > Insecta > Orthoptera > Acrididae > Locusta > Locusta migratoria. The sequence continues at coordinate 338,874,621 of CM048749.1, forward strand.
GACCGTAGTGGCCGTGCTGACCGTGACTGGAGTGCCTCAGTCACCTCGGCCACCGCGGCCGGCACCGCAATCAGTGATGGAATGTATGGCACTGTTGTCGGATATTGAAACAACAAGGAGACAACAGTTGGCTTTATTTCACACACAGTATTAGAAGGAAACATTTCGAAAACACAGAGAAATGCTATGAGGGGCCAAATTGGCCCTCAGGGCCTTCCAGATGGTAATCTTAAAACTTAGGAATCTATTGGAAGTAGAACACACTAAAAGAGCGTGCACAATAGTTTGGTCACCTTAGTTAATACACACATACAATGCCAACCAATGGCAATAACTAAGAGCATAAATCAGAGTAATCGTTTAAGATAAGCGGTTTATCATCAGTATCTGCTACAATGACCTGTAGAATCTCTACAAAAATTTCGCTGGATGAAAAATATTCAACATGTTTTTTTCTAGTTTGTTTTTAAATTCATTAACTAAAAAATTAAATCATTTAGGGCCCTGGACCTATGGGTCCACCCAGCCCCACCCTTATGGGGGCCATGACTGCGATCATCATATATTATTTTGCTGGTCAAGTGAAAAATTTGTCTACCACATTTATTGTATTCTTAGGAACAGAAATTTTGTCATTTTTATTATAAACAAGAGTATACAATAGATGCCGTGTTTTATTCATAGACTAGACCGCTCGCTGGCGCTAGTGTCGCGTCCCCACACTGAACGTGGCAGAAGCCGCCATTTGCAGGGAAACAGGGCGTAAACGTGGTTCGTTCGCGTGCTGCTTTTAATTGTTGGTGCGCCACATGTCGATGTAGACTATGAACTTGCGGGCCCACATGGTTGCAATTATAATCATTTCTGCAGAAATCGTAGTGCACATGTCCTGTGAATATCAACTACCTACCTCTAGCCTTTCAATGTATTCTTTCTTTTTAATCACGGGTGCGTATCCACCAGTGGCGGACTAAGGCTGTTGGAGGCCGGGGGCGGCGGCGAAACGAAATGAGCCCCCGTCCACTTGGAAATATATTACTATAAAACAGTATCATTTGAGATCTGAAGTTCCCACAGGACGAGAGGCACGGAACAGTCTACAAAGAATTACTTTCGAGATTTGGAGGCCCCAGCAGAAAGAGATGCCAAGCGCACTAAAAAAAATAATAATAAATAAATAAAAACATTACTTTCGAGGCATTTGGAGCCCCCCCCCCCAAGACCGGAGACCCGGGGCGTCCGCCCCCTCCGACCCCTCCCCCTTAGTCCGCCATTGGTATCCACGACCCATGAGGCCGGTCCGCCCAGCGACACTGCAGTTGCTGTGCCACATTTTGTAAAGCGTAACGATCTCGTTTCCGGCGTTGCTGCAACCCACGTTCAATTTATTGCATTTGTGACCGACTATGGTCCGTGCGCTGCAGCAGCATGAAAAAGTACAAGTTACACTTTTTACAATTTAACCCGCATTTCAAGTGCTTTACCTTTAATGGAATAAATTGCCAAATGAGAGAAGGTTTAGCAATATGTTATTTCTCGCCTAGCATCTTGTCAGAAATTTACCTTGAGATTTCGGAAATTCGACATTTTCAAATACTGTATTCGCAATGGTATTAATGAGAGTACAGCTTTATTTATAGCAATCAAGAGACTTAATCAAATATTGAATTCGCAGAATATCAATCTTCGAACATGAGGGAAGAAGGAATTAACAAGTGTTTTGGACGGTCAGGAAAGCTGGTAGTGAATCCTGTGGATGCCTTGGGCAGATTTTGAAGAATGGGTCAATATAGGTGAAACGTTCAATGATATTTCAGAATTTAAGGTACAACGGCATAGGAATTATGGAAACAGGATCACATTTGTGGAAATGGAAAGAGTGGTCAATAGATTACAATGCAATAAAGCGGCTGGAGTAGATGAAATCAAGTCGGATCAAATATAGTGGAATGTCAGGTCTCAACTGGTTCCACTGAAATGGTGTAGGCGTCGGGACAAGTTCCGTCTGACTGGAAAGCAGTAATCACGTCAGTTGTCAAGTATGGAAACAGAAAAGATTTAACAACTACAGAGGTATCTCTTTAATTGGCATTGTGGGCAAAATATTCTTAGGTATTGTTGAAAGAAGGTGCGAGTGTTAGTTGAAGACAGGTTGAAAATCAATGAGGGTTTAGGCCTCTTAGAGATTGTCAGGATCAGGTCCTCAGCTTACGACAGATAATAGAGAAGTGGAGAGGAACTGGAAGCTATCGTCAGTTCTGCAAGATTATGGAAGGCAAACTTCTGCAGACAATTAAAGGTCTTTTCATTGACCGTCCTGGGTTAGGCTAGTTTCAAGGGTAATACAAGGCTGTAATCTGTTACTACTGTTGTTCATACTATTTATGGATCATATGTTGAAAACATTAGACTGACACGGCGACATTAATATAGGTGAAAACAAAATAAGCAGTCTCATATATGCAGTCAGTTGTGATGGCAGATTGGATTGAAAGGTTGCAATCTACTATTTCAGAGCTGGATAAGAGGTGTAAGGGCTATAATATGAAGATCAGCATATCCAAAACAAATGTAATTTGTGTGGGAAAGAGAATTAAACAGACTGAGTGCCATGTAGGAGAAACAAAGAACACGTTGACAGTTTTAAGTACCTAGAATGTATTTTCTCACAGGATGGCAATATAGTGAAACAACTTGAACTAAGTTGTAGCAAAGCTACTGCAGTAAATGCTCATCTAAGATTTCCTCTTTTCTGCAGGAAGGAAGTCAGTGCCAAGTCTATTTTAGCAGTGCACCTCTCTATATTTAGACCAAATTTATTGTATGGGAGTGAAAGCTGGGTGGATACAGCTTACCTTATTAACAAATTTAAGATTGCAGATATGAAAGTAGCAAGGATTATTGCAAGTAATAATAAAGGAGGCAGGAGGATGTACATAATGAAGAAATTAAAGGAAAAGCTGGGAATTAACACCATAGATGAAGCAGTTAGAGCGATATGGTGGGGTCTTGGGAGAAGCAAGGTTACCGAAGAGGGTCATGGTTTCGGCAGTAGAGGGTAAAAGGAGTCGAGGTAGACAAAAGGGGAGAGGATGATTTTGAAGTAAAAAGTTTAACATCAGACGAGACATCAATGTTAGCATTAAACAGGGGATCGTGGAGGAATTTTACTAGAGGGACTATGCTCTAGACCGAATGCTGAAAGGCACAATCGGTCTCACATGATGATGATGGTATAGCACTGAACTGATAAATCGAGAAAACTGAAAATATGTTGTTAGGAATTGATAATATATTATTTTGTAATGTCTATGTAAATAATTATTTTGTAATGTCTTTGTAAATATCTCTGGATTAATAATTGAATCTTTGATGTAGTTTTATCTTTGAAAATACAGAATGTAAACAGTGAATCTGTGTTATTATTCACGACGTACGCTACATAAAAAATTGGTGCCGAAACCCGGGAAGAGAACGCAAGAAAGGGAAAAATAACACAGACACAAGATTCAGTGATAATTATGTAAGCATACTGCACGCCGTATCAGAGTAATACGGAGCTGTGAATGAGGAATCACATCACGACTTCGACATCGTCTCAACAGCTGACTGAGATAAGTACAATGACTACTTATTTGTAGCCTTGCTTCACGGCGAGATATTATTGAAATAGCAAAGAATAGTAGAAGCCTCACAGAAATAAATATTGTTGTAACTTGAATACCATACGTAATAATCTCCGACAGCAGATAGGTATTGCAGTTGATGACGTCACACGCGCTGTCGATTGTTTGTTTGGCATTCACAACAGTATCGTAGTACGAAGTTATTAAAAGTAGCGTACGCAACGTGCGTTAATATTTTACGCAGTTCTTTGAGTGGTGCTATATTCACTGATTACTACGAAGTAAAGTAAATCTGTTCTGCTTCAGTTACGCATTCCATACATTGCGAAGTACCGTATAACATAGCCAAGATATCTGACGTCGAAACTGCTGACGCAAGCGCACGTTTGCATCATCTGAAAAGACGACGAACTAGAGAAAGAGCCAATATTACGCGGTTTATCAAAGAGATACAAGAATTTGCCGATTCTTCGTCCGTGGAGAACGTGAAGTACTGTAGGGAACGATTAAAGGAGACCTTAGATAAATTGATACGACTTGATGACGAAATTCACAGCCTTCTTGACGATAATGATTACGCCGCTGACATATCCAAATGCGATGAGTACATAGATACTGCCAAGCGTGTCCTCATACTAACTTCTGAAGAAATGGAGAAAAAATTGTCTAGAGCCATGTCGCATGTTTCAATTAACGACGCCCAACCTGCAGCAACAGTTGCCTCTGCTGCTCCAGTAACCACAGTTAAGCTTCCATCCATAACGCTTGAGTCATTCTCAGGAGATATAGAATCATGGGCGCGATTTTGGGAACAGTTTGAGCAATCAGTTGATAAGAACGCCTCATTGTCAACCGTTCACAAGCACATATTTTTGCGCGGTTATTTAGAAGGGGAACCAAAAAGTTTGGTGGAAGGTATCGCTGTGACAGCCGAAACATATGAGGAGACAAAGAAGATGCTTAAGGCTCGTTACGGTAACAAAGATAGAATTATACAGGCTCACTTGGATTATCTCGAAAGTATTAAGCCAATACAGTTTGTGACTCCAGATGTGCTTAACTCCACATTTATTGACTGCAATCGCCGTATTCAAGCTCTGCGTGCACTCGGAGAAGATGTAAATGCCTATGGCCGAGTGCTCGCACCGAAAATACTTAGAGCATTTCCACGCGACATGTGTCGGCGTTGGATAATACATGTTAAACGTGAAGGTCTGTCAGAGGGTGATATTCTTAAACTAATTGAATTTATAGGAGAAGAAGTAGAGGCAGCTCTCACCACAGAAAAGATCCGTTGCATGACGCCTACGTCTTCAAGTTACACCTCTACCGCGGCAGCTCTCCATGTTCGCACTAAATCCAAGCAACAGTTAACAAAGGTAACTAAACAACCGGTACCGTTCTGTGTTTTCTGCGAATCTCGTGACCACTGGGCTCAGGATTGTAAGACAGTAACAAACGTCGCGAAAAGAAAGGAGACACTAGAAAATTCTAACCGTTGTTTCTTATGCCTGAACAGAGGACATAAAGCAGATAACTGTGGAAAGAAAGGCAAGGCACTTTGCACTAACTGTAAAAAGTCACATCATAGGTCTTTGTGCACGAATCAGGATACCCTTAAGGCAACAGGGGATCAGATAAATGTCGCTTCTGTTAGTCAAATCGATGCTACGACCAGAAATTTCACGTTCCTGCAAACAGCTCAGGTTTGCATCATAGGGCCGACCGGCCTAAGGCGTTTGACTCGGTGTATACTAGATAGCGGAAGCCAAGCTACATTTATATCAAAGTCTCTGATAGAAGAGTTAAAACTACAAATCACTGATCAACATGAGATGACTGTTTGTACTTTTGAGGCAGAAAAGAGTTACTCATGTCAACGTAAACTCGTTCGTTTTAATATTAAAGGAGCCTGGGCAAATTCGACTGTCTCTATTACTGCTTACGAAAGTGATCACTCTTTCTCACCTCAGCCAGTGATCTCACAAGACATTGTCACCAAAGTGAATCTTTGCAGAGTTCAGTTAGCTGATCCTAAAACTGGATCTCAAGAAGACTTACCAATAGAGATCTTAATCGGTAGTGACCATTACTGGAGGATAGTCAAGACTAGTTCACCTGTCCGTATTTCTCCGTCGATTGTTCTAATTCCCACCATATTTGGTTGGGTCCTGAGTGGAAATCGTTCGGGAGTTTGTGCTAATTCAGTTGCTGTAAATCTCATCCATGAAACATACTCACCATCTGATGATGAATTAAGGAAGTTCTGGGACTTAGAAACGATTGGAATAACGGCAAACCCTCCTCGAGCTTTGAGTAAAAGTGATTCCGCAGTTCTTGAGGATTTTCGTTCATCCTATTGTGTGCGAGACCATCGAAGAGTCGTACGTCTCCCAAGAAAACAAGGTGTTCCGCTGGCAAGTAACAGACTCAACGCAGAACGTCGATTTAACACATTACATAAAAGACTTTGCAATAACGAAAACCTTAAGGACATGTACTGCAGTCACATGTTGGACTACATTATAAAAGGTCATATTGAATGTGCCCCCACGGAAGATCTTGGGAATGACATATTCTATCTTCCACATCAAGCAGTGAAAAGAGAGAAATTTGGTAAGACGAAGTGGAGGATAGTCTTTGATGTATCATCGCATGATGCCAATACACCTTCTCTCAATGACGCATTAGAAGCGGGACCGAATCTTCTACCAGAGATATTCGCCATATTGTTACGATTCAGACTACATCAGATAGCAATCGTCAGTGATATTAAACAAGCATTTTTGCAATTACTCTTACATGAAAGTGACAGGGACATAACCAGATTCTTATGGTACTGCGTAATCAAAGACAGTGATGGGAATTACCAGACGACAGACGAAGTAATGACTTATTGCTTCACGAGACTGCCATTTGGACTAACATGCAGTCCATTTTTACTCTCCGCAACACTGAGAGAACTAGCTGAACGACATAGAACTAAGTTTCCCCTTGCAGCACCTCTTGTTGAGAGCAGCTTCTTTATGGATGATTTCGTTTCTGGCACGGAGAATGATAATGATGCTATAACTCTGTACTATGAACTCAGCGCAATGATGAAACTTCTGAGTTTCGATTTAGCGAAATGGGCCACCAATTCGGATCAACTAAGGACCATATGGAGGGCTGAAGGACAAGACATAAACCCGGAAACGCAAGTTCTTGGTGTTTACTGGAATACAGAAACAGACTGCTTCTACATTAACACAATGGATATTACTAGTAGGATTCCTGTAGGCCCCACTACTAAGAAGACACTGTTGCAAATTACAGTCAAATTTTATGATCCATTAGGATTGTTCTCTCCAGTGTCTCTTATTGGAAAACTGTTATTTCAGGATACATGGTGCAGAGGTATTGATTGGAACGAGTTGCTGCCACCCGATATTGGGTCCCGATGGAACACTTGGTTTTCTACCCTACCTTCACTGTCTCAAATACAAATTCCACGATGGCTAGCAACTTCAACAAAGAGCAATACTCAGATCCACGTCTTCTGTGATGCCTCTGAGACAGCATATGGAGCGACTTTGTATATTCGCACGACCGTGGAAAACCATATTGATGTAAATTTGGCATGTAGCAAAACCAGGCTCGCCCCCATCAAGAAGTTAACTCTTCCGCGGCTTGAACTTCTAGCAGCGTTAATAGGATCACGATTATTGTATTACTACTGCACAGCAACAGGGCATAAAATAACTGAAGCAATATTGTGGTCAGACGCTATGGTGACTTTAGGTTGGATACGCAGTGACTCAAACAGGTGGAAGACATTTATATGCAACAGAGTTACAGAGATTCACGCCCATACAAATCCCAGTCAATGGAGACATTGCCCTGGGAGTGAGAACCCTGCCGACCATCTTACACGAGGACTTTATGGTAACCAAATACAATCTGTGAACCACTGGTGGAAGGGGCCTCCATGGCTTGCACTTGCAGAATCAAGATGGCCATCTAACGCTTCATTCATGACTGATAACCTACCAGAAGAAAAGAAGAACTTACGGCATGTGATGGCAGTAGCCACTTCTTCTAACCTTATGGCCTGCTCCAAATTCAGCTCCTATTGGAAACTGATTCGCGTAACAGGGTGGATACTACGATTCATTCACAACATTCTACAAAGTTCGAAACTCGAGGGAGAGCTGAAGGCAGTGGAACTTGCTCAAGCACGTCATTACTGGATACGAGCTGTTCAACAGGAATGTTTCTCACAGGAGCTCCGTGCACTCAATAACAATCAACCTGTCCCGAAAGACTCAAAAATAGCATGCTTCGATACCTACCTGGAAGATGGTCTTCTCCGACTTGGAGGACGCTTACACTACGCAGCTGTCCCTAACGAGCAACGTCATCCATTACTCCTCGACGGTAGCCATCACTTCACTACTTTACTTGTTCAGCAAACGCACATTCGACTACATCATCTTGGCGTGAGAATAGTGTTGGCAGAGCTTCGAAGAGAGTTCTGGATCCTGCGTGCCCGTCAAGTTATCAAGAGAGTTTTGCACTCCTGCCTTCCCTGCAAAATTCTACACAATCTACGGGGCCAACAAGTTGAAGCACCCCCACCAGCCGATCGAGTAAGACCATCCAAGCCATTTTCTATAACTGGCATAGATTTTGCAGGCCCTCTCTATGTAAAGGTTGGCACTACCATGGAAAAGGCATACATAACACTCTTCACTTGTGCGACGACACGCGCAGTGCACTTGGAATTGTGCTCTAACATGACAACAGACGCATTCCTCATGGCTCTTCAGAGATTCGCTGGTAGACGTGGACTACCCCATACAATCTACACAGACAATGCAAAGACGTTCCATGCAGCTAATGCTGAACTGTCTGAAATATGGAGTGCGTTATCTAACCCAAAGACTCAACGTGTCCTGGCCAGAGATGGCATTTCATGGAAATTTATCGCCCCCCGTGCGGCTTGGTGGGGAGGGTTTTGGGAGAGGATGGTGGGTACCATCAAACGATGCCTACGAAAAGTACTTGGTCAATCAAGGTTAACGGAAGAGCAGCTCAATACCACGCTGATTAATATCGAAGCCGCAGTGAATTCGAGACCAATTTCTCAAGGAGACGACGATGAACCTTTAACACCAGCCCACTTTCTTATTGGTGAAGGACTACTGACAGTGCCAACAGGACCAGAACCGTCGACTAAATCTGTTTTGACAAAAGAATTCAGACTGCAAGAGAAGTTGACAGATGACTTTTGGAAGCAATGGACTAAAGAATATCTATTGCAACTTAGAAGCTTCCACGAAGTTCGAGGTACTTCGACAAGAGTCATCAAGTTCCGCCCCGGTGATGTTGCTCTGGTACAAGAAGATGGACGCCCGCGCCACCTATGGAAAAAAGCAAGAATAGAGAGACTAGTCGAAGGAAGAGATCAGAAAGTACGAACAGTAATTCTATGCACACCAGAAGGACATCAGATAGTTCGTCCCGTTCAACTGGTCATCCCCCTGGAGGTTGACCAGGGTGGGGAGGATGTTAGGAATTGATAATATATTATTTTGTAATGTCTATGTAAATAATTATTTTGTAATGTCTTTGTAAATATCTCTGGATTAATAATTGAATCTTTGATGTAGTTTTATCTTTGAAAATACAGAATGTAAACAGTGAATCTGTGTTATTATTCACGACGTACGCTACATAAAAAATTGGTGCCGAAACCCGGGAAGAGAACGCAAGAAAGGGAAAAATAACACAGACACAAGATTCAGTGATAATTATGTAAGCATACTGCACGCCGTATCAGAGTAATACGGAGCTGTGAATGAGGAATCACATCACGACTTCGACATCGTCTCAACAGCTGACTGAGATAAGTACAATGACTACTTATTTGTAGCCTTGCTTCACGGCGAGATATTATTGAAATAGCAAAGAATAGTAGAAGCCTCACAGAAATAAATATTGTTGTAACTTGAATACCATACGTAATAATCTCCGACAGCAGATAGGTATTGCAGTTGATGACGTCACACGCGCTGTCGATTGTTTGTTTGGCATTCACAACAGTATCGTAGTACGAAGTTATTAAAAGTAGCGTACGCAACGTGCGTTAATATTTTACGCAGTTCTTTGAGTGGTGCTATATTCACTGATTACTACGAAGTAAAGTAAATCTGTTCTGCTTCAGTTACGCATTCCATACATTGCGAAGTACCGTATAACATAGCCAAGATATCTGACGTCGAAACTGCTGACGCAAGCGCACGTTTGCATCATCTGAAAAGACGACGAACTAGAGAAAGAGCCAATATTACGCGGTTTATCAAAGAGATACAAGAATTTGCCGATTCTTCGTCCGTGGAGAACGTGAAGTACTGTAGGGAACGATTAAAGGAGACCTTAGATAAATTGATACGACTTGATGACGAAATTCACAGCCTTCTTGACGATAATGATTACGCCGCTGACATATCCAAATGCGATGAGTACATAGATACTGCCAAGCGTGTCCTCATACTAACTTCTGAAGAAATGGAGAAAAAATTGTCTAGAGCCATGTCGCATGTTTCAATTAACGACGCCCAACCTGCAGCAACAGTTGCCTCTGCTGCTCCAGTAACCACAGTTAAGCTTCCATCCATAACGCTTGAGTCATTCTCAGGAGATATAGAATCATGGGCGCGATTTTGGGAACAGTTTGAGCAATCAGTTGATAAGAACGCCTCATTGTCAACCGTTCACAAGCACATATTTTTGCGCGGTTATTTAGAAGGGGAACCAAAAAGTTTGGTGGAAGGTATCGCTGTGACAGCCGAAACATATGAGGAGACAAAGAAGATGCTTAAGGCTCGTTACGGTAACAAAGATAGAATTATACAGGCTCACTTGGATTATCTCGAAAGTATTAAGCCAATACAGTTTGTGACTCCAGATGTGCTTAACTCCACATTTATTGACTGCAATCGCCGTATTCAAGCTCTGCGTGCACTCGGAGAAGATGTAAATGCCTATGGCCGAGTGCTCGCACCGAAAATACTTAGAGCATTTCCACGCGACATGTGTCGGCGTTGGATAATACATGTTAAACGTGAAGGTCTGTCAGAGGGTGATATTCTTAAACTAATTGAATTTATAGGAGAAGAAGTAGAGGCAGCTCTCACCACAGAAAAGATCCGTTGCATGACGCCTACGTCTTCAAGTTACACCTCTACCGCGGCAGCTCTCCATGTTCGCACTAAATCCAAGCAACAGTTAACAAAGGTAACTAAACAACCGGTACCGTTCTGTGTTTTCTGCGAATCTCGTGACCACTGGGCTCAGGATTGTAAGACAGTAACAAACGTCGCGAAAAGAAAGGAGACACTAGAAAATTCTAACCGTTGTTTCTTATGCCTGAACAGAGGACATAAAGCAGATAACTGTGGAAAGAAAGGCAAGGCACTTTGCACTAACTGTAAAAAGTCACATCATAGGTCTTTGTGCACGAATCAGGATACCCTTAAGGCAACAGGGGATCAGATAAATGTCGCTTCTGTTAGTCAAATCGATGCTACGACCAGAAATTTCACGTTCCTGCAAACAGCTCAGGTTTGCATCATAGGGCCGACCGGCCTAAGGCGTTTGACTCGGTGTATACTAGATAGCGGAAGCCAAGCTACATTTATATCAAAGTCTCTGATAGAAGAGTTAAAACTACAAATCACTGATCAACATGAGATGACTGTTTGTACTTTTGAGGCAGAAAAGAGTTACTCATGTCAACGTAAACTCGTTCGTTTTAATATTAAAGGAGCCTGGGCAAATTCGACTGTCTCTATTACTGCTTACGAAAGTGATCACTCTTTCTCACCTCAGCCAGTGATCTCACAAGACATTGTCACCAAAGTGAATCTTTGCAGAGTTCAGTTAGCTGATCCTAAAACTGGATCTCAAGAAGACTTACCAATAGAGATCTTAATCGGTAGTGACCATTACTGGAGGATAGTCAAGACTAGTTCACCTGTCCGTATTTCTCCGTCGATTGTTCTAATTCCCACCATATTTGGTTGGGTCCTGAGTGGAAATCGTTCGGGAGTTTGTGCTAATTCAGTTGCTGTAAATCTCATCCATGAAACATACTCACCATCTGATGATGAATTAAGGAAGTTCTGGGACTTAGAAACGATTGGAATAACGGCAAACCCTCCTCGAGCTTTGAGTAAAAGTGATTCCGCAGTTCTTGAGGATTTTCGTTCATCCTATTGTGTGCGAGACCATCGAAGAGTCGTACGTCTCCCAAGAAAACAAGGTGTTCCGCTGGCAAGTAACAGACTCAACGCAGAACGTCGATTTAACACATTACATAAAAGACTTTGCAATAACGAAAACCTTAAGGACATGTACTGCAGTCACATGTTGGACTACATTATAAAAGGTCATATTGAATGTGCCCCCACGGAAGATCTTGGGAATGACATATTCTATCTTCCACATCAAGCAGTGAAAAGAGAGAAATTTGGTAAGACGAAGTGGAGGATAGTCTTTGATGTATCATCGCATGATGCCAATACACCTTCTCTCAATGACGCATTAGAAGCGGGACCGAATCTTCTACCAGAGATATTCGCCATATTGTTACGATTCAGACTACATCAGATAGCAATCGTCAGTGATATTAAACAAGCATTTTTGCAATTACTCTTACATGAAAGTGACAGGGACATAACCAGATTCTTATGGTACTGCGTAATCAAAGACAGTGATGGGAATTACCAGACGACAGACGAAGTAATGACTTATTGCTTCACGAGACTGCCATTTGGACTAACATGCAGTCCATTTTTACTCTCCGCAACACTGAGAGAACTAGCTGAACGACATAGAACTAAGTTTCCCCTTGCAGCACCTCTTGTTGAGAGCAGCTTCTTTATGGATGATTTCGTTTCTGGCACGGAGAATGATAATGATGCTATAACTCTGTACTATGAACTCAGCGCAATGATGAAACTTCTGAGTTTCGATTTAGCGAAATGGGCCACCAATTCGGATCAACTAAGGACCATATGGAGGGCTGAAGGACAAGACATAAACCCGGAAACGCAAGTTCTTGGTGTTTACTGGAATACAGAAACAGACTGCTTCTACATTAACACAATGGATATTACTAGTAGGATTCCTGTAGGCCCCACTACTAAGAAGACACTGTTGCAAATTACAGTCAAATTTTATGATCCATTAGGATTGTTCTCTCCAGTGTCTCTTATTGGAAAACTGTTATTTCAGGATACATGGTGCAGAGGTATTGATTGGAACGAGTTGCTGCCACCCGATATTGGGTCCCGATGGAACACTTGGTTTTCTACCCTACCTTCACTGTCTCAAATACAAATTCCACGATGGCTAGCAACTTCAACAAAGAGCAATACTCAGATCCACGTCTTCTGTGATGCCTCTGAGACAGCATATGGAGCGACTTTGTATATTCGCACGACCGTGGAAAACCATATTGATGTAAATTTGGCATGTAGCAAAACCAGGCTCGCCCCCATCAAGAAGTTAACTCTTCCGCGGCTTGAACTTCTAGCAGCGTTAATAGGATCACGATTATTGTATTACTACTGCACAGCAACAGGGCATAAAATAACTGAAGCAATATTGTGGTCAGACGCTATGGTGACTTTAGGTTGGATACGCAGTGACTCAAACAGGTGGAAGACATTTATATGCAACAGAGTTACAGAGATTCACGCCCATACAAATCCCAGTCAATGGAGACATTGCCCTGGGAGTGAGAACCCTGCCGACCATCTTACACGAGGACTTTATGGTAACCAAATACAATCTGTGAACCACTGGTGGAAGGGGCCTCCATGGCTTGCACTTGCAGAATCAAGATGGCCATCTAACGCTTCATTCATGACTGATAACCTACCAGAAGAAAAGAAGAACTTACGGCATGTGATGGCAGTAGCCACTTCTTCTAACCTTATGGCCTGCTCCAAATTCAGCTCCTATTGGAAACTGATTCGCGTAACAGGGTGGATACTACGATTCATTCACAACATTCTACAAAGTTCGAAACTCGAGGGAGAGCTGAAGGCAGTGGAACTTGCTCAAGCACGTCATTACTGGATACGAGCTGTTCAACAGGAATGTTTCTCACAGGAGCTCCGTGCACTCAATAACAATCAACCTGTCCCGAAAGACTCAAAAATAGCATGCTTCGATACCTACCTGGAAGATGGTCTTCTCCGACTTGGAGGACGCTTACACTACGCAGCTGTCCCTAACGAGCAACGTCATCCATTACTCCTCGACGGTAGCCATCACTTCACTACTTTACTTGTTCAGCAAACGCACATTCGACTACATCATCTTGGCGTGAGAATAGTGTTGGCAGAGCTTCGAAGAGAGTTCTGGATCCTGCGTGCCCGTCAAGTTATCAAGAGAGTTTTGCACTCCTGCCTTCCCTGCAAAATTCTACACAATCTACGGGGCCAACAAGTTGAAGCACCCCCACCAGCCGATCGAGTAAGACCATCCAAGCCATTTTCTATAACTGGCATAGATTTTGCAGGCCCTCTCTATGTAAAGGTTGGCACTACCATGGAAAAGGCATACATAACACTCTTCACTTGTGCGACGACACGCGCAGTGCACTTGGAATTGTGCTCTAACATGACAACAGACGCATTCCTCATGGCTCTTCAGAGATTCGCTGGTAGACGTGGACTACCCCATACAATCTACACAGACAATGCAAAGACGTTCCATGCAGCTAATGCTGAACTGTCTGAAATATGGAGTGCGTTATCTAACCCAAAGACTCAACGTGTCCTGGCCAGAGATGGCATTTCATGGAAATTTATCGCCCCCCGTGCGGCTTGGTGGGGAGGGTTTTGGGAGAGGATGGTGGGTACCATCAAACGATGCCTACGAAAAGTACTTGGTCAATCAAGGTTAACGGAAGAGCAGCTCAATACCACGCTGATTAATATCGAAGCCGCAGTGAATTCGAGACCAATTTCTCAAGGAGACGACGATGAACCTTTAACACCAGCCCACTTTCTTATTGGTGAAGGACTACTGACAGTGCCAACAGGACCAGAACCGTCGACTAAATCTGTTTTGACAAAAGAATTCAGACTGCAAGAGAAGTTGACAGATGACTTTTGGAAGCAATGGACTAAAGAATATCTATTGCAACTTAGAAGCTTCCACGAAGTTCGAGGTACTTCGACAAGAGTCATCAAGTTCCGCCCCGGTGATGTTGCTCTGGTACAAGAAGATGGACGCCCGCGCCACCTATGGAAAAAAGCAAGAATAGAGAGACTAGTCGAAGGAAGAGATCAGAAAGTACGAACAGTAATTCTATGCACACCAGAAGGACATCAGATAGTTCGTCCCGTTCAACTGGTCATCCCCCTGGAGGTTGACCAGGGTGGGGAGGATGTTAGGAATTGATAATATATTATTTTGTAATGTCTATGTAAATAATTATTTTGTAATGTCTTTGTAAATATCTCTGGATTAATAATTGAATCTTTGATGTAGTTTTATCTTTGAAAATACAGAACGTAAACAGTGCATCTGTGTTATTATTCACGACGTACGCTACATAAAATATGTATCGGTACATCCTATGGTGGCCATATTTTGGTACAAGTTTTGGAAATAGTTCAAACAATCTAAAACAAAGAAAAGATATTTTAATTCAGATTTTCACAGTATGCTGCTGTTACCACTCACTGAGGAACACCGAGCTACAAAAATGTAGACAATCAAATAGAGAGCCGGTGGTTCAAATCCCCCCTCGGGCATGGTTTATTTGTGGCGTCCTTAGTCTTAGCTAGTTCATAAGTAGTTTGTAAGCTTAGGGACTGATGACCCCGTAGTTAAGTCCCATAAGTTCTACAAACATTTGAACATTTTAAATAGAGAGCAGTAAGAAACAGTTACTAAGAATGTGGTGGGATAAAATTGTATCACATAATCCAGAAAAATATTAAACGCAACAATATAGACAACCCATTAGAAATGGAAAGATATGTTACATTCACATATTCAGGTTCCACAATCGGCCGTACCGTGATATTTTTCTACATACAAAAGTAAACATTCCACTACGGATTTACACTTTAATTAGGATTATGATGATGGCGTTTTAGGGCGCCCGGTTTCCTTAGGTAAACGTCAAATCACGAAGAGAATATTCATAAGAATATTGTAATTCAAGAGTTTATTAAATATAGTCTTCGGAAAGATGCTAATTTGGGTAGAACTAATATCATGTTAGGAGAGACGAAGCGCTTAAGTCGACTGCTCGTCAACAGTTGGAAATCCGTGTTCTAATCTGTTGTATGCGGGACGGGACGCGTTTTCGCATATAAAAACCGGTTGACATATGTCAAGAAGGAAATTTGTGCTTGACTCCCGGTCTATCAAAATGTTTTCTGTTCTCAGGAACTGAATGCATTTCAAACCCCCTGGAAAAGGCATATAGGCATCTGTAATTGATAAAATGCATCTTTAAACCCATAGGCTGTTTATTAAAAACCTTATAAATCAACCAGTTTCGGTCAATAGACCATCTTCATAGATAAAAAGATTTTAAAGCTGAATGGTAAAATGAATGAAATAAAATACATCTAGTTGAGCCGAACAGGAGTCAGAATAACTAAAAATATTAAAAATACAGTGGTCATCTTAGATAAAGCCCATCAGTCAACACAACATAAACAGTAAGAACAGACTGTTTATGTTCTGT
The DNA here is from genome assembly GCA_026315105.1 of Locusta migratoria. Classification (NCBI taxonomy): domain Eukaryota; kingdom Metazoa; phylum Arthropoda; class Insecta; order Orthoptera; family Acrididae; genus Locusta; species Locusta migratoria. The sequence continues at coordinate 338,891,010 of CM048749.1, forward strand.
TGACTGATGGGTTTTATCTAAGATGACCACTGTATTTTTAATATTTCTAGTAAGAACAGACTGTTTATATTCTGTTAACTGATGGGTTTTATCTAAGATGACAACTGTATTTTTAATATTTTTAGTGAACAGTTTATGTTGTGTTGACTGATGGAAGAAAGGAGAAATATATGGAGGATCATAGAACAATGAAAAATACCTTTGAAACTAATCAGGCTGACCAAAACGTCTATTGAGGAAACTAATAATTATAATTCAAATGTTTCTTGATCTGCAAGTCTGTATAGAGTACTAGCTTAAACCCGCGGCTCCTCTCGCGTGTTGGTTGATTATGATAGATAAGCTATGTTTCAGTAATGTGCTATGAGATCATATCACACGTAAAAATTCACTCGTTTTGAAGAATCCAATTACGAAATTCAACAAAAATGATTGTAATAATACCACAGATCGATCACTTCATGTTATGCGCGAAACGTCAAATCGATTTTTTTAAAGATATGTATTAAAAGAAACTTCTTTTTTATTGCTTTATTTATTTATTTATTCTTATATTTCCTTATTCGTACGCTTATCCTTACAGAGAAAAAGCTGAAGACATTGTAGCTCGCATAGACCAAAGATATGGTCTGTGACATCACATTTCGATGTATGTAACCTACTTGGTATAGAGTCGCAACCCTCATCGCTGGCCTTCAGTCCGAATTTTTCTTATAATCTGACGACTTCCCACCGCCATATCTTCCACCCTCTTATAGCTGTCGGCATGAAACTGCTATGGTGTACAGCGGGAGACTGGACAACAATAACACACAGACCATTCGTTTGCGTTGAAGTTTTCTCTGCAGTGCGAAATGTTAACATACACACACGTAGAATTTTATATACATCCCAATATACTCCGGCCCTTTTATCATTATCAACCCTCAAGGAACAATGCAACCAATAAAACCGTTTTCAAAGAGTAAATATAATTTTTCAAAGAATAATTATTGTTCCGCATTTCGCGTTATATTCTTCAAATTACTAAATATATCAGATCGTTATAAAACCGTGCCTAAAACCTTCCTCAGGTATAAATTAGTAACTGTACAAATATTTAAGTCTTTTCGACTTGTCGTTCGGACGTGATAAGCGTACACCGAACAGACATTCACATTAATATATATAGGTAAATACCCATCCGATCACAATAAAACCGTGCCTAAAGCCCTCCCCGGGTAGACATTAGTAACTGTACAAATTTTTAGCTCTTTATGACTTGTGGTTCAGACGTGATAAACGTACACCGAACAGACATTAACATTTATAGCTATAGATTACATCATGTAGTCGACTGGTCTCTGCATCGAGGTGATTATCAAACTGACCAGAAAGGCATCATTTGATGAAGTAAGATTTTATTTCTTTTAGCCATTTCTGAGCCGTTAATAATGCATGTGAAAGAAAGATCCTGTTAAATACGTGAAATTAATAGAACCCCAATCACAGTAATGCTCCGTTAGGTTCTCGTTTCTCAAATTTGAAAATGACGTCACACTACATTGAAACACGACTTGTGGGAGAAAAGATAAAAAAAGTTTCCTCATACCAACAGTTGCTGTTATTGTATATGGGAGATTTTTGTCTTTCTAACTGTAAAGAAATGAAGGCAGGGAGACAAAATGTTTAACTGTAGGAAGAGGTGTCATTTTTACTGGAAAACACTCTGAAAACCGCATCATCACTTGAAAGAAGTGCGAATGTAAGTAGTGAAGTGAGATTTTAGCATTTTCGGAGAACCAAGATACTCCGCATGTACGGTATTAAGGTATGGGGCTGAATCATTGACGATGAGCAAGAAGATGGAGAGAGAAATTTTGGCTTTTTAAAACAAGGAGCTAGGAAATGTCTTAGATCTGTGTGAGATGATGGAACCATTATAACAAGGAAAAATACACAAATCAGCTCATTGTTTAATGGACCTGATTTGATCGTTGTAATGAAGAGCAAAAGAATACAATGGGTGAAACATGCACTAAGAAGCGAAGAAAGGATGGTAAAGACAGTGCTACAATAAGAACCACAAGGTACGGGACATTTTGAAAGATCGAAACTGAAATGGATCTACGGCTTCATACTGGACACCTTGGTAGCCCCCGAGACCATGGCTAGCAACAGAGAACAATGGAGGAGGATAAGGAGTGAAGCTATGGACCTACTTTTAAAAAAAATTAAATTTTTGTTTCGCTGTATCGACTTTTGATGCTACATTGTTCTTCCACTGTAGCTGATACACTAGTCAAAGCAATTAGGGGATCAGGTGAGATATCATTCACAACTATTGGAAAGGTTTCTCAAAACTGAATTTACGTATGCTGACAAATCTTGTTTATGTTCACATAAATTATCTTTGCTTTCGTTTGTTACCGTCGTATTCATTGATTGATAAGTAAATCAGTCTTCTATTAATCTTGAGTCATTGTAAAGAAAGCCAATTTTGAGTTATTAAATGAGTTCATACTTTTGTAAGAAAGCATTTCATCAGGTGATTGCTTAATGACATGGGGTTGTTCACTTCTTTTTACTAGTAAGCTATTGAGAATAATCACGTTTGAAATTTTCAGTTTGTACGTGAAGCTGACAAAATAACCTTGTTCTTTAATAACAAATTCTTGTTTCGTGTCTGCGCCGAATGGGCCGAATGGGTTCTTAGTCAGATTTTGAGAAAGAGATTTGTTGTGGAAAGTATTTTAAGCATCTCGCATTGAAGTCCTCGCTAAATTTCGAGCTTCTCTGTAGGATCGCCAATACTGGGGTTTTTGTGTTCGTTTAAATTTTGCATGCCTTTTTCGTTGTTTTTGTAAGTGTCCTGACCTGTTTTGTGTACCAAGTGGGATCACCTCCTTCTTTTATTAATTTATTTGGAATAAAAGAATCAATTGCTGTCGATACTACTTCTTTGAATTGAAGCCACATCTGGTCTACGCTTACGTTTAGGGTTTGGAATGAGTCGAAACTATCTTTCAAGAAGCAATTTAGTGTATTTCTATCTGCTTTTCTGAACAAATATACTTTTCGTCTATTTTTGGTAACTTTGGACATTCGATATTCAATCTCGCTACGACAGCCCTGTGTTCAGTAATACCTGTATCCGTTTTGATGCTCGTTTTGAGCTCAGGATTATTTGTTGCAAAGAGATCAAGTGTGTTTTGGCATCCATTTACAATTCTAGTTGGCTCATGAACTAACTGCTTGAAGTAATTCTCAGAGAATGCGTTAAGTACAATTTCGCACGATGTTTTATATGCGAACCTTTCGATTTGAAAATATAATTTCCTCAACAGATTGAGGGTAAATTAAAATCACTGCCTACTATTATTGTGCAAGTCAGGTACGTGTTTGAAATTATACACAGGTTTTCTTTGAACGTTTCTCCTATTGTATCGTCAGAGTCGAGGGGCCGGTAAAAGGAACCAATTATTAACTTCTTACGATTTTCGAGTACAACCTCTACCCATAACAACTCAAATCCGTCCTTTCTGAACACAGCTAGATCTTCTGCAAAAACGTCTGATGATTTCTCGCTTAAGCCAACTTTCGCTACCTATAATGATATGTGTTTCGGTGCTTTCTATTAACTCTTGGAGTTCTGGTACTTTCCTGACACAGCTACGACAATTTACAACTGTTATACCCCTGATTTGAACATATAATTTTTACAACAGACTGAGGGTAAATTGAAATCACCACCTACTATTGTTGTATGAGTCGGGTATGTATTTACCATTTGGCATAGGTTTTCTTTGAACCTTTCTGCTATTGTATCGTCAGAGTCGGGAGGCCGGTAAAAGGACCCAATTATTAACTTCTTACCATTTTCTGGTACAACTTCTGCCCATAATAGCTGACAGAAATTATCAACTTCAACTTCGCTACACGAAAGACAGCGACAAACACGACTCCCCTTGTTTTGTTTACTCTATCCTTTCTGAACACAGATCTTTTGCATAAACTTCGGCTGAACTTATTTCTGACTTGAGCCAACTTTCACTGCCGAAAATGATAAGTGTTTCGGTGCTCCCTGCCGGCCGCGGTGGCCGAGGGGACTGAGGCGCATCATTCTCGGTCTGCACGGCCACTACGGTCGGGGGTTCGAATCCCCCCTCGGGCATGGATATTTGTGCCGTCTTTAGTATTAGGTAGTTTATAAGTAGTTTGTAAGTTTAGGGACTGATGACCCCGTAGTTAAGTCCCATAAGCTCTACAATCATTTGAACATTTTCGGTGCTTTCTATTAACGCTTGGAGCTCTGGTACTTACCCGACACAGATGCGACAATTTACAACTGTTATACTGATAGTTCCAAGATCTACATTTCTCCTGTGATCCCCATGCACCATTTGAGACATTCGATTTTGTGTTTTCCCTCGGCCTTCTATCCGAAAAAACCGCCCAGTCCACGCCACACAGCCCCTGCTAGCCGTGTAGGCGCTTTCTGCGTGTAATGTATTTAGCGGAACCCGATAACCTTTGGCGCAAGTCGAGGAATCTTCAGCCTACATGCTTACAGAACCGTCTGAGCCTCTGGTTCAGACCCTCCCCTCTGCTCTGTACCAGAGGACCGCAGTCGGTCCTATCGACGATGCTGCAAATGGTCAGCTCTGCCTTCATCTCGCAAGCAAGACTGGCAGACAGCCGCTCAAATCCGGAGAGAATCTCTTCCGACCCAAAGCGACACACGTCTTTGGTACCAAGATGAGCAACCACTTGCAGTTGATTGCACCCTCTCCCCTTCATGGCATTTGGAAGGATCCGTTCCACATCTGGAATGATTCCCCCTCCCCTCTCTCCGATATGTACAGAGAGTGCACCTTGGATTTCTTCGCCTCCTTACAGACCAAAATCCTAAGGGGCCCGATTATCCGCCTAACAGTCGAGCTCTCTACTACAAGCAATCCCACTCTCTAAGATTGCCCGAATTTTGTTGACTGAGAGATGACTACAGGACTTCAGAGCCTCAAATCTGTTTGTAAGACGAACCACAGGGGCCTCACGATTTGCCCCCCGGAATGTCTTAACGCCGTCTGCCACGCGTCGGGGGACCTCCAACGCGTGCAGTGACCGGATTGGCCAAAGCCGCGGATCTGTCGATGGGCACATCAGACGCACAGGGCGACTGTTGGACCCCTGCGACCGACCGACGGCAAGAGAGCCGAACCATCGCAGGCTCAAGCTTAGCAACCGCAGCCAACGCTGCCTGAAGCTGGGAACGAACAGTCACCATCTCAGCCTGCATCCGCAGACAACAATCACAGTCCGTAGCCATACTAAGCCCAATGAACAATTTAAGTGTAAGACTACAAACCGTAAGTAGCTTCAAAACAATAATATACGTGGGGGGTTCACTAAACTATTTACGCGAATGTGAATCTAAATAAAGACACGAGCACACAAAAATTTAAGAAAAGAAAAACGCAAGAAGACAATCACAATAAGTCGCTTCTGCCGAGAAGCCGGATTTGCTCACAAAAGGAGAAAGCTGAAGGTGCTGCTGTCTGCTGACGTGTGAACTGAAGGTAGTAAACAAACAGACAGATCATTCACGCGGCGGAGTAATACACTAACCGGATATTTAGCGCGAATATGAATCAGGTATAAACGCAAGCACACGTTAAATTTATTGAACTGAAGGGAAAGCGCACAGAAAAGTAAAAATATGTAGCTTCTGGAGAGAAGTCGGTAACACAACTGAAAATTTGCTGTCGCTGGACAGGTGTGCACTGGACGATGTACACTCGGTGACTGACCTAGGGTGGTGAGGAAGGGGAGGGGGCAATCACAGAGGTGGTGATGGGTGATTCGGTCGTGGCTGGGAGCTGTGTTTTGTGCGGAGTGTCAGCCGTGTGGAGTGATGGGTGTGTTTATGTCTGAAGGGGAAGAAAAACGTAAGAACTCTGAGGGAGCGAAAGGGAGATCCAAGTGGGGAAGGGAAGGGAGAACAGGGCGAGCACGCTATATATGGGAATGGGAGGGATCAGGGCTGATAAGATGGGTAAATATCAGGACATATGGCGTTATCCGAGAGAGGTAGAAGGCGAAAGTTACCCTCGGAGAGGGTGGAGAGTGTGAAGGTATAGGGAGGGAGAGGTATGCTGGAAGCAGTGTGGCACAGACCCTGGGTTCAGCAGGAGGGGAGACACAACAGCGCAGGGGATTCTATTTTGCGGGTGTAGTAGAGGATAAACATATGTTGACAGGTACTTTAAAAGGCGAGGAAAAGGAATTGCATCGTAGAGGATATGAGTGGGGGAAGGGAAACGGATGAGGTAAGCGAGACAAAGGACATGGCGTTTTAGGTTTTGGAGGGTTTTATAATAGGTGGGGGAGGCGGAAATCCAAGTGAGATGGAAACTGTAAAGGATGGGACGCATCAAGGAACAATAGGTGTATAGGATTGTGGAGGGGTTAAGTCTGTCAGGCCAGAAAGGGGTTTGAGGAGGTTGAGATGGGAGAGAGTTTTTTGATGAACTGTTTGAAAGTGAGGGGGTGATCCAGGGTGAGGTCAAGGTATTTGAGGGTGGAGGTTTTGGGATGTGACGGTCATGGTGTGAGGTGTGAGATACAGGTCGCAGTGACAGAAGGATTGGGTGGTATGACCTTAATGATTTCTGGGATTTGGTGGGGTTGACAGAGAGGAGCCACTAGTTACACCAACTGGAGAATTGGGAGAGGTGAGACTGGAGAAGGTGCTGAGAAAGTGCAAAGGAGGGGGCGAAAGCTAGGAAGGCAGTGTTGTCAGCATACTGAAAGAGATGGACGGGAGGCTGGGTTAGCCGAGTAAATGAGGAGTGTTGGGAGAGGACAGAGCCCTGGGGTACACCAGTAGAGGTGTATAACAAGCGGGAGTTGGTGTAGTTGACAGTGATATAGAATGGGCGTTGGGAGAGAAAGAAAGCGATGAAACAGACGGAAGGGCGTAGGTTTGGAGTTTGTAAAGGAGAACGGAATGCCACACTCGATCGTAGGCCTTCTCAAAGTCGAGGGAGACAAAGATGGCCACATGATGGGAATTTAGCTGGACAGAAAGGAGATGGGTGAGGCGGAGGAGTAGGGACGGAAGCCACACTGGGAGACAGGGAGGAGATGCTGCTGACCTCAACGAGAAAGGATAGTTTCCAAAACCTTGCTGAACACCGAGGTGGGGCTGATACGGCGATAGAAAGAGGCACCTGGAGGAGGCTTGCTGTTCTCCACAGGTCAGGAAAGAGGCCGGTGTAGAGGTTGACATTTTATAGGGAAGGAAGTACGGAAGGAATGGCGGCAAGCATTAAGGTGCCTGTTAGTTGAGTGGTTGTGGCCAGGGGTGGTGTTGCGTTTTGAGCATAGTGTAAGTTGAATGTCAAGAAGGTAATAGGTGTATTAAGTTCTGAAGGAGGGTTGTGGTCCAAGTACTGGAAGCCAGGAGCAAGGTGGGAGGGGGGGATGAGGTATTGGTGAGCTCGTGAGTTGGGAAAGAGGGATAAGTCAAATTTGTGATTGTCAGCAACGGAAAATCATCAGAAAGGTTGGTGGAGAAATGTTCAGCCTTACTGGCATTGTCGGAAAAAGAATGGTCATTGTGGAGGAGAGAGTAGATGGGGGACAGAGCGACTGCAAGTAAGGCGGTGGAAGGCTTGCCAGTAATTGGAGCAATTGATGAGGAGTGTAGCATTAAGACAGGTGCATGTCTGTCGCCAGAGACGGCCTTTTTTAGTAGCCTAGAAGTTTCTAATATGTTGTTCCTTAATTTCTCCTGGCGACTAACAGCTTCGAAAAACTTATGGGTATGTAGCCAGGTATCAAAATCGACGACGGCCGATATTTCGGCAGGAGACTACCCTGCCATTTCCAAGGCGAAACTGCAGTGAGGAAGAAATGTGCAACGATCTTTTCAACGAGTAAACGGTTTTCAATGAGTAAACAGGAATGACAACACTCACTGAGCAAGCAAGTACAAAGCGCCGACACGACCAAAGAAGAAACCAGTCAGAATATTGATAATAAACATCAGTTCTCGACGGATGAGGTCGGATTAGGGACAAAACTAATCCGACCTCATCCGTCGAGAACTGATGTTTATTATCTGACCGGTTTCATCTTTGGTCGTGTCGGCGCTGTGTGCTTGCTTGCTCGGTGTGTGTTGCCTTTCCAGTTTACTCATTGAAAGCCGAGGTTTTAAAGATCGTTGCACATTACTTCCTCACTGCAGTTTCGCCTTGAAAATGGCTTTGTCATTTCAAAGCACTGGCGCACAGAAAAATTAACAAAAACACATCGTTAACAGTACGATAAATTATAATCTAGTGTTGGCTGTTAGCAACTGTCTACAACCTGAATTACGGGAAAATGTAGTCGTTCACCATGGTGCAGTGGGAAGTGCTTTACGTTGTGATACATGTGTTTGATAGATCGAAACCCACCGATACCATTTTTTTCTGCCTTGGCTGCTAAAAGGATTTTCGATACTTTTATTCATTAAATAGTGCTATCTTCTACAATGTTTAGAATTGTGCAGATGTAAGAATGCTCCCTCTAAGATATGCGTTTCTTCTATTTCGTGCACATGCGATGAAATGCGTAAGAACGAATTGAGAACTGCTCTTCTGAAGCATTTGCACAACAACGGGGAGGTTCGTGTGATGATGAATATTCTAAACAGCAGCAGATACTGATAGTTTCATATATAAATAGAGTCCTAGATTTCTGTGGCAACTGTCGTTCCTTAATAAAACGGAAGGGAAGTATATACATTTCAACAATTTACCTGATTTTTGTTTCCTAAGCGGTTATTCACTGTTAATGGAATATGTTGAAAGTAATTAATTAGAATCAATGTGTTCACTAAAATGTTTATCTCTGGCATGGTTGCTATGAACGCTTTTAACGTAGATTTTATTACCTTTTCTGCGGTTCAGATATGATTTTCTTCATGTTACGTTGTTCTGCTAAAATAAAGAGCAAATATTCTGTTTCCAACAGTGACTACCTTTTCTTTTACACCTAAAGTAAGCCGGCCGCAGTAGCCGAGCGGTCTGCGGGGCGCCAGTCACAGTCTGCACGGCCGCTACGGTCGGGGGTTCTAATCCCCCCCCCCTTGGGCATGGATGTTTGTGTCGTCTTTAGTATAGTAGTTTGTAAGTTTAGGGACTGATGACCCCGCAGTTAAGTCCCTTAAACTTAAGAAACATTTGAACAGCTAAAATAACAAACGGAATAAGTGTAGCAATACCGAATTCCACATATCTCTAGTACTTAACCTATATACAAAGTTACTCTTATTATTACGTCATTTACAACAGTCATTGTAAAAGTATCTCCCCTGCTTGTGTACATGTGATAAAGAAGTCAATGTTTGCACTTCGTTGGTATGTATTTCATGGTATGATCACAAAATACAAAAAATGCATTCAGAGAAAGCGCGGTTACGTTTGAACAACACAGAATCTTGCAGGTTATAGTTGTGTTCAGTTACAAAGTGTGAAAATCTCTTTGGAAAAAAGATGAAAAAAATTCCAGTGGCGAGTTTCTATTTTTATTTATTTATGGTTTTTTTTTTTATTCTTCAGGTAAATCGATGCTTTTGCGGTCGGTTGTTCATGTTCGTTCTGAGTGGTTCGGTGTGAATTTTTCTCAGTTATTTCATTATAGGTGGCGTCGAGCACTCCTTTTTCTCTCTTTTCAGTGGTTTTTCGGTTTGATCGGTCCTTTGTGGACGTTGGTTTACATTGTTTAATTTTGATCGTCGTTCACTCAGGTTTTTCATTAGAGAGGCCTCGAGCTACCATGCCGGCAACCCTCTGACCGAGCGCGCTGAGCCATCGCGGCCTAGCAAGTTTCGAACCACCGGCTAAATGTACGTGCATCACAAACTAATTCATGCCCATTACACTACGGCGAACAGCTACGAAAGTAATCCGTAATTCTCGTGCCATCGATGGCAGGTGTTAACTGCTAACATGGCATTTTTAGACAATGAATTATAATGCATTGTCCTGAGAACGACGTGTATTCGATAATTTTCAGTGCGCCATTGCTTTGAAATGACAACGCTTCAGTTACACTGAGAAAATCATCAAATACAGACAGTAAGATGGCGTATGCAAAAGAATGTTTCGGGTAAGGGATGTCAGGAGACTGATATCCGAACGCCAAATATGCGCTGTGTTCCATCCAGGCTATAGTCACTTGTCTGACCGCCAAATGTACGCTACTTTCCTTCCAGTGTGTAGTCATTCTTACCACTAAAGGCAAGGAAAATAAACTTCGAACAAACTACCGAGGCAAGACAGGTGATAATAATTTAACGGAAAAATATAATGAAAATGTGAGAGAGATATTAAAATAATAGTTTAAAGAGATAAAAGTTCAAAAATGAGTATGTTTGTCAAAGCTAAACTCAAATGTCAAATAATTGTGGCTGTTTGTTAGAATACGGTCAAAAAGAATATTATGTGTTGGGTGCATAGATATTATCACAATAGTAGAGTCGTAATCGTATCGCCTATAATTTTTTATTATTTACATTTTTATTATTTTTCTCCTAAATTTTGCAAAAAATCATAAAACCACAAGCAAATCTAAAGTTGGCCGTAAAACAAGTGAGGGTTTTTTTCCAGCTGTTGTTTTAAGATACCACACTCTTTGTCTCCTGCAGCCAAAGGGAGCAGAGCATAGAACGCTTAAACAGGCAACCTACACGTTGTGATTGTGGTCTTCAGTCCGGAGACTGGTTTGACTCACCTCTTCACCCTACTCTACCCTGAGCAAGCCTCTTCATGTCATAAGAACGGCAACCCACATCCATTTGAATCTGTTTACTGTATACATCTCTTGGTTTCCCTCTGCGTTTTTTTACCCCACACACCGAGCGAGGTGGCGCAGTGGTACCACACTGGACTCGCATTCGGAAGGATGGTGGTTCAAATCCACCTCCGGCCATCCAGATTTAGGATTTCCGTAATTTCCCTAAATCACTCCAGGCAAATATCGGGATGGTTCCTTTCAAAGGGCACGGCCGATTTCCTTCCGCATCCTTACCCGGACACTCCGAGCGTAAGCTCCGTCTCTATTGACCGCGTTGTCGACGGGACGTTAAACTCCAAGCTTCCTCCCTTCTTTTAACCGCACACACTTCCCTCCAACGCCAAATTCATGAATCCTTGATGTCTAAGAATGGGTCCTATCAATTGATCCCTTCTTTTAGTAAAGGTATGCAAGAAATTCCTTTTATCCCCAATTCTGTTCAGTACCTCATCATTAGTAAAGCTATCTACCCACCTAATATTCAGCCTTCTTCGGTAGCACCACATTTCAAAAACCTCTATCTTCTTCCTGTACGCACTGTTTATCGTCCATGGTTCACTCCACACACATGCCTTCAGAAACGACTTCCTTACGCTTAAATTAATATTCGATGCCGGCCGCAGTGGCCTAGCGGTCTGCGGCGCGCCAGTCACGTTCTGCACGGCCACTATGGTCGAAGATTAGAATCCCCACTCGGGCATGGATATTTGTGCCGTCATTTAGTATTAGCTAGTTCAGAAGTAAAGTTTACGGACTGATGACCCGGTAGTTAAGTCCCATAAGCTCTACAAATATTTGAACATTTTAATATTCGATATTAACAAATATCTCTTTTTTAAAATCGCTTTTCTTCCCGTTGCCATTCTGCATTTTATATCTTATGTACTGCGACCATCATATGTTATTTTACTGCCCAAGTAACAAAACTCATCTACCACCTTTATTGTATCGTTACCTAATCTGATTCCTTCAACATCGCCTGATTTTCTTAGATTGCACTCCATTACCCTTGTATTGTTCTTGTTAGTGTTCATCTTATATGCACCTATACACACACTGTCCATTCCGTTCAACTGTTCTTCCAGGTCCTTTGCTGTCTCTGGCAGAATTGCAATGTCTTCGGCAAAACGCAAAGTTTTTAATTCTTCCCCTGAACTTTAATTTCTTCTCCAAATTTTTCCTTGCTTTTCTTTATAGGTTGTTCAATGTACAACTTGAATAACATTGGAGAAAAGCTACAACTCTGTCTTACTCCTTTCCCAACCTCTGATAACCTTCATTTCTGATAACTGATGTCTGGTTTTTGTCATCATCATCATTTTCCATCTCCAGTTTCCCGGGTGTGGCTAACAAGCGCTCCCCATCTCATCTGATCTTGATATAACATTTGGTCTTGGACATCATCCCAGTTGAAACCGTTCTTCTCTATGTCTGATTTAACTGCCTCTATCCATCGACTCATTGGCCTTCCTCTTGGTCTTCTTCCTCCCACTTCCATTCTGAAGTATTTTTTAGCTGTTCTTGTGCTATCCATTCCCATTACATGGCCATACCTCTGCAGTCTTCGTTTCCCTAAGATGTTGGCAATAGGGACCCTGATACCAGCTGTTTCCCTATGTACCTCATTTCTGATCTTGTCTCTCCTGGTACTTTGATTCATAGTCCTGATAAACCTCATTTCTGTTGCTTGGATTCTGCTGTAATCCTTTTTTAACAATGTACATGTTTCCATGCCATATATAAGGATTGGAGTGAAGTAGTGTTATACAAAGTTAACATTGCTGCCTGGGGTACTTTTTTGTCCCAGAGTAGATTCCGAACTTGCATGTAGAAATTTGATGCTTTTTGTGTCCTGTTGAGGATTTCTTGCCGGATGGTGTTGTCCTTGGAGAAAATACTTCCAAGGTACTGAAAGTGGGAAACTGATTTAATTTTTGTTCCTTCCAAGTAGATGTTTGAACTTGTTCCCTCTCTGCTTATGGTCATCTCAACCGTCTTGGTCTTGCTAATTTTCAGGTTGAATTCTTTAAATATATTGTTCCAGACAGTCAGGCTCTTCTGCACTTCTGTTTCTGTTTCTCCCCATATTACAACATCATCTGCATATACCAGTGATCTCGACTCATTTGCAGTTTCCTTAATAGATTTTAGCATTCTGTCCATTACAATAATAAACAAGAGTGGTGATAGAGCACTTCCCTGCTGGACTCCCCTCTTCGTCTCAAACCATTCAGAGCGACCATTTCCTATTTGGACACTACTCTTGCAAGTTTGATACAGCATCTTTACTCCGTCGATCAGGTAATTGGGCACTTTTAGATCTTCCAGGCATTTCCATATTTTATTGCGAGGGACACTATCATATGCCTTCTCCAGGTCTAAGAACACCATCACTAAGTTCTTTCCCTGTTCCCAGTATTTCTCTGCCAAACTCCTTACCGCAAAGATGAGGTCTATAGTACTTCGCCCTTTCCTGAACCCATGCTGTTCTTCTTCTAATAAGGGTTCAACTATCTTCCTAAGTCTAGTTTCTATAATTTTTTGCAGCAGCTTTAGGGTATGTGAAAGTAGGGTGATACCTCTATAGTTTCCACACTTCTTTCGGTCTCTTTTTTAAACAGTGGAATGATGATTCCTTTTCTCCAGTCATCTGGAATTTTGTTGTTTGTCCAGATGACTGACAGAACTCTGTAGATCCATTATAGGCCAGGTGTTCCGGTTGCCTTCATCATATCTCAGCTTAGCTCATCAAACCCTCGAGACTTTCCGTTTGGCATTTTTCTCAGAGCAGACTCAACTTCCAGCCAAGTTAATGGTTGTAGAACCTCTGGTGTTTCTTCAGCTGGACAATCACTATCATCACTGCTGTCAACATTCCCATTTAACAGCGAGTTGAAATGGTTCCTCATTTCACTCCTAATTTCGGATTCTGTTCTCAACAGCTTCCCTTCCTCAGTTTCTAACACAACGATGTTAGTACGCTCATATCTTTTATCATTGACTAACTTATATAGCAGTTTTTTATTGCCTTGACAGTCTTCTTGTAATTTGGTGGTGAAGTCATCCCAACATTTATCCTTCTCCTTTTGGATCAGCCTTTTAACAGCCAACTTCGTGTTTCGATATTCCTGAGACAGACGTTCAATTTCAGTGTCATTTCTTACATCTACTCTGTTTTGTTTTTCGCGGTCTAATTTCTTCTTTAACACATTTCTTTCTTTAATTGCTGTCTTTACCCTGTCATTCCACCAGGGTGTTTCCTTCACTCTTTGTGCTGCACTTGTTTTCCCACAAATGTTAACAGCTTCTGTAACAAGAGTGTCTTAAAAGAGCTTCCATTCTGGTTTTTGTACAAATTGTAAATAATCTTCCGTTCTCTATATTTTACGACTGCTGATTTCAGAGTCTGAAAGAGTGTATTCCAATCAGCATTCTCAAAAGCTTTCTCCAAATTTACAAAAGCTAGAAATGTAGGTTTGCCTTTCCTTAACCTATCTTGTAAGTTAAGACGTAAAGTATTTCCTCCGGTGTTAAGTAGTACACATGAAAAAATTTACTGGTGGAAATAAAGAATGTGATCAGTACTTAGCATCAGTCATGAGTAACATGTCTGGCGAAAACTTTTGTGGTGTATTCATATTTTGGCCCATCAACTCCTTCAAAACATTTTTGTTTTTCTCTTGATGTTGCTGCTTTTCAGGTCACTGAACACCATCTTCGGGATTCATTACACGTCGGTTGATACAGCACCATCGCCTTCAAATGTCTAATTAGGTGAAATCAGGGTCTCGAGAATGACTAGCAGAAAATACTGACTTAATAAAAAAAATGTGTTTTGTTACTTTGTTTGTTCTATGCTTTGTAACTTGTATTATCCTAAAGCAAAAACAACACACCTCCAATCATAACCTTCACTTTTAGTACTACTATGGCCGTAATTTCACTGTTGAGTCTATAACCATTGGTACAACTGTAACAATACAATCATAAATTAACTGCTTATGACAATTCATGTTTCTGTTTGCCAAAAAAGCTCTAAATAATTGTGCTGCAATTGAAATTACCAGGGAAGTTACGCTGAACATAGTTGAAACATTTGCGTTTAATATCATTATATTCACCAAACTAAATATTTTTACTTTCGATAATTGTATTCCTGTGACATTCCATAATTTTTTTGTGGATGTTATTTACTTCGGATGTTATAAAAAATTTTAAAATCAATGAAAAAAGTTCTCAGATACAGCTCTTTTCTAATTTTCGATAATCTCTTTCAATTAATGCAAATGGTCTTCGTGCATCGTGCATCTTAATCTTTGGAAATCGATAGTCGTCAGTGAGCAGTCTACATTTTTTCGTATCGACAACTCTCAATCGCTGACAGAGGCATCATTGCGATTAAGTCGTACATTATACAAGGTGTCGGTCGTGTAATAAGAGCTTCTCAGTTACACTAATCCGCAGTTCTTAAAAGGACTTCGAAGAATTCTAAAAAAGAAACTACAATTGGCAAGTTTCTCTCTCGCTCTGTCTTTCATTACATAATCCTGCTGACAAGTATCTTTTTGTTCGATAAATGATTAGTCTGATTAACATCCGCAGCAGCAAAGACCTGTCTAAAACGTTCTCTTATTAAATTCTAAATAAGTAAACGGCCTTGTTATACAAGTACTTTTTAAGGACTACCATCTAGGCTACAGAAATTTCGTGCTGCGGAAAGAGGCAAGTGTGCAAGTGTTAGCCAACAGAGGAAATAAGCCACACGTCGCTAGGAATTAGCGCTCATAACTGAATGTGTTGACCATATCTCCGTGGCTTCATTTGTTCATGTACCGACATTTTTAACCTTCCTGGATATATGTATACGAGTATGTTCCTAATTATCATTATGTACTTCTACATCCTCTAATAGTCATGTCCTTTTCTGTCCCACTCCCAAGGAGAACAAGGGAAGAACGAATACCTGTATATGTCTATATCATATGAGACTTAATTTCCTCTATCTATGTGGTCCTTACGAAATGTAGGTTGGCGGCTGTAGCATCGCCCTCCAGTCAACTTCAAATTCCGTCCGTCTTTATTTCCTTAGTAGCGTATTTCGAAAATAAAATAGGGTGTGTGTGTGTGTGTGTGTGTGTGTGTGTGTGTGTGTGTGTATGTATGTATGTTCCACATCTCCTCCTAAACTACTGGACCGATTTGAACCAAACTTTGTACACATGACCCTTACTATCGGGCAACAATTGCTGTCGGGGTAAGAACCACCTACGACACGTACATAAGGAGATATGACACCATAAACAATGACAGTCGTGAAAAATGGTCGCATCATGCGATTATATTCTACATATGTTCCTAAACTAATAGACCGATTACAACCAAATTTGGTACAAATATTGTTTAAGGTCAGGAAACATTTGCTGTGGTTGCAAAAACCACATAGGATACATAGTTCATACGATTTCACGTCATAAACAATGATATCTGTCCAATCTTGCGGCATGTGATAGCGTGGTTTTATTCGTCAACTTTTTTAGAAATTGAGCACTTCGCGGCTTGCAGTAAATTCTAAACATAATTTCAAATCTTTAACAAACTTTTTCTCGCTGACAACCCCAACAAAATGATGAAAGGAGAAAAATTTATCGCTTAGTACTTTTCCGATGTTTATGATGTGTATTTACGGCATTTGGCATGTCGTTACAAGTTATTACTTCTACACTGTAAATTTTATACGCCAGACAATTCACAGACAGTTCACATATAGTTCATGAGGTATGAAGTCATAAACAATTTGGCTCATGATAAACCGCATCATCATGCGTGAGGTTTGCATTTATTACGTCTTTACTGCTAACACCTTTCACGGTCTATTTTGCAGACATTACGCACATGTACCACTGAATGTACCTTCGAATTTATATCATAATATGACACATATTTTTGGAGATATGACGTCATAAACAATGAAATTTCCGAATAACTGCTACATCATGCGCTCTTTTTCCACATCTTCTCCTAAAATAATGGACCGATTTCAATTAAACCGATTTCAATTAAAATATTGCTTACTATCAGACAATCGCTACGACAACATCGTACAGGACATATGATTTCGTAAACTTCATTCATCCACTATTTACTTGTCGCAGAGAGTTTGTTAATATTACTCTCTACAAATGATATGCATGAAAACGAAACTTAAATGGACAGACAGTAAGGTAGAAGTCGATGGACAGAAAGGGAAGAACGACATGCCCTAAGATAAGGAAGGAATAAGTACAACAGATTTCACAGAGGAACCTAGATAAAGCATTTATACCAATGAATATATACCTGCAAAATTATATCATTGTAGAACACAAACATCAACAGATATGACATAATAAATTAACACGCGAGAACTCGCTCCTTTAAAAGTTACGCGATCGATTGCGTGTATAGCATTTTTCTGACAGTCAAAGGTTTGTAACGTACTTAATATGTCTAAATAAGTATTTACAGTTGCGTTTATAAGAAAACACAAATATTTGAGTATTTAAAATTGGTAAAATGCCGATTGTTTTAAAATTACTGTGAGAAAAATGCTCACCCGCGAGCCTGCGATAGGTAAAAATTGATAATAGCCTGGGGCAACATATACGCTTCATTTCATCAAAATAAAATCAGTATTTTTACTGACTGATGTCTAGAACCCTAAAAAGTCATGATGTGCACATGCCCTTCTTTAACAACCGTTGCATATAAACTAGTAAACTGTAAAATGAAGGCACTATTATATAGATTGATGTAGTATTTTCAGAATTTAAAGTACTTTTCACGATTTGCCATCTTTCGTCTCTAAAATGCATTTTTAAAAGGAATAAAATGTATACCGTATTGTTCGGAGTATCAGTAAATAGTTTTATTGTGTCTTGAATATATATCTGTAGGAAAAGTAATATGTATCCAGCAACTGCGCTAAATTTTCCGTCTGCGCTACACCCTGTTACGCTGGCTGCGCTGTGCCGTGTTGTATGCAACCAGGCAGGCCTGATGATAGACTGCTCCGTTGTAGTCTTGTGTAGTTCGCGAACGAACTAGTTCGGAAGAGCGCTCCCACAGGCGAACTACGCGAACTATTTCGCAGATCCGTCGCCTCTTAGTTCGTACGCTCCTTTTCCGAAGACTGACGGGGAACAGCGAGAGGACTCGAGAGCGCGCAGAATCGCGTGATTCCCTGCGGCCAGTTATCGTCATTTCGAGCTGAGATGCAGCTCAGATGTAGTTTCATAGTTCACTACCACAAATTTTCTTTTCTAAGGAATTCAGCAGTGTCTAAATAATAACTGGTTTATTTACTTAAGTATTTATTCAATAGTGAATTACCTCAGAATATGATGCCATCCAAAAGCAGTAAATGAAAATAGGCGTAGTAAACTGTTTTAATGAGATTCTTATCGTCAAAATTTGGTAAAACCCTTACAGCATACGTAGCTGAACCCAATGTGTTGATTCAAGTTTAATTTCTCATTAATTCACACATCTAAAAATTTTGAAAAACTCTGGTTTCCCTTCAAAACGAACGAATAATTACAATTAACCTTAGCTACAGACTTCTGTTCAAAGTCCTATATTTATTACTGGAGTTGCGCCATTTACTGTACGGAACTGTATATGCTGTGTTTTATCAAAAGTTAATGAGAGTCCGTTTGCTTAGAACCACATTAAACATTTTTAAATATACTTTCTTTGAGTTTTACCATTTTTATTTTAAGTCGTATGTATTCCAGAAAATTCCTCATTACTGTATGTGACATGGGGAATTTTCTGGAATACATAAGACTTAAAATAAAAATGGTAAAACTCATAGAAAGTATAAAATTCAAGAAGACTTGTCTCAAGAAGAAAACTTTTAAATATTTTGCAAACTACTGGAGTTTCGACCATTGAGGTGATCATGTCTTCCAGTAACTGCAACGTTAAAAACTGTAATTTCTGTAAGTAGTATTTTGTTTGTTTTGGTAGACAAGCGGTAATACAGTAGTCTAATCTTGCGTTATGTGCAGCGTATCTCCTTGTAGTTATCAGACCACATATCAGCGTTTAAAGAGCACATTTTGTTCTTTAAAGCACATATTTCCTTGGACACCATTGTCAACCGTATTTTGTCGGCCTTTTCTCTAATATACCGCGATACAGTGGTGGGGTGCGGAAGAACATCTTCTATATTGACTTTGCCATACGTGGCGCGAACATTGATGAGCTCCTGCGAATAATTCTTGAAGCCAATCTTACTATGCTTTGCTATGGTAGCAAACCTAATCCGCCCATATCGACCAACCTATCAACAAGAACTTTCTTTATGCTACTTGGTACTGCAAGTGGTCGGTGTAATTATGCTCCGCATTTACTTTTGCAGTGCCGAATCATACCTGTTTGTGCTTGACTGGTACATAAGTATAGTATCGCATATGGTACATTGCACGAAACCAGCAGAAACCTGTGTGACAGGATCCACTACAAGTGCAAAAGATTTCCAAGCTTCACTTTTCGGCTCCTTTTCGGCGTGTCTTTCTTCTTCAGGACTAACGACCCGCTCCTAATTGTCTCCACAATACTTCTTTTAGTTTCATGAATGGAGCCTTTACGACCTGTAGTTCGTTGATCCACATCGCTTTCTGCGCTGCTCAAAGCCAGGTCGGTTTCTAATGCGATTCCACAGGGTTGAGCGCGCGTCGGTCGCGCTGTCACCGGCCGAGACTACGAGCGCGCTCGAGCGGCCGGCAGTGCTCGACACTTCGGCCGGTAACCGAGAGGCGGACGGCGACCGGCCACACGGGGCATTAGACGGCCGCAGCCGTGCCGCAGCACGGGCCTACCCCAGCCGTCGAGCAGCGGCACGGAACGGGAAATGCTCGAGCGGTTATTTTCATCGAAATGCAGAGAGCTCTACTTGTGCGACACCACAACAATAGCACACGCTTAGGCAACACTGATCATTATATAAAAAAGCTATCATAACAAAAGTTAGAACGGACGAACTGAAAAGAGCATCCTATTTCCCGGCCGGCCGAGTTGCAAATTAGAAGGAGAAATATCGGACGCGAACTAAAATATGCGCCATCGGTCGCGAACTAAAATTGCGTTATCGGTCGCGAACTAAAATATGCGCGATCAGTCGTGAAGTAAAATATGTGCAATCGGTCGCGAACTAAAACATGCGTTACCGGTCGCGAACGATTATGCCAAACGTAACTCGCTTCTTAGTTCGTTTGATTCTTTTTCGGAGACCGACGGGAAATAGCGAGAGGGCGCGCAGCAGAATTGAAAATCACGTGTTTGCCTTCTGCTGATGAGAGCCATTTCTTGATGGGCGTCTGCCTGCTAGAGTTACATAGTTCAGTGCTACAAAATTTCTGTTTTGAAGTATTCCGCACTCTGCAATATGTGACTAATAAATTCCATAATGCTAAGATATAGAGATTACTCTAAACTTAAACGCGAGAAATTATCCACAAATGACAAAAAGATTCACATTAAAGAGTCAATAATAATAATAATAATAACAATAATTGCACCGAAATAAAAATCGCACAGGATTCTATTTGCGTTTGACAGCACTATTTTTTTCGATAACTCTGTCTTGGAGGATCTCAAACGAACTCTTCTCCACAAGGGAACATCCCATCTTAGCTGCCAAGAAGGTACTGAGTGTTGATTCACCATGCAAACATTTCCTCTAAGAGAGCCACTTACCTCGGCAGAGCTCTCAGAAAATGCCCTGACACACCGCAATCTGAGACACTTACTTGAATGTAGCAGTAGCATGCCACACAGGCCCATGTCTACTGTAATCTACCGTTCTTGCTGTATTATCCACCACAAAGAGCTGTGGCAACCAGTTTAATGCATGTCCATAACTTTACGTAGATCATAGAGAGAGAGTCATGCAACAAGCCTTTTCTCAGCCTATACCTACTGACCCAAATCTCACCAAAATATGTAAATCCGTCGCTATTAGCCACAACGCGGACGGTCTACACACGTCGCCGCGTAAATTCGTGAAGAGACGATAAGTCGCTTCATAGTACTTCGACCACGGGGGACATCTCAAGTTGTTGTTGTTGTTGTTGTTGGTAGTTAAGGGG
Organism: Locusta migratoria; assembly: GCA_026315105.1. NCBI lineage: Eukaryota > Metazoa > Arthropoda > Insecta > Orthoptera > Acrididae > Locusta > Locusta migratoria. The sequence goes on from CM048749.1 coordinate 338,911,964, forward strand.
GGCTAGACTGCTAGGTCATCAGTCTCCTGTTCCAGACGAAGGAAGTGCGACGTATGTTATATGAAAGGAACATTTACACTTACAGGAGTAACCGGCAATGGATGAGCCAGCCACTGCGCAGACACTAAAACTGCCAGTCAGAAAGAGGACTGACAACACAGAAGTAACAACTGTTGAAACTCTTAGAATGGTTGGTGCCTGAATGATCAGGCTTAGGTACCCACCATTATATAATATGATAAAAACCATCTGCCCGAATAAAACCTAAAACATCTACATCTACATGGAATACTCTGCAAATCACATTTAAGTGCCTGGCAGAGGGTTCATCGAACCACAATTATACTATTTATCTCCCATTCCATTCTCGAATAGCGCGCGGGAAGGAAGAACACATCTCTCTGTTCGAGCTCTGATTTCTCTTATTTTATTCTGATGAACATTTCTACCTATGTAAGTGGGAGTCAACAATATATTTTCGCATTCGGAGAAGAATGTTAGCGATTGGAGTTTCGCAAGTAGTCCACGCCGCAGCGATAAGCGCCGTTGTTGTAATGATTCCCATACCAGATCCTGTATCATTTCCGTAACGCTGTGTCCCCTGTATCGTGACAATAAGAAACGAGCTGCCCTTCTTTGGACTCTTTCGATGTCCTCCGTCAAACCCACCTCATAAGGATCCCACACTGGGCTGCAATACTCCAAAAATGGACGGACAAGCGCAGTTTCTTTAGTAGTTCTGTTACATCTTTTAAGGGTTCTGCCAATAAAACGCAGTCTCTGGTTCGCCTTTCCCACGATATTATCTAGGTGTTCTTCCCAGTTTAATTCTGAAGTAATAGTAATTCATAGGTATTTTGTGGAGTTTACGGCCTTCAAATTTGATTGATTTATGTTGTAAACAAAGTTTAACGGATTTCTTTTCGTACTCATGTGGACTACTTCACATTTCTCATTATTTAGAGTCAATTGCCAATTTTTACACCATACTGGTATCTTATTCAGATCGTTCTGCAGTTGGTTTTGATCTTCAGATGATTTTAATAGACGGTATCCATAGCAGCGTCGTCTCCTAGGATAAAAGAAAGCACATCTAGCAGAGTAAAAGACTGCGGCAAGGCAACTAGGAGGGGACAGTCCTATAGAATGTGGGCCACTGTCAAGGAGGAACCACAGTGCATCGCGAAAAATGTATAGAGCTACGATAACTTAAAACAACAACAGACCCACTTTTACCTCTTTTTAAGGTAAATAGACCCACAGATCAAAGAAAGGCACATCACAAAGTTCGAAAGATAGCGGAATGTTCGTCGAATTGTACTTTCATATAATATTGTAAGTTAAGAACCATTGTAAATCCAGACACATCGCGAAGTTGTACGACTCTTTCGACTAACCCCATCTTGATGTTTAAGAGGAAATCGTGTAGATAGATAAGATATTTAGAGCCCAGACAGATAAGTACAATGGGCAATAGCTTTGATGTATCTTACGCAGCGATTCACTTCAAAGTTAGATCAAGGTATCGTGAAAGAAACAGAGATGATAAAAATAGAATATAAAAGTAGTTAGGGTCAGGTAGTGTACTAACCACAGAATCGAACCAATCATCGATTATGTTTTCTAGATAGAAGATGATGCAGACATTAACAATCACACAACGTACTTCTGAAAAACCGATAAAAACACACAACCGAGAGACAGAACACCGTCATCGTTATTCAGTTCTTATTACACATCAATCCCACCTTACAGAATTTTTCCATAGTAACAACAGTCTACAGATGTTTGAGACAAAAAACTGTCTATTTAGAATGATATATTATTAACCATTTAAACCAATTTAGCTTAGCCTTGTAGAATACACACTGTAACGTATTTTAGATAACCAAATAGGTAAGACAGCTACATCGCTACACTTTCAACTACCCAGTTTTAACAAGCGTAGAGTGCATCCAGATTAGAATTTACTGTTATAAAAAAAGCTTAATTTTAGCAGTAAAATTAGCGAGAGATCCGTGTGAACTACCGGCTACACCCGGCTGTAAAACCTTGTTCTCTGGCCCTAAATGAGAACTGACTTGGTGCAAACTACTCTAAAAACAAGAAGTTAACGACACAGTGGCCTATATACGTAGCAGCTCACACGAAATTATACACAGACATTAATAAACAAACCACTACAATTAATGTTATTTCATAAAGGTGGCTAAGAAAACATTTATGGCGCAACGGAACTTAAACATAAAAAATTGCATCTGAGCTTGTTCTCAGCACTGGTGAAAAACAATATTAAATAAAAAGGCGGAAGGTGCTCGCAATCTACTATTTATAGGCAAGTCAAAATTATACTGAACTTAACTTGTTTATTCAGGTCGAACACAAGCAAAATGGTGAACCAATTTTGTTAATACAACAAAAATGCATCCCCTTACAGGAACTAATACTGCAGATGCCCAGCATTGAATTTAACATAAATTACACAGAACTTAACGCTACTTGGGGGAGGATTTACAAACAACACTCATTCGCTCACACACACGCAATGCAACAGCGAAACTCACCAAATCAGCGTGCTGAAGCGAGGCAGAAGCAGGCGCCGCTATCGTAGGCGAAATTCAGCAAACCCGGAGGTACCACACAACACCTGGTCTGACGTGCCTCATTTGAGGTGGTGTGTGAATATAGCAAAGTCGCATCTAGATTGGACCGCGAGCAAACACGCTATCGGCGACACACGGATACGTTGCATGATCGCACTCCACTGAAGGTGAAATGGTTAAAAATCGCATTCATTGCACAAAATCACGGCGGACGGTTGAGTTGTAATGTAAGAGTAAACTATGTAGGCACTGGTTTTATGAGAAATGGCGTGAATTCTGGTGACTAGCTGCAAACCCCTGAAATCGGTGTTAGGACCCACATGGTTCCAAAAACCGATAAAAATGTATAAATTCAATTTCCGAAAAATGAAGAAAATTAAAAACGGCATGGAACCCTTCAAAATGTTTAGAATTACATAAGGAAGCGAATGAAATGCAGCTACACGCGATAGGGAGCGAAAAAAGTGAAATAATTACAAAAGTCGAAAATATAAAAATAAAAATTACGGCATGCAACCCATAGAAATGTTTAAAATTTCATAAGCAAGCTATTGAAGGAGGTTGTACAAGGCTCAGAGAGAATTACTGACAAACACTAAGTGCACACTACAAGTTTGGAGAAGAAACAGCAAAAGTAAAATAGGCGGAGAGAGAGGATCGCGAAGTGTTAGTGGAAATCAGAAGGATACACGCATAGTTGCTTGCCTGATGGGCATGGAACAGACAATAGTAGAATCTTAAGGCTTTGTTCTAAGAACCGACCACGTGGAACACATATCACTCACGGAAGGACACGATAAGAAAGATTATACATGCACTACAAAAAAATGAACTTATCGTCAATGAGAAATCGGGCCCTACAAAGCTAGAAGGAATTTACACAGAGCCGGCCGCGGTGGCCGAAGGGACTGAGGCGCTTCAGTCACGGTCTGCACGGCCATTACGGTCGGGGGTTCGAATCCCCCCTCGGGCATGGATATTTGTTCCGTCTTTAGTTGTAGGTAGTTCATAAGTAGTTTGTAAGTTTAGGGACTGATGACCCTGTAGTTAAGTCCCTTAAGCTTAACAAACATTTTTGAATTTACACAGAGTTCGTACACCGCCACATAATCACAAAAGGTTTGCCGTTATCAAACTGCAACTAGTAGCGCATACACCGTGTTTATGTGTTGACTGCCGTCGGAGGTGATGGTTGTATGACTGTGTTGTGTGCCTGTGTGATTGCGTGAGTGCTCTATTTCTGAAGAAGGCCATGGCCGATAGCTGAATGTGTTGTATGTGTGTGTCTTTTGTATGTGCCTGTCGCAGCTCGTCGCCACGTCTTTGCGGTGAGTAGTAAACTGTCCTCACTATATTATCTAAAAAAAACATTACTTAAACCTCTAAATAACCAACAAAATGGATTCTAAGATAAATAAGTGATTCTCTCACGAAGTAATTCTTCATAAATAGAGTGTATTTCTATTTCTGGGCATGAAAATTTGGAGTTGGTCCTACTTTATATATTGGTAAATAACTGAATATTTCCCCAATTACTGTTCATGAGAGGCACTAGAAGTAGCACACGCACTCGTCAGTAAAAGTTCGAAATTGTCACTCGTAAATTAGTGTAGTCCATCGAACATTTCAGTTCCTAATCAATCCGCGATTGAAGTATTTGTTAAAAACACAGTGTGTAATAACGATTGCTGAATTATCACGGTTCCACAACCCTACTACGATGCATAGTTTACCACTTTTCAAGCATAGACTAAGTTCTGCAGTCACAGTCCCGTAAATTTTTTAAGCCCACACATGCCTATCTCTTCAAATCACAAGTTCGTAACGCGGCTTCAGACCATCCAGCGTCACAACCTTTCACCACCACGTCCAAGTTACGAGTCCTTTCCCAAGAGTTAGAAAGCGTGCTCTACCTGCTCCCAAATTTGTATCCTTTCGCGAATCCTAACGCCTCATGTTTAAAATACAGTTTACCTTCCAAAATAACATACATTTGAATATCACATAATTAAATGCTTTACCATCTCCCTACAAATGTTGTTTACATTTAACAAACAAATATATATTTAACAATACTAAAAAAAGGTTCAGACTGAAGCTCTTTGTTCAGATAGCCATTAAACGCTCTCTCTCACTGTTCAAATATACTACCGCCGTCGAAATATAGATACACAATTAATATTTAATTTATCATGGCATGGCTTATTATACAAATATATTCAGCTCTTTTCCACAAATACTTATAATTGCTTATATATAAATTACCTGCTGCATATCTACAATTTTAGTCGGTCATGATATATTCAAGTGTCAGTCCACAACATAAAAAATGAACGTTACTAAAAATAATATTAAATATAATAAAATACGTATATAAATGTAATGCGCTTTGCTGGGGTAATGTTTTGTGTTTCTGTGGTGGAATCTATGTTCTGACACAAGATTATTACTACCTCAACGAAAACCAGAACAAGAGAATAAAATAAAGTTTATTGAAAGACTACGGAAATAACGTGTTGTGTCTTTTAATATAGGTAGTGTGGTGCAATGCTGCCCATTTGCTTCTCAAACTGTTACTGATGAACACTACATATCAATAATTGTAAACATAAGTCTTGTAATATTATTATTATAGGACTCAGATTTATTGGATTTTTATCTGTAAGGGATATTTAAACTGTAATTACGGCGTTTGATTCTCCCAAGTCTCCTAAATCCATTCATATAATTATATTTGCGGTATGATCATTCCCTCATTTTATATGGATTTTTAGAATAATGTTTGTGGCTATTTGTATTTCAGTTGCAATCTGAAATAGACGCCCTCACTCAGCCAAGAGCGCTTCCGGTTTCCGAGCACATTAGGAAAACCCTGACTACCTGTATCCCCAAACTGTTAGCCGGCCGGCTGGAGAACCCAACAGCATGGCAAAACCCGCCTTTCACATGGAAACAATCAGCTTGCCCGCGAAAGGCTCGAGTCCCGGTTCCGGCACACAATTTTAATCTGCCACGAAGTTTCATATCAGCGCACACTCCACTGCAGAGTGAAAGTTTCATTCTGGAAACAACCCTCAGGCTGTGGCTAAGCCATGTGTCCACCATATCCTTTCTTCCAGGAGTGCTAGTCTTGCATGTTTCGCAAGGGGAGCTTCTGTGAAGTTTGGAAAGTAGGAGGCGAGTTACTGGCGGAAGGGGAATTCGAACCCCCGATCGCAGTGGCTGTGCAGACCGTGACTGGCACGCCGCAGACCACTCGGCCACTGCGGCCGGCTATTTAGACATATGCTAGTTGGGTTAGAACTTTAGTAAAAAAAAAGCTGGAATGGCTATATCCGTTTGTTGTAGGTTAGTCTTGACTGCATGTGTAGTCCTGTTTCTTAATTCAGGGGGGTCAGCTGGCAGCGGAGGCATGTACACACGATCCTTGATGAAGCGCAAAAGGAAAAAATCGAATGCCGTTACGTCGGGTGAACGTGGAAGCCCTGCCATTGGTCTCCTTGCGACCCATCTATCTTGTATGTAAAAAGAAGAGCCATTGCTGTACTGTACCAAGGTAAGAAGTGCCAGTTACAGCAGGTTCACCGAAAAAGAAAAGCCCATAAACTTCTCCCCGGAGATTCCTCTTTCATTTGAGACCATCATTTATAACTTTAAGTTTAATATAATAAATATTATAAAGCGTTAAAACCGCCGATATTCATTTATAAACACTCTGTATTTCCAGGTTACACTTATTGTGCACATTGATGGATACGTGAACATTTCCTAAAGTCTAGAACTTGTTTGGGCACCGGAAAGTTAGTAGAAACACACGACTATTGGCCGAGCAGAAGTTTGTAAATGCATAGAACGGCCGCGGTGGCCGAGGGGACTGAATCGCTCCAGTCGCGGTCTGCACGGCCACTACGGTCACTACGGTTGGAGGTTCGAATCCCCCCTCGGGCTTGGATATTTGTGCCGTCCTTAGTCTAAGCTAGTTCGTAAGTAGTTTGTAAGCTTAGGGACTGTTGACCCCGTAGTTAAGACCCATAAGTTCTACAAACATTTAAATTTGAACATCTTATGGCTTACAATGAAACCGGTTCCCAGGTGTGGAACAATCTTTAACTACGTCCTACTTTTCCTTTAAAAATAGGGTAGCGCTCAAAATCAAAGTCATGTTCATCTGTATACCTCGTTTCCTGTATTGCTGAGAGCAGTCTATCGTGGCGAGTAAAAGTGTCTGTTAAATGTTTCATTTTGCCATTTTGAGTAGGGAACTGATGTTCAATGTGGCAAAGCACTTCTGTTGCTTACGTCTAATTTTCTGTTGGTGGTTCCAGGACGCTCCGATTAGTCCTCAAAGCATGTTGGTGTGGGGCCCCGGAATCCCAAGGTCCACTTACCGGTACACAGCGAGAGGCGGAGGTGGATTTGATCCTCTGATAAGGTTACTACCGAGGTTATGAGCTCCGGTAAATTTATTTAGGGTTTTCTCCCGTAGACAAGTTGCTGCCCAGGCTGGGAAGACCAGTCTTCCCACAGTGGTCCTTACGCCTTCCTCGCCGTTGAGATGATGCCAATTATCTTCGTCCGCCTTCGAAGTAGTTGACCAGTTTTCACATGTAGCCTGGGCAGGGGCCTTTACAGGGTGCTAACAGCCGGGCAACGTGGGCGCTGGTTGTTTTACGACGCTGTTTACTCATCCCAATCCTCCTTCCACTATTCTTGCACGCCGGCCGCGGTGGCCGCGCGGACTGAGGCGCTTCAGTCACGGTCTGCACGGCCACTACGGTCGGGGGTTCGAATCCCCCCTCGGGCATGGATATTTGTGCCGTCCTAGTTCGTAAGTAGTTCATAAGTAGTTTGTAAGTTTAGGTACTGATGACCCCGTAGTTAAGTCCCATAGACTGTACAAACATTTGAACATATTCTTGCACTTAGAGGCCCCGGGCTTGCGACCGGTATAGCGGAGTTATAATGTGTACTTATAACTAGAGCAGAAGCATGGTAGAAGGACGTACTAATATTCAGAGGCGCCCACTTTTGAAAATCAGTGTGGGTGCTCTATATCACGGTTCACAAATGTTCGAAACCAACCCTCCTGAAAATCATGTTCCTGCATTTTTGAATGAGCAATATTTCATAAAAGTAAATAGCCAGTTGTCTGGCCTTTTAAAGATAGTAGGAAGAAGGAGGACGAAGAAAAGGAAAGCATGGCTGCATTAGAACACTACAATAAAGCGATGTAATTGGCCGAAGTGGATATTTCGATATAAATAACACCCCAAAACTTCTACACTTACATTAATCTAACACTTTCTGTGCGAAGCTATTCTTTCTGACAAAAGCGTTTGGTAGAACACCGTCACCAAGGTTAAAAGATACCTTTGAAATATTTTGAGATTTTAAAGTCCGACAACAAACTTTTTTTATAAATAAGTACACCTGAAAGGTCAAAAGGACCTACGTGCTTCAGGATGAATAAAGCTAGCATAGTGGATAAAACACGGACACTTATTACTACTCGCTTGGGGACCCGCGTACATAACTGATCATTTCTTTCACGTATGAAATATCATCTCTTGCTATGGTCACGTTTTGCATTGCCTCTTGAGTCGTAAGGTAGGTTTTGATTTTTCCAGTTTTTTTTTTTTTTTTTTTTTTTTTTTTTTTTTTTTTTTTTTTTTTTTTTAGAATTTTATTTTCCACCTCCAATTTTATGTGGGTGCTCAGCACCCCCAAAAAATTCTTGGGGTGTGCACGAGCCCCGGAGCACCCCTGCTAATATTGTCTAGAGCAAAATGTTACTTAGAAATGTAAAGTTTGCTAAACACAAGTTTTAACAATGCATTATAATTATCTCATTGCGAATGTTAGTTCTGTGATTTGTAATTTACGTCCTCTTTGTAAAAGAGGGAATGAATAATATGATTTGATTATCTATGAAGTATTTCAAAAATTAACTGATGTACCTCATTGTTATTGGTGAAGTTATATGAATTCATGATACTTGAGAAATTTTGGTGTGGACAAGACGTGTGGATATGTGGTGTGTGGTGTGAAAATAATTTGTTCCGATTAATAAATGACGTAGATGAAAGATGAATGGCTCAACATAAATTACTTTTGTGTTCACTAAATTGACAATGGATAAGAATAATGCAGCCAATGTCTGATCAAAATGAGAGATCGAAGCTAAAAAAAATCTACAACACTATAAACATAGTAGTATTTGTGATGCAATTACTGAAAATTCCAGCTAGGGAAGCAGATGTGTGTCGACTGATGAAAAATTCAGTATTTTATACATTAAATATCGACTACGGTCTCTCTGTATCAAGACATTAAGTAACTAAATTGTTCTTGGACACAGACTTCATATTTTTAATGTCATGTACTAATGTAGACAATTTAGCTTAACAGCTGATCAATATGTATAATATGACAATATATCAAAGTTCATTAATTATTCATTGGAGATAATGATGGCAGGATACAGAAGATTATAAACATGTCTCCAGTTTGAACAGCACTTACGTAACATTCATTTCTGCAGTGAATATTTTGGAAGATGCCAGAGAATTTAATCGTCACATTAGCGCTACTCGTTTGCCTTGTTTCCAGGCTCTTTCGAAATGGTTAACACGATGGTTTGGTCTTACAAGACAACTTGTTCATGTTATATGTTAAAAGTACTCTATTGCGTTGTTAATACACTCTCACTGAATGATCACATTTCACTTTAGTTTGAAGCATCGTCTGTAGTTCAGTGGTAAGTATTTTTTTATTTAATTCTTCTACATTTATTTGATACATTTTGGCTCAAAATCCTTTTACTAGCAATAATACACCCACATTTCTAATGAAGAATGACTGTACGGACTGATGACCACGCAGTTTGGTCCGACAGCTTAACAAACACATTTGAAGAATGGAAATGAAATGAGCGTATGGCTTTCTTGGCCGGGAGAACCCTTGCGGGTTTGTTCGGCCGCTTTAGTGTAACTCTTTTTATTCGACGCCACGTGGGCGACATACGTGTCAATGATGATGAGATGATGATGATTAGGACAACACAACACCCAGTCCCCTGCCGGGAATCGAACCCGGACCCCCTGCGTGGTAGTCAGCGACGCTACCGCTGAGCTACGGAGGCGGGCATTTGAAGAATGATTGTCATAACACTTTCGTACACAGGAAATGTAGAGATGGTAGCTGTTCATGACGCGACGAAGACGGTATCGTATTTAATGCTAACGAAGGGTTGTGAAAAAATCACACTGACGTGTTTCACGGCCCAGTTTAGATTTATAGTTATATAATTTTTTGCAAACATTTCGGAAAAAAATAATAATGTAAATAATAAAAAATTATAGTGATACGATTACGACTCTACTATTGTGATAATATCTATGAACTTAACACGTAATATTCTTTCTGGCCGTATTTTAACAAATAGCCAAATTTATATGATATTTGAGTTTAGTTTTGACAAACCTACTCTTTTTTTGAACTTTTACCTCTTTAAACTATCGTTTTAATATCTCGCCCACATTTTCATTATATTTTTTCGTTAAAATTTTATCACCTGTCTTGCCTTGGTAGTTTGCCTGTACTGGAACGAACGTAACATACATTTGGCTTTCTGGCAAGTAACTATAGCTTGGATGGAACACAGCATACTACATTTGGTTTTCGTAAATCAGTTAAGTGAGATCCAACGCCTGAAAATCTCTTTTGCGTACACCATTTTCATTCTCTACTTGATGCTTTTCTTATTATAACTCAAGCGTTGTCGTTTCAAAGCAATGGCGCACTGAAAATTATCCAAAACACGTCGTTCTTAGGACAATGAATTATAATCTACTGTTAGTTAGTTAGTTAGTTAACACCTGTCATCAATGGTACGAGAATCACGGATTACTCTCGCAGCTGTTCGCCATAGCGTAATGGGCGACGAATGAATTGTGATGTACGTACTTGTTAGAGGGTGGTTCGAAACTTGCTAGGGCGCGGTGGCTCAGAGCGCTCAGTCAGAGGGTTGCCAGCATTTTAGCTCGACGCCCTCTGTAACGAGAAAACAGTGATCGACCAAGCGATGAAAATAGAACAAAGCAAACCAACGTCCACAAAGTACCGAAGAACCAATAAAAAGAGAGAAGAAGAAAGAGGGTTCAACCAATATCGTCTGAAGAGAAGGCCTGTGCACTGCCGTGCCACGCCAAGTCATGCAGAGTAGGTCGCGATCGCGTAGCTCACTGGCTGGCCGCTGTGAGGGGGTGGGCTGTGCCCCATTAGACAGCCAGTGAGCTAGGCGATCGCGACCTACTCTGCATGACTTGGCGTGGCACGGCAGTGCACAGGCCTTCTCTTCAGACGGTGTTGGTTCAACGCCAACTGTACTAAAACTGTCAAATTCTCAACGAACAGCCCAGGAAGAACTTGAACGTACATTAAAAAGCTACCGCAAAGCATCATCTCTCCCCCTGAATATATGTATAAAATCACCACTGACAATTTTTTCCCTCTTGCTTCCTAAAAGGTTTTGGCACACTCTTTTTAACTGAACACAAATATTCTGCAATATTGCGAGTTGGTCAAAGGTAACAGCGCATTCTCTTAAAAGTGCATTTGTTCTATTTCGATAACATGCCGTGAAATACATACCAACGAATTGAGAAGCGGCGGAGTGGCCGAGCGCATTGAGATGCTATGCACAGATGCGCGAGGCCGATCCCTCATCGGGGGTTCGAATGCCTCCTCGGGCATGGATTTTTGTGCTTTCTTTAGTATATGTTAGTTTATAAGTAGTTTGTAAGTTTATGAACTGATGACCCGCAGATAAGTCCCATAAGCTTAACAAACCTTTTTTTGAACAACGAATTGTAAACATGTACATAAACTGGGGACGTATTGTTACAATGACTGTTGTTAATGACCCAATGAAAGTACTAACTTTATATATATATACTAGCTTATATGCTCGTGCTGCGCAACGGTTGTTAAAGAGGTACCAGTGTATATCATTGTTTTTTAGGGTTCCGAACCTAGGTCAGCAAAAGCAGATTCCTTGTTGGATCGCTCTGTCAGTAAACTCAGTTCTCCAAGCCAAGATGTCAAATGTAAGTAGAAATCATTGACGTAAACGATGAATGTTCATAAGGTTTTTCATACCAAAGTGAAATTAATTTACGTACAAACTCTGGAACGATGTAAATTCAATGTTAGGTTGCAAGGAAGGAAGGAAGCTTATGGTTTAACGTCCCGTCGACAGCTTAGTCATTAGATAATCAGTTCGGAAAACATTGTTTCCTTGTTTGGAATAGACAGCGAACTTATTATTTAATGATAAAAATAACAGTCCAGTTCGCAAATTCTTTTTACAATTTATTAATATAGGTGACCGGTTTCGATCTAGGTTGAGATCATCTTCAGACCTATCAAAATAGAATAAAAGAGATATGCTATAGAGGGAAACAGGTACACTATTAGTCACTAAAATAAATTTACAAACAAGTTTAAAAAATTTACTTAAAACAGTATACCTCGCTATAGATGTTCAGGCGGTGAGCGTGCGGCGACTGCTAACCAGAGAGACTGCTTTGTGTTATAAAGGAAAAGTTATTAGTTATTTTATGTTTGACATGTCCTTCGTCACAGTTCAATTTATTAAAGTTTGTTGTACAGCACACATATTTTAATACCTTGTTAATTTACTGTTTTGATTGGTAACCATTCAATTAAATTGAATACTATTATCACCTGCTACATATGACATCGACGACCTTTGGGGCATTTTCCCGTTATACATGCTAACACCGATCCTCGCCGCTATCATGGCCTGTCTCCACGGTGACGGACGGCGTCCCCTTGCCGTTACATCTCTGACGCGCCGTCTGCTTTGCTGCTGTACCTGCTAACACCGGTCGCCTCTGCTATCGCGGCCTGTTTCCATGGTGACAGACCGCGTCCCTGGCAGCTACATCTTTGGCACGTCGTCTGCTGCACCACTGGCACGACTACGTATCGATGTCTCCACGACGCTATATCCACGGCAACTATCGGCGTCGCTGTAATTTATCTTTGACCCACACTGTCTTCGATTTTGAAAGTTCTTATTATCAACTGCCCATAGATGGTAGATATTTCCTAGACAGACAACTTCTTTTTATTGTCTAATGCCTTAATTATTCTTTATTATAGACATGCCAACTATGTTTTATTATTAACAAAATGCATTTTATACTCATTATGGATTATTTATGTATACATATACATCTCTTATCTTATTTCTTACTGTATGACGTTCCTCATTGGTTTAAGACTTGATGATGCTTCAGGCGGTAGGCGGGGCTTTGCCTTTATAACACACAGCAGTCTCTCGCTGGTTAGCAGTCGCCGCACGCTCACCGCCTGAACATCTATAGCGAGGTATACTGTTTTAAGTAAATTTTTTAAACTTGTTTGTAAATTTATTTTAGTGACTAATAGTGTACCTGTTTCCCTCTATAGCATATCTTTTTTATTCTATTTTCATAGGTCTGAAGATGATCTAAACCTAGATAGAAACCAGTCACCTATATTAATAAAATGTAAAAATAATTTGCGAACTGGAATGTTATTTTTATCATTAGTCATTAGAGACGGAACTAATGCTCGGAGTTTTGGGTAAGGATGGGGAAGGAAATCGGCCGTGTCCTTTGAAAGGAACCATCCCGGCATTTGCCTGGACTGATTTAGAGAAATCACGGAAGACCTAAATCTGGATGGCCGGAGGTGGATTTCAACCACCATTCTCCGAATGCGAGTCCAGTGCGTTACCACTGCGCCACATCGTTCGGTAATGTTAGCTTGTGTTCAAAAAGTTAATACTGCGGTGAGTAATTGTCTGTTTTAAACTTATGAAAACATTTCTATCGTTGAAATGAGAAATAGTAATAATACTAACAGCGCCATGTATTGGTTCTATGGTGTAGTACTAAACTGTTAATCTGTCATAGTAAGTGCATGGTGAATTATTAGTTTGTTGCACTGGGGACAATGTAGTTATCCTGTATGCAGTGCTCCCTATTACCAAAAGAAGAATGCTGAAAGTCTGGTAATTAAATCAACAGAGCAGTTCATGTCTGTTTAAATAAGACGTCATGGTGGTGTCAATGTGCGATAAAGTAAGTCTGGGTGATCGTTGAAGAAATAGCGTCAGCTGATCGTTTGTATACAACTTTCCATTAAATATATAATTTCCAGGGCATTGTCTTCACTGTGTCAGCAGCATCGGCCATTCTTTCAGCTAATACATGTCCCCACGTATTAAAGCACGGCTGGCCGCGGTGGCCGTTCGGTCTGCGGCGCGCCAATCAGTCTGCACTGCCGCTTCGGTCGGGGGTTCGATCCCTCCACGGGCATGGATGTTTGTGTCGTCTGTAGTATAAGGTCGTTCATAAGTAGTTTGTAAGTTTAGAGACTGATGACCCCGCAGTTAAGTCTCTTACGCTTAACAAACATTTGAACATTTGAATTAAAGCACGAAGTTGAAATCGACTTTGTGTAAGAGAACTATATATTCAGAAGCCGGATTATAGCTCTAAGTACAGTTGTCTCTTCAAAAGAAGACGCCTTTCTCTATCTTAATTTAGTCCATACCAAAAGTAATTACAAAATTTAATCACAATATTGTACCGAACAATTATGAAAGCAGATATATTTCTGATGAGATTGTGGCTCGTGTGTGTGTGTATATTATCTCTGGTGGCAGAAATATCTCTGGATTGAGCATTCATATGCGCAAACAGATTTCGTGTCCTCAACAATAAGATGGAAATGTCTTGTGATATTGGGAATAATCTCCTAATCGTTGACTTTATCTTGGTCCTTTTTGTGTTCGGTTAAGACAGATGACTACGTGTAAATGCCCATTTTAGCGACGCTTCCTCAAGTTTCTTGTCGCTTCTGTGACATAATGCGGTACAAACCAATCGCAAGAGCAAATAAATGTGTGGGAAGTGTGGATTTGTCTTAATATCACGTGGTAATTCCATCTTAACGTTGAGGAGATGCACAGAACGCTATGCTCACTCCATAGATATTTCTACTCTATGTACCATTTAGTGGTTATACCCGTCTCAAGATGCACTTCTTTTCTTTCCATGATACTAAGGAAGAAAGGAAGAGGAAAAATTCTTGTCCTACCTGGTTAAATTTTACTCGCAGTGGCAGCGTTTTAATTTGCGATCGTTGGCAACGAACTATTCGCTTTAGGATGATTAATTTACTGACCAGAACAGCATAAATTATTTATTTCATCTTGAACATAAATAATTATTAACCTCATTCTACGTGACTGATTTTTGAAAAAGCATTCAACGGCAGTTGCCAACATCAGTACACAAGGCCGCCGCCGTAAGTAAAAATGTACCCCTTCTTGTACTGTATTACACCATAGGCATGAAAATGGAAAAAACGCAGGAACGCCATAATTAGTTATTTGGTGTACTGTGTAACTAACGTCGTCTCACTTTGTCCTTTCCTATGGCGTTTTCGAGTATTCCTCAAGAGAACGCACTCAAAATATGAGAATATACCGAAATCAGAAAGGGAACTACATAAATTCGATTTTCCTTGCAAAGAATTCTTAGTTAATTAAAACATCGATAGACGTGAAGGAACGTCTTATATTTAAATTCAAATGATACCCGCGGAAAGAAACACTACTTTTCTTTCCATGCCATTGCAAGGCATGCGGGATGCAGCTAGTAAACAATTATTTTTTGTGTCGTAGCTGGGTTAAATTTTACTTGCAGTGGCAGCGGTTTAGTATGTTTACGTTGGCAACGAAATTTCGCTTTAGGGGGATCATTAATTTATTGACCGAAACATAATTATTTATTTCATTATCAACATAAAGAATTATTCCCCTCATACGTGAATAATTTTTCAAAAAGGATTCTAACGCAGCATCGCCATCTATTAATTATTTGGTATGCTATGTAGCAGCGCCTCTATCGAATCTTTGCTATACTACGCTGCAATTCATGTGTAGCATACACCAGAAACTACAAATTACGATATCGTTTCTTCCGCTGATCCGATTTTGATGAAATGAAGCCTATGTTACTCTACAAACTATTGTAAATTTACCTGTGGAAAGCCATGAAAGTTCGTGTAGTACTTTTGGAGATTACCCTCAACAAACAGACACACAGGATGGCTTACAAACAAATGTTTACATTATGATATCTCTATTTTCTCTGATCCGATTTTAATTATTGAAGCCTTTATGTAACCGCACGATATGCTCAAGTTACACGAGAAAACCCCATGAAAAGTCGTCATATAGTTTAGGAGATAAACGTGTTCAAACAGACAAACAGACATGACGGTAGTTGATCAAATATTTCAAATTACGATATTCTTTTTTTTTTTCGTGATCCGATTGTTATGAAAAAAGTCGGTATGTTGTCCAGAGTTACGCTCAAGTTACCTGTGAAAACCCCTTGCAAATTCGTGAAGTAGTTTTGGTGATAAAAGGCTTTTAACAGTTAAACATACAGACACGACGCTTACTGTAAACACTTAAAATTACGATATCTTTAGTTTCCGTGAACCCATTTTGATAAAATTATGCCTATATATAGACCCAAACTTTTCTATTGTCTCCTGTGAAAACCGGTTTGAAATAGAATATTTGCTCTTTATTTTAGCGCAGAACAAAGTAACATGAACCAAGTATAATCTGAACTAGAGGAAAGGTAATACCATCTACGTTAAATGCGTCAATAACAACCGGGTCAAAGACAAATATTTTAGTAGATGCATTGATTCTAATTAATGACTTTTAATATATTCCATAAATAGTAAATAATTGATTAGAAAAATAAACAAGGTAATTAGTTGCAATGTATATATTTCCCTTTCGTTTTATTAAGGAACTACACTTGCCACAGAAATCTAGGACTTCCTTTATATACGAAACTACCAGTATCAGCACGTTGTTCAGAATATTTATTATTACAGTATCCCCCAGTTTACGTGTATATACTTCAGAAGACCATTGTTCAATTCGTTGTTATGTATTTCACGGCATGTTCACGAAACTGAACAAACACGCATTTTAGAGGAAGCATTCTTACATACGCACAACTCTAAATATTGAGAACATAGTTCTATTCAATTAATAAGTGTGCCCGATACCCTTTTAGAAGAAAGGAGGAAAAAATATTTAGTAGAGACGGGTTCCGAACCACTGACCGTGCGCATTACAATCCTATGCGCTGCCCAATACACTGCGGCGAACAGTTGCGAGATTCGTCCTTTAAACTCTTACTATTGATGGCATTTGTTAACTGATGCTAATATAGAATTTTTAGACGTTAGATTATCATTTATCGTACGAAGAACTACATGTTTTTGTTAATTCTTCAGTGCGCCGTTGCCTTGAAATAACGTTTAGGTTATTATAAGACAATCGTCAAATACGCAACGCAAGATGGCGTGTGCCAGAGAGAGTTCTGAGCGTGGAATGTCACGTGACATATCCGAACGGCTGGTTTTCGTAAAATCAATGGACGGTGTCAAATCGCCATTATTTTTGCAAATATCTCTTAGACAAAACGAGATACGGAAAAAAACATAAGAGAGCAAATTTGTAGAGAACTTAATCCTCTACAAATTCGGTTATTCAATTTTCGTGTAAGTTGAGCAGTTTATTTGCAATTAAAATTACATTACAAACGGCTTTCTTTGGTGTTACCAACGTATTTTTTGTCCGAAATTTTTGAAAGAGCCAAGTTCTGGTCTCTGGCGGCCAACAATTATGTCTGTAAAATTTGGTGCCGATCGATTGAAAGGTTCGACCTAAAAGTGGGAACACATTACAGACAGAGAGACATCCCAAAATCGCCGTTATTTTTGCAAATACCTGCGAAACAATGGGAATATTGAAAACAATAATAAGAGAGCAAAGTTGTATGGAAATTACACCTCTACAAAATCATGTATTCAGTTTCCGTATCAGATGAACGGTAAAACCGTAATTTCAATTTAAATTTCGAGATGTCAAAAGGCGATCACAAAGGCCCACTTTTAGTGTAACTTCCGTAAGATAAAGTGGGCCATAAATCTATCCAAATTTGTAGAACAAGAAGAATAGCATAAGAAACTAAACCTGACCACTGAAGAGGCTTTAAAATACACTACTGGCCATTAAAATTGCTACACTAAGAAGAAATGCAGATGATAAACGGGTATTCATTGGACAAATATATTATACTAGAACTGACATGACCATCTCTGACCGTAATAACGGCCTTGATACGCCTGGACATTGAGTCAAACAGAGCTTGGATGGCGTGTACAGGTACAGATGCCCATGCAGGTTCAATACGATACCACAGTTCATCAAGAGAAGTGACTGGCGTACTGTGACGAGCCAGTTACTCGGCCACCATTGACCAGACGTTTTCAATTGGTGAGAGATCTGAAGAATGTGCTGGCCAGGCAGCAATCGAACGTTTTCCGCACCCAGACAGGCCCTTACAGATGTTCAAATGTTTGTAGAACTTACGGGACTTAACTACGGGGTCATCAGTCCCTAAGCTTACAAACTACTTATGAACTAGCTAAGACTAAGGACGGCACAAATATCCATGCCCGAGGGGGGGATTCGAACTCCCGACCGTAGTGGCCGTGCAGACCGTGACTGGAGCGCCTCAGTCCCCTCGGCCACCGCGGCCGGTGGCCCGTACAGGAACTGCAACATACGGTCGTGCATAATCTTGCTGAAATGTGGGGTTTCGCAGGGATCGAATGGAGGGTAGAGCCACGGGTCGTAACATATCTGTTATGTAATGGTCACTGTTAAAGGTTCGGTCTATGTGAACAAGAGGTGACCGAGACGTGTAACCAATTGCACCCTATATCATAACTCCGGGTGATACGTCCGTATGGCGATGACGAATACACGCTTCCAATGTGCGTTCACAGCGATGTCGGCCGATACGGATGCGACCATCATGATGCTGTAAATAGAACCTGGATTCATCCAAAAAAAAAATGACGTTATAACATTCGTGCACCCAGGTTCGTCGTTGAGTATACCATCGCATGCGATCCTGTCTGTGATGCAGCGTCAAGGGTAACCGCAGCTATGGTCTCCGAGCTGATAGTCCATGCTGCTGCAATCGTCGTCGATGTGTTCGTGGAGATGGTTGTTGTCTTGCGAACGTCCCCATCTGTTGACTCAGGGATCGAGACGTGGCTGCACGATCCGTTACAGCCATGCGGATAAAATGCCTGTCATCTCGACTGCTAGTGATACGAGGCCACTGGGATCCCGCATAGCGTTCAGTATTGCCTTCCTGAACCAACACCACCTAGAGACAAGGCCCCACAACAGGCCGTGCTACGTCACACTGACCAGGCCGCAGCCGCCAACTGAATGGCTTTCCGCTGGCGCACGCCCACTGTGTCGTAGCGGGGGCAGCCAGTATGCTAGCGGCCGCGGCCTGGTCATTATGACGTAGCACGGGCTGTTGTGAGGCCTTGTCTCTAGGTGGTGTTGCCTGAACCCACCGATTCCATAATCTGCTAACAGTCTTTGGATCGCGACCAACGCAATGTCGCGATACGATAAACCGCATTTCTCCTCCTTACATGAGGCATCACAACAACGTTTCACCAGGCAACGCCGGTCAACTGCTGTTTGTGTATGAGAAATAGTTTGGAAACTTTCCTGATGTCAGCACGTTGTAGGTGTCGCCACCGGCGCCAACCTTGTGTGAATGGTCTGAAAAGCTAATCATTTGCATATCACAGCATCTTCTTCCTGTCGGTTAAATTTCGCGCCTCTAGCACGTCATCTTTGTGGTGTAGCAATTTTAATAGGCAGGAGTGTACGAATGTGATGGTCTGAAGAATGTCACAGTTGCAAAACAGTGTCGTTAAAACATAACGTAAACGGTCGCTGAATAATTTCCTTTTGGAACTGAAAATTCTTTTTGTTCATGAATCATTTGTATCGCTTTCAATAACGTCTACTTATCTCTCAAATGTTGTTTTTCATTGACAGTGAGTGTGCGATTCTGATTTTAAGCCTGCAAGAATTAATAAACTAGGGGGATTTGGAGCTCAAAGTAGTGAGGTTAAGACAGAGTATCAAACTATTGTCTCCTTACAGCCCTTAGAAATTAGATATATACTATAAAATAACAAAATCAGTTTATATGGTTTGGTGCTCAACACAATAAGATGATCAGGTGAGATATCACACACATTATACATATGGTAAAGTATTTTATTCAAATATTGGTTACAACTGTAATTTATATGTGATACAGTACGATATTTTGCTGTCTCAGCTCATCAGTTGAGGTTTACATGGCATTTACTCAGAGAGAGGCACAATGGGGCTACCATTATAGTAAATAAAATCATTCTCGTTGCCCTCTAATATGGTGTGTGATCACTTCGGACGGCCAGTATATTTGCACACCTGCGTGGCATGGACAGTATGAGGTTACCAATCAGCTCTTGAGGGATATTTGGCCATTCTTCCATCACTGAAATACCCAGCTGAGCAACCGTTGTAGTCTGGATACAGTGCGTCCGCCAAGTGCATCCCAGACATGCCTCAACCGGATTTAAGTCCGGTGAACAAGCTGGCCACTCCATTCGTTCAAATCCCTCAGCTTCCAGAATGTTGTCCGCCATTGCAGCTCTGTGGGGACGAGCGTTAATCGTCCGTCAGAAAGAACCCATCTTCTATGGCACCTGGGTAGGACATAACAAGGGCAGACCCGAAGTGGGCAACTTTTAGTGGCCATTAGAAGGGTACTCAGAGAAGGTCAGTTAATTCCACACTCGAACTGGGCAACTTCTGCTCGCACGTAGCAGGATGGTCCGCCCCAAGGCGTTCCTGGCCCTAACTATAATTACTCTCTGCTCTAACTGAACTCGTCAGTCCTATGAATGACACCAGCTCGCTGACATCTGCGTAGTGTTTAGTTTTGTACTTCAGTTTAGTCATGGAAGCGAATAATACAGCAGAAAGTTACTATTTGCAACCTGTTATTAGTGATCGTGGCATTTGATCTGTGACGGTTATAATTTCAAACCTTACGGAAGAGTTGTAGCAACGGAAGAACGTGGATGGGGATGCTGCGGTAAACGTTCGCGGTGTGTTGTTATTTACAGTAGGCAGCGAACACACATTTTCGCGTTTGGAACAACCACAAGACGATAACCACCAAATTTGCGTCTTACATAACTGAAAACTACATTGATGAAGAAATTGCGGCCTTACCTCCAAACGTTTGGGCAGCAGATTGCGCTTCCTTGTGGAGGACGACTAACGCTTGCGAAAGCTTTCATTTCCGATTCAATGCTTCATGTGAATCTCCTCACCTAAACATCTTTCAGTTTGTGAAAAGTCTGAACCATGAACAAACTGATACTTATATAAGAATGAACTGAGCAAAAAATAACATCACCATCCAAACTGACTCAAAAACCAGGAATAGGCATGCTTTCCTGCAACAGAAATTATAATTACTTAGAAATGGTGAAATTTGCAAATTAGACTTTGTAAAGTGCGTTTCATACTAAGCAGTCGTGAGCAGAATGAGCCAAACTAAATGGATTTGTTTTATGGAAATATTTTTGTATGTGAAATTTGTAATAAAATCTTTGTATTTGTGTACAATTATTGACATTACTCCTTAAGGACTTTAAAAATAGGGTCAGAGGTTGCGCACTTGGTAAGTTTAGATATGGAAGCATTTTGCGTGATTGTGCAGTCGGTCTGCCAGAAGCAGGTAGGAGTTGCGCAGTTCGTGGGTGCCTGTTAGTCTAGCCGGAGCGCCGGCCGCGGTGGCCGAGGGGACTGAGGCGCTCCAGTCACGGTCTGCACGGCCGCTACGGTCGGGGGTTCGAATCTCCCCTCGGGCATGGATATTGGTGCCGTCCTAGTTCGTAAGTAGTTCATAAGTAGTTTGTAAGTTTAGGGACTGATGACCCCGTAGTTAAGTCCCATAGACTACACAAACATTTGAACATTTTTTTCTACATCTACATACATACTCCGCAATTCACCGTAAAGAAAAAACGAATGCCTATATGCATCCGTACGAGCCCTAATTTCTCTTGTCTTTGTGATCTTTACGCGAAATGTAAGTAGGCGGCAGCAAGATCGTACTACACTCAGCTTCAAATTCCGGCCCTCTAAATTTACTTAACAGAAATTCACGAAAAGAACGTCGTCTTTCTTCCAGCGATCCCCAATTGAGTTGCTGGAGCATTTCCGTGACACTCGCGCATTGGTCGAACCTACCGGTAACAAATCTAGCTGCTCGTCTCTGAACCGCCTCTATGTCTTCCTTTAAACTGATCTGCTGCGGGTCCCAAACACTTGAGCAATACTCAAGACGTGGTCGTACAAGCGTTTTATACGCGGTCTCCTTTACAGGTGAAGTACATCTTCCCAAAATTCTCCCAATAAACCGAAGTCGGCTATCCGCCTTACTCACAACTGTCCTTACATGCTCGTTCCATTTCATATCGCTCTGCAATGTTACGCCTAGATATTTGAACGACGCGACAGCATCAAGAAGCTCACTACTAATTCTGTATTCGAACATTATGGGATTGTTTTTTCTACTAATGCGCATCACCTTACATTTTTCTACATTGAGAGCTAGCTGCCAATCTTCGCACCAACTAGAAATTTTGTCTAAGTCATCCTGTATGCTATTACAGTCAGTTACAGACGACACCCTCCCATACACCACAGCATCATCAGCAAACAGCCGCAAATTACAACTTACTCTGTCCATCAGATCATTTATATAGATAGAAAATAATAGCGGTCCTATCACACTCCCCTGCGGCACGCCTGACGATACACTCGTCTCTGATGAACACTCGCCGTCGAGAACAACGTACTGCGTTCTATTACTTAGGAAGTCTTCCAGCCAGTCACAAATCTGTGAACCTACTCCATAAGCTCGTATCTTCGTTAGCAGTCTGCAGTGTGGCACCGCGTCGAACGCGGAGCAGGTAAAAGTTGCCCAGTTCGTGCGTGCCACTCAGGGGGCACTTGGGGTCAGTTGCCCAGTTCTAGTCTTCCGTTTATCACCAATAGGTAGAAGTTGTCCAGTTCGGACGAGCCCCATAACAAAGGGTTGACGGATCTCGTCTGTATACCTCTGAGCAGTCAAAGCGTCGTGAACGTCCGCACGTCTGCCAGTACTAAGTCTTGCCCACACCATTAGTCTACCAAAATAATATGGTGATGTTTCCTGGACATAAGCAGGATTGTTCCGAGAAAAGAGAAGAACATTGTACGGCTCATCTGCGAGCAGAACCGGCCCCCCTTATTTACGATTCCAGTCCTGATGTTCCTCCGCCCAGTTTCTGCGGGGTAAACGGGACACGAAGCATATAGCAAGAGCCCCATAAATAACATATTTTATAGTCATCTGAAATATTAAATCAGATGAAATGCAATTAGGATAAATATTCAATTCATTTTTTTTCTTCCTTGAAATCGATAGGCTATGTGAAAGATATACAAAGAAACTCTAATTATAATATCACTGTAACTTATTAAAATCTCTGACTTTTACTATAAAAGTAATAATCCCATAGTACTCGCTCTCTGTTCTAGTGTGTGCTCTGTTCTATTGTCTGCTCTGTTCTGATTGTTCTGTTGTCTGAATTTTACTGATAAGATCTGCCACTACAATATGCTGAAACGAACATTATTAACTATTGATTATTGTTCTAAACTGATTATAGAAAATCTTCAGATATAAAATGGATACTCAGGTATGAATTTTGCTTTCTGTTCAAATTAATAAATCCCCTCATTTAAAGTTAATTTCAGTCAGTTGTTCAGTTATTTATTTTTCTAGTCCCTCCAGTTAGTGATCATGCTGTTTTCAGGTATAACTAATTACTACGACTTTGGATGGTTCGGTAATTAAACATGTTAAACTTAAGTATCTCGTGTAGCTTGCCATAGTATCTTTGACTGTAATTAAACATTTTGCAATATTTATTGGCTTAGAACCTGCAGTCACTTTTATGTAATGAACAGTTCGAAGTCTGATTAGCCATTAATCTGTATTAATTATTAATCTTCATTCAATAAATTACCTTCTTTCAAAATTATGCTACACGTGGATTGAATCTTAATATTCCGAACCTCCATCCAATGTCGGCGGATAGTTACGCGGATTACAACCAATTTCACAACAGCTTATCAACGAGATCAACTACACCGCTGTTTAAGGTAACTATCCGTCGAATTCTGTAGGTTGCTTGCTCTGCAATATGTTTTAAACAATTAAATGTTTGGCCATTTCACTTCATTTCTTTTTTTTAATTAACAGTTCGTCTAAATTGAAGGCTTAGTCACTGATTATTATTTTAAAATAGTTCAACAACTTCTGTACGGCCAATTTTTCAAACCTAAATAGTCAGGCAAGCAATTACACTACAACCGGCCCCCCCTATTTACGACCCCAGTCCTCCTGTTCCTCCGACCAGTTTCTGCGGGGTAAACGGGGCACAAAGCAGTTGGCGTAGAGGCCACATTCCCGAAGATGATTTCAGAAAATCAAATGTTCAAATGTTTGTTAAGCTTATGGGACTTAACTGCGGGGTCATCAGTCCCTAAACTTACGAACTACTTATGAACTAGCTAACACTAAGGACGACACAAACATCCATGCCCCAGGGAGGATTCGAACCTCCGACGCGGGAGGTCGCGCGATTCGCAACGAGGGACTCCAGACCGATCGGCTACTCCCGCGCGGCTTGAATTTATGATTCACACACTTATAAACCACTTAATTCATTCGACATTCCTCCACTCACTGTCACAAGAATAAAAATTCTAAACTTGAACGATTTCACAATTCACAACTAGGTACCTGAGTGCCTTTTTATCTGTGTATCAAGTCGCTGCACTCTTAGAAGTCTTGTAATACAAGCATGCCGTATTATAACAAGTGTAACAAACCTTAGGAAAGATTACAATAAGAAGAAATATACAGTTTTTACATGTCAACAACATTGCATTGAAACACATTTTGTCTCACTTTATAATAATTTAGCTGTAAACTTACGTTAACTACAATATTATTTCCAGAATGAAACTTTCACTCTGCAGCGGAGTGTGCGCTGATATGAAACTTGGAAAGTAGAAGGAGAGGTACTGGCGGAAGCAAGGTTGTGAGGCGGCATCGTGAGTCGTTTCGGGATAGCTCAGTCGGTATGGCGCTTACCCGCGAAAGGCAAAGGTCCCAGGTTCGAGTCCCGGTTCCTGCACACAATTTTAATCTGCCAGGAAGTTACAATATTATTGTTATCAAATTGGTCTGTCTACTAATGCTTAAAGCCGGATAATTTGTTATTACAGTAATGTTCAAACGCATATATAGACGTAAATAAATTAAGAGTTAGGTATTCAATTAACACGGATATGATGAAGTGGTACGTAATTAACGTAATTATTTGGCTTGTTCCTTTTACTCAGATACAAGAAAGCAGGAGTAGCAACAACAAGGTTCAAGAGATGTCCATTCCTAAAGATATAATTTTAGGCTTGTGCTCAACTTTTAGTTTTAAGACATGTTGCACGATATTATTAGCATCAGTTTTGCCTTGTTGTGAATTTATTAAATTACGTACTGACTTCAGAACAGAAGTGTCGAGGGAGTTGTCCAGGTAAGATAGGTTTTGTGTTGGAAATGCTTGCATTGGGATTTCTGGGCAATAAATTAGAGGGAAGGATGAATTAACATTAGCTGTATCGGTGATAGTTGATGTTAAATGAAAATTTACTCTTGATGTGGAACAAAAAGTACCATTAATTATTAACCCACTACGACGAAGCTAAAAGTGTTATATTTTTGTGGCTACACCATTAACATAATATTGTGGAAAAATAGCAGGTTGCTTTTAGACTGCATATAACCAGAGATTTTTTACTTGCTCGAAAAAATTCGATGTATTAGTTAATATATCTCGTGGAGAATTTGTGGCTTCAGCTTGTTCGAAAAACAACTGACATCCACTGCTATTAGTATGTAATTCGAGTAGATGAGATGGACATATAATAACTTGTTCCAACATGCAGCTACGTTATTCTGATTTCGTCATTACTGTGCTTGTGTTTGTTGTTTGAGATATTAAAAATACTTGGTTAGTTCTGAATCGTAAGAATTTATTTTATCTTCCCCACTTAAGTGGACATGATTGTGCCATTTTATGTGTTGCTAGGAAAGAGATACGAACTTGCAGTTTTACATTAGCTGTGACCACTAGTACTGTAACTATGTGGCAATACTGTGGTAAATGTTTCTTATCTGGAGTGAATATTAGCTTTAGTGGTTCAGATAGGTGTTGTTTAATTTTTACTAATGGTGAGGCAAATGTAAATGGAGATAGTAACTTAGGTGACAAATGTACCTGTACTGCATAATGAATAGCTGCGTTTAATTCTTCTGCTAGCCTTGCATGTACTACTTGATAGTGAGTAACCTAAGTGATTTTCCTACTGCAAGTATCTTATCTAGTGTCGAGCCTTGTTTGAATCAGCTATAAGTCGGCAATCAGCATAGCGTTAGTAGCTAGGAGATATTTATTTAATTTTTCGCAAACTTTCCTGATGGCCTTGGTATTACGAAATGTTTGCTCTAACCCAGTGGTCGCGAAACTGCGGCCCGAATCAAACATTGGTGCGGCCCGCGACGCGCCCCGGCTTTGGACGAGTAGCATTCGTTATCTGCTTGTCTAACGTAGCGGTTGACAATTGTGTTCGTAGGCTGACATAACATTTTTGGTTATATAATTGAATGATGTAATAAAACTTACTTTAATTTCCTACGGCTGTAACTTTGTTATGTTAACACCAAAACAAGGATCTGTTGTCAATGTTTTATCTTCATGCATTCATATCAGACAATAGTATAAAAAAGCACCAGAATGTTACTTTGGTTCACACGTTTTATTTTCAGTGTTGGGTCATTAATATACTATAACTATGCTATGTTTACACTCACCAAAACAAAGATGTGCTATCAAGTTCTTCACTTCAGATTTTTATGTTCAGATTAATAGAAATAACCTACTATGTTACTTTTAGTGTCATAATCTGTAGTGCTTGACAATTAACTCAAAAGGTTTTCGTAATTACGTTATTTTTTACTTTAGTATCTGAAATTACGATTCTCGTCTCATAACCTAAATAGTCACTTGGTGTTTTATTGATGTGATGTATAGCTACAAATTGTAGAGTATATTAACATCACAGCTTCGTAGCAGTGCATATGTACATATCATACTTCCACTTCATCATATTGTATAGTACTTGTTTATAAACATAGCAATCACATTATTGACATCAATCATAGACCCTAATGAAGACCAAAGATGGTCGTAGACATAGCATAACTGTATGCCCTATAATCTTTGTGCAATGAGATTTAATGTAAGCATGTTCGTTATCTTTAGTTTTTAAAATAATTTTATTTCACAGTCATCAATGTATGCTTCAGTCTGTAGCAGTCAGCCACTGTGATAATATCAATGAGTAGAGCAATGACAACAAATACTTATGTTACAATTTTGAATTCTTGTATTAGGACGTGTTAAGCTATTAGCTAATCTCTGTAAGTATTTCACATGAAACTTACTGTATTTTTTGTTAATGTTTTATATGGTTGACTAATGCTTTTATAACTTTCATCTACTTCAGGCTAATGCTTGATAATGGTAAATGACCGAAACCGGTAGCATTGAGAAAAAATAAACAGCTATGGTCAATATGTCGTTCTGCAAGCAAAAAATTCAGTTTTACATGGCTGACTGTAGCGGCATTGTTCCTCTTGCTGCTCGACACTGCCCTAGGGATGGCGGTTATCGCTGAAACAACCGGTTTTCGGTTATACCGGTACTTTTCATCTCCAGTTTAACCGCACCGCAAAAATTGCTCAAGATAACCGGTTTTTTAAATAACCGGTTTTCGGTTTTTATTGATATTATTTCCAGTAGAGTTCGAACGAAACATATTTTGCGGCCGAAACAGAAACCGTAATCGTCCGTTCTTCTAGCTTCGGCCGAAACCGAAACTTACGAAATTTAGTTAATGTTTAGGTAAATTTACTTTATACGACAAATCACTAGTCTTTCCATATTTTGCAATATACTACGCCTTCTTGAGTGTGTTTAAGCCTAGCCAGGAGTCCGTAGAAGACGATATACGAAGCATACAGATTTACTGGCCTAGTATTTCTATCCGGCAGTTGCGAATATTGAGCCAACCAGTCTTTAAGTTGGACTTATGAGCCAACGCATACGAATATCTCGTTATACACACAACATATGTAAGTTACAGTCAGTAAATAAACTTCATTCGGTGCTGCAGAAGTATTTCGAAAAATAAAGTCACAGTTCCGACTAACAGTATGATTGTTGTCAGTGTAAATTTACGCAAATTGAACTAGGAAAGCTCTGTACCACATGATCAAAGAATGTTCAAATGGGTGTGAGTTGTTATGAGAACTAAATGCTTAGGTCATCGGTCCCTAGACTTACAAACTACTTAATCTAACTTAAACTAACTTACGCTAAGGACAACATATACATCCATGACCGAGGGAGGAGGGAGGACTCAAACCTCCGACTGGATCAAGCTCGCAGTCCGTGACATGGAGCCTCAGACCGCAAGGCTACATCGCGACGCACCACATGATCAATGTTACCTAAACCTATATCGGTTATTAAATAAGCCCCTCGCTTTCAAGGAATCACATTAATAAAACTTGTTAGCATATCTATGATAATACATTAAAAGTTAGTATTCCAAGCTTAGAGTACATCACTTACATAATAGGTATATGAATCAAATTTACCTTCCCTTCCAAGGAACATTTTGTATGCTTTCTCCTTAAATGACATAGCATGTTTGTAGTACCTCCACACGTTTTCAGCTTTTCAAAGCAAATGGAGCATTGTACCTCACTGCTCCCGTAATTCATGAAGTACTTCCATACTTGGGATGGTGCCATTTAAAACACAACCAATGTCTGGCGACAACAGCAAGGAACTGCCGCATGACACAGACGGAGGCAAGTCTCGTACACTGCCGGTGCACGCGCGTCGTCTAATAGGCCACGCCACACGGCAACAGGTGCATCGATGCCTCAGTAGCTGCACTAGTTCTTAAGTTCTTATGCCACGCGTTTGTTGCGCGTTTCTGACTGCCGGGATTCTTCTTAAATTATCACTGATCGCTTTTCTTAGTTTCTGCGACGACCTAATATTTCACAGCAGTGGAAATTTTAGGAATAGCCCTAAATATTAGGGTCTACTAGTTTTTAATTTCTTAAAATTATTTTCAAAAAACACGTTTTGAACCACTACTACAGGAAGTAGTAGTACCGGTTTTTTTACACGGTTCTTGGCAATAACTAATAGAAACCGGTTACAACCGACACCTAATAAATACCGAGAAAAAACCGGTTATTCAAAACTAAAATACCGGTATCGGTTTTAACCGGTCGGTTTTTCCCATCCCTACACTGCCCCACACGTCGCTGCGCACAGTGCCCGCAGGCGGGGGTGCGGGCAAGGCCTGGTTTACGGGGAACTGCGTAGAACAGTACTTCAAAATCGTGCAAGAACGTAACTAAACATCATCAGTTTCATTTAAATGAAACGATTTAAACGGCACTCACCACTTGCCGGCGTTCTGCCGCGCCCAAAGGCGTGAGCCGACTACGAGCTAACAGTGCGGGCCATGCATCAAACAAGCCGCTCGTTTGTCTGCGGGGCGCTGGGCCCAATCCGTCGCAGCTCCGCTGCCGCGTAGTGCGTGCTGCCCCATCCCATTTCATTCCTGCAAAGAATGTGTCACCGTTTCGCGTGACTCCGCTCCGTTGCAGTGCAGTTCTGGCCAGTGCGGTCGTTTCAGTTTTGTGCTTTGTCCTTTCAACTCGCACTAAGTGATCCTGACCGTTCGTCGCGTTTTGAGTGTGTTTGTACTCATTCTTAGTGTGATCATCATTACTGGAATAAATAATTTTGCAACTGTTTCTCTGCTCCGATCAGACTTAAATATCGCCGAAAGTATTTACCAAGACAAGAAACAATATTTGGAAGAAATAAAAAAATAGATTTGCAGATGTTAGAAATATTCGAAGCAGTTTCATGGCCGAGCGGTCTGCGGCGCGCCAGTCACGGTCTGCACGGCCACTACGGTCGGGGGTTCGAATCCCCCCCCTCGGGCATGGATGTTTGTGCTGTCTTTAGTATAAGGTAGTTCATAAGTAGTTTGTAAGTTTAGGGACTGATGACCCCGTAGTTAAGTCCCATTAGCTCTACAAACATTTAAACATTTTTAGCGAAACCTTGACATGATGCACATGATGATCTCAAATTATTCTGCCAGTTTGGATTTTCGAAATCTGATTTGATAAATGAAATAATCGAACCTCAACATTACACACAGCTTAAAGCATTGTTTATACAATATCGTGAAACGCAACGGTACATTGAATTTTGGAGATGTGCACCAAGCAATTATAAAAATTTACGAGACTCTTTATTTTAACTCTATTTCCTTCAGCTTGCCATTGTGAAGCTTCATTTTCAAAAATGAAGTACTTGAAAAATAAATATTGTAATCGGTTATCCACTCATTTAGAAGACGCAATAAGGATTGCCTGCAGCCCAAACGACGCAAATATAGACGAGAGAGCAAAACAAGATCAACATCACAAGTAACATTAATGAAAAGTTTTACATTCGTACTCAAGTTTGTTTTGCAGTTATAATGAATAAAAAAACATCAAAGTCAAGAACAAGTCCGTAATTTTCTTACAATACCCTTTGGCACGTGTATAGTACCGAACGTGAAGGGATTCATTATTCTTTCTTAATTATTTGTTTATTTCTATATTTTTGGAAGTTTGAGATTAATGGCATTATAATAAATTCATGTGATCATTTCAATAATGTAGTATATTTTTATAAATCATCCGGCTCATCTTGCATGAATGTACTTAAAAATATATTTCAGGGACAAGATCAAGATACATTGATTCCTAACTTGTTTTTGGTAGTGACTAAAATTACTAATGAGTCTCTTCCTTCCCTCCATCCTTCTTTTCTTTCTTTTTTTTTTTCAGTGCTGCCAACTCATCGGCGTGTGTGCCTCGTCTAAATCGGGGGCATACTGGACCCCCCACCTTCATATTATTAGTATTGGCCCTTGAGTAAAAATCTTTGACGACCACTGTTCTAACCCATTTAATCATGACGTATGCATTTCTATAGTGGCTTTATTTAATTCCGCGGTACTCTCTACGTTCTGTAATGAATTATTCAACTGTGTAATATCTCCGTTATCTGCTGTACAAAAATTGTTTTTAAAAGTTTGCCTCCTACGTCCACCCATCCACGTTTAGCGCCTTTATACGTTTGCAGAATTAGTTCTTGTATCTCAAGTAATTGTTTTATGAATTGTTCGTAAGAACAGTATAATGTTTTGTACTCGGTAGCTATTTCTTCGAAATTATGTCCTTGCCCTTTCATGTAGCGTATCAAATTCTAATTTCAGTCTCCTAATTTCGTTACGTATAGCCCATAAATTATACTCTAATGAAATAATCCGTTTGAGATTAATTAAAATTAGAGTACCCTCTTCAACAAAAATGACATCACTCGTAAATTTTTGAACCTATAGTCCACTGTTCACATTGGTCAACAACACAATTACAATAAATAATACAGATAGTACAGTCATGTTGTAGTTGCCTATTATGCAACAGTCGTTACCTGAAAAAAAGAAAACAAAAATACGCATTGTTATGGACCTATCAACCTAGTATAAAAAAAAAAGATTGGAAGAATAAACAATGAAGAACACGCTGTCACTTTACATTACCTACATATTCTACTTCATTGTGAAAAATAAACCATTAACCTTTACTAATTATTTACATTTGTAGTATTTATCATATCCACGGTCGAATATTTATGATGCGAATCTGTTCGTTGTGCTGATGTGGCTACTGTTGTTTCTTTTTCGTACATCTCCACCCTTTGTAAAAGCAGGTACTATTGTTGATGGAATCATATCTGGATCTCCTTTAAAAGTTAAAGGATTGGCGTGGGCAATAGTTGCTCTGTTTGGCAGTTGTAATTTAAAGTTTACTGGCGAAGTGATATCAATAACCTGATAAGGTCCTCTATAGTTTGAGACTAATTTCTTCGTTTTCCCTTTAGATATGTATGGGGTTGGCAGCATGACCCACTTCCCGATTCTGTAATGTGGTTATTTCTCTTATGTATTATCTAATCCTTTTTTGTCGTTCCAAAGCCTTAGTGTTAGATTTTTTAACCTTCTTACACACATCCCTCATCATGCCAGCGAAATATTTTACTTTTTCTCTGGCTGATCCGTTTTTCTGCTTGAGTACATCAAAGGGGGATGGCATTTTTCATCCATATTCATAAGGTGACATGCCAGTTGCTTCGTGTGGATTAGCGTGTAGCTCGGAATGATCATTGGTAGGTACATGTTCCAATTATTATGTTGTTCATTAATTTAGAGGCTAGGCATATTACCAATTGTCCAGTGAACTCTTTCAGTTCTTCTCTTACATTGTCGGTGTAATGGTGTAGTACTCATTTTCCGTACTTTCAGTAAATGGCAGAACTGTTTAATGAAATTGGACATCAGTTGGGATCCTTGGTCCATGAAAATAGCTTCAGGTACGCCAAATTTTAGTACCCAGTTGTTACTAAAGCCTGAACAATTGTATTTGCTTGCTGACTGGGAAGACTCACCATAGCTAGGTAGGATGAAAAGTGATCTATAATGGTTAGAACATACCTATCGCCTGTTGGTGTTTTATGATTGGGTTCATAGACATCCACCCCACATATATGAAATGGGAACGTGGCTTCTGGGAGCCTTTGAAATATCATTTTGACGACAGAGGTCTGCTCTATGTGCACACGTACTGTGCGACATCCTGCCTACTCGTTTCCCAAATCAAATGTTCAAATGTTTGTAGAGCTTATGGGACTTAACTACGGGGTCATCAGTCCCTAAGCTTACAAACTACTTATGAACTAGCTAAGACTAAGGACGGCACAAATATCCATCCCCGAGGGGGGATTCGAACCCCCGACCGTAGTGGCCGTGCAGACCTTGACTGGCGCCCCGCAGACCGCTTGGCCACACGCGGCCGGCACTCGTTTCCCAGCAAAATCTCTCTGCTATGCGTCTTTCAGTTGTTCTTTGTCCACTGTGTCGTGCCACAATATGGCCACGCACGTCTTGCATAACTTCTTGTCTAAGATATTCAGAAAGCACGATTCTGGTTCCTAGTCTTGTTTATGGCATAGTACTCCAGCGAAACAAAATTGTTTTTGTGTTCTATATTATTTGCATTCTGCATTCCCAGCTTGTGCCTTTTGCCAATCCTCACCATCATGACCTATTGCTTAGCTAGAAGTGCAATTTTTCTGCTTAGACCATCCGCATTCATATGTTTCTTGCCTGGTTTAAGGATAACCTCAAAATCAATTTCATAAAGACAGAGTGCCCAGCAGGTGAGAGGACTAAATGAACTCTTCAAACCCAAGTAACCATTTTAGAACAGCTTGGTCTGCAATAACCGTAATTATTTTTTTCCATACAAGTAGCATTTGAAATATTTGATGCCATAGATAACACTTTGCAGTTCTATCTCTGTCGTAGAATAATTTTTCTCCTATTGCTAGTTGCCTTGAAGCATAAGCTATGGGTTGTTCTGCACCATCTATAATCTGACTTAAAACAACTAAGCATAAGCAACCTACAGCATAAGCACTTGCATCACAGGATAAAATAAATGTTTAATTACAATCTAGGTAGGCTAATACTAGATTGTAAATCTATCTTTAAGAGTTTGAAATACTAACTCACAGTGTTCAGACCATTGAAATTTTACATATTTTTTCGATATTTGGGTTAGAGGTCGTGCAATTTCAGCCAAATTTTGCACATATTTTCGATAATACGAAGCAAGCCCGAGGGATAATTGTATGTCTTTAACACGTTGTGGTGTTGCAAAGTCCTTAATTGCTGAAATTAGTCGGGGATCGGTTTTAATTCCATGTTCACTAATGACATGCCCTAGACATGTGACTTCCTTCAAAGCAAATTTACATTTCTCCTATTTTAATCTTAATTTAGCATTTCTAAGTCTCTTAAAAACATTACGCAGGCACATTGCAAGTTCGTTAATGTCTCTTGAGAAAACTATGATATCCTCAAGATACAGAGAATATTTCTGTGTTTTTAGTCTTCGCAATACTACATCAAGTAATCTTTGAAAGTTTGTTGGGGCTTTTTTCGAACCAAATTTTAAATTGCCAATTGCTTCCAGGGGTAAAAATGCTGTTTTGTGACTATCTTCAGGTGTAACTTCCAATTTGTGGTGTTCACTGTGTAAATCTATTATTGAAAAATATTTACTGTTTCCTAAAGCGTCAGTGATATCTGTAATGTTTGGAAGGGGGTAAGCATCTGAAACAGTATGTTTGTTTAGATGTCTCTATTACCAAAACAAAACAAAAAAGAAAAAAATCTATAACGCTTGGTACTATCTGGGGATTTCTTTGGAATGATTACAATATTGTCAGATAATGCTTAGTCTGAATATAATTCCGTCTTTTAAGTTTTGCTCTAAAAATTCATGTAGTACTGGTTGTAAGTGATGTGGAACTCTAAGGTTTTTTATTTACAAACTGGGGGCCATTACCTTAGGGATTCTATGCTGTATGATATATGTTGCTGGTAGTGGACATTCGGCTTTAAATAAATGTTGAATCTCGACTAACACAGTTTCTACTGTGTATTTATCCTTCCCTTTTAAATGCGCAATTTACTGGCGTAATACAGTTTTGTAGGCGGCAGGTTTCTGACCATCAGTTGTATTTGACCAAATTGAATCCTCTTCCTCAAAGGCTCTGACTGTGACTTTTAATATTCCCTTACATAATTATTTATGCTCCATCCCGAAATTGTCAATATCCTGGTACTTTTGCTACTCCAGCCACATTTTGAAACTGTACTACAGTTCTGCATACAAAACAATGGGATGCACCCTACTCTTCATTTTCTTCTAATGTCTATTAGACATACAGGTAAAGCCGAGTGAACGTCCATCCACAGTAGTTTCCCTGTTATCCTACGAAACCTTCAAGGACATTGCTCGCAGTTTAGTCGGTTTCTCCTTCTGGATAACGGAAAACATGGGGCATTGTGCCTTTTGCAGCTGTGTTACCTAGCTGAAACAATGTTCTGCTAAGTTCCACCATTTGCTGTCTGAGGTCGATTTTAGTGTGATGTTTCAGCAAGAGTTAATACCTGTAAGTTACCTTCGTGACCAGTTTTACAACTTTTTCAAACTGTACACCTCCTGTATAAAAAAATCTGTGATATACACCCTATTGACCTCACTATATCTCCTCCTACACCACATGGAGGGTCATATTTCTGTTTTACAACACAATCATTACTCACTGTTGATACGTTCATGCTGTATTTACCCATATCCTTACTTTTTCCTCTTGCACGATACCAGATAACCAACATCCCGTCTTCGCATTTGCCTTAATGGCTAGAAATTTTACTGGGAACGCTTGGCGACGGATCTGGAGTTCCCGTTTGCGTTTAACTGATTCTTATTTCCCAGAACGTTCTTAGACCTGCAGTCCCTAAATGTGTGACCTATTCTTTGACAGTTAGTGCACTGATTTTGCTTACAGTGTTTTGCTATGACCCCTGTTGGTCGCATTTAAAACATCGCACCCCTGTCGGAAATAAATTTTGATTTTCTTCGTATCGAGTGGCCATATCTATTTCATCAAATGCCGTTGCAGTAGCTACAGCTTCAGCTAAAGTTTTGGGAAATTCTGACCTGACACGATGGGATGTTTCAGGGGGAAGGCCGTGTAAAAAAGTATCTAAAGCCCTATCTTCTGCTTCTTGTAGCATAACTTTATTTGCTTCATCATTATTTGTTAACTGACAAGTGATAATATAGATCTTTCTAATTCTGTCGCCAAAGCTTTCCAATGTCTCATTTTGCCCCTGTGTGACTCTTCTGTATTTGTAACCGTTTAAGTACCCCTGTTTTCAACTTTTCAAATGTTGGTTTCGTAATTCCTCATATGTGTGCTTTAGCGTCTCCTACCAATCTCAATTTTGTCATCTGTAACTACTGCTCATCGGTCCAAGGTCCTAATTTTGCGGTTGCTAGTAAATCATTTTGATTGTTTTCCGTCGACCCACTATTTTTTATTTATTTATTTCGTTGTTCGGCAAGCCCTCCATTTCTTGTGTATGTAGTTTTTGCTCCACTGTTTGCTGTTGACAGCGTTACGAAATTTATGTGTAATTTTGGATGGATATTTATGTAAGTTTCTATGATTATTATTAATGAGGTATTAGATTTACGATATTAGAGTTTTTCATATTGATCAGTTTTGATTTGCACTCGGGTGTAATATTCTGCGACGAGAAAGAATAAAAGATTTTGTGAATATTTTAGTGTGTAGGCTAAGAATTGATGATAACGAGGAGTTAGGCGAAATTGCTAGATAATAAGACTGAAAAAGATACCACAATGAGTGAGTCAGTGTACCATTCGGTAGGAAGTGACAGATCGAAGCGTCATCTCTCACAATCCTGATATGAGTAGGGAATCGCATAGAAGAGATAGAGACGATTGAGTGTCATACTCCAAGGGCTTCTACACTAAGTGATAACTATGTCAGAATCCAGTTTTTCTATCTGATGTAATTCCTGCAAAAACAAGAGGAGCAGAGGCTGAGCTTAATTCACAAACAGGTGGAAAGCAACAAGATGATCGTAGAGAGTGTTGGAGAAATCAGAGATGAACTTTAGGAGATGCAGAAGACTCTAGATGCGGTTAATAAAACGGCCAGGGAGTCAAAACAGACCTCACTGGGTGCAGACAAGGATGCTAGGTTAGCACATTAAGAGGCTATGGGAGCGAAGAAGGTTTGTGAAAAAGCTATAAAGGTTGCAGACAAGTCTTGAACCAAGATAGCAGGAGTCAGAAAAGTTATGGATACATTGCGTGAACAAAGGAAGAAAATCGTGAAAAAGACACAAGAAAACTTTCTTTACTGTTTTGCCCAGATCGCTTATTTATTTCCCACATGACCGGTTTCAACTTATCACGCAGTCATTTTCAGATCTGTGGAACTGTTGTGTAACTAATCAAACCAATAATGTGTAGCTCCGTGTATAAGGCGTTTCATAGGGTTTTCAAATACACAAAATTGCATAGTCACATAATAAAAATCAAACTGGCCCCCATAAAATAAACGCCCGTCGATACGATTCTCAAGAAGCGTGTAGACGGCCGTTAATGTTATGGGGACCAGTTTGGTTTTTATTACGTGACTATGCAATTTTGTGTGTTTGACAACTCCACGGAACGCCGTATAGACGGAGCTACACATTATTGGTATGATTAGTTACACAACAGTTCCACAGATCTGAAGATGACTGTAAGATCAGTTGAAATCGGCCATGTCGTTAATAAATCAGCGATCTTGGCAAAACAGTAAAAAAAGTTCCACAGAAAAGGAGATCGCACCCAACAACGTGTGTAGACACAAAAAAGTTTGGGAATACTACAAACCCGATAGTGGAATTAAAGAGGAGCAGAATCTAATTACTAGCCAACATAAGGGGTTGTCTCGTAATGAGAAGAATACACGAGATGAATTACAACTACTCCCCTCACACTCATGCAGAACTAAAAGGGCCGTGAGTGGTGAAAATGTTTCGCTGGATGCACAACACAGGACAAAAGCTCATTTGAGTCTTGCTGTGTCGAGAGTGCTCAGATATCAGAACGTAGATCATCTGTGAAGGAGGAAGGTATCCACCACAGGCGACGTAGAATTAAAAGGACTCATAGATAGTGGGAGCCAGTTCTCTGTTATTTCGTAATCTGCTTTCCAAAGGTGCGCTAAGGACCTCTCGTGGTCGACTTTAAAGCTCAAGAAAGCTAAAATTAAGGGAGCTGTTCTCATCAAATAAGCCGAAATTCAGATCCAGAGTCGAATGATGATATAGTCAGGGCCATTAATGAGATTTAAATCTGACGGTAGTGCCGATGTTAGCCATCAACTTATTATCCAGGATGGATTTTCTGATCAGAGAGTGACATTTGATATAGGACGTGGTGAACTGGATTGGACAAAGATAAAAAGAAGTCACAATCCGGATCTCCGAATAAGGCAATAGGGCAGAAGTACCAGCCGGTTGCTTACATCTCAGACCACCAAGGGGAGGGTAACAAGGTTCTCTAAAAGACCAACGAAATACGGTTTCAACAGTATAATAAAATACACGAGGAGGTAGTCCAAGTGATACAACTCTTCGTTGTAACAAATATTTAACTGTTTGTAAAGATGTGGGGGAGAGCAGCCTTTGCGCATGCTTAAGGTTAGGAGGAGGGTGCTGCTTTCAGTGTTATGCGACCCGAAGGTAGCTTGTCTCTTCATCTTAACAGATTCATTTTGTGATAGTCACTTAACAGTGTAATCAGTTACTTACTGTGTTTTAGTGTTCATGTGCATATTTATATGTTCTTGGTGTTTATTATCAAAGAAAAATGAACAATATCCACCATCTTTTACAAACAAATTATTCAGCTTTAAGCTTGGAACAAAATTGTGAATTAAAGAAGTTTCATAGGCCAACGCCTCAGGTCGAGATGAAGCAAGGGCAAACAAGACGACGTAAGACACTCTGCAGATCTTTTAACGAAAACATATTTAAAGGGGAGGGTGCAAAGCGGTCCGCTTTTCCCCGGCACTACTCGCAGAGGTGCGCTATATTGTCCCTTTGGACGCGAAGTGGGAGGGGGGGGGAGTCTCCGAAACATTGACGCGTCAAGGGGGTTGGGGGGAGGGGGGGGAGGCGACGGTATTATCAAGATCCGGGACTCAAAGAAGTGAACTCCCACTCATCTGAAGAATCGGCCGCCACTGGCAGATTCGCTGTCGACATCTCTAATCGGACTCAACAGTTGGGGCCTCAAACCTTCGAACGGGAACACAGTAGTTTATTTTATATGTTTCTAACAATCTGCGTGAAATAGGCAGTGAGCAGATAAAGGACGCAGTCTTGCAGACATTTAATGGAGTCTTATTCTACTCTTCGGAGGGTGAGGATGATCAGTGGCACATGTACATTCCAGAGGAGTTAATAAAAGAACTGATTTGGCACACTCATTTAAGTTTCGTTCATTTTGGCCCACGTAACTTTTATTTGAATCTTCGTCCCCTATGTCAATTTCAAAAGATGGGAAAGAGGATTAAGCGAGTGCTTGCGGTTTGCAAGCCATGAAAGAAGGCAAAACACCGCACAGTTAACACTCAAGCGCAGTTTCATCCGGTTATTGCTGATAAGTCGCGCAAATTGCTTCTGCCGATCTAATGCGTCCTCTACCTAGAAAGAACAGAGGTTATTGTTTCATTTTGGTTGTAAAGGAATTAACATCGAAGTTTGTTACATTAACTTCTCTCCAGAAGGCAACAGCGTGCTGTGTCAGCCGAGGCTTCTGCAAGGATTTCCTCACTCAGGTAGGCAGGGTTAAGCGTGTTAGATCTGATGATGGGCCACAGTTCTGGGTGGACATCTGGAAGGTAGCACCACAGTCTATCACAGATAGTCGCGAAACACTCTAGGAAAAAATTGCAGCTGAAGCGATACTAGCGCTCCAAGCGGCCAGTAGGTAGTAACAAAGGAATTGCATGGTACAAACTGAGAAGTTGCTGTTTTTAATGCTGTTACTTTCATATTGCTAGTCACTGAACGTTGCTGTGAACTTTCTAATATAAATATGAAAAATTCATTAAAGTAACATCACTACATCTGTTAATGGCAGTCTATAATAACGAACTGTCGGTGCAGTGAAGTTCATACAGTTCACAACACCTGAGTCGTAATAATATCGTCCAAAAACGTTTTGAAAACAGAAGTAAATCGCAACCTAATGTGCTCAAGTATAAAAGTAACTTATTATGATTATGTTCGCGTGCTCGGTGCGTACTGACATGTTGCATGAGTTTTGTTTTAGCTGGATTTCTGACATTGTAGTATTTTCAAAACTGTACACTATCTTTACATTGTAGGAGACTAAACTCTACATCGCCTTTAAACAAAAAATGTTCAAATGTTTGTAAATCTATCGGACCAAACTGCGTGGTCATCAGTCCGTAGTTTACAAACTGCTTAAACCTAGGTATACTAACCTAAGGACAAATACACACACCCATGCCCCAGGGAGGACTTGAACCTCCACGGCGAGCAACCGCACGCTCCGCAGCGAGACGCTTTAGACCGCTCGGCTTCTCCACCGCGGCTCGCCTTTAAACCTTCTTTTCACATTGTCCTTGTTTCTGTACCTTTAGTGTACCAGTCATAATGCTTTTTAGCTACTTGGTAGGTATCAAACTGAATATCTTTAAGGCTGTGACGTGCTAAAATTAACAGTTTATACCTGGACATATTATTTATTTCTAGGATATGCATTCACTTTATCAATCTAATAGGTAACGGCCAAAATATGTTG
This sequence comes from Locusta migratoria, assembly GCA_026315105.1. Taxonomy (NCBI): domain Eukaryota; kingdom Metazoa; phylum Arthropoda; class Insecta; order Orthoptera; family Acrididae; genus Locusta; species Locusta migratoria. The sequence continues at coordinate 338,952,231 of CM048749.1, forward strand.
GTACACAGACTTAAAATTTTTGTGAAACGGAGGTGCGAAACTAAGCAGGTTCTACTGAAATAGTTAACTGCTGTTGGAAGCATTCAGACATTACTTTTATACAGGAGTAATGTAATGAAATAGTGGGCACGTATTTGTGATTCTGATTAGGAGCAGAAGTTTGGACGTGAATGAATTGTTAAAGATTTAATTCTATGCCTAAGAGTATAATAAATGGCCGTAAAAGAACACTTGTTATTCGTAACATTATTCTCTTACTTCTGAGCATCCTTTGCAAATGAGAAATTTCCGAATTACATTTTTGATAGTTGCAACTATTTCTAGCGTTACAAAAGCTAAATACGAAGTATTTTGAATGTACTGCTGTACTCCAAATACACATTCAGTACACAATCGTTTCGTGGTATGTTTTTAGAGTCTGGTAGCACTGAGAAGGACCGGATCCAACCGATTTACAGCTCCGAACTTCATCCGCAGAAACCGTTATGAGAAACCTTGGGAAGCTATGCCAGATAAACTGCAGTAAGAATCACGTCACTTGGGAGACTTTCAGGATGTCATTAACAATAAACCACATTTTACGATCCGCTGGCTCCAGTGTCTGTACTTGGGAACGATGAACCTAATAAAGGAAATTATACTTCCCGCCGTCATACTGAGGTAGGCACATAGGATTGTGGATTTGACAATGCAGCATATAAAGGATGCTGTGCTGAAATATGAGGTTATTGCTTCTAGGAATACTAAACCACGAAACTATACAGCCGAACAAATTGTTGTGATAAAATAAAGAGAAAAATGTTCATATGTTTGTAGAGCTAATGGGAATTAACTTCGGGTCATCAGTCCCTCAACTTACAAACTACTTATGAACTAGCTAATACTAAAAACGGCACAAATATCCATGCCCGAAGGGGGATTCGAACCCCCGACCGTAGTGGCCGTGCAGACCGTGACTGCGCGCCGCATACCGCTTGGCCGGCAAAATAAAGAGCTTTCGTCTCTCTAATCAAGAGAAGAAGCTATGCCATAAGTTTTTCTCGGTGTATAACAGCTCCATGTGCATTAGAAACATGGTTCATATTTATGCTGCTCTGCTTGAGTCGATTAACACTGAGAAAGCATCAGGGGTTCACCAAGTCATCTACCTTAAGCCTTTCATTGAATGAGGGAGCTGTGTACGTACTTTTTAGAATAAGATGCAATTTACTTGTCTAATTTTTTTGTTTTATTTCCATCCACATAGTTAACTAGTGTTATTCTTGTTAACTGATTTTCTTGTTATGCATTTCTATGTTGTATGATTATTATTATTTATCTAAATCGCTGAGTTTTGTATTATATTTCAATTTTTATAATATATCTGGGCTTAGAATAGTTACAGGATTCTTTCATTTCTCATCATTATATAACAGGTTAGGATGGTTGAGCATACTTTGAAATATATACTAGCTTTCGTCTGGTAATAAGTACAAGGTCTGCTGTTTGCCACTCTACAGTGCTACGTTACTCGTCATCAGGTGTTTTTGTCATTTGAGTGCTGTTGGTATTCGCAATTTTTCCTGCGAATCCTTTGTTACTGTAGTAATTAAAAAAATGTTCAAATGTTTGTAGAGTCTATGGGACTTAACTACGGGGTCATCAGTCCCTAAACTTACAAACTACTTATGAACTACTTACAACTAAGGACGGCACAAATATCCATGCCCGAGGGGGGATTCGAACCCCCGACCGTAGTGGCCGTGCGGATCGTGACTGGAGCGCCTCAATCCCCTCGTCCACCGCGGCCGGCTGTAGTAATTATATCACCTTCATTTTCAACGTCATTCTGATTGGAAAAAATATGTCGACATAGGCATTTAATCATAGTTTCTGTCGGTTTTCTCTATAGAAGAAAAGTATCGGGGCTCCATTGTGGTGGAGAATATGTAGGGAGAATACCAACAATTGAACTAATTTTTGTAAGAAAATTCTCCGATGAACTTATTTAACTGTCCCATATGAGCAAAGGACGACGGAAAGAAAAGAGGACGTCGATGACTATATATGTGGTAACCTGGTAGGGAAGATTTAAAAAAGGAGGTAGTATACCTATCCCTAAAATCCCCGTTATCTTGCACTTCCTGTAGTAACTAGGAGCTCCATAGATCCGTAATAAGCAGTAATACTTCCTTGCCTGAATCACTAAAGCATGCATAACTAACAAAATACGCACCAACCACCCCTCACATGATAGGGACACAATTCTCTCTCTCTCTCACTCATATATTGCCCAAGTACACGATAATAGACGCAAATTTGTCCCAATTAACATGGGCCCGCAAACGATATAATTACAAATTATTTACGGTTCCAAGCTGCCACTGACGGCGTTGTTTGTAACATTACACGGTTTACCCTTCGTACACTTGATGCCGTCCTTGTCCATAGTTTACACAACAGGACATTGTCGAAAGGTGGAGTTGGAATCACACTGTACACACATAACGTACAAGATGGGTACAATACAGAGTCTCAAAGGGTATGTCGCAAGTGAGGAGTGCCACTTGTGCTGTGTTGTAGTTACGATGGACCCTTACAGTAACGAAGAGTATGCAGGTATTCATTTCATGTACGGTAGGGCTAATGGAAATGCACGGAAGGCTGCACGCTTGTACCAAGAAACATATCCTGATCGATAACACCCCAAAAGTCGTACATTTACAAGGGTCCACGGCGCCTGAGAGTACATGAAGGTTTTGCACATGGTCGAATTACGCCTGAGTTTGACGATATGAGGCTTGACACAGTGCAGTTCTCTCCAGGAAGCTGGACGAAAATAATTGTGATACAAGTGCCACAGCAGTCTATGGAGAATTTTACATCGCAATTTACTGTACCCTTGCCACCTGAAATGATTCCAGTGTCTCAATGATGCGACCTTTGTTCCTAGAGTAAAGTTTTGTCAGTGGATGTAACAGCAGGCTGTAGTTAACCCTCATTTGGCATGTAACATTGTATTTACAGACTAAGCAGGATGGTGTTTTTAATTATAAGAGTATGGCATGCATGATGGAACTCTGGCAAAAAAAGAATGTTCAAATGTTTGTAATTCTATGGGACGAAACTACGTTGGTCATCAGTCCCTAGAGTTACAAACTACTTAAACTAAGGTAAACTAACCTAAGGACAACTCACACATCCATGCCCGAGGGAGGATTCGAACCTCCGACGCGGGAGGTCTCGCGATCCGTAGCGTGACGCTCCAGACCGCACGGCTACTCCAGCGCGGTGAACTCTGGCACATTTTGCTGCTGCTGTGAGACGGCATCTGACGTGCAGATACGGCCAAAGACGGACAGGTCGAGGCGGACTTGTACCATGGCCTCCAAGATCACGTGGTCTAAATTCTTTAGATTTTTGTGTCTGGGGTCACCTCAAAAGCGAAGTGCACACACACCCGTTAACACAGTTGAAGAACTGGAGCCGAGAGCTGTACATGCTTGTCAAGAATTCCAAAATGATGCAGGGGTTTTCGAAACAATTCGAAAGTGATTGCTGAGGCGAGCACAGCATTGCATCCAGATACAAGGAAGACACTCCGAACACCTCCTTAACAGGAAACCCATGCATGAAATGTGAACTAAATTGCAATGTAATACCCAATAGTAAATTCTAAATTTCAGCTTAATTTGTGCTAACGAGGATAATGAATGTTTGTCTTATGTCCTCTGTGTGCTCATAAACCATTCATTCCATTGCAATGAAACTTTGGTGAACTGTTCACCGTACGGCCGGCCGCGGTGGCCGAGGGGACTGAGGCGCTCTAGTCACGGTCTGCACGGCCACTGCGGTCGGGGGTTCGAATCCCCCCTCGGGCATGGATATTTGTGACGTCTTTAGTATTAAGTAGTTCATAGGTAGTTTGTAAGTTTAGGGACTGATGGCCACGTAGTCGAGTCCCATAATCTATACAAACATTTGAACACTTTTTTGTTCACTGTACGCCCACGAAGGTTCCTGATCCAAAAACATACAGCTCAGGAGATATGACGTCTTAAATAATGAAAGGTCACCTCGTGAGAATACCAAGATTTATGCGTGAATTATTAGAAAACGGGAGTAGTTAGGGACCTAAAACAATGTTTGCATGTAATTTCGGGCGTTTATGAAGCGTTATGTAAGTCAACCCACCCCCACCCCACAAAATGATGGAAAGTTTCGCTGTACATGCCGTAAAACTGTCGCATCAGGCGTGTACTTGTATCAAATAAAGTTAGCATTACAAATTTGCATGTTACTATTTATTTCTGTCTGTAAGTCTCCCTTAATTCTCTTGCTTCCAAAATTAAGCTATCTGTTTTCTTAATCTCTATCTATGTAAAAGCGAAAGGACACTCACTCACTCACTCACTGACTAAACACGAAATCTCGAATACTTCACCTATGAAGCTGAAATTTGACAGGAATATACTTTATAGGTAGAAAACGTCAGCTAAGAAAGTATTTTTGATAGGTGCATGGCGGAGCATATTTCTCCTACAGACTCACGAAATCTACAGTTTCATTTAGATTATCACGAAATTTCGCTCGCTTGACTTTCAAAACAAGAGGAACGTCACCGTCTACCTTAAGTTCATACGGTGCATGGGGGATGGTACTTTGCAACATAAAAATGGATACCTAGATACCTTGGTCGCGCCATAAATTGAGAACGGTTTTGTTCCGATATTGATGAAATTTTGCACACACTACCCTACTAACAAGAGGAATGTCACTGTCTGTATAAAATTTCGTTCGATGCGTGGTGAAGAGAACTTACGGAATTTTAGAAAATGCATAGTTTTGTTCCAATCGTTGTGAATTTTTGTACCCAAGACCTTTAAACCAAGAGGAAGATCACTGGGTGCGGTGCACGACGGACGGTACCTTGTAGAAAACTTTGGCGAGAGAGAGAAAGGTGTAAACGAACAGAGAGATGAGAGAGAAAGAGATGAATGCAGAGAGAGGAGGGAAGGGGACTAAGAGAGTGTAGAATAAATAAATACCTGGGCAACGCCGGGTTTACAGCTCGTTTACAATAAAATCAGTGAAATGTGAACTACATACGATGTAAATCTTAGTAGTAAAGTTTAAATTTCAAAATCATGTGTACTAACTAGAACGACGTTTACAATGGCGTCAGTGGTGGCTTGGAACCATACATTCGTAATTATCTCGCAAACGGCTCATTTACTGGGTCGATTTTTCCTCCTATTATCGTGTACTTCCAACCGTGTAACTTTGTGCCATCCTCTTTGATACACCCGTTTAAAGGTGAATCATTATGATGTTTATGTAAAATCTCGACTTCACTAGTCTGCAGTTGGGAACACTGGCAGCCATGATGACGATAAAGTAGAAGGAGGAAGCATGTACTGAATTCCAGACGCCTGAAGAGCGATATGACACAGCTGAAATGAGAGGTCTACTACTGAGCCATGGGCGCTAGTAGTAATCATAGTTCGATCCAAGTGGGGGGGGGGGCAGGTAAAGGGTGGCCAGTACTAGTCTTTCTACTGAGCCAGAGTTCAGCTGGAAGTTCTTTCATCGCCCCCTACCACCCCCCCCCCCCCAGCAGGGCGTCCTGAATCTACCCCTGCCAGTAATGTTATTGGCGAATCCATGCAGTTACCAAGGTGCGTCTCCTACACTGGGATAAACGTCCCAGTGGGTGTCAGAGCACCAGGCTTGCGGCGACTACGGCAGGTGGAGCAACCTCTTAGCACTCTGGCGATCAACACAGGAAAGGCAGCTCCCCCTGTCCCCCTCACACTGAGAGTTTGGATGAGTAGGTCACTGCAGACACACCATGGAACTGCACCCCTCTACTCCTTGTCGCCAAGAAGTCCTCGACTGCGGCTGGCTGCCCGGTGCCGATGCCACCACTCACAGAATGGGACCGGTTACTCGCCAAGGGTTGGCCCGGCGGCAGAACAGGTTTCCACGCAGTAGTCGCGTGCCGGTATGGAGGGCACGTTCTACAACAGGGGCGACTTCAGAAAACCTTACCTTTGCAGGAACGGCTGCTCGTAATGCGCAACAGACCAGCATTTCAATGAGGAAGTATGCCAATCCTGTAAAGTGCTGACGTACATTTCATGCTCTTGTTCGTATGCCAGTATTCCTAAAAGACTCGTTATTCCACTTGCAGTACAATGAAGGACACATCCCTATGTTTTTTCTACAGTCGAGATTGTGAAAAATAAAATTTATTTGTTCACTAATTTAAGGATGGAACCATTAGATTTAGACTTTTTTCCAATTTTTGTGTTAAAATAGATTATTTGTTTGGACTGAATTTAAATTTGATATATATTTATTTACTAAACACTGATTATATAGAGAAAATTTTTCAAATTGTCTAGTATGATAATTTTAATAATAAATAGGTACCAATTATTTCAGTGTTACATTATAGGATGTTCTAGTACTACTTATTTAGTGCGTATTGATAAACTCAATACAATATATCAGTTAGCACCCATGTTAGATTATAAGAAACCAGATTTCACATATCAGCATCTATAGACTTCCACTTAATTGTACCATACCTTCTTTTTTTCTTGCCAATCTTGCCCCCACACATAATAATCCTTAGAAATTAAACACGTAATATATAATCAAATTATTTTATGTAAGTCTAATGGTTATTTAATGCTTTCTATGTTGATTCCCATGTAAAATGCCCTCTAGAGACAATATTATACTTAGTAAATTTTATGTAAATTATTCTAATTCTTACCATTTTCTAACATCGCCCATATAACGGTTTTCAGTTATAATGTGTAAAATAACAAAATTTTAACTTACATTTAATATCTATTTGATACTCAACGTTTTTATGTATAATTATGTAATATATTTATTTCTCATATTTTATACTCGTTATTTTAAAAATAATATCAAGTCACCTTTATAAAAACGTTTTGCCTATTTTCCTTTTAATTCTATGAGATTTGCCATATATGTGGGTCTGGATTACATTAATTAATAGTGTATGGATGTTTGCATTATTTATATCAGGAACGACTGACTAGGGAACATAATCAACTTGCCCTCATATTTTCTTGAGAAAAAATAAGCGAGCTAGATGTCAACTCCAGAAATCGATATCACGTGAAAATTTGGGCCATTATTCAGATACCACGCAGTTACGGCCTCCTCAAAGTACAGCTTTTAAACATTCGCACAATGGGGTTGTTCCTCACTCGTCCAGTTTCACTGCGGCCCCTTAATGGCCGAACGTCTGGTACTGCGAGCAGAGTGCAGTAAGAGGTTTGTTTTCGCGATGTCAATTAAGCCACAGGCTGTCGTGGGACACCTCCTGGAGAGGTCTAGAATGATGACTAATCTGCAACGATTAAACTTCAAATAATTAGACCTCTTTAAAGTCGTCACCGGTAAGCACTATCATTTGCAGTTGTTAGACGTACTACACACGGTAAAATAAAATACAGGGCGCATTCTTTATGCTTTTCATTATATATTCAAATACGTTGCAGATATCAGAGACAATTGCACTGATGTAGACGTGCTGGAAATACAAGAAAATAGCGGGTTGACATTCGGTGCATATTTACAAGAGGATGACGACGATGACAACGCTGCCATTTCACCACCGTCACATTCGTCAAGCACATTCATTGCTTCAATGGGGCTTGGCCGTGGAATTGACGTCTTCAGTGATCGTAAAAGCTGCTTTGATGCTTCTAAATAGTCGAATACCACTTTGTCCGTCTCACAAGGAAAGTACATGGGCTCTAACAAACATATCTGTTTGAACTTTTGCTTACAGGATCTCTACGTACACCTCAATGTGCTGGCGGGTGTCGTTTTTATGCAAAACTCTGCAGACGTGCTCTAGATAGCACTGTAGATGTAATTGTAGACGCCATACGTAATGTAGATATCTTAACTATAACTTCTGTAATAATCATCGTACATGTTCTCTAGCGTATTGTCATCAAAAGCCGTGATGATAATTGCAACTTTAACCTTCTTCTCGGAAGACTGTTGGTATTCACTGCCACTGCTTCCATCGCCTCTTCCCGCACTTACCGTAGTACTATCGCTTGCAATGAGTTGTTCGTCATTATCATCCCTATTATCATCATTATGTGTTAGTGTTACAACAGTATCTAACTTATGCTCATATTTCTGTACCATAACAGATACGAGAAAGCATTCGAATGATTCACCTTCTACAGTAATACCATCTTCACGAAGGAGGGTTCTTCGTAACTTCAGCTCAACCAATCGCAATACATTAGCACGATTGATTACTAAGCCGGCCGCGGTGGACGAGGGGACTAAGGCGCTCCAGTCACGGTCTACACGGCCACTACGGTCGGGGGTTCGAATCCCCCCTCGGGCATGGATATTTGTGCTGTCCTAGTTCGTAAGTAGTTCATAAGTAGTTTGCAAGTTTAGGGACTGATGACCCCGTAGTTAAGTCGCATAGACCATACAAACATTTGAACATTTTTTGATTACCAATCGCCGCCCCATCTGATGATTCACCACACAAATAACGTCACAAAACGCAACATTGGAGGCACACTGCACCGTCCCTACTGGCGAACCGACAGTTCAAAGTGCAATGTGGCAAGGCACAAGCAGAGGACTCTAACGGACGACTGCAGAGTTTTGCAGATGCGGGAGTATCATTAGAGAAATAAGGGATCTCTCATACGATTTTGATAAATATGTGTTTGTTCGAGCCCAAGTACTTTCCTTGTCAGTAACAGAATAATACATGCAACGAGCCGTTGCGTATTGAAAAAATGGGACAAAGGGGAATCTATCTTTCAGGACCGTCAAGAGGAACTTTAAGTTATTAAAACAGAAAACGGATCTGTACGTATGGAACAAATACGTTAAAAACTGTGGTACGCATCGTCAAAAGCTTGCAAAAGTAAATTTAATCTGTTTGAATAATTTAATAATGCATACAGCGATAAGTTTCCGATCCACGCCGGCCGCGGTGGCCGAGGGGACTGACGCGTTTCAGTCACGGTCTGCACGGTGCGAGGGTGAAGGTCGGGGTGAGAGTTTAAATTAGAGAAAGTATAATTTTTGAAACTCACAACCACCAGCTGCGAACCAAATTCCTAAACATGCAAAAGCACTGGAACTGTTATTGCGACTGTTTGACTCGTTTTCTAGGGGATGATATCACACGTTCACAGCTTTCCTTCCCTGCATATGATTAACAAAACAAATTCATAATAAATTCAAGTTCATGAGAGAAAAGGGTGTACTAACTACTAGTTTTGAAAATACCTGAAAGTTCACTTTATGTTGTTTATTTCACAATACTTGAACCCTGTGGCTGATACGTTTGTACGTCGGCACATTTATCAAATAAAGTTATAGCTCGTGAGCCCCCAGACAAAATGAATATTTGTCGCGAATTGTTTTCACACCACGTGGCTGTCTCAAACACCGATTATGTTCATGCCTATGTGACGACACGTTTTACATTAACAAATCACAGTCACTGTAATTCAATGCGATGCACACCTTGTTCCGCCGGCTAAATATTCACAAACACACAGTAGCACTCGATTCAACTTGGTGCAGTCTACGACGAGCACCCACACGTGGCGATTGCCACACACAATTTATCTAAGCCACAGACCCCACTGCCTGCATCAATGACCTCCACTTTCTCATTCTCCGAGTCACCCCACAACTCACACCATATAGCCAGTCCTGCTCACATATACACACACAAACAGTACACTCCCACTTCCTCTATCCTTTAGTGTTGGCATGCATACATACATATTTACCTCACGTACCACTGTTGAACTGCAAATCTGATACAAGCACATGTTTTAACACAAACAACAAAAGAAAAACATTTACAAAGAACACTTGTAAACTGGACCCCAATACTTAAATCTAAACACACAAGTAGATACTAACACAGACCACAGAATAAATATACACAAATTCCTAACCTACTATCTACAATTCATTGAATCTCATACTTCAAGATTTACACTGGTTCATGGCAGTTACTTGTGTAAACATGCCATTAAATCTTTATCACTTACAAAATTTTTGAATTTCACCCTCTTCATGCATCCCTCCAGACTTAATTCTAGCACTTTATCCTTGTATTCCAACTGAGCTTCATATTTGCACAGAAAATCACTTCCTAACACTAGATTTAAACATAGACCTTTCATCACCAATAAATCTTGAATAAACAGCTCGTCCTCAATGATTACTTCAAATTCTGAGTTCCCTGCTTTTAACACCCCTATCTTTCTTGCAAAAGCATAATTTCCTTTTTCCCATGCCACTGGCTCTACTGTTTTTAAATGTTTGAAGAATTGAATCCATTCATCTTGCCCATACTCATGTACTTCTTTATTAATCCAACCTGACTTTAACCCATCAATATCCATTTCATGACACTGTTCATTATTATGAATCATAAAAACTTGAATTTTCTCCTCATCATCACCTAAACCCTGCTGTACAACTCTCTGTCCCTCACTTATCTCATCATGATGTAGGGTACAAATGCCTAATCCCCTTAATTGATCATGCTCATTGTCCCCAAACTCTTTCAACATATTGTAATAAGTCTGGTCCCTATTATATTGTTTGCCTAGTCTGTCCAAGTAATCATATTTGTGCAATAGCCAATCATCAGGTGCCCATCTCCTAATCCAGTTTATTTTCCCAATTAAATTTATGGTTTGTGCATCTACACTGTCAACTTGGCCTTCATTTACAGTAGGTCCATTGTCATTTATTGTCTCTACTGGACCACATTTATTTTCATTTAATTTAGAAAAACATTCACTCTCATTCATACATTCCACAACATCTATGCTGGCTAGAGTATCATCAATATTTACATTCATACTTTCACATTCAGTCAACACTTGTGCCTCTGACCTATCCAAAATTATGGCTAACCCAACACTGTTTTATCCTCTTTAATGTTGTTATCAAATGAACTTCCCACATCATACTCTCCTTTATTATCCTTGTTTCTATCATTCCTCCTCCTGATTGCATTTCTTTTATCATGTTGCAAAAACCAATCCCCAAAAATTTCCTCACTACCTATAACAGCATCCATCTGACACATACTTTCCTCTCTTTTCTCCCTTTCCCTGTTTACTCTATTTATGTTTTCTTCCCTCTTTTCTTTATCCTTGCCCTTGTGAATTCCTACTTCCTCTTTCCCGTCACCATCTCTGTCCATGTGACATAGTTTTTCCTCCCTTCTCTCCCCATCTCTATTCCTCCTGTAATTATGGTTATGAGATCCCCTGTTATCCCATCTTCTGGTCCTATTATTAGAATAGTTCCTTGTCCCAAAACGGAGCTCATTTGGAACAAATCTTAGTTTCCCTGATTCTGTCTCTGATTTTCTCTCCTACTGTTATCCCCATTCCTATTTCCAACTTCCTGCCTTTGATTTCTCCTATCATTTTCCCATGTTTCCCTCTGGCTTCTATTATCCCAGTTGTCTCCTCTGTTATTGTTACCTCTCCAATTTTCATTTAAATTCCTCTCTCTATTGTGGTTTCCCTGGTTATGACCCACATTTCTACTGCCTCTGTTTTCATTGTGGTTCACATGCTGTATTCCCCTGAGCTGTCGTTCCATAACTAAACCCTGGTCTATCTTTTCTACAAATTCAATGAAATTCTCAGCTGAATCTGTGGGATGGTGAATTAACTGCCAATGCAAATCTGCAGGTAACATCCTACACAAAGTGGAAATTACTGCTAAAAGACTCAAAGGTGTATCTAAATGCACTAGTTTCTCAAGTTCCTCCTGACAAAATTCCTTCATGCTCTGTGTCCCTTTCACATAGTTTGGCCCGTTCAAGAATTCATTTTGTATCTTAGCTTGCTTTGCCTCCCCCCCAATACTTATTTAAAAACAATTTTTCAAATGCCTCAAAAGTTAGAAATTTATCAGCACACTGATTTGCCCAAGATTCAGCAGAACAGTCAAGCATTCTCTTTGCTAACTTCACTTTACACTGGTCTGACATACCAGGCACAAATTGGTCCCTGCATGCAGCCAAAAAATCTACTGGATGATAATTGCCCACTCCTGAAAACTTTTTGCCATTAGGTGTCTGCACCATGGACCAATTAGTGTTTCCTGATGCAGTAACCAATTCTAGATTATTTATTCTAGTGTTCACCTTCTCAATCTCAGTATTGTTTACTGTCACTACTTGTTCTATCTTTTTCCTAAAGTTACATTCTGTATTCTCTAATTTTCCTGACAACAAAGTTTTTGTTTCCTCAATACCTGCCACCATCCTCTTGTCAACCTCAGCCAACGCCTGCATAGTGCCCTCAATCCTGTGATCACATATTTGTTTCACAGCATCTAAGTTGTCTCCTACCTCAATCTCAATAGTACCAATTCTGGCATGTATCTCCTTTTCCCTATTATCAAACCGTTCTGTTAGACTTCCTATCTTTTTGTCAATGTCTGTGATTATTTCTGCCTTTAATGCACACATTGAATTTTGTAGTGCCCCAATGTCTGCCTTAAAGTCTGCTTTCAATTCTGATTTTACAGTTCCTATTTCTGATTTTAAATTTGAGTTTGAATTTTCTATTTCTGATTTTAAATTTGAGTTTGACTTTTCTATTTCTGATTTTAAATGTGAGTTTGAATTTTCTATTTTTGATCCTATTTTTGATTCTAAATTTGAGCTATAACTCGCTAACATGGCTGCTAACATCTCCGGTGTCAACAACATTCCCCCAGTATTTACCCTCTCTGGACCTTCTGGTATGCTACTCTCTGAAATTACGTCGCTTGGCGACATTTTAAAAACCCTATCCATTATCGGTATCACAAGAAAGCTTGATTAACACACAAGAATTTATAGCACCAGCTGCTTTACTTACCTTTTAATCCAGAAGTTGCTGCAACGAGCTGCGACGTCCCCAACGCTCGCTGCCGTCTGTTGTAGAAGCTGTGGCTGGAATGTGTCCTCACTGCATTCCTTATCCTTTGTAGAATCGAAGCTGCTGGGCCCCGACGCTCCGTTGGCGACTTGCGAAGTCCCCACAATCACTGCCGTCTGTTGCAGAAGATGAAATTTGAGTGCGTTGAACCCACGCGCCACCGCTCACTGCTGCCGGTCCGATGCGCCGTCGATCGCCGGTTACGGATGCCCGCGTCCGTCACTAACCGTCGTTAACCGCGCGACGCGATTGCGTATCTGCTTGCAACTGTTCGTAACTGTTTACTGTCCTATACACACCCTAATCTCTCCGTCCGAGCAAGTCCAACGTGAACTTATCCCGGACGAGCCCCCAAATGCGAGGGTGAAGGTCGGGGTGAGAGTTTAAATTAGAGAAAGTATAATTTTTGAAACTCACAACCACCAGCTGCGAACCAAATTCCTAAACATGCAAAAACACTGGAACTGTTATTGCGACTGTTTGGCTCGTTTTCTAGGGGATGATATCACACGTTCACAGCTTTCCTTCCCTGCATATGATTAACAAAACAAATTCATAATAAATTCAAGTTCATGAGAGAAAAGGGTGTACTAACTACTATTATTGAAAACACCTGAAAGTTCACTTTATGTTGTTTATTTCACAATACATGAACCCTGTGGCTGATACGTTGTACGTCGGCACATTTATCAAATAAAGTTATAGCTCGTGAGCCCCCAGACAAAATGAATATTTGTCGCGAATTGTTTTCACACCACGTGGCTGTTTCAAACACCGTTTATGTTAATGCCTATGCGACGACACGTGTTACATTAACAAATCACAGTCACTTTAATTCAATGCGATGCACACCTTGTTCCACCGGCTAAATATTCACAAACACACAGTAGCACTCGATTCAACTTGGTGCAGTCTACGACGAGCACCCACACGTGGCGATTGCCACACACAAATCTATAGTCACCACCTCGAGATCCACATGCCGACTGATGCAGCGCGACGCCGCCCGGCCAGCCACACCACGTGGTCCCGAGTCCTTACTTCCTGCCTTCGCGCGCGCGCGCGCGCCAAAAACTCGACTGCCGGGGTTTTTTCCCCTACGTCAACAACTTCCGCATGTGAGCTGTTCTAACCGATTTGCCAACGTACAGCGCTCAGCCAATACATTTCTAAAACTTTACTTAAAATCAAAATAATTACACTACACATTAAACAAATATTTTCTTACGTTTTTATATTAGTATAAACATACTTTGTACTGTTTATCATAATCGTGCAATTTCTTATATCACAGATAACTGATTTAACTGAATATTTCAAGGTAAAATACAAAAGATTGATTGAAAATAAAATGAAAAATAGTTAATATATTATTTTTATAAACAAACATTGCCATGCTAGTTGTGTAACTGTCTTGTCTTCGTTGGTAATTTATTACTTTTCATTGTCAATTAAACATATTACGTTAGATGTGACTATATCAGCTAATGTATTGTTTATTTATCAACAGGCTATTTTGTAATGAGGGCCTTAAAGGTTCCTAACTGCATCGTATTACTTCAAATGGCAGTAGTATTATAATATTTGTGCATTGCACTGTGCCTGGCACTCGCCATTGTCCCTCTCTCCCCTCACCGGAAACGAACTGGAAAATCCTAAGTTGGAACAAGCCACCAACGTCAGCCTGCTCGCTGGCCTCCCGTCAGCTACAAGCACACAGCAAATCTCAACGTGGAGAATTTCTACCTTTGGCCTAACTATAAATGTTGTCACCCAACTGTGTACATACATTGCTACCATAATTAATAAGATTAAAATTGTGTGACATTTAGTGCATTGGCATGGTCAATGTTTGCAGTGAACTTCATACTGTTTAATTATCAAATGCAATTAATTAGCAATATTTCTATTGGGCGGTAATCTCACAATGATCACTACGGTCAGGGGTTCGAATCCCCCCTCGGGCATGGATATTTGTGCCATCCTTAGGATTAGCTAGTTCATAAGTAGTTTGTAAGTTTAGGGACTGATGTCCCCGTAGTTAAGTCCCATAAGCTCTACAAACATTTGAAATTTTTTTTTATTTAATTTATGTTGTGACCTCGTCGCGTTTTATTGTATCATACTCGTCCCCGTCTAGTTGTCAGGAAAGGTACTGGTGCAGGATTCGATGTCAACAGTAACAACTATTCAAATTAATAATACAAGTTTTATAGACTGAAAGTTATATTACTCAACTTTAGAACATACGTCTGTTTCTTCTCTGTTCTCGGTTCTCACGGTGTCTTCCGTATGATGCTACTAGCTGCGCTGAGACCTAGGGAGTGCTAAGTTCGTAGCCGCGTTCTGACTTAGTACCGGTACTGTCCTAATTCTGACTTCGTAACGGACGGGGGTCCAGACGTATGTCGGCCTAGATACAGCCGCCTGTAGAGGGCGCGCATCTTCGGTTACTCCCTCCGAGATGCACGGCGCCTGCTTGCGATTGGCTTCCGGCCGATCGCTGCCTTCTCCACGATCGTTCTCTTACATCTGGCGTGTGGCGCTGCCTTTACGCCACAACAATTTAGAAATAACGTCAGATCGAACTCTTGCAAAGAAGGGGACAAAATATGTCGTCAGAGTCGTGCAGTCCGTCAGTAATACGACTCGTAGCTATACAACAATGCCAACGATATCTGCAGACAGGCATTTGCAACCACCTCTTGTGAGATTACTGCCCACTGGAAATACTGGTAATTAATAGATTTTGATAACTAAACAGTATGAAGTTCACTGCAAACATTGACCATGCCAATGCACTAAATGTTACACAATTTTAATCTTATTAATTATGGTAGCAATGTATGTGCGCAGTTGGGTGACAACATTTATAGTTAGGCCAAAGGTAGAAATTCTCCACGTTGAGATTTGCTGTGTGCTTGTAGCTGACGGGAGGCCAGCGAGCAGGCTGACGTTGGTGGCTTGTTCCAACTTAGGATTTTCCAGTTCGTTTCCGGTGAGGAGAGAGAGAGACAATGGCGAGTGCCAGGCACAGTGCAATGCACAAATATTGTAATACTACTGCCATTTGAAGTAATACGATGCAGTTAGGAACCTTTAAGGCCCTCATTACAAAATAGCCTGTTGATAAATAAACAATACATTAGCTGATATAGTCATATCTGGCATAATATGTTTAATTGACAATGAAAAGTAATAAATTACCAATGAATACAAGACAGTTACACAACTAGCATGGCAATGTTTGTTTATAAAAATAATATATTAAGTATTTCTCATTTTATTTTCAATTAATCTTGTGTATTTTACCTTGAAGTATTCAGTTAAATCACTTATCTGTGATATAAGAAATTGCACGATTATGATAAACAGTACAAAGTATGTTTATACTAATATAAAAACGTAAGAAAATATTTGTTTAATGAGTAGTGTAATTATTTTGATTTTAAGTAAAGTTTTAGAAATGTATTGTCTGAGCGCTGTACGTTGGCAAATCGGTTAAAACAGCTCACATGGGGAAGTTGATGACGTAGGGGAAAAAACCCCGGCAGTTGAGTTTTGCCGCGCGCGCACACGCGAGGGCAGGAAGTGACGAGACGCGAGCACGTGGTGTAGCTGGCCAGGCGGAGTCGCACTGCATCAGACGGCATGTGGATCTCAAGGTGGTGACTTTAGATTTGTCTGTGGCAATCGCCACGTGTGGTTGCACGTCGTAGACTGTACCAAGTTAAATCGAGTGCTACTGTGTGTTTGTGAATATTTAGCCGGTGGAACAAGGTGTGCATCGCATTGAATTAAAGTGACTGTGATGTGTTAATGTAACACGTGTCGTCGCATAGGCATGAACATAAACGGTGTTTGAAACAGCCACGTGGTGTGAAAACAATTCGCGACAAATATTCATTTTGTCTGGGGGCTCACGAGCTATAACTTTATTTGGTAAATGTGTCGACGTACAGACGTATCAGCCAAAGGGTTCAAATATTGTGAAATAAACAACATCAAGTGAACTTTCAGGTGTTTTCAAAAATAGTAGTTAGTACACGCTTTTCTCTCATGAACTTGAATTTATTATGAATTTGTTTTGTTAATCATATGCAGGGAAGGAAAGCTGCGAACGTGTGATATCATCCCCTAGAAAACGAGTCAAACAGTCAATAACAGTTCCAGTGTTTTTGCATGTTTAGGAATTTGGTTCGCAGCTGGTGGTTGTGAGTTTTAGAAATTAATCTTTCCCTATTTTAAACTCTCACCCCGACCTTCACGCTCGCATTTGGGGGCTCGTCCGGGATAAGTTCACGTTGGACTTGCTCGGACGGAGAGATTAGGGTGTATAGGACAGTGAACAGTTACGAACAGTCGCAAACAAGTGCGCGGACGCGACAGACAATTTCAAGTGTGTGTGGCGGCTGGCAGCAGAGAGCGGGATAATATCACACTGTTCTTGCTCGGACAAAGAGGTAGGGTGTGCTTAGGACAGTGATAGTAGACAAAACAGCATAATCGGACGACACGTCGCGCGGTTAACGACGGTTGGTGACGGACGCGGGCATCCGTAACAGGCGATCGACGGCGCATCGTCCCAGCAGCAGTGAGCGGCGGCGCGCGGGATCCACGCACTCAAATTTCATCTTCTGCAACGGACGGCAGTGATCTTGGGGACGTCGCAAGTCGCCAATGGAGTGTTGGGGCCCAGCAGCTTCGATTCTACAAAGGATAAGGCATGCAGTGAGGACATATTCCAGCCACAGCTTCTACAACATACGGCAGCGAGCGTTGGGTGCGTCGCAGCTCGTTGCAGCAACTTCTGGATTAAAAGATAAGTAAAGCAGCTGGCGCTATAAATTCTTGTGTGTTAATCAAGCTTTCTTGCGATACCGATAATGGATAGGGTTTTTAAAATGTCGCCAAGCGACGTAATTTCAGAGAGTAGCATACCAGAAAGTCCAGAGAGGGTAAATACTGGGGGAATGTTGTTGACACCGGAGATGTTCGCAGCCATGTTAGCGAGTATTAGCTCAAATTTATAATCAAAAATAGAAAATTCAAACTCAAATTTAGCATCAAATTTAGAATCAAAAATAGAAAATTCAAAATCAAATTTAGAATCAAAAATAAGATCAGAAATAGGAACTGAAAAATCAGAATTGAAAGCAGACTTTAAGGCAGATATTGGGGCACTACAAAATTCAATGCTTGGATTAAAGGCAGAAATAGTCACAGACATTGACAAAAAGATAGGAAGTCTAACAGAACGGTTTGAAAATAGGGAAAAGGAGATACATGCCAGAATTGGTGCTATTGAGACTGAGGTAGGAGGCAAGTTAGATGCTGTGAAACAAATATGGGATCACAGAATTGAGGGCACTATGCAGGCGTTGGCTGAGGTTGCCAAGAGGATGGTGGCAGGTATTGAGGGAACAAAAACTTTGTTGTCAGGAGAATTAGAGAATACAGAATGTAACTTTAGGAAAAAGATAGAACAAGTAGTGACAGTAAACAATACTGAGATTGAGAAGGTGAACGCTAGAATAAATAATCTAGAATTGGGTACTGCATCAGGAATCACTGATTGATCCATGGTGCAGACACCTAATGGCAAAAAGTTTTCAGGAGTGGGTAATTATCATCCAGTACATTTTTGGCTGCATGCAGGGACCAATTTGTGCCTGGTATGTCAGACCAGTGTAAAATGAAGTTAGCAAAGAGAATGCTTGACTGTTCTGCTCAAACTTGGGCAAATCAGTGTGCTGATAAATTTGTAACTTTTGAGGCGTTTGAAAAGTTGTTTTTAAATAAGTTTTGGGGGGAGGCCAAGCAAGCTAAGATACAAAATGAATTCTTGAACGAACCAAACTATATGAAAGGGAACCGAGAATTTGAAGTAATCATTGAGGAGGAGCTGTTTATTCAAGATTTATTAGTCATAAAGGGACTTTGTTTAAATCTAATGCTAGGAAGTGATTTCCCGTGCAAATATGAAGCTCAGTTAAAGTATAAAGATGAAGTGTTAGAATTGAGTCTGGAGGAATGCATGAAGAGGGAGAAATTCAAAAATTTTGTAAGTGATAAAGATTTAATGGCATGTTTACACAAGTAACTGCCATAAACCAGTGTAAGTCATGAACCATGAGATTCAATGCATTGTAAATAGTAGGTTAAAAATTTGTGTATATTTATTCTGTGGTCTGTGTTAGTATCTACTTGTGTGTTTAGATTTAAGCATTGGGGTCAAGTTTACAAGTGTTCTTTATATATTCTTTTTCTTGTTGTTGTTTGTGTTAAAACATGTGCTTGTATCAGATTTGCAGTTCAACAGTGGTACATTAGGTAAATATGTATGTATGTATGCCAACACCAAAGGATAGAGGAAGTGGGAGTGTACTGTTTATGTGTGTGTATATGTGAGCAGGGCTGGATATGTGATGTGAGTTGTGGGGTGACTTGGAGAATGAGAAAGTGGTGGACATTGATGCAGGCAGTGGGGTTTGTGGCTTAGATAAATTGTGATGAAAATGTCAGCTGATAGTGTTGCATATGTGGGTGTGACTGATCATATGGGTCAGAAGTGTGGAATGTATGTTTAATGTGGCTGTTTTGGCTAAAGGTGGGTTGGATTGAGAAATGTTTCAATGAGAGAAAGTGTATGCTCTTTAATGTCTGTCTCTTTGAGTGTTTGGTAGGTAACATGTCTAATAGGGAATGCTCTGTATTGTTATATTAAACTGATTCTGATAACAGATCTTGGTTTCTTTAATGGTGCCCAACTGTTGACTAAACAATTTCTGCAACAGCAGTTGACGAGAACTATTTTTCTGTCTGGCCTGAGTATCAATAGGGTTTGGTAATATTTTATTTAAAAAATGTAGATGTTTTGTGATAGACTAATTTTGAAATAAGACTTTAACCTTAGATATTTTATTGTGGGGAATACTTGTGGAAAGCACATGAGGCTGATGACAGGGATCTAAATTTAAATCTCACACCAGCAAAAATAATTTTTTTTGGTGCAAGGGGGTAGGATTTGTATTTATGTTTGTAGGTGTCATTATGATGGAAGAGAAAATTCTCTATAACATTCTTTTGGTAGTATTATTTGAGCTTTAAGATATATTTTGACATAGGCAGGTTGTTGGTATTGTATTTGATGGAGTAATACTCCAAGTAGGCCACATATTCTCTTGTCTGTTTCATCTGAAGCTATGGCTGATGAGAGTGCAGGCATGGTGGTTTGGGTTAATCTGATAATGACTAACACCAGCCACTTTCAGTTCTTAATTCTGTTGATTTACATGTTACTGTACATGTCTCAATGCTTAGTTCCAATTGCACCAAGTCTGGATGGCAGGGGGGTGGGATACAAATCCAACCGAATCCTGGTGTCTAGACAAACGTTTGTCTATGTTGACTCATGAGTGCCTTCTGCTCTTCCTGTTCCATGTAGGGTGCATATGACGTGTGTGAACAAGAACGCTTGATCCAGTGCCATGAATCTAAGCTGCAACAGCATGTTGGTTGAAATGACGGAGACATAGGACCGTACACCATGGACCAGAGTTGCTGCAACGATGACTCTGGGGTTCTCAGTGTCAAAGTGGTGAGAGATTTCCTTTAAACAAGTGGAGTGTACACCGTCAAAAGTTTTTATAGTGAGAATTCTAGTTTTTCCATGTATGACAAGGTTCTCTAAAGACTAAAGTTTAATAATATTATAAATTTGGTGCCAATTCTGTATATAAACAACAGGCACACTTAAATTTCATGGATGTAATTAGTTATAAGGATTCTTTTCTTAAAAATATGCACACACTATAAGTGGTCTTAATGGTACAAATATTGGGAAATAATTCACTGCCCTGTTTATTTATTTATTTATTTTGCATTAGTTGAGGTCATAATTGGTTTAGTGTTTGAGTCAATCCGATTCCATAATTATGTAATTTCAAATTTTGCTCATTTGAAAACATTAATTTTGGTGCTACTTGCGCCATCCTACACATGGTTTGGATGCCGCAAGTGGGGGTATTGTTAGATTACCGCCCAATAGAAATACTGGTAATTAATAGCTTTTGATAATTAAACAGTATGAAGTTCACTGCAAACATTGACCATGCCAATGCACTAAATGTTACACAATTTTAATCTTATTAATTATGGTAGCAATGTATGTACACAGTTGGGTGACAACATTTATAATTAGGCCATAGGTAGAAATTCTCCACGTTGAGATTTGCTGCGTGCTTGTAGCTGACGGGAGGCCAGCGAGCAGGCTGACGTTGGTGGCTTGTTCCAACTTAGGATTTTCCAGTTCGTTTCTGGAGAGGGGAGAGATGGACAATAGCGAGTGCCAGGCACAGTGCAATGCACAAATATTGTAATACTACTGGCATTTGAAGTAATACGATGCAGTTAGGAACCTTTAAGGCCCTCATTACAAAATAGCCTGTTGATAAATAAACAATACATTAGCTGATATAGTCATATCTGGCATAATATGTTTAATTGACAATGAAAAGTAATAAATTACCAATGAATACAAGACAGTTACACAACTAGCATGGCAATGTTTGTTTATAAAAATAATATATTAAGTATTTCTCATTTTATTTTCAATTAATCTTGTGTATTTTACCTTGAAGTATTCAGTTAAATCACTTATCTGTGATATAAGAAATTGCACGATTATGATAAACAGTACAAAGTATGTTTATACTAATATAAAAACGTAAGAAAATATTTGTTTAATGAGTAGTGTAATTATTTTGATTTTAAGTAAAGTTTTAGAAATGTATTGTCTGAGCGCTGTACGTTGGCAAATCGGTTACAACAGCTCACATGGGGAAGTTGATGACGTAGGTGGAAAAAACCCCGGCAGTTGAGTTTTGCCGCGCGCGCACACGCGAGGGCAGGAAGTGACGAGACGCGAGCACGTGGTGTAGCTGGCCAGGCGGCGTCGCTCTGCATCAGACGGCATGTGGATCTCGAGGTGGTGACTTTAGATTTGTCTGTGGCAATCGCCACGTGTGGTTGCACGTCGTAGACTGTACCAAGTTAAATCGAGTGCTACTGTGTGTTTGTGAATATTTAGCCGGTGGAACAAGGTGTGCATCGCATTGAATTAAAGTGACTGTGATGTGTTAATGTAACACGTGTCGTCGCATAGGCATGAACATAAACGGTGTTTGAAACAGCCACGTGGTGTGAAAACAATTCGCGACAAATATTCATTTTGTCTGGGGGCTCACGAGCTATAACTTTATTTGATAAATGTGTCGACGTACAGACGTATCAGCCAAAGGGTTCAAATATTGTGAAATAAACAACATCAAGTGAACTTTCAGGTGTTTTCAAAAATAGTAGTTAGTACACCCTTTTCTCTCATGAACTTGAATTTATTATGAATTTGTTTTGTTAATCATATGCAGGGAAGGAAAGCTGTGAACGTGTGATATTATCCCCTAGAAAAAGAGTCAAACAGTCGCAATAACAGTTCCAGTGTTTTTGCATGTTTAGGAATTTGGTTCGCAGCTGGTGGTTGTGAGTTTTAGAAATTAATCTTTCCCTATTTTAAACTCTCACCCCGATCTTCACGCTCGCACTCTGTACATTGTTTTAAAAGAGCTGGCCGGGTCGTTTGGGTCGGAAGTTAGACAAGATTTGTTTCACGCGGACAATATTGTCGTAGTCGCCTCACACTTAACAGCAGTGGTGAGTGATGTTTAATAAAATCATCAGAGATGATAACAGATCGCTTTTAATAGTGGACTCGTTTTGTGGTCATAAAGGTTTGTCAGTGGATGAAGACACGGAGTTAAAGACACCGCAGTTTCCTCATTGACAATACCATCCGGTGGCACAAGATACTGTCAGCCATTAGATGTATTTGGCTTCCGCGTGTTTAAGGGCTTTGTCCGGAGGTTTACCAACTCCGTACGACTTCCGGATGCCAGTATGAACTTCGGTCAGCGTAACGCCACCCTGCAAATGCAGTTGCTTATTCTCAGGTCGTTAAGTGTACCAGTGTTTAGGCCAGTGTTCCGGTACCAGTGACCGGCCAGAACGCAGTGAGCATCCTGTGAAATACTGTTTTGATGCAGGTGGAATGATGTGTTCTTCATGTCAAATTGCGCGATTTCTGACGTGTAGATGGTGTCGAAGGTGTCTTTGCTCTGAACATGTTTATACCGTGCTTCACAACTGCAGTGGAAACGAATGAGACGGTTTTTGCAACAAGCAGTGCAACGTAATTTTTAATCTCTTTTATGCACATCATTTTGATGTATGTAAAGCGGACACTATTGAAGTGGAGTAAACGTGAGAGAGTTACAGTAGATATGTTTCATTTTGTAATATCATTTCCTCCTCCACTTCCGTAGCTCTTTAAATTTCACATTTCAGGGACACGCTGTTGTCCTTTCAGTGCACAGCATTTCGCGTTCGGCATTAAGCGGCCGCAGCGAAGCGGGCCGAGTGAGGAACAACCCGAGCGCGAATGTTTCAAAGCTGTACTATGAGGAGGCGGTAGCTGCGTAGTATCTGAATAATGAATCTAATTTTCTCGTTATATCGATTTCTGGGGTTGATATCTAGCTCATGTACTTTTTTTTTCTCTCAAGAAAATATGAGGCCGAGTTGATGATGTTACCTTGTGAGTTCGGGCTCAGGCTAAATGTCTGAACAGCACTTAGTTTCTATGAGAATTGTCATGGAGTTAGGAAGGTCTGAGACCATGGGGAAGTTGATTGCTTAAAGAACGAGGTAGTATACAAATTTTTACGTTATATTATTATGGTCTGGATGGCCAGAGGACTTATGAATAAAGATAACATCTCCAATATTCAAAGTTGTGGTGTGAATGGGGCACTGGTAGTGTGCTAAGATAGAGAAGAAATTTCTTAATTAATGATATTTTTAAGTGAAATGTAGGATGTTTCCTTTTGTAGGTGTAATAAGGACTGGCTATCTATATTAGCGTTCTAAATTTTTATTCAGCTCCGTTGTCACATTACCTATTTAAATGTGACTCCCTACATACGAATTTTTCCGCGTGTGTGTTATTGGAGGTGGTCAATGTGACAATTTTATATCTCCTATTTTCAAATTTTTGTCTTTGGAACACATATTTTTAGCAATAATAGTTTGTAGCATATTTTTGTCCCTTATTTTGATTCTGTTATTTATTGGTTGGGAGAAAGTTGACGGGAGATATGCACATTGTACTATCCCTTTCAGGCCCTGCACGCTCAATTGTGCTTTTCTGGTTTTGCTCGCTTTATTTTTATCTTTTTGTGATTTCCGCTAGGAAGTTCGGGTCTGCATCATACAATCGTGGTTGGACTGTGGTAACGTGTGCAACGTGTTTTAGTTCCATTTTTATATACTGGGTGACCAGCAGTCGGCAAAGTCGGCAGACTTCGAACTTACAATGGCGGCAAGAAAGACTTGTTGACAAGGTGTTGATATCCTTGTTTTGACATATAAAGCTATCATATCTGACAGACAGTTGATTTTATATGATCCTGTGATGTTATTATCTCATTTCTTTCAAAGGCATGTTACTGTGAAATGGGGCAGATCATAAAAGTTTGTAGTAGAGGCCGAAAATAGACCGTCGTGTGGGTAAAAACATTATTGAAAATAAATTTATTTTCTGATTTGTTATGAATTACTGCATGTATCTTGTATATTAAACGTCCCTCTCTATATTGATGTCACATCACCTACAACCTTGGGTCTGAAAAGGCTATCGGGTGTATGAATTCGTAATTTTGTTTCCTGTCGACTGCGAGACGAAGCTGTTTAGACAAGAAGCAAGGTGAAACATGACACAGGGCCTATTTCCCACGTTAGTCGAAACCCGGAATGTCCACCCACCTGGCTGTGAGTTTTTTCGCAAAGTGCTGCCATTGGCCGGCTGTCTGAGTTGCGCTCTGGGGATAAGGTGTGGACAGTCATTTTTTAGTGAGGGGAAACGTGCGTATTACTATCCAGCGCCCTGCAGGGTAGCTTTTCGAAGGACACAATGGTGTCTGCATTCCTAGGCTATGTAAGTCACGGGCACTGTCTGGCGTGCAGTGGCGAGAGCACTGTTATCTGCAGTTTCTAAGGACCGCATGGAGATTGGTTGCAGTCTGTGGTCACTGTGCTCACTGCATTCCCCCATGGGGGGGGGGGTCGTTTTACGGCTAAATAAATGGCAGGACATTCTGCATGCAGTTTGTTCACGTGTGGTGGATGTCTGGCGATTCATAGTTTCGAAGCCAACGGAAATAAATTTTTTCGCGCGTTTGGCGGGTCTATGACGGGAGGTGATAAAGATCGCAGATGCCGGCATGGGGTAATGTCCTCACTACGGTGGCCTACGTGAGAATTTGCTCTCGGGAGCGGGTGGTGCTTGGTGTAATGCGTACAGATCAATCTGCTATTGGCTGAGAAATTATAGGCTGACAGGGTGGACGGGTCTAGAGTTTCTATTGGATCGTCCATTAGTAGAACTCTGAGATAGGTTTGCATTGTGAGAGACGCATGGCCACGAGGAGTTCCGAAGTTCCTAGTGATTGGAAGAAAGCGCAGGTAACTCCCGTTTATAAGAAAGGAAAGAGAACTGACTCACATAATTACAGGCCAATATCGTTGACATCAGTTACCTGTAGAATTTTGAAGTATATTCTCAGTTCGAATAAAGTAAATTTCTTTGAGATGGTAAAGCTTCTTTCTACAAACCAGCACGTGTTCAGGAAACATCGTTCATGTGAATCTCAGCCTGCCCTTTTCTCACATGACATCTTTCGAGCCATGGATGAAGGGCAACAGGCGGATTGTGTTTTTCTCGACATCAAAAAGGCGTTCGACGCGGTGCCACACTGCAGACTGCTAACGAAGATACGAGCTTATGGAATAGGTTCACAGATTTGTGACTGGCTGGGAGACTTCCTAAGTAATAGAACGCAGTACGTTGTTCTCGACAGCGAGTGTTCATCAGAGACGAATTTATCGTCAGGCGTGCCTCATGTGAGTGTGATAGGACCGCTATTATTTTCTATCTATATAAATGATCTGATGGACAGAGTAACTTGTAATTTGCGGCTGTTTGCTGATGATGCTGTGGTGTATGGGAGTGTATCGTCTTTAACTGACTGTATTAGAATACAGGATGACCTAGAAAAAATTTCTAGTTGGTGCGAAGAATAGCAGCTAGCTCTCAATATAGAAAAATGTAATGTGATGCGCATGAGTAGGAAAAACAATCCCACAATGTTCGAATACAGCATTAGTAGTGAGCTTCTTGATGTTGTCGCATCGTTCAAATATCCAGGCGTAACATTGCAGAGCGATATGAAATGGAACGAACATGTAAGGACAGTTGTGAGCAAGGCGGACAGCCGACTTCGGTTTATTGGGAAGATGTACTACATCTGTAGAGGAGATCGCGTATAAAATGCTTGTACGACCACGTCTTGAGTATTGCTCAAGTGTTGGGGACCCGTTGCAGATCAGTTTAAAGGAAGACATAGAAGCAGTTCAGAGGCGAGCAGCTAGGTTTGTTACTGGTAGGTTCGAACAATCCACGAGTGTCACGGAAATGCTCCGGCAACTCAGTTGGAGATCGCTGAAGAAAAGACGACGTTCTTTCCGTGAATTTCTGTTGAGGAAATTTAGAGCGCCGGAATTTGAAGCTGGTCTTAGTACGATCTTGCTGCCACCTACTTGCATTTCGCGTAGTGATCACAATGATAAGATATGAGAAATTAGGTATTTGGAGGCGTATAGGCATTCTTTTTTTCCTCGTTGTATTTGGGAGTGGAATAGGAAAGGGAATGCCTAGTACTGGTACGTTGTACCCTCTGCCACGCATCTTAGGTTGGATTCCGGAGTATGTATGCAGATGTAGATACGGCCAGAGGGCTGCTCAGCTGTGGGGAGGAAGGAAAGGATGATCTCTGACCATCCGTCCGAGACGGGTGTAGGAGTGTCCGCGTTTGATTTTTCCTGTGGCAGAGCGCGACCATAGTTAGTTACAATTTGGTGACTTCGCCATTTGCGGTCACATTGATTTAGTTCGTTTAGAAGAACGTCTGCTTGCAGCCGGTATTGTTGTTTGGATGTGAATTTCTATGTTTTGTGCTTAGTGTAAATTAGGTGTATTTGTGTAGGTGAGAAGGACAACTCGCACTTGATTCTTGATCGCCTATGTGACTGACCATTGAAATACTTCAGCCGCTCACAAAAGTAGAGCACCGATGCATTAGGGACGATAATTCTTCCTATCTGAGGACGTACTCTTCAACTGAAACTCGTCTATCTGTACTTTGATATTGCGAACTCCTAGCCGATTCAGGAGACATCGGCAGTGACAGAGATCCTAACGGGTTAACAGAGGTTGGAGATTAAACATTAGATGTCGTTGCTGCTTAGCAGAACAAAGTGTTTAATTTCATGGACGGGATTTACGGCTGATGGCGTGGTTGCAGACTGCCGAACCCCAACGTCACTCTTCAAAAAATGTTCAAATGTTTGCTTAGCTTATGGGACTTAACTATGGGGTCATCAGTCCCTAAACTTACAAAATACTACTAAGGACGGCACAAATACCCATGCCCGAGGCGGAATTCGGACCCCCGACCGTAGTGGCCGTGCAGACCGTGACTGGCGCGCCGCAGTCCCCTCGGCCACCGCGGCCGGCTGAATGGGTAATGCAACGCCAGCAATTGCTAGAGCGATTCCATAGTGAATGAAAAACTTTAAAATTATAATTTATTTATTTATTTATTTTATTGTTACTTTTTATTTTTATTGATTTTATTTTTTGTGGCGCATAATCACAACTAGGGTGTGTTACTATTCCCCTCAGGACTGGGTACATATTTTTAGTGAAGTTAGATTCTTTTCCATAAATCGTACTAATATTCCATTTTATAGCCAGTAATTTATCTAAAAGAATTGATTGTCCTTGTGTTCATTTGTGAATATTTTAGCATCTGGTTAGATAATAATACAAATACGAGGCGCGTCCAGATAGTAAGTTCCGTTTTGTAATAAAACGGAATTGTACACAGATACAGAATAAATTTTTATTGCACAAAATTCTACAACTCTTAAACCACTTTTCCACATAACTGCGAAATTTTGTAGGTACTTGTCATAGCGTGCCACAAGTTTTTGCATGCATCCTTCACAGAAGTTTGCCGCCTGTGTATTCAACCATGTGGTAACAGCTCTTTATTATCGTTGAAGTGTTGACCACCAAGGACAGATTTTAGGTGTAATAAGAGATGAAAGTCGCTAGGAGAGAGGTGCGAGCTGTATGGAGGATGATCAAACAGGTCCCATTGAAATTTCCGTAAGGGTTGTTTGGTCACATTCGGTGTGTGAGGTCAGCAGGCATTATCGTGAAAAAAAATCTTTTGACAGTAATCCTCTTCTTACACCTAAAATCTGTCCTTGGTGGACAACACTTCAACGATGATGACGAGCTGAAACAACATGTTACCACATGGTTGAATACACAGGCGGTAACATTCTGTGAATAAGGCACACAAAACCTTGTGCCATTTTATGGTGCCGGCCGCGGTGGCCGAGGTGACTGAGGCGCTCCAGTCACGGTCAGCACGACCACTACGGTCGGGGGTTCGAATCCCCCCTAGGGCATGGATATTTGTGCCGTCCTAGTTCGTAAGTAGTTCATAAGTAGTTTGTAAGTTTAGGGACTGATGACCCCGTAGTTAAGTCCTATAGACTTTGCAAACATTTAAGCTTAAAACATTTTTGAACATTCTATGGCAATTGCCTACAAAATTTCGGAAGCTATGTAGAAAAGTAGTTTAACAGTTGTAGATTTTTGTACAATCAATATTTTTTTCTGTATCTGTACCCGTTCGTTTTATATAACCAAACGGAACTTACTTTCTGGACGCGCCTCGTATTTTTGTCTGTATTGATGACATCTGTCATTTAGTATTGTCTAGTGGTATCGTATTCATAATTATATGGTAATAAAACTCACTTTTATCAGATCTCTGTGTCGACTGTCGTCTTTCAGCATTTCCTATAACTAATTTCGAGGGGAAGATAAAAATCAAATTAAGAAAATACACCATAAAGTATGTCGCTTTGAGTGAGGAGTTTTTGAGAAAGAGAGAGATTGGGTATTTGTATACGTGTTCTATAAGAGAAAATTACAGCCACTGACTTATCATGTATAGGAACTGAGTTAACTAAGTTAGTTCTGTGCTCAGATAGAGCAAGACCATTCTTTATACGGTTAGGAAAACAGTGGTGACCTGACTACTCTGATTTCGTGCCAATTAATCTAAAGAAATGTTCAGATTGCTGTTAGTCCCCATTTGCATATCAAATAGTAATTTGCATATCAAATAAACCTAGTAATTTGCATGTCACGCAATAATTTGCATACTGTGATTCCTTAATTTCTCCTGGCGAATAACAACTTCGAAAAACTTACGGGTATGCTGCCAGGTTTCAAAATCGACGACGGCCGATATTTCGGCAGAGGACCACGCTGCCATTTCCAAGACGAAACTGCAGTGAGGAAGCAATGTGCACCGATCTTTAAAACCTCGGTTTTCAATGAGTAAACAGGAAAGACAACACACACCGAGCAAGCAATCACACATCACCGACACGACCAAAGATGAAATCGGTAAGAATATCGATAATAAACATCAATTCTCAACGGATGAGGTCGAATTAGTTTTGTCCCTCTGGTTTTTGACAAGTGAAAGAGCAGGATCCCAAGCGGAATTTAAACAGGACCCTCCATCCCTATTCATAAGGATGTCACCTAGTTTTATTTCTATCGCTATAGACATAAAATTAGATGGGGTGGGGTTGTTTACATTTGTTTCTTATGCTTTGAGCATAAAATACTGACAGTATTCCAAACATGCAATCTTTAGTACTCTTCTAAGATAGAAGTTATGTGATAACTTGTGTATTGTGTCGATTGTTATGTCGGAAAACTAATTGCGTTGCTGGTTATAGTATAGTCTAATAAATAGAATACGTCGTACTTCTTATGTCTCCGTCTTGACAGTTGAAGACACAGCGAAAATTATACTGAAGAGGCGAGAAACTGATTAGGTGCCGCGACGAAACGGCCGAGCGCATTCGGGCGCTATCCTACGATGCGCGAGGCCGTTCCCCGTCGGGGGTTCGAATCCCTCCTCGGGCATGGCTGTTTGTGTTGTCTTTAGTATAAGGTACTTCATAAGTATTTTGTAAGTTTAGGGACTTATGACCCCGCAGTAAAGTCCTTTAAGCTTGACAAACATTTGAACATTTTTGAACTGATTAGGCATACGTAAGCATGTGTAAACACTCGACGGTGCTGCGGTCGTCAAAGCCTATAAAAGACAAGTGTGTGGCGCAGGCGCTAGGTCGGTCACTGGTGCCACAGTACCAGGTTATCGCAATCGAAGTGAGTTTCAACTTTGTGTTATGGTCGAAGCACGAGAGCAGCATCTCCGAGGTAGTGATGAATGGGGATTTTCCCATATGACTATTTCATGGTGGTTCATGGTGTGGTTTCCTGTAATCATGTCCTAGTTCATGAACCAAGGGCAACGTATGACTGGCCAAGTAAGTGGTCCTGACAGTTGGGATACCAGTTACTTTGGAATCAGCTTGGGCATCTCGGACATATTCTGAGTCGTGGCCACCTTTGTGCTCAGACGGCAAAGACTACCAAATCCACCGGTTAGTCCCTCAACCGTTAGGGGTAAAACCCAGTGGGGTACTGGGCTAGTAAGGCTAGCAACCTGCTTCACAGGTACTTCAATATCATGCTGACAACAATCAGAGCAAAATGCCTCGGACCTTTGGAGGTGATGCACTCCCACCTCTAATTGACAAACCAGGGACTCCTGAGATACTACTTGGCAAACGATCTGGAATGAGATGGGGAGCTATTAATATCAATGGGGATTATACTGGGAAGAAGGTAGAGCTGCGGATGCTTCAAGTAAGATGGGGTTAGATGTTTTAGCTGTTAGTGACATTAGAGTAAGGGGAGAGAAAGAGGACGAAGTCGGAGAATACAAGGTCTACCTGTCAGGAGTCAAAGTAGGAAGAGCACAGTGGGGTGTAGGATTTTACATCAGGAAATCAATCGAACCCAGCATAATTGCAATAAGGTACGTAAATGAACGACTGATGTGGATAGATTTGGCCATCACCAGCAAGAAAATTAGGATTGTGGCAGTGTATTCACCCTGTGAAGAGACAGATCAAGATGAGATGGACAGATTTTACAACACACTTAGTAATGTAGTTGTTAGAGTGAAGGATAAGGATAGTGTTTTACTCATGGGTGATTTCAATGCGAGGATAGGAAATCGAACAGAAGGTTATGAAAAGTTTATAGGTAACTTTTGAAAGGATATGGAGGCCAACAGGAACGGAAAGCAGCTCTTGGATTTCTGTTCCAGTATGGGCTTAGTTATCACAACTCCTTCTTTAAGCATGAGGTCATTCACCGTTATACTTGGGAAGGAAGGGGAACCACATCTATCATTGACTATATAATAACAGACCAGGAATTCAGGAAGACAGTCAAGGACACACGTGTTTTCAGGGGGTTCTTTGATGATACTGATCATTATTTAATCTGCAGTGAAATTGTTTTTGTGAGGCCAAAACAACAGAGTCAAGTCCATGTGTAGAAGGATAAGAGTGGAGAAGCTTCAAGACAAGGGAATTAGGCAGAAATACATAGCAATGATCTCGGAAAGGTACCAGTTAGTTGAATGTAATGATTTACAGTCACTGGAAGAGGAATGGTCAACGTACAGGGACACACTGATGGAAGCAGCTAGAGAATGTCTTGGAACAGTAGTGTGTAAAGGCAGGAAGAAGCAGACAGCCTGGTGGAATGACACAGTCAAGGCAGCCTGTAAAAAGAAAAAGAAGGCATTTCAAAAATGGCTCCATACTAGAAATCAGACAGACAGAGAAAGTTATGTTCAAGAAAGAAACAAAGCCAAACGGATAATTGCAGACTCCAAGCAGAAATCGTGGGAAGACTTTGGAAACAAGCTAGAAACTCTGGGTCAAGCAGCGGGAAAACCATTTTCGAGCGTACTTATCAATCTTCGAAAGGGAGGGAAGAAGGAATTAACAAGTGTTTTGGTTAGGTGAGGAAAGCTGCTAGTCAGTCCTGTGAATGCCTTGAGCAGATGGAGGGAATATTTTGAAGAACTGCTCAATGTAGATGAAAAGTTCAATGATGTGTCAGATTTTCAGGTGGAATGGGATAGGAACAACGATGGAAACAGGATCTCATTTGAGGAAGTGGAGAAAATGGTCAGTAGATTACAGTGCAATAAAGCGGCTGAAATTAAGACGGAACTCGTCAAATACAGTGGAATATCAGGTTTCAAATGGTTACACAGTATAATTGAAAAGGCGTGGGAATCCGGACAGGTTCCGTCTGACTGTACGAAATCTGTAATCACGCCAATTAGCGTTATGGGCAAAATATTCACAGGTAATGTTGAAAGGAGAGTGCGAGTATTAATTGAGGACAAGTTAGATGAAAATCAGTGTGGGTTTAAGCCTCTTAGAGGTTGTCACGACCAGATCTTTAGCTTACGGCAGGTAATGGAAAAGTGCTATGAGTGGAACCGAGAACTGTATCTATGTTTCATAGATCTGGAAAAGGCTTATGACCGTGTTCCTAGGAGGAAGCTATTGTCAGCTCTTCGAGATTATGGTATAGGAGGCAAACTTTTGCATGAATTAAAGGGCTTTACGTAGACTGTCAGGCAGCAATTAGAGTAGATGGCAAATTAAGCTCATGGTTCAGGGTAGTTTCAGTGGTAAGACAAGGCTGTAACCTGTCACCACTGTTGTTCATACTATTCATGAATCATATGTTGAAAACAGTAGATTGGCAGGGCGGGATTAAAAAAAGGCCAAAACAAAATAAGCAGTCTCGCATATGCGGATGACTTAATTGTAATGGCAGATTCGATTGAAAGGTTGCAAACTAATAATTCAGAGCTCGATCAGAGGTGCAAGGATTATGATATGAAGATCAGCATTTCCAAAACGAAAGTAATGTCAGTGGGAAAGAGATTCAAACAGACTGAGTGCCAGATAGGAGGAACAAAGTTAGAACAGGTAGACAGTTTCAAGTACCTGGGATGTATTCTTCACAGGATGGCAACATAACGAAAGAACTGGAATCGAGGTGCAGCAAAGCTAATGCAGTGAGTGCGCAGCTAAGATCTACTCTCTTTTGCAAGAAGGAAGTAAGTACCAAGACTAAGTTAGCAGTTCACCGCTCTATTTTTCGACCAACTTTGTTCTATGGGAATGAAAGTTGGGTGGATACAGGTTACCTTATTCATAAGGTAGAGGTTACAGATATGAAAGTAGCAAGAATGATTGCAGGTACTAATAGATGGGAACAATGGCAGAAGGGAGTCCATAATGAGGAAATCAAAGAAAAACTGGGATGAACACCATAGATGAAGCAGTTAGAGCGAACAGACTAAGATGGCGGGGTCATGTTACACTCATGGGAGAAGCAAGGTGACCTAAGAGACTCATGAGCTCGGTAGCGGAGGGTAAGAGGAGTCGAGGCAGACCAAAAAGAAAGTACTTAGATTCGGTGCAGAATGATTTTGAAGTAAAAGGCATAACATCAGACGAGACATCAATGATAGCATTGAATAGGGGATCATGGAGGGATTTTATTAGAGGTACTTTGCTCCAGATTGAACGCTGAAAGGCATAATGAGTCTCTAATGATGATGATGATGATGATGATGACTATTTCACGAGTGCAGCGTGAATATCGGGAATCCGGTAAATCATCAAATCTCCGACTTGGCTGCGGCAGGAAAAACATCATGTAAGAACAGTACCAAAGACGACTGAAGATAATGGTTCAACGTGATGACAGTGAAAACCTCGCGCAAACTGCTGCGGATTTAATTGCTGGGCCATCACCAAGTGTCAGCGTACGAGCCATTCAACGAAACATATCGGTATGGGCTTACGAAGCCGAATTCCCACTTGTGTACCGTTTCTGATTACAGGACATAATGCTTTACGCCTCACCTCGGCCAAGCAGCACCTACATTGGATTATTGAGTCCAGAATGAGTAACGTTGAAGTAGATATCCTCGGAGTAGTGCAGCAACCAAAATCACTGAGCAACAACAAGTTTTCTGGTCCGGACCGTATACCCATCAGATTTCTATATGATTATGCTGAAGCTATAGCTCCTTACTTAACAGCCATATACAAACGCTCTTTCAAAGAAGGATACGTACCAAAAGATTGGAAAGTTGCACCGATTACACCGATATTCAAGAAAGGCAGTAGGAGTAACCCATTAAACTACAGGCCTATTTCATTGACGTCAATTTGTAGCAGAGTTTTGGAACATATACTTTATTCAAACATTATGAATTATCTCGAACAGAATGATGTATTGACCCAAGGTCAACACGGATTTAGAAAATATCGTTCATGCGAAACAAAACTAGCTCTTTACGCGCACGAAGTGATGAGTGATATAGTATTTCTCGATTTCCAGAACGCTTTTGACACCGTACCTCACAAAAGCCTTTAATCAAATTGCGTAGTTATGGTATATCGCCCCAAATTTGCGACTATATAGGGGATTTCTTTTCAGAGAGGACACAGTTCGTAGTAATCGATGGTAAGGCATCGACTAAAACAGAGGTGATATCGGGCGTTCCACAGGGTAATGTTATTGGTCCTCTGCTATTCCTTATTTACATAAACGATTTAGGGGAAAATCTAAGTAGCTCTCTTAGGTTGTTTGCAGATGACGCCGTCATTTACCGTCTAGTAAAATCATCTGAAGATCAAAACCAACTGCAGAACGATCTGAATAAGATATCAGTATGGTGTAAAAATTGGTAATCGACTCTAAATAATGAGAAGTGTGAAGTCGTCCACATGAGTACGAAAAGAAATCCGTTAAACTTTGTTTACAACATAAATCAATCAAATGTGAAGGCCGTAAACTCCACATAATACCTAGGAATTACTATTACTTCAGACTTAAACTGGAAAGAACACGTAGATAATATCGTGAGAAAGGCGAACCAGAGACTGCGTTTTATTGGCAGAACCCTTAAAAGATGCAACAGAACTACTGGAGAAACTGCATACACTACTCTTGTCCGTTATTTTTTGGAGTATGTTTAAATGTTTGTATAGCTTATGGGGCTTAAATACGGGGTCATCAGTCCCTAAACTTACAAACTACTTATGAACTAGCTAATACTAATGGCGGCACAAATATCCATGCCCGAAGGGGAATTCCAACCCCCGACCGTAGTGTCCGTGCAGACCGTGACTGGAGCGCCTCATCCCCTCGGCCACCGCGGCCGGCATTTTGGATTATTTTTGCCAGTGTGGGATCCTTATTAGGTGGGTTTGACGAAGGACTTCGGAAGAGTCCAAAGAAGGCCAGCTCGATTTGTATTGTCACGATACAAGGGGGAGACACAGTTACGTAAGTTATACGGGATCTGGGATGGAAACCATTACAACAATGGCGCTTATCGCTGCGGTGTGGGTTCCTTACGAAACTCCAATCGCCGACATTCTCTTCCGATTGCGAAAATATATTGTTGACTCCCACTTACATAAGTATAAATGATCATCGGAATAAAATACGAGAAATCAGAGCTCGAACGGAGAGATTCAGGTGTTCATTCTTCCACGTGCTATTCGAGAATGGAATGGGAGATAAAATAGTATAAAGATGGTTCGATGAACCCTCTGCCAAGCACTTAAATGTGATATGCAGAGTATCCCATGTAGATGCAATGTAGTCTGACAAGTCTCGTTCCAATTGTATCAATCGGATGGACGTTTACGGGCATGGAGATAACCTAATGAATCCGTGTACTGCGCATGTCAGCAGGGGAATGTTCAAGCTGGTGGAGTCTTTGTAATGGTGCGGTGCGTGTAGCTGAAGTGATGTGGGACCCCGATATGGCTAGATACGACTCTGACGGGTGACGGGTACATACATATCCTGGCCGATCACAAGCAACATCAAAATTGAGCAGCATTTATCACGTGTCGTCCTTGTATGCGGTATAGTGCTTGAAACCAAGTGTTTGTACTTTCAAATACAGCGATGTTTCGTTGCCTTTTTCGAAAAGTTTCGCAATTATCAAAATCTTTAGCAGATACTGCAAGCATAAGTTTCCGGTGTACTAGTTTCATTCAATTTTGTGACGAAATTTTATGTGAAACATGGAAAACAGTTTATAAATGGAAAGGTGATTTATTATGTAAATGTTGTGGTTAATGCTTATCTGGGACGGTGTATATGGACTGCTGTTTATTGGGAAGAGGAGGCCTGGTAGAGCATTACTAAATTCGCAACCAGTCCAGAAGAAAAAGAAAACAGCGTTTCATGTACCAGTGGATGATGTACGATATGACAGATCTGGCAAGTACTGTCACTTACCACATTATGGGTCAAAAGAAATATGCAGGTTTTGTCTTCGCTGTTATATATCTGTAAAATATGGATATTGGCTATTGCACCAAAAAGAAATTTTTTGCAGACATATCTGTAAAAAGTGGAAATTGTGCGATTGCACCAAAAAGAACGTGTTTCCAGACTTTCACAAGAAATAGTCTTAGGAATAACACTGTCATATTTACATTTTAGCACCCATACGGTATTTTATGCAAGGTTACTTGCAGGAAAGAAACTATAGTCTGAAAAAATCATACAAAATTGCTCTCGTGACGCTACACGTCTAATGTAAGTAACTTGATATTATTTCTTCGTGTTATTTTTGTCTGTGCCAAATTAAGGGTGAAGTCACCTCAGTTGTGTCATTTCGAGTTTATCATACGAAAAGTCAACAACATTAACTGAGGCGACCGTTTACCGGTACACTCGCGATTTCTACTCCGACCAGTTTGCTCGACAGATCGCGAATTCCTGCCCTGAGTGACTTTCTGTGTTTCGTGCTTGTCATTTGTAACTGGTAATCGTGACGCACGAGCCCCCATCTTCCCTCTCTCCCCGCCGTCTCGAGAATGTTAATGAATATACGTCGTGAGTTCTTTTGGACATGCCTCTATGAATCAAACAACAAGGAAATTAGCTGCAGGTGGGATGTAAATTGCATCAATCGAGGGAAAGTGAAATTTTTTGTCGCACCGGGATGTGAACCTGGGTCTATAGTTCACTCAGCAGTGTGCTGATGCCGTCCTGTCCTCCTGTAGGACACAAATTCTCAACTTATTCACATACACCACAGTCGCACTCTTATGGGAATCGCCGAAAAGCCGCGGTAACGAGAAGAATGGGCAGAAGCACTGTGTCCGTAGTACGTCGATAAGCTGGGAATGTGGGCGTGCTACGGTAGTGGCCACGGGGTCTGGATGGCGTAGTGGTCAGCACACCTGCCCAGTGACCAGGAAACCCGGGTTCTAAACCTAGTCCCGCATAAATTTTCAACTTTCTCCATTTGTGTAATCCGACGCTCACTGGCAGCTAATTTCTTTAATTCCTCAACGCAGTCAGCGCTTGCGAGCGCCTCTTCCTCATTGCCGCCCGGGGTTAGCCGAGCGGTCTGGAGTGCCACATCTACATCTACATCTACATGGGATACTCTGCAAGTCACCTTTAAGTGCCTGGCAGAGGGTTCATCGAACCACGGTTATACTATTTATCTCCCATTCCAAACTCGAATAGCGCGCGGGAAGAAAGAACACCTAAAACTCTCCGTTCGAGCTCTGATTTCTCGTATTTTATTCTTATGATCATTTCTACTTATGTAAGTGGGAGTCAACAATATATTTTCGTATACGAATGAAAATGTTGGCGATTGTAGTTTTGTAAGGAACATACGCCGCAGCGATAAGCGCCGTCGTTGTAATGGTTGCCATCACAGATCCCGTATCTCTTACGTAACACTATCTCCCCTGTATCGTGACAATACAAATCGAGCTGCCCTTCTTTGGACTCTTCCGATGTCCTCCGTCAAACCCATCTGATAAGGATCCCACACTGGGCAGCAATACTCCAAAAATGGACGGACAAGCGTAGTGTATGCAACCTCTTTAGTAGTTCTGTTGCATCTTTTAAGGGTTCTGCCAATAAAACGCAGTCTCTGGTTCGACTTTCCCACGACTTTATCTATGTGTTCTTTCCAGTTTAAGTCTGAAGTAATAGTAATTCCTAGATATTTTGTGGAGTTTACATCCTTCACGTTTGATTGATTTATCTTGTAAGCAAAGTTTAACGGATTTCTTTTCGTACTCATATGGACGACTTTACACTTCGCATTATTTAGAGTCAATTGCCAATTTTTAAACCATAGTGACATCTTATTTAGATCGTTCTGCAGTTGGCTTTGATCTTCAGATGATTTTACTAGACGGTAAATGACGACGTCATCTGCAAACAACCTAACGGAGCTTCTTAGATTTTCCCCTAAATCGGTTATGTAAATAAGGAACAGCAGAGGACACATGACACTACCCTGTGGAACGCCTGATATCACATCTGTTTTAGTCGATGCCTTACCATCCATTACTACAAACTGTGTCCTCTCTGACAGGAAATCCCCTATCCAGTCACAAATTCGGGGCGATATAACATAACAACGCAATTTGATTAAAAGCCGTTTGTGAGGTACGGTATCAAAAGCCTTCTGGAAAACAAAAAATACGGAATCAATTTGAGAACTCTTGTCAATAGCACTAATCACTTCGTGTGAGTAAAGAACTAGTTGTGTTTCGCATGAACGATATTTTCTAAATCCGTGTCGACCTTGGATCAATAGATAATTCTGTTCGAGATAATTCATAATATTTGAATACAGGATATGTTCCAAAACCCTGCTGCAAATCGACGTCAATAAATAGACCTGTACTTTAGTGGGTTACTCCTACTGCCTTTCTTGAATATAGGTTTGACCTGTGCAGCTTTCCAATCTTTTGGTACAGAAGCTTTTTTGAGAGAGCGGTTGTATGTGGCTGTTAAGTAAGGAGCTATCTCTTCAGCATAATGAGATAGAAATCTAATGGGTATACAGTCCGGACCAGAAGACTTGTCCTTGTTAAGTGATTTAAGTTGTTTCACTACTCCGAGGATATATATTTCAACGTAACTCATTCTGGCCTCTGTTTCTAATTCGAAATCTGGAATATTCGTTTCGTCTTCTTTGGTGAATGAGTTTCTAAAAGCTATGTTATAGTAACTCTGCTTTTGTAGTGGTATCATCGGCAGGATCGCCATTACTATCACGTAGTGAACGTATTGCTTGCGTTTTGCCCCTAGTATATTTAACATATGACCAAAATCTCTTTGGGTTTTCTACAAAGAGTTTCGTTGTGAAAAGTATTGTAGGCATTTCGCATTGAAATCCTCGCTAAATTTCGAGCTTCAGTGTAGGATCGCCAATCCTGGGGATTTTGTGTTCGTTTAAATTTAGCATGCCTGTTCCTTTGCTTTTCTGCATCAGTGTCCTGACCTCTTTTGTGTACCACGGGGGATCAACTCCTTCTTTTATTAATTTATTTGGTATAAAACTCTTAACTGCTGTCGATACCACTGCTTTGAATTTGAGCCGCATCTGGTCTTCACTTACGTTTAGTGTTAGGAACGAGTGGATACTGTCTTTAAAGAAGAAATGTATTGCATTTCTACCTGCTTTCCTGAACAAATATACTTTTCGTCTGGGACTGGAAAGTACAGTACCATCCACCATACTTCCCGGACATCCGACCTTCTGACTTTGATTTGATTCCGAAGATGAAGGAACCACTTCGTGGCATTCGCTTGAGACCTGTTCCAGAGATTCGACGGGCAGCAGATCGCTCCATTCGCAGTATCAACAGGCTCTTCTAACGGTATACTACACTTTCCACATCGCTAGCAACGCGTTCTACACAACGCTGCTCAGTACTTTGAGGGATAGTAACACGTCAAACATGTAAGGCTTTTGTATCGGTAGTGAATAAATAGTTGCCACTATTTAAGTTCAAACCCTCGTATAATAGTATTTGAAAAATGTATTGTTTTATGTTCGTTAATTCGTTCCATGAACATCTTTGTAACTGTTCATATATGTACGTTTGTTCTGTGTAAATTGATGTATACTGTGCACAGGATGTTAGTTGTCACGTTTAATGTGCGTGTGAGATTCTGCATAAATTGACCATGAATAAACTGTAAGTTACTTCTACACAGTTGTCCTCTCCCACCCTGAACCACGTATACCTGATAATAAAACCCTCCCTATTGAGCTTCTAATACCTTCCCTGTCGCTCCTATCGGCCAGATCATCCACCATAGGCACTCAGCCCTAATTAAGTCTCCTGGCCCCTCCTTCCACACAGACGTCCTGCAGCGCCTCCATCACTCCTTACTACACGACCTCGTCCAGCGCCCTGCTGCCTGACCACCCTCGTCACTGTGATCATGTACCTTAACCTATTGATCCTGGAGAAGGATGAGCTGGACTAACCGAATGTCCACCCCAATATTTGTCAAGTCCGCCAAGCGGATCATTAATGCCAGCAACCTCACCTACCTGATACGGATTTTTACGGAATCCGCAACATCCATCGACCACCTCCTCCTTAAAGGGGCATTTATCTAACGACTGCCACCACAAGGTGGAACCCTCTGCGAGCGTGAAGGTCGGGGTGAGAGTTTAAAATAGGGAAAGATTAATTTTTGAAACTCACAACCACCAGCTGCGAACCAAATTCCTAAACATGCAAAAACACTGGAACTGTTATTGCGACTGTTTGACTCGTTTTCTAGGGGATGATATCACACGTTCGCAGCTTTCCTTCCCTGCATATGATTAACAAAACAAATTCATAATAAATTCAAGTTCATGAGAGAAAAGGGTGTACTAACTACTATTTTTGAAAACACGTGAAAGTTCACTTTATGTTGTTTATTTCACAACACTTGAACCCTGTGGCTGATACGTCTGTACGTCGGCACATTTATCAAATAAAGTTATAACTCGAGAGCCCCCAGACAAAATGAATATTTGTCGCGAATTGTTTTCACACCACGTGGCTGTTTCAAACACCGTTTATGTTCATGCCTATGCGACGACACGTGTTACATTAACAAATCACAGTCACTTTAATTCAATGCGATGCACACCTTGTTCCACCGGCTAAATATTCACAAACACACAGTAGCACTTGATTTAACTTGGTGCAGTCTACGACGAGCAACCACACGTGGCGATTGCCACAGACAAATCTCAAGTCACCACCTTGAGATCCACATGCCGACTGATGCAGAGCGACGCCGCCCGGCCAGCCACACCACGTGGTCCCAAGTCCTCACTTCCTGCCCAGGCGCGCGCGCGCGCCAAAAGCTCAACTCCCGGGGTTTTTTCCCCTACGTCATCAACTTCCCCAAGTGAACTTTTCTAACCGATTTGCCAACGTACAGCGCTCAGCCAATACAT
The DNA here is from genome assembly GCA_026315105.1 of Locusta migratoria. Taxonomy (NCBI): domain Eukaryota; kingdom Metazoa; phylum Arthropoda; class Insecta; order Orthoptera; family Acrididae; genus Locusta; species Locusta migratoria. The sequence continues at coordinate 338,993,704 of CM048749.1, forward strand.
TTCTAAAACTTTACTTAAAATCAAAATAATTACACTACACATTAAACAAATATTTTCTTACGTTTTTATATTAGTATAAACATCCTTTGTACTGTTTATCACAATCGTGCAATTTCTTATATCACAGATAACTGATTTAACTGAATATTTCAAGGTAAAATACAAAAGATTGATTGAAAATAAAATGAAAAATAGTTAATATATTATTTTTATAAACAAGTATTGCCATGCTAGTTGTGTAACTGTCTTGTCTTCGTTGGTAATTTATTACTTTTCATTGTCAATTAAACATATTACGTTAGATGTGACTATATCAGCTAATGTATTGTTTATTTATCAACAGGCTATTTTGTAATGAGGGCCTTAAAGGTTCCTAACTGCATCGTATTACTTCAAATTGCAGTAGTATTATAATATTTGTGCATTGCACTGTGCCTGGCACTCGCCATTGTCCCTCTCTCCCCTCACCGGAAACGAACTGTAAAATCCTAAGTTGGAACAAGCCACCAACATCGGCCTGCTCGCTCGCCTCCCGTCAGCTACAAGCACACAGCAAATCTCAACGTGGAGAATTTCTACCTATGGCCTAATTATAAATGTTGTCACCCAACTGTGTACATACATTGCTACCATAATTAATAAGATTAAAATTGTGTAACATTTAGTGCATTGGCATGGTCAATGTTTGCCGTGAACTTCATACTGTTTAATTATCAAATGCTATTAATTACCAGTATTTCTATTGGGCTGTAATCTCACACCTCCCACTCCCAACGCCAGTCCTAAAGCAGTGCCAGGTGTCTCGTGTATATTGACCACCTGACACAGAACTGCCGAAACCCACCTGTCCTCATTGCAAAGCCTCTCACCTCCATAAGCATTGCGCAAACGTTGCCTCCCCCTACCTGCAACACTTGTGGCAGCCTTCAGTCCACCCACTCCTACAAGTGTGTCCCCACCCACACCACTCCCGAACTCACCGTCCCCATCTGTCCTGTTGATCCCCCCAAGCACCCTAACAATTCTTTGTGCCCCCCACGCACTGTCAAGGACTTCATCCGTTTGGTCACCACCGTCCTTCAAAATGTCCATCCATTCCAACGTCTCCATACCTTACATTATCCTTGCCACCTACTCCAACATGAAACCTATGCCACCTTCTCCTGCACCCACTCTTACTTCAACTTCTCCCAGCTGTTTACCCTAGTCTAAACACACCTTAACCTTTTTTCTGTCTACGCCTTCCCCTCTCTTCTCCCCACAACCCCTACAGCAGGCCCATCCTACACCCTGCTCTTGCACAATGTCCTTTCCCTCCCTGCTAACAAATACTATGCATACCCTCGTCCAACACTGCTTGGACGTCTTCCTCATCACCAAAACATCCTTCAACCCCATCATCTCATCCACACCACTCTCTACCTCCTGCATCACACTGACGGTCCCCCCCCCCCCCCTTGTTGCACAAGGTGGAGTGGCGATCAGTCACCTCTGTCACCATGTTGTCTGGCCACAACCTCTCCTTAATGATCTGACCAAGCACCTGATTCTTATCCTCTTTCTCCTTTCCCTCGGCATCACCCTCCCACCATCTATAACTGCATCACTGATCCTCTTCCATATGACTTTCTTTCCCATTTTGATCGCTCCTTTATAAGCTATGTGCTTGCCACCGACTTCAACCTTTCTTCCCATCAGCCTTCCAAACAGCGATGGTGTCATTTCGTTACCACCTCACTTGGAGAAATCCTCTCCCTCCCTCACCCCACCCACCCTGAAACCAACACAACCCCCACATTGCCCTGGCGTCTCCTAACGTCCTTGGGCGCCTTACAGCGGAAGTCCTTGATCTAATAGGCAGTGACCATACCCCTTTCCTGCTTACCACTAACCCTTGAGCACCACCTCAACTCGAGCTCCCCATACTACGCCCCCTCCCAAAATTGAACATGATTACTCCCGTGCCGACTGGGAGGCCTACCATTGCTCCATTGAAACGTTGGTCGCAGGTCACTCCCTTCACCTCCACACGCCCACCAATATCGACTACACATCCTCCTTTCCTTACCAGACCATTGCTGATGTGGTCCAGGCCCACGTCCCCACTGAAGCCATCTACCCCCACCACCCCACTACCTCGAACAGCTGTCCTCGTCCTACATGAATCCCGCCACCTCTATCATCTGTTGCTTCGAACGCATGACTGGCAACTGCCCATCAATTCATACAAGTCCTGGCGAAGCTTCTGCCGCCTTTCTGGCAGTCATTCCACGCCCCATTTCCCACTCCTCCATGACGACCGTCCTTTTCCCAACAATGCCAGTAAGGCCTCCTACCTAGCCGACGTCCTTACCATCCTAGACAATCCTCGACTCGACTACTACCTCTTCCCCAATGTAAATATGTACCGACACCTCCTGCTCCCCCCCCCTCGCCCATGGCTTCCAATTCTTGCAGCACATCCCTCCTTCAGAATTAAAACACGCTAATTGTCGCCCATTACATCCAAGCTAATCTCCACACTAAACGCAACACCACCCCAATTCACGGCTGGCTCACGTAGAGGCACCTTTCCATAACACCCTTTCCTCCCTTTACAACATCCTTTGTACCGCCTTCTACCCTCACTTATGGAAGACCTCCCACATGTTCGCCAAACTCTACAAATCCCCGTCCTAGACATCCTACTGTCCCATCAGTCTCACCTCTGTGTTCGGCAACGTATTGGAAATCATCTTTTCCCATCGCATTCATCAACACCTCCGCTAACATCAGTTCCTTCCCCTTTCCATATGTGGTTTCTGACCCTCCTTCTCTGTAATGACCAGCTCATTCGCCTTACCCGACTCCTCTTCATCCAGCTCAACTCCCGTCACTCCTCCCTCTTTGTCTCCCTCGACATTGAGAAAGCCTACGACCATGTGTGGCATTCCAGCCTCCTTTACAAACCAGTTCTATTCCCTTGCCATTAAACTACGTCCACCTTGTTATGTCGTCTCTGGTGTCAGGGTAGCCGAGGGTGGGAACGCTGGGACGACCAATACTGTTCCATCAACACAAATACTCAACTTTTTGAAGTTTACACACGATTCTTACGGAGCAATGAAACTAAACAGGTAACAGTAATAAACCAAGGACCAAGTGGGCTGCTCCCGATCCGGCACCAGACTGTCCATGGCGGTCTCGTCCAATGCTACCCAGAAACAAAGCCTCACAGCGCAATTCTCACACGGCTGTGACGTCATGCACAGGAGTCATAACTAACCGAACTCTTTGACTGTTCCGCTACTCGCTACTATCACGTGATGTATACTGCATTGTGCTTCGGACTGAGTGTTTTCGATTGTGCTAAATTTGTTCAAGTGCTGAGCAGAATGCCCCGAAGGTGTTGCATGCTGAATTGCAGAGGCAATTATGACGATGATGAAGCTCTAAGACGGAAATGGATCTCGATTGTTCAGACAAGATTGGGAGCCTAGTATACATTCAGTTGTAAGTATTGTTGTGTTTCTTAAATAGTATCATACCATTATATAAATCGTAACGCGTAATAGCTTTTCTTCTTAAATGTATTACCAAAGGAAACGATACACAACTCGCCCATCCTAACGTTAGTTTTCATAACATTATTAAGAGTAAAGTGTACGCTAATTTTAAAGGATGCGAGCGTCACTTCAACGAAGAAGATATCTTAAGAAGTATAAGCATGTACGACCCAAGAACCGGCAAATTGTTAACAGCACCATTCGATCGTCGACACTTAAAAAAAAGGTAGGTTACAGAACTAAGTGTTAGTGAGGGGCCTACATTTTTTTATTATAATGACGTAAGGAGAATGTTTGTTGGATACTTGTTTCGTTTGATGTTAAATTTTCTTTTACAGATGCTATAGCTACAATGTTACCGGGATGCCCTACATACTTGTCCAATATGCCATAATCATCACGAGAGAACCCCGGAAGTCACAGGGAGAGAATAGAAAACACTGCCCTTCAGATTGCCTTCCGAGAAATTGAAGAGACGCAGCAGAAGTTGATGGAAGCGATTTCTTTCTGTAATTTAGAACAGCTAAGAAATAAAATAAATGAATATGATTAGAACTATTGTGACATCGTCGCCTTTTGTTTAGTACTCGTCCCGGTCTAGTTGTCAATAAAGGTACTGGTAGGATCCTTTGACATCTAAAACATTGATATAGTTAGTATTGCAAGATATTTATTGACTGAAATTTACAATACTCAACTTTAGAACATTTGTCTGTTTCTTCTCTCTTCTTGCTTCTCGTGGCGACGTCCGTATGATGCTAGCTGCGCTATGACCTAGTTACTGCTAAGTTCGTAGCCGCGTTCTGACTTAGTACTGTCCTATTTCTGGCTTCGTAGTTGCCTAGTAACTGACGAGTTCTCACTAGTAACTGACCTCAATCCCGAATAGTAACTGATGGGCGTCCAGAAGTATGTCGGCCTAGATATAGCCGGTTGTAGAGGGCGCGCATCTTCGGTTACTCCCTCCAGAATGCACGACGCCTGTTTGCGATTGGCTTTCGGTCGATCAGTGCCTTCTCCACGATCGTTCTCTTACGTCTGGTGTGTGGCGCCGACTTTACGCCACAACAAGCACAGTGACTGGATTGTAGTTAACAAATTAGACAGTATTTGCTTATTGTAAGTATCCACAATCCGTATCCAAGAGTTGTCTGCTTTGCTGTTATAAACAGTGATTTGATCCTCGGTGTTTTTGTTAATGATGTGGAGTTGACATGTGTTTAAAAATTGAAATTTCCCAAAAAAGTCTGCGACACACAAGAGGTGAGTGATTCTCTCAGGGAAATTTATTTGTTGTATAACAAAAATGATGCTCCTGTTAATAATGTTCAGTCATTCATTGAGAATAATTTTTAGAATTTAGTAGAGAAGTTGCCAGAAAGGGAAACTACAATAAATTTTTAAAGGAACAGATTTCATTCTTGAAATGTAAAAGTTCCTCTCAGTTTAGGTATCCTGCTGACTCTCTAATTATGTGGTCATTAGTTAATACTATTAGCCCAAGTGCATATAAGTTTTTGAGAAACACTGGGATTTTTTCTATGTCAAATCCAAATATACTGCCTAGGCGTTGTAGTAAGCTTTTTAGTTAGTCCAATCATTGAACAACAAAGTGATCACACAGAAAGCTGGAACACTAGGCTCACAGTATAAAACAGTTCTTCTGATAATTGATGAAATACATTTGAAATCCCAGCTTGATTACAAAGAGGGGAATATTGTAGGTTGTGCCTTCAATAGTGACAAATTTTTGTGTGCAACCAGTGCTTATGTTTATATGATACAAAGTCTAGATTCTCCTTACAAGGTTGTTGTATAGATTTTGAAGTTAAAACAATTCAGGTTGATGTACTTTTCTCTTATATAAACCAAGTAATCCTTAAATTAGAATCCGCTGGATTTGAGGTTGTTTGGGTGGAGGCAGATAACAATTCAATTAATAGAAAAGCAATATCTAACTTTACTACTCCAACAGATGTAAAGATAAAATGTGGTCACCCTGCACAATCTTCTGCAGATCGCCCACTGCACTATTTTATAGATATAGTTGAGGTGTATACGGAACAACTGGTGCAATCAAAAGGAACAGATTCTACGTTTTTCTGATTTGGATGAGAGCATGGAGGGAGGTTTTACATCAGTCACAGCACTAAAAGAGCTACACATGATTGAAGAGGATGATTTATTACAATACGGAAATTCTTTAACTTTAAAATCTGTTTCCAAATTCAACTGGAAGGTAAAATGTTAACTTGGTGCTTCGTATTTTTAATGATGTGACGGTTGTTGCTTTGCAGAAACCAGGTTCCAAGAAGGGCATTCAAAATTGGGAAGCACTGCAACATTTCTAAAAATAATAACTCGTTGGTGGGAAATAGTAAGTGTGGAAACATTACTTACGGGTCAGAGATTAAGAAATATTTTCCAGGAATGATTACTTCCTGCTGAAGTGAACGAAGAATCACCACCCAAGAGCAATCATTGTGATGTGAAGCAAGAGAACATCACTCTGGACAGACAAATTGTGCCGCAGCGCAAAGTAACGTCGAACAACAGGGTCACGGATATGCCTTGACGTGCTTGGTCAACCCGTGCGGATGTATTACAACAGAGTCTGAAGAGGGGGTCCGCTGCCGATGCCTGAGCTATTCGGCGGTAAGTAAGCGGAAAGCCCTCTACTGTCACTATCCTGAACATCAATGTGGCAGCACTGAGTCTTCAGAAGCATCAAATGTCGAGTCGACGCCGACCGGGAGACGCGAAAGAGTATCAGCATTTGCGTGTTTTATCGTGGGTCGGTACACAATGTCATAACGATAGTTGGACAGCAGGAGGGACCAATGCTGCTACTTTTGCGCAGTATGGGGTGGAATCGACTTTGTCGGGTTAAACAGTGAAATAAGCGGCTTATGATCCGTCACCAAGGTAAACTTCCCAACATACAAATATTGACTATAATCACTTATAGTGGCGCTGGCACAGCAACCGTAATTGATACTTTTGGTTAAAAAAAAAAGTCTTGGTTGCATAACCATGCCATTTTTACCAAAAATTTAAATATTGATGGAATTTCTTAACACCATAAACAATAGCCAGAGCCTCTTTCTCAATTTGTGAGTAGTTCTGCTGAGCCTTGTTCAAGAGTTTGGATACGAGCGCAAGTGGTCTGCCGGGCAACCAACCCTGTGCGAAAGAACGGTGCCGATATCGTGAGACGAGGCGTCAACGGCAAGAACCACAGGCTTTGCTGGATTAAAGTGGACCAAAAAACAGTCACTAAGTAGGGCATCTTTCAGTTTCTGATAGACAACGTCGCATTCGTTAGACCAAGAGATGCAATGGGATAGCGATCTGCACAGTCTGTGGGATGAAGCGAATATAATGCGTAATTTTCTCCAACACTGCTTCCAATTCTCATTAGTAGCGAGGCACGGGCATATCCCGTATTGACGTTAAGTGCAACTGCAATGGGTGAATCCCTTGACTATTGATAAGGTCTCCAAGGTATTCTGTCTTAGGCTGAAATAATGGAAACTTGTCTTTATTACAACGCAACCCTGCATCAGAGAGAACCTGAAAAAGTTTGCGCAAATTTGTTAAATTTTTCTCAGCGGTATTTTCACAAACGACAAAGTCATCTAAGTAATTTGCACAAGATGGAACCTGAGCCGTCAATTCATCTAAATAACGTTGAAAAATATCAGGAGCCGAAGCACTGCCGAACGGGAGCCGCAATAATTTGAATAGTCCACGATGGCTGTTGATAACATTGACGTTTTGTGACTGTCCATGGCAACTGCTAGTAAGCATCCCGTAAATCAATCTTTGACTAAAAGCGACCATTAGCTCTTCAGGACACGTCAAAGGAAAGGAGTCAATCACGGTTTGCGGGTTGGCTGTGGACTTAAAGTCGGCACACAAACGTAGTTCGCCCGACGGCTTTCGTAAAACAACCAGCAGTGACGACCACGATTGGCGGCGGTGGGTGCAATTACTCCACTTTATTGCCAAGGAAATAATCCCTAAGCAAACTGGTCCCGCATGGCGTATGGAATAGGACGAGCACGAACAAAGCGAGGTTGAGCATTGTCTTTCATATGAATATGAGCCTTGAAATTGTTAGCCCTGCCAAGACCCTCGTAAATAGACTACTAAATTCATTACAAAGCTCAGCCACATGAGTTGTAGCACGAACTAGTTCACAGATAATACCCAAACAAGTCAAAGGAATCCATTCCAAAAATATTTTGACATTCAGGTGAACACAACACTACGAAGGAAACAGTTTTTGTCACATTACGAAAAGTAGCAGGAAGACTGCACACCCCTTAGACCGGAATATCTTGTCCGTTTTAGGCAGACAAAGTAAACCTGTGGCTTTAAGTGTTTTTGTTTAGCAATGTAACTGTAGCACCAGTGTCTAATTGAAAGCAAACATTCCAATTGGCAATTTGCAATGAGACAAAAAGTTTGTGGTCGCGCCGTTGAATGGAGGGCGTGTGGGACAGTAGCCGCAAAACACTAGGATCTGTTAAAGCTGCATGAGAGTCACAGTGAGCTTGTGTAGCCACGACACTGACGAAATGCGCTGCGTCATCGTGCACTTCATTTCTTGCCGCAGCTGGCTTTTGACGGGCGCGTATGCTTTACAAATGCCCTGCACAGTACAAATAGGAGCGGCATCAAAACTAGCCACTGCAACGTCACAAGAGTCCTCAAGTGCAGTCAAATCAAGCACTTGTTTGGCGGAGGGGGTCGGGGTATTTCAAAATCTGATCGCGAATGCGAGAGTCCGACACATTTTGCGTAATAGCGTCTCTAATCATTTCATCGCTGTAGTAACGATCACATTCACATTTGAATTTACAGTGACGGGTTAAGCCCTGCAGTTCAGCAACTCACTGTTTGCAAGTCTGATACCTAGCCGCAGCCACATTCGGTAGCGACTCGTAATACTTGTCTACTACCGCTACCGAATCGTCATAGGCAACACTTTCAGGTCGCATGTGTAGTGGGACGGTTTATTGTCTCCACTACTATCTTATGTAAGCTCAGTTTCGCAGAAGATTATGTTTATATTTTATGTTTTTAATGATTTTTATGTAAACGTTTTATGTTATGTGATTCTTAAAAGAGTTTTGCATGTTTCTTGTGTTTCATGTGCTATGACGGCGATTAAACCTTCGAGAGCAACATTTTCGACGCCGAGCTCAAGGAATAAACATCTGACCACTTCAAGTAGCGAGTCGACGGCCACGAGGCAAGAAGATGCTGGTCTCTGTGGTTATCGTCGTGGATATTGACATTATTATAGAAACTTTCGTGTAAAATCAAAAAGACCATAAAATCAGTCTCTATGTAACTGTCGCTGTCATGATCTGTATTGTGAGAGCAATAAATGTCATTGTGTCTCGAAAATTAACCAAGTGTCAACGATAATTATTTTGATATTTATAGAAATTTTACAAGAAATATATTCATTTATAGGAACTGAAGAATTATTTACTGTCAAACTATTTTACAATTTGAAAGAAGACATTTACGGAAAGTTATTTTGTTTGACAGATAAAGCAAGAAGACTTTTATTAATATTTACTATTTTAATAAATCGATCTTATATAGCAATCGATCACCAGTGAACAGGACTTGTAATATCTGTGTCTATAGCAACCAGAACAACTACGAACTTCTGTTTGACAGTTCGATCTTTAAGGGAACTTTAAAACATTTATTTCAAAGTGACAGTTTAAAGAAGTGCAAACCTAGACTCATATGCTTCTTCTATCTGCTCAAGGATCTGTCATTGAAATTTCACAATACAGGAACATTATATTAATTGGAATTTTTTGCTTGTTGACGAGCGGACGACTTTCGGATCCTGAAGTCTGACAGGGCACATAAAAAATTTGTCCCATGCAATAAGAGGTCGTACCGCCGCACACGGTGGGGAATAGTTTCGTTGCAAGACGATATGTAAAAACAAATGTTTTTAAATCTATGGGACCAAACTGCGTGGTCATCAGTCCGTAGCTTACAAACTACTTAAACAAAGCTAAACTAACTTAAGAACAACACACACACACACACACACACACACACCTATGTTCCAGGGAGAAATCAAACCTCCGACGGCGAGAAACCGCGCGCTCCGCAGCGAGCCGCCTTAGACCGCTTGGCTACTCCACCGCGGCATGTAAAAACATCGACTGTGGCCATAAAATAAGAAAGCTTTGAAGTACCTTGCACGTGATGTGCATCTGGTTGGGCGCGGTACTCAGACCATTCCTCCACGGCACTGTCAAACAGTCTAAATGGTGGCACGGAGTTTGCAACATGTTTCTGGGCTTCATTTTGTGTAGTCTGTGGCGCAGCTGCTGTAGCCGCTTGGCTAGATAGGATCTGTGTCATTTGTTGGGCCTTACACTGAATAACTTACGTTAAAGAAGGTTCTTGCGCTGCGTTTTGCGAAGTGCTAGTCATCGTTACACACGAATACAACACACCACCTTAGAGACGAACAGAACACTTTTAGCAAAAAGAAACAAGGTGCGCAGCTCAATGAAATACGGACCACAGAACAAACAGATGGAACAACGCAGCAGCGAAAGTAAACAACGGTTCATATGACCAAGATAGCGAAGCAATACAGGCAATTTGAGGAAGTGCGGAGCGACAGCAAACCCTCGAAGATTCTTTGTTGCCGAATGTAGGACAGCACCTCGATGCCAGATGTGTTATCTCATCTCCGGTGTCAGGGTAGCCGAGGGTGGAAACGCTGGGACGACCAACATTGTTCTATCAACGCACTTAACTTTATTAAAGTTCACACACGATTTTTTTAAATTCCTTTATTCTTTAACAATACAATAACCTATTACCAATAACTAAATGGGTCCTTATACGCTATTTTACTACTGGTTACAATTTCTTTTGGTTCAATGTTTATCTGGTGGATTTTAATTACAATTACTATTTATTACTTTGTTTTGTGTCATGGAGGTGTTTACCTGTTGTGTTTGTTTCTTTTTTGTTGTGATATGACGTTGTGTGTGTGCCTGGTGTTTGTGTTGCTGTGATTCCTCCCTGTTGCAGTGTTCACAGGTGTGCCAGAAGTATACAAACCTACTTGTTGGCCTTTGTCTGCAGGACTAAATCCAGCAGACATGCCCCTGGCACAGGGATGGCCCGTTGCACTGCAGATGCTGGGAGAGTGTTGTGCGTGTGTGTGTTATTTTACAAAAAGATTACTATTCTAACTTAAAAACTAAACGTCTTGATCGGTGTTTGGCTGCGACCAGCCCTCCTGATCTCCTCCAGTCCGTGTGTGGCGGGTTCCGGCCATTGCTGGCGGCCATTCCACACCCTGGCGGCACAGCAGTCGCAATCTGGAAAATGAAACTCACAGTTGGTTTACATATTGATCCCTGATGTGTTGGGATACAATATTTGTCATCTCATTTAGGATATTGAACGTGTTTTCTTCCTTAAGGAGTTCTTTCACGTCAGTGTGTTGAAGCTGCTGCCTGTATTGGGATATTAGGTTGTCGTAGGCTGGACAATCAAACATGACATGTTCCTTCAGGACACCCACAGTCACACTGTGGAGACGCCCGTTTCCCCAAACGGCTTAGATATGTCGCATACCGGTCGTGGCCAGTGAGAAAGTGTATGAGCCCACAAGATGGTTGGAAATACTTCATTGTTAACCTCTCCCTGACATCAGGGAGGAAGTGGTATGTTCTTAGAGAGAAATGAAATTAAACATGTAACAGGACCAAGTGGGCTTCTTCCGAACCGGCAGCCGACTGTCCACGGCGGTCTCGGGGCGCTGCAGCCAGCGGCAGGAGACGCGGTCCGTACGCGGTCGTGGATTGGAGGTGGCTGACGTTGCCAACCTCGTTATGTGTTGTAGTCGGTGAGGGAGTGATACTCGATGACGCCACACACCTCACAATTTTGCTATTTTAAACATGGCAGTTCAGACAGGAACCGTTAATGAAAGATTATCATTCAAAAATACATATCATCAGTTGCAAAGATGCAGGTTGATTACTTAACCATGGTTTTGGTTGCAACTAAGGAAGGCAAGGCTCCATTAGAAGTAAAAACAAAAATCTTAGTTACATGAAATGGACAATAGTTCTTGAGCAGCAGAGCTCATGTTCAAGGTACAAATGTAAAAATACATGCATCATGATTAAAAAGCAGAAAATTTCATGTAACTAAGTGTCAGCTAGATGCCACCCACAATGCTGACCACACACGCGACCCATAGAGGGGTGTTTTAATTACATGGAATATGTTCCGCTTTTTAATCGTGACACATGTATTTTTACATGTGAAACTTGAATGTGAGCTCTGTTGCTCAAGAACTATTGTCCATTTCATGTAACTATTTTTTTTTTTACTTCTGATTCAGGCTTTCTTAGTTGAAGGCAAAACCATGGTTAAGTAATCAACCTGTAGCTTTGCAACCAATGAGTTCTACTTTTGAATGTTAATATGCCTACCTCTTCCATTTCTTCCTTACCCATCGCCCCTTCATTGTCACTGTCTGTAACTCCAACTGTTTATTCTACCCCTCCGCCGGAATGCCCCAAGGCTCCGCCCTCTCTCCCCTCATCTACTCTGCCGATATGCTCCAACCCCAGTCACCCATCCACCTCTTGTAATATGTTGATGACACCACCTTCCTAGCCATCGCCTTCTCCCTCGCCCACTCCACCTCCAGTCTCACCTCACCGAGTGCACTGCTTGGTACAACTGACGGCTCCTCTCCATCAATCTAGACAAATCCCAGGCAATGATCACCCCCTTCTTCCGCCTCCACAACACCTACCTCATCCTGCATTATCGTCCCACCTGCCAAACCTCCATTCTGAAATACGTTGGACTCACTCTTGATCGATCCCTCTCCCGAATCCCCCAAAATCTCCCAGAATCACCAGAAAGCAATGTCCCGCCTCAACCTACTCAGACTCCTCACTGGCTGGACGTGGGGACTCAACTCCTCCACCATCCTCTATACCTACTGATCCTTCATGCGTCCCATCCTTTGTAGCTTCCATCTTACTTGAGTTTCTACTCCCCCTACCTATTACAAGACCCTTCACCTTGTCTACTGCATCCGGCACCCATCCTCCATGAGAATCCTCTACGATGTCACCTTGTTCTCTCATCTTCTGCCGTATCTTGAACACATCTGGATCCTTTATACCTAGTAGTTGCCCCATCGTCACCAATCCTAGGCCTCTGCCATGCCTTCATCACTGCATCCCTCCCTCACTTCACCTGCACACTAACTACATACTTTCCCAGCGTAACTTCCACCAGCTCCCTGTCCCGGATGATGCCATCCATCCATAAATCTACCCCTCCTTCCAACCGTGATCCCTTCCCGTGGATGCAACGCCCACTCTCTCCCTGCTCTCCTTTTCCTTTCCACTGGTTGGCTATCCCCCTCCCTCCCCTGGAGTCCCTTTGGAGCGCCTTTGTTTTTATTCAGTGCTTCGGCCAGTGACAGTGTCTACAGTTCTTAGATGTCAGTTTACAAGTCGCAAATCGTAACTTTTATCCTGTGTCTCTGGTGTTTTTGACATGTCAAGTGTCGGTTTCTTAGTGTGATTTTAACGCCACGGTGGTGCAATGGTTTTTAACTGACTACATGTTTTAATCACCAGTCAGTCTAATTCTGCTTCAAAAACTACTGCCTGTCAATTTTTTTTTTATTAATCCATTGCTTTAACTCCATGTCATTGTCTTTTAACCGAATCATGTTCACTAAATGTAATCTCTCGGCTGAAGAGCTCACGCTGCTGCCAGTATGCTGGCTGAACAGCTGTGCACAATAAAATGATATCAGCTGTCAACAAATGATCTCCATAAATGACCACATCTGTTGGTTGATTTTAAACACTAACCCATGTATGAGGGCTATTAAGAAAATAGGGAACGTCTCGCCATTAAAAAAACTAAGTAAAAAGAAGCATTTTATTGTAAACCCCTGAAATAGCGACTTCAATATTACTTTTCCACATAGTCACTAAACAAACTAAGGCACTTATCACAGAAAAGATTTGAAATTCTTTCGTAGTAAAATTCTGCCGCCTGAGATATCAGCCAACTTTTGACTGACAATGTCAAACAAAAATGTCCGTGTAACTTGTGCAAAATAAAGTGTAAGCTCCGTTATTCTACAGCAACGGTTTTAAGGAATCGTATCATCAACTTTAGCGACAAGATTGTCAGTCACAACGCAAGGTCGTCCACTCTCCTCTTCATCATGAACGTTGGTTCGGCCACTGTTAAACCGAATGCACCATTTCTGAACGGAACATTCACTCACTACGTTGTGTCCCTACACTTTGCACACTGACGATAAATTGCTATAGGTTTTGGGTTTTTTGCCAACAAAAAGCGTATCACAGACCGAACCTCACAACTGGCTGGATTTTCGACTGCAGAACACATTTCAGATTCGAAAGAAAAAAACCAGAAGCAGACGTTTCTACTGTTACAGCTGGATTCCGAGTGACCTGCTGAGCTCGCACATACCACAATATATGCGATCGGCGCGCGCCTAGCGGCGTCAGGCGGCCCAGTTTTCAGCCGTTCTGCGCATCCCCCTCCATTACCGCAGTGACAGCCAATAATGTTCATTCTGTAGGCGCGTGGCTGGCCGTAAGTTACGCAATGCTTCTCCTACCGGAGCAAATGTTGGCACTCGGCCGTAGCTCCTCCCCAGAGATGGAAGTACGATGAACCAGTTCGATCACGTTCTTGTTGACGGAGGACATCACGCTAGTGTCGAACATGTACGATCCTTCATGGGATAGATATGAATTTCCTTTCTTGGTGGTAGTCAAATACGTATGAAACTGTCTACCAACTGGCGAACAAATTCAGGAAAGATTGTCCGTTTTGACAAGGATAAGTGGGAAGATGTAGAAATCAGACAGCACTATCAAGATAAAATTGCAGGACACCTCAAAATATCGGAGGACGCAACCAACGTGGAAGATACATGGTTGCTGTTACGGAATGTATTGTTAGTGAGTGCAAATGAAGAATTTGTTTACCATCCAAAACTTAGAAGTAAGCCTTGGTTCGATTAATAATGTCGAGAATACGTTGAGATCAGATCAGCGCAGCAATTCTCGGGGGAATCAAGGATATCCTACTACGAAGAGAGCGCAACACGGATCGACTCATAAGAAAGAAGAAACAGGAATACCACAAAAGCCTACGGTCGAAAACGTAAAGTAATTTTTCTAGGCCTCAAGACTTGCCAGAGGTGTCTACCGACAACGAACATTGGTTCTAACAAGTGAAACAGGTGATGTGGTACCGCCAGAAGAACAGGCAAATCTGTTTAAAAAATGTTTTGGGAAAGTACTGAATCGGATCATTGCACCAGCGGTGATTACTCAGTCACCTGACCTGAACCATCCGAGGAAGAAAACATTGGTACCTTAAAAGCACTCAAGTTCAAATGTTTGTAAATCTATCAGGCCAAACTGCGTGGTCATCAGTCCGTAGCTTGAAAACTATTTAACTAACCTAAGGTCAACACACACACACCCATGCCCCAGGGAGGACTCGAACCTTCGACGGCGAGTAAGCGCTCGCTCCGCAGCGAGGCGCCTTAGACCGCTCGGCCACTCCACCGCGACAAGCACTCATGAACAAGGCACCAGGAGGTAGTGGTATCACAACTTAGATGTTCCGCTCTGGGAGGGGAAAGACTGATGGATGCATTGAAACGATTAATATCTATAAGCTAAGCAGCAGAAATAATTCATGAAGAATGGAAGGGAGCAGTTATATGTCCCACCTTCAACTGCCGAGGGATATCATTACTTGAAATTGGCTACAAAGTCTTTTCAACGCTGCTACTAAACCGCAAGCAACCACAGGCTAAAGGAACTGTTGACACCTATCAATGGAGACAGATGACCTTGTAGTTTAGTCCCCTATAACAACAACAACCTATTAACGTGGGTTCGTCTCTGGATGGTCGACAATTGATCACATATTTACTTTGAGCCAGTCGATAGAAAAATTCTACGAGTTCAGTCAGGAACTACACCTCATCTTCTTAGATTTTCGGCAAGCTTGGACAGCACTGACCATGCCACAATATGGGAAACGTTAGAAAATCTTGGTATCCCAGCAAAATATATCCGTCTAATTGTAGCTTGCAACTCCCAGTCAATATCTCAAGTGTGATTTGTCAACCAATTATCACCACCATTTACTATCCAAAGTAGAATGAGATATGGAAATCCATTGGCGCCATTCTTATTCGAATTGGCAATGGAAAAGTAAACCTGGACACTTGGCGAACCAGAGTGATGGAGATGGTGGGAGCAGACACCATCCTGGCTTTTGTTGACGATATTGTGATGCATACTCTAGAGCAAATACCCGATGATACTTCCCGATTCATCCACAAGGCTTGTGGTGAACGAGGGCAAAACTAAATATCTTGTACTACGGCCCAGAGATTTCCCTCCTGCCACTGTTGTAGACGCTCATACCTTTGAACTAGTTGAAGACTTCAAGTATCTGGTTTCATACTAACCGACGAAAGTGAAATATTGAAAGACGTACACCAATGTAAGTGCTAATCGCGTGTTCTTGAGCCTGAAAAATCTTTCCAAATCTCGTCTGACATCACAGAAGAACAAGGTCCACTTCTTCATGATATTAGTAAGGTCAATACTTTCATACGGTTATGAAACTTGAGCGACATCGGCACCAATAGAAGAAATGAAAAAGACCTGTATCAGAGGTTTGGAAAGCTACAGATCGGACGTATATTGTGTCAGAAGAGACACCAGTAGTTTGGCCACATGTTACGAGCGGACGGATCCGTGGCTAACAGTCCTACACTCTCAACTCGGGCGGAAACGCCGAAGAGGCGAAGAGGACGCACGAGGACGCGATGGAAGGATCGATTAACAGCGCCCCTTAAAGAAGTGGAACCGGTAGCCGTGGGGGATGAAGCTAGAGGCCGGAAGAGATGGTCTACCACCTGCAACAGATACCTCCTCTCTTGTGACTGACAGACATTAGGTTCACTGTGTTGTTGTTTTTTTGCTTTCGTAATGTGTCCCTTTGTGTGTGGGTTTTATTTTTCAGTCCCCGTTTTTCAAGTTTTTTGTGTTGCAATGAGCCGCTTGTAACTTTTAGAAATATTGTATAGTGTCATTTTGCAGTTTTCCCCTTTGTAGGGCATTCTTTTTATCTTCCTTTTGTTCTTATGCTGTAGGTTGTTGTTGTTTGTAAATCTATCGGACCAAACTGCGTGGTCATCAGTCCGTAGCTTACAAGCTACTTAAACCTATGTAAACTAACCTAAGGACAAATACACACACCCATGCCCCAGGGAGGACTCGAACCTCCACGGCGAGCAACCGCGCGTTCCGCAGCCAGACGCTTTAGACCGCTCGGCTACTCCACCGCGGCATGCTGTAGGTCTTAAAGGACCGTTAATGCAATAAATTATGATGATGACTGTTTTATATCTAGGCGTAACATTGCAGTGCGATATGAAATGGAACGAACGTGTGAGGAGAGTTCTGAGTAAGGCGAACAGACGACTTCGGTTTATTGGAATAATTTTGGGAAGAGGTAGTTTGTAAAGGAGAACGCTTATAAAACGCTTGTACGACCACATCCTGAGTATTGCTTAAGTGTTTCGGACCCGCAGCAGATCAGTTTAAAGGAAGACATGGAAGCAGTTCAGAGGCGAGCAGCTAGGTTCGTAACTGGTAGTTTCGACCAATGCGCGAGTGTCACAGAAATGCTTCGGGAACTCAAATGGGAATCGCTGGAGGAAAGACGATGTTCTCGAGGAATTCTGTTGAGGAAATTTAGAGGGTCGGAATTTGAAGCTGACTGCAGTACGATCTTGCTGTCGCTTACTTACATTTCGCGTAAAGATCACAAGGCAAATTATGGCTCGTACAGAGGCATGTAGACATTGTTTTTTCCCGCTTTCTGTTTGGTAGAGTAATAGGAAAGGAAATGTCTAGTAGTGGTACAGTGTACCTTCCGTTACGCATCTTACGGTGGATTGCGGAGTAGATATGTACATGAAAATATTATGTATTACCATTTTAAATATGGATGAATAACTGCAACCGTATATCCAGAATGATTTTTAATGTAGGACAGCCAACTGGTTGCTAAAATTTCATGGTTTCGTCACCACTATGGGTAACTCCATCATAAGATCAAAAAGTTTACATGAAAAACATGATGTCAGAATTGAATATTACGAGAAAGGTTCCTCAGGTTGAATAGTGTAAAATAAAACACTATGTCCTTAAATATATAAAACAGTAAAAATCACAACACCAGTGTGGTGTGAAGTTCGTTCATGTCCTTCTCACCACACGGTGCGATTTTTACGGTCACATCACACGAGCAGACGGATGTTTTTAAGGATATGATGTAATATTTTACCTTATTCAACCTGAGCACCGTTGCTCGTAATATTTAATTCTGACGTCATGTTTCTCATGTAAACTTTTTGTGGTGTCGCACAAGTCCAAAGTGCGCGCCACCTACTTTCGCCGCGCGCCGCCATGCACGCACGGCGCGGCGTTCTTACGACGTCAGCCACGAGCGCCCTCTGTTACAACTCCGCTCGTGGCCACCACTGAACGACATCGTTCACTTGGGACTGAGATAGGAACCAGTTAACACTTCGGAATCAGATAGGCACCAGTGAAGACTTGGCTATCAGATAGGCACTAGGCAGGCCTCTAGCTCAACTATGTATCAGCATTCTGCAGTACTGAATTATGTAAAAGTTAAGTACTGTATAAATTCTGTGCAATATATATCTTGTTCTAATTTATTCTAGTGTTTCTAGTTTCTGCTGTCCCACTGGCTGCTCCCCCCCCCCCCCCGTACCTGCACAAGCGTGCTACCTTTATTCCTGTGTCGGTCTTCCTACTCGGCCACCGACACCTACGACGGAAACGAGACACAAAAGCGGCGACGAGGCAGGGACCCAAACTTTTTAATCTTCTGATGAAGTTACCCATAGTGGTGACGAAACCAGGTCAAGAACCATAAAATTTGCAAAATCGGTTGGCTCTATTACTTTTTTTTAATTATGTATTACTTTACTATTTTTGATATTATAATACTTAGGCCTATATATTTGTTTTTTTTTCTGAGACATTTGCAAAAATCATAAAACTACACCAGGGCGATTTCTTGGAGATCATTTTGTGAGGTCTCTGCCTAGTCTGAATGAGCACTCACCCCTTCCCAACTGCTTCCCGTATATGAAACGACGTAATTAAACTCTGATAGTCATTGCTGGACGACATGTCGCTTTTAGTGAATATTCGCTCGGCTTGGCTGAGAGCGCGGGCCACCTGCGCGTTCTTGTTGAATGCCAGGACTCACCCAGACTGTCTGCTTTCTGCGACCCGCTGACTTCAAACGGCCGTAGCCGTCGTTCCGGAAATTGAACCAGTCGCCGGGCACTGGTACAATGAGCGCTTCACGCCGTCGCTTCAGTGGTGCGGGGGGAAATTTCTTACGTAAATACGGGCGCCCCGCCTAATCATAGCGAAACCGGTAAACGACCTGGCCCAGAGCATGGCCCTGAGATGACTTTATTGCGTGCTGCGATAGACAGAATATTGCCGTTTTCTTGTACCACTCCGTGTAAGACGTGGAGGGAGCGCCTTCTGTCATCGATAGGCTCCCTTTAGAAATGACTGTCACTGACTGGCGCGAAGACAGTCTTGGAGGGATGCTTCGCATTTCGAGCTCCGCTGGCGAAGACAGTCGTTAGGTTAACCTCCCCTTTTGCAGTCGCTAACAGGCTATTTTTGTCCGTTAGATCTTGGTAGTAAATTGAGGTAGTGTTCAGAAGCTCTCTGTTCACTTTTAATAGTTTATATCAAGATCAGCCGACGCGTAGACGAAGCTGAATACTTCGTGCCGTTTCGAGATTAGTTGGATTTCAGAGCAGTTTGCGCAGAGAGTGTGCAGTACGCTTTTGTGTCTCGTTCACTTGAACGACGACTTAATTCCGCTCTCGTGTACTTGTACATCGTCTGTGCCGACAGTCGAGCCTCTACCTTTTTTACAGTCGCAGTGAACAACCGGTGCGTAGCTTCCTTGTTGATCAACCGCCTATTCAATAACTGTAAGTCAGTGTCTCTAGAAGAGCACACACACAGACTGATCTCTTGACTAGTGACAGCAGGACTCGCACGTGTTAGATAAACGTCGATAGCGGTGTGCGCGAGAATCCACAACTTATTTCGCGTCTTCTCTAGCAACCGACGGTAGCCCACAGCAACGGCCGCCTACACCATTCGGCCGGCGGATGGTGCCGTCCACTATTGTAACTATTTTGTTAGCTGTTTCCCGTTCACCCCGATATAGGCCAATAAAATACAATCATTTATCGTCCAGCAGTGATTATCACCCCACGTTTTATACGGGTTCTAGTTCAGAGTGAGAGAATTAATTACGTAGCCCATCACTGCAGTAGCTTTGCCAACTGCATGGCCAGTAGCATTCATTCCTTTTATTTCTTGTCAGTATATGCTTTCCGTTTTAATTTATAATCCTCAGGCTAAATGCCGGGCTGGCAGCACGTAGGATCATAGGAAACCAAGATTATTTTTGTAACCATTTTGTGTAAAGTGCTGCTTGTTTTATTCAATAAATAAGTATTCGGTCTTTGCCTTTGTATAACTCTCAATATGTACATCGCTCTGTAGCGTCATTGGATGA
Organism: Locusta migratoria; assembly: GCA_026315105.1. Lineage (NCBI taxonomy): Eukaryota > Metazoa > Arthropoda > Insecta > Orthoptera > Acrididae > Locusta > Locusta migratoria. The sequence continues at coordinate 339,014,025 of CM048749.1, forward strand.
CGTTTCTGGGCATGCTCACTTTGTTCCTCAAGACACCTCCCACATCCCCTAGAAGTCTGTTGGTGTAGTATTCACCATATATATATATATATATATATATATATATATATATATATATATATATATATATATATATATATATATAGTGTGTGTGTGTGTGTGTGTGTGTGTGTGTATGGGTGGCCGCGGTGGCCGAGGGGACTGAGGCGCTCCAGTCTCGGTCTGCACGGCCACTACTGTTGGGGGTTCGAATCCCCCCTCGGGCATGGATATTTGTGCCGTCCTTAGTATTAGTTAGTTCATAAGTAGTTTGTATGTTTAGCTATACAAAGTATAAGCTATACAAATGTGTGTGTGTGTGTGTGTGTGTGTGTGTGTGCGTATGTAGCTGTTGGCCATCTTCTGCCTCACATGAGCTCACTTTTAATGGGAAACATACCTCCTGTGATACGAAGCCACAACGCAGGAATCGTAACTTACTGTCATGCTTTCCCTCCCCATCACAGTAGTTTCCCCGAGCTGTGGTTTATTTCAATTTGGTGCCCCTCCGCGAGAGCCGTCCGGTACATTCCGGTTTGCCCTGTTCCATCTCCCCTAGATTCGTGCCTGCATTGACGGATATATCCGTCACACCCACTTTTGTGACTGGATAGCAGATTTTTTGTCAGAGAGGACACAGTTTGTAGTAATCTATGGTAAGGCATCAACTAAACCAGAGGTGATATGCGGCGTTCCACAGGGTAGTGTTAATGGACCTCTGCTCTTCCTTATCTACACAATCGATTTGGGAGAAAATCTGAGCAGCTGTCTTGTTTGCAGATGACGCCAACTTTTATCGTCTAGTACAGCCATCTGTAGATCAAAACCAACTGCAGAACGACGTCATTAAGATATCAGTATGGCGTAAAATTGGCAATGGACTCTAAATAATGAGAAGGGTAATTGCACCTCAGGTGTCCCAGCTTAGACGAGTCTCCCAACTCGACCATCTTCAATTTTGATGAAATTGTACAGTATGTACCTGATGGCCCGACATGAACGTATGCAAAGTTTCAGATTTGGCTCACGCACTAGAGCCATTTTTGTGAAGATCGCTTTTACCGACACCGAAAAGTCGCGAAGAAATCTTCGAGTTTAGCATTCTACGGTTCCTAATGTAAAAGAGCAAGACCCTTGGTTCTTGGTATAGCGGTACAACTTTTTGTGCTCTACACGCTAATGATGCAGATAGAGTTCAGAAAGCAATGCATTTTTCATAATCTCAGTACAAAATTGGCAACAAATAATGTAGCGAGAAATTTGCCCCATAGTTTAACGAGGCATAAGTAGTGGAGAAACTGCGCTAAAGACCTGGTCTTTTGTCAAATTATTGTCTGTCTGGGTGTTTACTAAATAACCAATATGGACCTTGCTTGTGTGTTTAATTACTGGACACCTACCACATTACATTCATTAACACCATTCAACAGAGCACATTTCATTCTTTCAGAAAAACTCATTTTCATTTTGGTGTCTCTTTGCGTAAGGTGAAAAAATATCGCCTAAAATTTGAAATTTTGTTGCTTTTGTCTTTTCCGTATCCTGGCCCGAAGAGTCCGAGAGCCCGCCAGAGCACATGTACTTGGATGGTGGCCGCTGGGCTCCGCTCGTCACCCGTGGTCGCGGTCATTGGCCTACCTCACAGGCCAATCAGAAGTCGCGGCCGCACTACCGTATATAGGGTACAGAGCCGCGGCACGCTTCTCATTCGTGTCTCGACTGCGTTTTTGTGTTGTCCGTTGCTAAAGTTGCTACTGAACAAGTTGCCATTACTGAACTACAACCTGACTAGTATGTCGATTTCGTTTATGATGGAAACTGGTGGATAGGAAATATTTGTGAAGTTTCATGTGAAGAGAAAGATGCCTTGATTACTTTCGTGCATCCTCGTGGAGCTGTGCAATCATTTCATTGGCCTGCTAGAAGAGACATATGCTGGATCCAGAACAACTGATAATTGCAGTAACAGTTCCAGCTGTTCAAGTGATTGGGCGGCAATGCAGTTTGCCAAAAACAATAGTTTTGGACATCAGCAACAAATTTAAAGCATTTACCAACTGAAGAATTCTGTATTATGTCTTCGGAACCACAAAGAGATCCAAACAATGCTTGGAAACCTGTTGGATACCAACATTCAGGCTTCGAACCTGTTATATTCCGGCTTGGAAACCTGCTGGACTCCCACATTAAGGCTTGGGAACCTCTAGTAAAGAAACTCACGCGTAACTGACCTTGCACGGCTATCGGGCATGGCCCCTAAGCGATGAGGCTACTAGTCACTGAGTCTGGTAGTGGCATAGCCACCATGAACCAAAGCAAGAATTTTTCTCGAATTACAAAAAAATCAATTGTTAGGCTAAATATTTGCACCTTACCCAAAGAGAAACCAAAACGAAAATAGGTTTTTTTAATATAATGAAATGTACTCTGTTGAATGGTGTCAATGAAAATAATGTGGAGGTGTCCATTTTTAGGTACATGACTACGAACACGAGTATATTTTGACACATTCATGGTTTTTAGCATATTCACCGGATCGTAGTACAATAATTAACCACACAAGCCAGGTCCAAGTTGTTGATATAGTAAAAATCCAGAAAGACAATAGTTTGATAAAAGACCAGATCTTTAGCGCATTTTTTCAACCACCTCGTTAAACTGTGGGGCAAATTTATCGCAACATGTTTTGTTGCCCACTTTGAACTGATATTATGCCAAATGCATTCCTTTCTGAACTCTATCATTTGTATGTAGAGCACAAAAAGTTCACTATACCAAGAACCAAGAGTCTTACTCTTTTGCATTAGGAGCAGTGGTATGTTAAACTTGAAGATTTCTTCTCGACTTTTCGGTGTCGGTAAAAGTGGTCTTCACATAAATGGCTCCAGTACGTGAACCAATTTACAGGTGAGCCTGAAAATTGGCATGCGTTTATGTCAGGCCCTCAGGTACATACTGCACAAATTTCATCAAAATTGAAGCTGGTCGAGTTGGGAGCCCTTGGACACTTGGAATGACCCAGGAGTGTGAAGTCGGCCACATGAAAATCCGTTAAACTTCGTTTACAAGATAAATCAATCAAATGTTCAGGCTGTAAACGCCACGAAATACCTATTATTACATTAGACTTCAACTGGAAAGAATACGTAGGTAATTTCGTGCGAAAGGCGAACCAGAGACCGCGTTTTATTGGCAGAACACTTAAAGGGTGAAACAGAAGTACTACTAAAGAGACTGCATACACCACGCTTCTCCGTCCTTATTTGTAGTATTGCTGCCTGGTGAGGGATCCTTATCAGGTGGGTTTGACGGAGTAAATCGAAACAGTCCAAAGAAGAGTAGTTCATGTTTTAATGTCACGGTACAGGGGTGAAACCGCCGCAGTCTCTGATAAGGTGAGGGGAACGGTGGGATGGGGTGCGGCCAACAGTAGGCCAAGGCTTCGGAATTCCTCGTCACAAGCACAAGTGCTTCCGAAATGTGCCGAACGGATACGACTCGCTCGTGGCGAATTCCGCATCAGTTTAAACAAAGCAACAAAGAGCGCGTTTGTGTGCTTGTTACGTTTGAAATGTTCAAATGTTTGTAAAGCTTATGGTACTTAATTACGGGGATCATTAGTCCCTAAACTTACAAACTACTTATAAATTACTTTATACTACAGACAGCACAAACATCCATGTCCGATGGGGGATCGCACACAGCGCCCCAATACGCTCGGCCACTCTGCCGCGGCTAGTTACGTTTCACAACAGCTGCAGTGCAGTCTGCTTTAGGCAGCGGAGCGGTGCGGTAGACGTGTATACGATACTGAGTATCAAGTGGTGGATGATTCGGCATTAGAGGTGACACAAATTGACGACAATGCTACCAAGATGGCAGGCGAGGAAACTGCTCCGGAATAATCACAACAGGTGATCGAAATGGATACTACGGAGACGTCTATGGACATCGATCGGCTGGTGCCACCCACAGCCGCTTTTGTTCCCAACGCTCCAGACGACCAGGCCTCCACACAGGACGCGGACACGGATGTACGACAACGGAAGCAGAAATCCCCAAAACGACAAAGGAAACGACGTCGCACACCATCGGATGATAGCTTTCTACGTACCGACCAGGTAGATGATGACGACGCCACGATGGAGAGTACTGGGGCCTCCGACGACGAACAACAACACAACGCTGAACGTGATGGCCCAGGACACACCAGCGAGAACACCTCCACGGGAAGTCCCACAACTTGGCAAGATAAAAGAAAACAAGATACCATCGACTGTGGCTGCAAAGTTCCAGACAAAGGGACCCTCTTGGACAGACGAACCCGACAACATTGAAGAAAACCAGCCTCTGATAACTGTGAGCACCGCGTCTGCGGTGACACCAACCACGGAGTTCCATGATAACTGAAGTTTGCCGCTTCACTGACACCACCGAGACAGCACCACCAACAACGATGCTCGTGTAATATGCACGCCCAACAACGAGTAGGACGGCAACAAGCCTACCGCATCGCATCTATCAACACCAATAATATAAGATCACAAATCAAGACTACCCTCCTGAAGGATATGCTGCGAGCAGCAGATATAGATATCGCTCTTTTACAAGAAGTATACGTCGACGAATTCCCGACTTTCTATGGCTACAACAGCTTGCTGTCACCAGCTTCAAAAACTGGTAGTGGAGTAGCGATGCTCATTAAGGAAGGTATTTTAGCGGAAGACGTCATATACTTACCATCGGCACGAGGAATGGCCATAACCGTACTTGGAGTGCGCTTTATCAATATCTACGCACCGTCCGGCACGGACAAACGAAGACAACGATCCCACTTCTTTGCGGAAGAAATAGCTCCGCTATTTCTAGGTCGACACGCTCATTGCATCCTTGGCGGAGATTTCAATTGTGTGATGTCGCCGAAGGACCAGTTCCCACATTATAACCCATGCCCAGAATTGAGAACTTTGATACAAGAACTAAGGATGGTAGATACGTGGGAATATGTACATGGAGATCGAACCGGGTACACTTACGTCACCAGCCATTCCGGCAGCCGCTTAGATCGCGTCTACGTTACGCACTGCCTACGACATGACATCCATGACGCGGAGATATGGCCAGCTGCCTTCACTGACCACTCGGTTTATATCTGCACGATCGGCCTCCAAAGGCAACAAGTGTGGCGAGGCCATGGCATATGGAAGATGAACGTGGCCCATCTTAAAGCTCCGGAGTGTCAGCAAGTTATCGAAAAAGTTTGGAATGATTGCGTAAGGCGTGGACGGTCTTATCCCACGGCATTAAGATGGTGGCTAGAATGTACAAAACCGGCGATACGGCGTGCTTTCATTGCGTTGGGGCGCGAACGATCACGGTGGAAATGGCAAACATTAAACTTTTATTTCACGATATTAAGAGAATGCACATATCAGGCCCCTTCACTGGACCGACAAATGATGGTTCAACGAGCAAAGGCTAAAATCGTAGCTCTCATGCGCTCTCATCTGGAAGGTGCAGCTGTCCGCGCGAGGACACTGGATCGTGTCGCGGGCGAACATCCCTCGATGCACCATGTTATTAGCGAACATAAGCGACGTCGCAGAGGCCTAATACATACCATTGACACAGAAGATGGCTCCCATATCACGACACAAAATGACATAGCACATGCCTTCACTAATTATTATACCAGATTGTACTCCGAAGAAGAACTAGAGCGGGAGGCCCTTCATGAAGTCACTACCACGTTGTTCGAGTCGCTAGATCAAGAGGCGCAGGCGACATTGCAGGAAGAAATCACTGAGGACGAAGTGGTCGATGCCATAGGCAAGGGCGCCCTCAATAAGTCGCCGGGGCCTGACGGAATACCTTTGGAATTTTATCGGGCTTTTCAACAACTGATTGCACCCTGTTGGACGGAAGTCGCGAACTCATGTCTCCTGAAGTGCCTCTTCCGCCAGCCTTTGTCGAGGGCCTCATCATCCCCATACCTAAAACATCACGCAGCACAAGAATCAGAGAATATCGCCCCCTAACACTACTTAATTGTGATTTTAAGATCTTCACACGACTGATGGCGGCACGAATTAAAAAAGTTCTGCATCGCGTGGTGTCATCTGACCAGACATCCCTCGGCGGCGACAACAACATCCAGACGGCACTCAGTGAATACCGCGATTCGATCGCACTGGCGAAAGCATGTCATCTATGTGGAGCTCTGATTTCCATAGACTTCGATCGTGCTTTCGATAGAGTCAGCCACACCTACATTAAAGAACTGCTGACACGAATGAATTTCCCACAGCCCTACATAACCATAGTCATGCGACTTTTACACGGGGCCACTTCTAAAGTGCTAGTTAACGGTCGTTTGGTTGGACCCCTTACTATTAAGAGATCAATTCGGCAAGGATGTCCTTTGTCCACGATCATATATGCCATGGCACTTGAACCACTTCTCAGCGGCCTCCGACAACGCCTGACAGGCATTACGATGCGTGGTTATACGTTTCACTGCAAAGCATATGCCGATGACCTTATATTGGTGGTGAGGAATGGCAACGACGTTAACGCGTCTTTGGACTGGATCAATCGATACAGTGCCGCTACGGGTAGCCGCATGAATGTGGCCAAATCCGTCGCCTTGAATATAGGCACAGGACTACCTGTCGACTGCGTTGCGCCATTCCCGTTACGGGACAGAATCAAGTATTTGGGAATTGTCTTCACGAATGATGTACGACGCACGGCGGCACTCAACTTTAAGAGGTTGCTCATAGCCATACGAAATGGTGTCAGAGCGAACGCACTGCGAACATTAAATATGATTCAACGTGTCGCTTATAGAAATATATACTTGGCGTCACGCATTCCACACTATGCATAGATTCTACCGATGCCAAAAATGATCGCCCGACGCATACTGGCAGCATTTGGATACTTCGTCAGTATGGGAGGCCTCTTCAAGATCCGATATGAGGCTCTGACACTACCAACTTGTAGAGGTGGCCTCGGGCTTGTTCACGTTTACGATCGAACAGTGGCACTCTATATAAGCGCGATATTGAAAACATGGAGAAGACAACACCAGAGTCTGTCCGGAATCTAGATAGACGAACTGGCACCAGCTTCCCGACAAGCGCCAGTGATGGTGCAGAACATTTCTCCACCGTTTCAACATATCAGAGAGTTTTTCCTAGAATATAGCTATGTTATGATGGAGCCACCAAACAACAGAACAGCGACAGCTCTCGACATCTACCCGAGTAGGCGCCCCGCCAACCCTGTGGAAACACGGCACCCCACGATCCAGTGGCCGGTGGTATGGCGGACAGTTCATCATGCCCCACTTGACACGGAAACGAGAACAACATGGTACATGGTGGTTAACGGTAAACAAGTTACTGGATCCCGCCTACATGCCATCAATATGGTGAACTCTCCGTTATGCCAAGTATGTCAGGTTCTAGACGACGACGCTCACCGTCTCATGTGCGGGCCCTCTGAGGAAGTATGGCGGCTAGTGACGAAGATGATTGGCTTTCTACTGCGCGTCGGACAACAAAATATCGACCCCAAGATCGTCCTATTTCCAGATAGAACATATTACCCACGAGCCAAAACGAACGCGGTGACATGGCTCCGAGCCCAGGCGGTGTATTATTTGCTTCGCGACGGCGCGAAACAAGTGCTGGACTTCTGGAACCATTTACAAGAACAACATATGGCGCTGGTACGGAACCCGAAGTACCAACAATATTTTTCTAATTTTCTGGGGAGTGCGTTACGGGATCCTTCTAGTAGCTGGAACGTCCCGGGTATGAGAAGCTGATTTGATAACGATGAAGATGCATATGATGAACAAGATGAAACGGTTACCCTTTATCATAAAACGAGAAGACGTGCCTGGCGGCAGAGCGCTGGAGTTGACCGCCCAGAAACTCACTTCCCACTCAGAAGTTTCTTTACTTTAATGTTTTTCGTTTTTAATTCTGCATGCACACGCTACATCCGTTAGTTAAGACCGCATGGAGGTTAATTGCGTTATGTTAAAGTGAAACACAATCATTATCATTTCAATAAAGCAAAGGAAGAGGAAACCCTAATCGGGGCGAGTGGAAAATCATAGAGAAGCTTGAGAGAAATACAGCACTGTACATGTATCTTCTTTTTCAATATGTTTGATGTGTGCCAGGAAAAGGCTGTTTTATTTTGATGAAATTAAACTAATAAAAATAAACTAATAAAAAAACGGTTAAGAAAAAAAATGGGGGGGGGGATTGAGGCGCTCCACTCACGGTCCGCACGGCCACTACGGTCGGGGGTTCGAATCCCCCCTAGGGCATAGATATTTGTACCGTCCTTAGTTGTAAGTAGTTCATAAGTAGTTTGTAAGTTTTAGTGACTGATGACCCCGTAGTTAAGTCCCATAGACTCTACAAACATTTTAACATTTTGTAGTGGTGTTATTTATTTCATACTCTGCAGTATACTTTGACAGTTCTTAGAGATCATTCTTCAAAATGGATGGATAATGAGTAATTAAACAGTTATTTGGATTGTTCATGAATAAGTATGTATAAAACATTTTTTTCGTTTCATGATAGTTGGCGTTGTAATAGGCAAAACTAAAAATATGAAAATTATTGAAAAATGGTAATATCTTAAACACACGTAAGATCAGGAAAATCAGACCGCACTTTTTCAGGTTTCAATCAATGCTACTTCGTGACATCTCCCTCAATCGAATGAAACAAACTATGATCATGCTATCAGTCCGCGACCAGACAGTTATTTGTATTTCAATGACTTGGACCCAAATGTTCAAATGTTTGTGTAGTTTATGGGACTTAATTACGGGGTCATTAGTCCCTAAACTTACAATCCACTTATGAACTACTTACGAACTAGGACGGCACAAATACCCATGCCCGAGGGGGGATTCGAACCCCCGACCGTAGTGGCCGTGTAGACCGTGACTGGAGCGCCTCAGTCCCCTCGGCGACCGCGGCCGGCTGACTTGGACTCTACCCACATCTACGCAATTGTTCCCCGATGTTAACGATTGCAGAGAGAGAGAGAGAGAGAATAGATATTTCGTAGTAGTATGAGGCCCACAGAAATGCTTAAGCGGTTCGTCTCAGGTATGCTACACTTTCAGGTTTTCTGATTGTAGCACCATGTGACATGCACGAAAAAACTGTTTCATACGAAAGTTACATATTTTTTTCACGAAGAATCCAAATCTGCAATAAAAAGTAGGCGTTCCTTTAAAAGATTTCAAACTTGCCTTCCACCACCCATCACGGGTTTTGGTAGAGGGTGGGGGGCGTGTGTAGTGTCATTGTATGTCCCCCCTCAAAGCTTTAACATTTGCCGAAAACCGTTTCTTCATTTTCTGATAATTTCTTGAGATATTTGGCACGGTCACTATCAATATCTCGGAAACAGCGCAAGATATGGATTTCTTGAAACTTCCTGGCAGATTAAAACTGTGTGCCGGAACCGGGACTCGAACCTGGGACCTTTGCCGTTCTCGGGCAAGCGCTCTACCGACTGAGCTATCCCGATACGACTGAAGATGCTGCCTCACAACTGTTTCATTGTGGATTTCTTTCTTAGCACTTCTTTCTCGGTACAACCTTAGAAAGTGAGGTAGTAGTGAAGTTACAAACCCGGCTTACGCCACTGTCGAGAATGGTATGGTAGAATGAATAGTATAAAGGTGGTTCGATGAACCCTCTGCCAGGCACTTAAATGTGATTTGCGAAGTATCCCGTGTTGATGTAGATGTATCGGGCAGAACTTGATACGCCGTTGCGCCAGCTCCCGAGGCCAACCGACCTCGCCGTCCTTCGACGACAGAGACGTCATGGCTTACGTAAGGTCGCCACGTTACTTACGAGAGTTTCCGAAGCGCCGGCCGATCTGCGCCGAAAGGTGGCTGCGTCCCAGCCGCGCGCCTCAGCCTCTAACCTGTCTCCAGGGCACCGCTACCAACGGCACTGGCCTCACAGCCACGCAGGAAGCACCGTCTGGCCAGCGACAGCCGGCTGCCCGCCTCGAGGCTGCGGAAGACGTCCGTTCTGCATCACTGAAGAACGCGCTCTCCGCCGCGCAGCCACCACATGCCCTCATGCATCGGCGTCTGAATTCCGGGGTTCCTAGGCACGTTACAGCGACGTGAACGTATCATGACCAAGAACTACCTCGAAGAGAACGACCTATTAACCAGTAGTCAACATGGATTCAGAAAGTATCACTCTTGCGAAACACAGCTTGCCCTTTATTCACATGGAGTGTTAAGTGCCATCGACAAGGGATCTCAAATCGATTCCATATTTCTGGATTTCAGGGAGGCTTTTGACACTGTACCCCACAAGCGGCTTCTTATCAAATTGCGTGCTTATGGAATCTCTCCCCCCAATTGTGCGGTTGGATTCACGATTTCCTATCAGAAAGAACACAGTTCGTTGTAATTGACGATAAGTCATCGAGTAAAACAGAAGTGATATCTGGCGTTCCACAGGGAAGCGTGTTTATAAACGATTTAGATTGTTCGCGGATGATGGTGTCGTTTATCGGTTAGTGAAGTCAACAGAGGATCAAAAGCAACTGCAAAGCGATTTAGACAAAATTTCTGCATGGTGCGAAAATTGGCAATTGACACTAAATAAAGAAAAGTGTGAAGTAATACACATGACCACTAAAAGAAATCCGCTGAACTTCAATTACGCGATAAATCAGTCAAACCTTAAGGTCGTAGATTCTACCAAGTACCTAGGAGTTACAATTACGAATAACTTTGACTTCGAAGATGCACCAGTTCCACCAAAGAGACTGGCTACATCACACTTGTGCGTCCTCTCCTGGAGTACTGTTGCCCCTTGTGGGACCCTCGCCAGGTGGGATTGACGAAAGACATTGAGAAAGTTCAGAGAAGGGCAGCTCGTTTTGTTCTATCACGTTACGGGGGGAAAGCGTCACGGAAATGTTGCACGAATTGGGGTGGAAATCATTAAAAGAAAGACGTTATCCATTGCGGCGTGATCTGTTTGCCAAGTTTCAATCACCGACTTTTAGTTCTGAATGTGAAAATATTTTGCTAGCATCCACCTACATAAGGGGACATGACCATCCCAATAAAATAAGAGAAATCAGATCGAAAACGGAACGATTTAGGTGTTCTTTCTTCCCGCGCGCTGTTAGAAAATGGAACGGTAGAGAATAGTTATGAAAGTGGTTAATAAACCCTCTGCCAGGCACTTGAATGTGATTTGCAGAGTATCTATGTAGATGTAGATGTAGACCAGTGTATGATGCCTGGCTTAGGGCCATAAGGTACGAGATGTTATGAAATTTTGTAACCGGGAGGGAAACATTCTCATTGGCTGCCCCCCACCTCTGTGTAAGGTCCCCTCTACGTTGTTTTAGTAATAAAAATTAGATAAAGTAATGTATAGAAATTGATATGATTTATTGCAAATACGAGGCGCGTCCAGAAAGTAAGTTCCGTTTGGTAATAAAATGAAATTGTACACAGATACAGAAGAAATTTTTATTGCACAAAATTCTACAACTCATAAACAACTTTTCCACAAAACTGCCGAAATTTTGCAGGCATTTGTCATAGCATGGCACCAGGTTTTGTATACCTTCTTCATAGAAATCTGCCGCCTGTGTCTTTAACCAGTTGGACACAGTTTTTTTCACCTCGTCGTCATTGGTGAAGTGATGAGCACTAATTGTAAACCTACGGGTTTCCTCAATCTTGTCATCAATCGCGTGAACCAGTTCTTCTGTAACCAAATGTGGACGCCCACTTCGTTCTTCATCGTGCACATCACTACGCCCGCCATTGAACTGTCGGACTCATCTTCTCGCCATCGAATCACTCATCGCATTTGGTCCGTAAACATCGCAAATTCGCCGATAAATTTCACTTGGTTTCACTTTCCTCGCATTCAGAAACCGAATCACCGACCTGATTTCACAGGCGGCAGGATTGTCAATCAACGCCGACATTTCAAACAATCACAACAAAGCGTACGTAACTGACAGCGATCTCCAAATGGCGCACGTTCTTCTCCTTGATACACATCGTCTACAGCGCATGTGCGGAACTGCAAACGCAGCGCTGCAGCGGAGATTATTTGAAACGGAACTTACTTTCTGGACGCGCCTCGTATTATGTTTAGAGCAAGGTTTGTTATGGTGTGTTTTGTTCATTTAGAAAAGCTTTAATTATGTAAAACGAATAACTATGTTGGAGAAGAAGCGCTTCCCGCCAAAAGTAAGAGTACGCGGGAACGGCACTGCAAGGTAGCAGGTAGTTCTGCTCGAGAGTTCAGAGAGAGAGTTCCGCACGACATGTCAGCACGTATGGAATTAGGAAGATTAACAGTTATGTTCCAATGAAATGCTTATACAAGTGTATAACAAGGAACAGTGTGATATATGTCGTTTGTTGTTTCGCGGCATAACAATAAATTATGAAACAACTGCCATCCCGACTGATTGAAATATTAACTACGAGCCTAGTTTCCAGTTCCACAGCACATTACTTCAAGAGAAGAAGATCCACGACCTGTGCGCTGCGTCTGCGTGGGGACATCAGATATAACGAAGAAGCCAGGTTTGTGACCAGAAAATTTTACTACACGCACTGGCGATGCAGGTACTTCTACGACCCTCACGTGCAGTGCTACGCGATTAAATCTCGCGACATTGGCACGAGTGTGGTAGCAATATCGCCGAGGGAAGTGTTGGAGTGAGAGAAAGGGACAGAATTTATGTGAAGTCCAGCTGACGTTTATCTAAAGCTCTTTCCACGTTTCATCACTTAAACCTCGCCGTACCAGCACTGAGTATTTTGCCTCCCTGTATGGAAATTTCAAGTGCCCCCCCCCCCCCCCGGACCGCGCCGACACAGTCAACTTTTCGCACAATATAAGTGCAGTTGCTGTAGTCTTCAGTCCGGAGACTGCAGATCTCCACCCTACTCTATCCTCAGCGAACCTCTTCCTCATAAGGTCACCCAATATTCAAAAAGGCATTAGGAGTGATACGCAAAAACTACAGGCCTATATCATTGACGTCGGTTTGCAGCACCGAGGAAGCTAGCGCAATGGTAACGCACTGGACTCGCATTCAGGAGGACTGTGGTTCAAATCATCATCATCATTTTCCATCTCCAGTTTCCCGGGTGTGCCTAACAAGCGCTCTCCATCTCGTCCAATCTTGATATACCGTTTTGTCCTGGACATCATCCCAGTTAAAACCGTTGTTTTCTAGGTCTGATTTAACTGCCTATCCATCGTCTGCTTGGCCTTCCTCTTGGTCTTCTTCCTCCCACTTCCACTGTTCTTGTGCTGTCCATTCTCATTACATGGCCATACCACTGCAGTCTTCGTTTCCCCAAGATGTTCGTAATAGGGACCCTGATACCAGCTGTTTCCCTGTGTACCTCATTTCTGAACTTGTCTCTTCTGGTACTTTGATTCATAGTCCTTATAAACCTCATTTCTCAAAATGTTCAAATGTTTGTTAAGCTTAAGGAACTTAACTACGGGGTCATCAGTCCCTAAACTTACAAACTACTTATGAACTACTTACAACTAAGAACGGCATAAATATCCATGCCCGAGGGGGGATTCGAACCCCCGACCGTAGTGGCCGCGCAGACCGTGACTGAAGCGCCTCAGTCCCCTCGGCCACCGCGGCCGGCACCTCATTTCTGTTGCTTGGATGCTGTTGTAATCCTTTCTTAACAATGTACATGTTTCCATGGCATATATAAGGATTGGAGTGAAGTAAGTGTTATACAAAGTTAACTTTGCTGCCTGGGGTGCTTTTTTGTCCCAGAGTAGATTCCGAACTTGCATGTAGAAATTTGATGCTTTTTGTGTTCTGTTGAGGATTTCTTGCCGGATGGTGTTGTCCTTGGAGAAAATACTTCCAAGGTACTGAAAGTGGGAAACTGATTTAATTTTTGTTCCCTTCAAGTAGATGGTTGAGCTTGTTTATGGTCATCTCAACCGTCTTGATCTTGCTGATTTTCAGGTTAAATTCTTTAAATTTATTGTTCCAGACAGTCAGGCTCTTCTACACTTCTTTTTCTGTTTCTCCCCATATTACAACATCATCTGCAAATACCAGTGATCTCGACTCATTTGCAGTTTCCTTAATAGATTTTAGCATTTAAGGAAACTGCAAATGAGTCTAGATCACTGGTATTTGCAGATAATGTTGTAATATGGGGAGAAACAGAAAAAGAAGTGCAGAAGAGCCTGATTGTCTGGAACAATAAATTTAAAGAATTTAACCAAAAATCCGAGGGCCAGCTCCATCTCTAAAGACCACGCTATCGACGGAACGTTAAAACCTAAGCTTCCTTTCTTCCTTCTGTTCGCAGCAGAATTTTAGAACATACACTTTCCTCAAATACCTCTATGAGGACGACCTATTTTCCGGCCGCGGTGGAGTGGCCGAGTATTCAAATGATCAAATGTTTGTTAAGCTTATGGGACTTAACTACGGGGTCATCAGTCCCTAAACTTACAAACTACTTATCATCTACCTTATACTAAGGACGGCACAAATATCCATGTCCGAGGGGGGATTCGAACACCCGACCGTAGTGGCCGTGTAGACCATGATTGAAGCGCCTCAGTCCCCTCGGCTCCTAACTGCGGAGCGCGCCTCTGCTCGCCGTCGGAGGTTGGAGTCATCCCTCCGGCTTGGGTGTTTTTGTTGTCCTTAGTATAAGTCAGTTGAAGTAGTTTGTAAGCCTAGGGACTGATCACCAGAGTAGGTGTAAGTCCCATACATTTCCAAACATTCCATTTCAACTTGTTAAACCCATAGTCAAATGGATTTCGAAAGTAATGTTGTTGTGAAACACGGATAGCTGTTTACTCACATGATTGAGTGCTATCGACAAGGGATGTCAAATATAGTTGGTATTTCTAAATTTCCGGAAGGCTTTTGACACTGTACCTCACAAGCGTCTTCTAACAAATTGCGTGCTTATGGAATATCGCCACAGTTGTATGACTGGATTCGTGATTTCCTGTTAGAAAGCACACAGTACGTTGTAATTGAACAGCAGAACAGAAGTGATATCTGGCGTTCCATAACGAAGTGTTATAGAGCTCCTACTGTTCTTTATTTTTATAAACGATTTAGGAGATAATCTGAGTAGCTCTCTAACACTGTTCACCGGTCATACTGTCATTTATCAGTTTGTAAAGTCACCAGAAGATCAAAATCAACTGCAAAATGGTTCGATATCTGCATGGTGAAAAAATTGGCAGTTGACCCTTAATAATGGTAAGTGTGTAGTCATCCATATGACCACTAAAGGAAATCCGTTAAACTTCAGTTACACGATAAATCAGTCAAACCTACAGGCCACCAATTCTACTAAATACCTAGGAGTGACAATTACGAACAACTTAAATCGGAAAGAACTCAAAGAAAATATCGTAATGCAGGCGAACCAAAGACTACCGTTCAGAACACTTAGAAGATGCAACAATTCTTCCAAAGAAACTGCCTACGCTACACTTGTGTGTCCTACTTTGGAGGATTGCTATGCATTATGGGATCCACACCAGGTGGGACTGACGAAGGATTTAGAGGAAAGTTCAGAGGACAGCTCGTTTTGTATTACCGCGATGTAGCGAGGTGAGCGTCACGTGTTGCGGTTAGATCTATTTGCGAAATTTCTTTCGCCGACTTTATCTTCAGAATGTGAACAGATACTATTGTTAGCACCGATGTACATAAGGAGACATGATCATCACAATAAAATAAGAGAAATCAGATCGAAGAGAGAAAGATTTAGGTATTCCTTTTTTCCGTGAGCTACTAGAGAGTGGAGCTATAGAGAAATATCATAAAAGTGGTTCGATGAACTCTCTGCCATGCACTTCAATGTGACATACAGAGTATCCATGTAGACATAGATGGGTATACAATGCTAAATTCACGATTCGTCGTTGTGTAAGAATGTGTGCTACCAATCGATCCCTTCTTTTAGTCAAGGTATGCTACAAATCCCTTTTCTCCCCCATTCCGTTTAGTACATTTGAGATTAGATTAAATGTACTTTTCGTTCCAGTAGATCCAAATTCAAGAGATTCTCTTGGATGTAGAACATCTCAGAACAAAATGCATAATAGTTTTAGAATATTATGGATAACAGCGATCTTACAAGTAATTATTAATTCAAGTAACAAGGCAGTCTGGATCCCAATTTCTTTTATTTCCCTTGTAACCGGTTTCGATCACTTATATGACCGTCATCAGACCACAACTTTAATGATATATAATGTATTATTAGAGGAATAAATAATTTCTAAATTGCATATTTTTAATAACAAAATATACTTCCGGAAAGATGACCTTGCAGACACTATAGCCGATGTCTTTGTAAACTATATTGTATTACAATTTTTTCAAAAATAATCCAGAAATAGATAGGAAAATTATTTATTACAAAAGATATGTTGATGATCCACTGGCCGCTGTGGATTATCCGTGTGTTCTAGGGCGCCGTACCGCGGTGTACACAGCCATTCGCCGTCAGAGGTTCGAGTTCCCCCTCGGACATGGGTGTTTCTGTTGGCTTTAGGTTAGTTTACCTTAGTTTAAGTAGTTTGTAAGCTACAGACTAATGACCATGCAGTTTTGTCCGATAGATTAACAAACATTTGATTTTTTTTCTTTTATGAGACACATTATATAAAGGTTCTAAAGAGATTGACATACTCACTAACAAATTGAATGACATGCATTCAAACTTGCATTTACAGAAGAACATGGAGATAACAAGAGTATAAACTTTTTGGATATTACAATTGCAAATCAAAATAATAAACATGTTTTTATGATTTACAGAAAACCAACTACAGATATAATATTCAATGCTAGTTCGTGTCACTCAGTATATCACAAGAAAGCATTCTTGCTGGCCGCGGTGGCTGAGGAGACTGAGGCGCTCCAGTCACGGTCTGCACAGCTACTACGGTTGGGGGCTCGAATCCCCCCTCGGGCATGGATATTTGTGCCGTCCTAGTTCGTAAGTAGTTCATAAGTAGTTTGTAAGTTTAGGGACTGATGACCCCGTAGTTAAGTCCCTTAAAAAAAAAAAAAAAAAAAAAAAAAAAAAAAAAAAAAAAAAAAAAAAAAGTATTCTTCTGAATTATGATCCACAGAATACTGAAACTACCTCTACAACCAGAACACATCCAAACTGAAGTTAATATTCTGAAAGAAATAGCCATAGTTAACAACTATAAAGCTGTAGGGTGCTCAATTATTTGTTCATTTATTTTCTCTCTTTCTGGTGCCTTTACGTGTGCTGCGTGTAGTGGGAGTAATTTGCTAGTCCTTTCATTTTTTACTTATTCTTGCATTTCATAAGGGTGTGACTCAGAATGTATTGTTTGGTGAATCTGCAGTATGTGTCTTGGATGACAATTTTCTCGTTGTTCTTGAGAACTGTATACGTTAGCTGTTAGGCGCTGTCCCTGCATGCGGAAGGCAGAGCTGGGCTGGCGTTGAGAGAGACTGGTCGCTGGCGGCACGTTTATGGGGGCAGTTTGCGGGGCAGGACCTACCTGTCGGTAGACCCACTACCTGAGGTGGTCTCACTCTTTGGAAAACATTCGAAAATTGCTTCCCCTTTAGACAGCGGGCAGTGTGGGCCGCATTCCAAGGGGTTCCTGTCATCATGGAACCTCTTAGTGTACATCTTTGGGGAGGTTATCTTTTAAGTATGCGTTAGCCTTCCTTGTCTGCAGAATTACAGCCAGGGGCTGACTCGGGCCCCGTTTTTTCAGAGTGATATATTGCCTGGCATCCTGTGGAATTTCGGTGTGCAATGCAGTATACTCTTGTCTGGTGTTTTGTGTACCCTTTCCACTTTGCTCTTTTTTCTGTGGCTATTTGGGCTACAAACTCCCTAGATAAGAAACCTCCTGGCAGATTAAAATTGTGTGCCAGAACCGAGACTCGAACCTGGGATCTTTGCCTTTCGTGGGCAAGCGCACTACCGACTGAGCTATCCCGTCACGACTCACGATGCCGCCTCACAACTTTACTTCCGCCAGTACCTCGCCTCTTACTTTCCAAACTTCACAGAAGCTCTCCTGCGAACCATGCAAGACTAGCACTCCTGGAAGAAAGGATATGTTGGAGACATGGCTTAGCCACAGCCTAAGGGATGTTTCCAAAATGAAACTTTCACTCTGCAGCGGAGTGTGCGCTGATATGAAACTTCCTGGCAGATTAAAATTGTGTGCCGGAACCGGGACTCGAACCAGGGACCTTTGCCTTTCGCGGGCAAGCGCACTACCGACTGTGCTATCCCGACACGACTCACGATGCCGCCTCATAACTTTACTTCCGCCAGTACCTCGCCTCCCGGGTTCGAGTCCCGGTCCTGGCACAGAATTTTAATCTGCCAGGAAGTTTCATATCAGCGCACACTCCGCTGCAGAGTGAAAGTTTCATTCTGGAAGCATCCCTTAGGCTGTGGCTAAGCCATGTCTCCACCATATCCTTTCTTCCAGGAGTGCTAGTCTTGCATGGTTCGCAGGAGAGCTTCTGTGAAGTTTGGAAAGTAGGAGGCGAGGTACTGGCGGAAGTAAAGTTGTGAGGCGGCATCGTGAGTAGTGTCGAGATAGCACAGTCGGTAGTGCGCTTGCCTGCGAAAGGAAAAGGACCCAGGTTCGAGTCCCGGTCCCGGCACACAATTTTAATCTGCCAGGAAGTTTCATATCAGCGCACACCCCGCTGCAGAGTGAAAGTTTCATTCTCCCTAGATAAGACTTTAAATTCCTTTTAGAGCAAAAAGCTTGGAAACGATAGGCGTGAGGAGTTTTCGAAAGGATGGTTGAGTAGCGTCCTCTGGAGGCGATCCGATTGACTCCGTTTTTGCAGGTGACAGGTCTAGCTATCTGCCTTAGCTGCCTGTCCATGTCATTGGCCAGAGGGTTAGAGCTCGCCAGTGATTGGTATATCGAGTTTAGGGGGATGATGATGCCCAGTTTATCATGTGGGCGGACGAAGAGAGGCGAGACGTTGCATATAGGCTCCAGCTAGTTTGGACATCTTCTTTCAGATAGGACCTGAAGAGTTTATTCGCTCTTCTGGGCGGAGTCCTGAGCGTTTGTGGGACTTTAGATTTCTGAGGTATCCACCTGCAGCGGTTTGCGGACTTGCCGTCCCAGACAAGAATTCAGTTACAGTTGTTCGCTTTGCAAAACAGCTGTGTTTTATATTCTTGTTCGGTCGAGACTTGAGATTAAACAGCCACCATCGTACTGGCCGTACCGATGTACTAGTGGTTTGTACAATTCCATTCTGGGGACACTTCTGCTCAATACTCGCGTTTGGCGCTTGAGTTTGTGAGTATACGTCATAGCCGACACTGGAAGCATTTACATGACAACTGCTATCTGCCGTGATAGTGGGGATGTTATAGTTAAATATTGATACTGTTCCACATATCGTAGTGAGATTCCTGGGAGGAAGAATTTATTCTCTTTCAGCTCCACTGCTTCAACATCGTCCAGTCACCAGCGAGATCCAGCCGCAACAGATCAAGCCGACTCAAGGTTTTTGGTAAAGTGATGCTCGCTATTTGCTAGTGTTGTTTTATATAGTTGCAGTATTCACCCATCAGTGTGTACGTGCGTGCATATGATTGATGTTCACTACTCTTTCCTGTAACTAATTTCTTAGCACCTCTGTCCACCTTTCTATTTTTCCATGATAGGACAACGCCACATGTATAACCAGATGTTTCACTGTTCTGATTAATTCAGTGCTAAGAACTTCACATGTTACGGATCCATTTGTTTCATTCCTATTAGACTTCGTATGTTGAATTGTAAACTTCTTTGTTAAAACTCAGACAATTTGCTGGTCACACATGTATTCCGCGGTTTTAACCGATTTTACTGCATTTGATGTCCTTTTTATAAATATTTGTTTTCATTTGTAACCAATTGCTTGAGCACTCTTTTAACTGTGATTTCATTTACAAAATCCTTTATACTAATTTCTAACTATCCCCTGAATTTCTGTGTGTTTCAATGAATAAATGTATTTGTTTAAGTCATAAATTTAATTTCCTTTACAAATTCCTAACTCCCTGTTTTGGAGGGGTAATTAGATAGAGGACTTTGTTTATTATTTAGTGCACTCTGATCAATTATCTCGTCACCATGCTTGTAGATTTAGGATGTTGGATCTTTTCCCATGTTTTATTAAAAAAATATGGTGGCGACCCTTGATATTAACATTCATGAGGATTATATTTAAAATTAATTTGTATATCTGTGATTTTGCATATTAGCATACCAATGGACCATCTCTGACGAGTAAAACTAGATCCAATCGGTGCGGTTATCCCTCCATTTTTGACGCGATGTCATACAAAGCAAACCAAGTCGATTTGATATACCATAAATTACAACAGACCAATGATAATACTACAGTTTCAAAAAGGAGATATGGAAAAATGACATATAATGGGGCTTATTTCAGATAAGATAAATAGATTGTTTAAGAATTCCAATCTAACTATAGCATTTACAAAAAATAACCAGCTTCAGACTTAACGAACACATACAGTTGGTGAGTCTGATAGTTACCAAAAAATCTGGGTTCTACAAGACACAATGTAAAGATTGTGATAAACAATATATAGAACAAACTATCCGTAGCTTTCTAACATGGTTTAAAGAACATACCACTGATACTTCACACACGAAATCGATTTCTTGTCAACATCTCGATGAGTGCAATCATACAGAAGGGTCTATTTCTGACAATATGAAAATCTTACACAATGTACCCATAGGTCAACTACTTAAATCACCTGAAGAAATAGAAATCTACACACATCATAAATAAACAATTAGATTGCATGAATGAGCAGCTACATTTCAGAGATAAATATTTCTTTGAACTTTTCAATGATCTCCTGTAGAATGGTTACCATGTTGTCTCATCCACCATTTTTATTTTTCTGTTAAGACACAAGGTCATTTTAGTTAATGACTTCAGCTCACATTGTCATTTATTTTAACCAAATTCGTTTATATTACTGATGTACCTTATAACTTTGGCATCTATTTTATTTTCTCTGGGTCCTAGTTTTAAGGCAAGGGCCATGAGAACCAAAAGGATTTTCTTACGGATGTAATACATTCATATGTAGCAGCAATCTGGTATTTATTTTAGTTCTGATATAATGACAACAATATTTCAATTTATAATCTGACAAAGGTGAAATAGTACCTCCGATTTCTGTTTTTCAAATCATAACAAAACTATCACATCGTTTTCTAAGTTTCCATATGCTACATATGTTTTTATATGACCATATATAATGTACTTTTAAATCCTTTTACATTTTCGAACTGATTAACCATTCTATATAATAATTGGGTTTGTTGTATATTGAAATCCATTGTCGTATAACTTCCGTTAGAACTTATGCCGAATTGGCCAACACTTCAATTAGAGGGTGTAGCTTACAGCTCCTACATCTACAGCAGTCGACATTAAACCTTTACGCAGCTCCAGCTGTAAACAACTGCTGGCCAACGTTACAGATATACTTTATTCTTATTTTAAATACTGAATTTAGAAATAATTTATCCCTCTAATAACATATTATGTATCATGATGG
This sequence comes from Locusta migratoria, assembly GCA_026315105.1. Classification (NCBI taxonomy): domain Eukaryota; kingdom Metazoa; phylum Arthropoda; class Insecta; order Orthoptera; family Acrididae; genus Locusta; species Locusta migratoria. The sequence continues at coordinate 339,035,776 of CM048749.1, forward strand.
TCATGTAAGTGACCGAAACCGGTTACCTGGGAAATAAAGGAATTGCGATCTAGACTGCCTTGTTACTTGAATTAACAAAATACACAATAAATCCATACTTACAAAATGAGAGTACATATGTTACATACCTTCCACAGATCCAAAATGTAATTGCCCTTATGGGTGTGGAATTGGTCAGAAAAAACAATTATATTAAGAATATTTACATTTTAAAGGACATAAAACTGATTACTACATACTAAATGTTGAATATACTAGGTACATGTTATAATTCTTAGAATACTTCTTTACAACATTTATTTACAATGACACTATAACTGCACAGAATTAGTACTGAAGTTAGGTACATTATATACAATTACATATATCAAACACTTCTGTTAAGAAATTTAATAATGGAGTAGATGGAGTTAGTCACCAAAAATCCTTTATACTGTTTTCAACTTGAACTTTATTGCCAGTTACATCTTTTATGTCTGCTGGCATGTTACTAAATATGTGTATCGCTGAATAGTGGGCATCTTTCTGAACCAAAGTAAGTGACTTTAAATCTCTGTGGAAGTTATTCTTGTTTCTAGTATTGATCCCGTAAAATGGGTTATTGGTTAGTTATCCGATCTATCCACCTAATCTTCAGCTTTCTTCTTTAGCACCACATTTCAAAAGCCTCTATCCTCTTCCTGTTGGAACTATTTGTCTCCCATTTTCCACTTGGGTACTAGACAGCCCTCCACACAAATGCCTTAAGAAAAGACTTCCTTACATTTAAATTAGTATTCTATGTTATCAAATATCTCATTTTCAAAACCGCTTTCCTCCCCATTATCATTTTGCATTTTATATTCTGCCACGAAAACTCATCTACCACCTTCATTGTGTAACCTAATCTAATTCCTTCAGCTTCGCCTAATTTTCTAACGCTGAATTCTCTTACACTTTTGCTCTTGTTAATGTTCATCTTACACGCTCCTTTCAACACACTGTCCATTCCGTACAATTGCTCTTCCAGGCCCTTTACTGTCTCTGATAGAAATACAATGTCATTGGCAAAACGCAATGTTTTTATTTCTTCTCCCTGAACTCTAATTCCTTCTCCAAATTTCTCCTTGCTTTCCTTCACAGTTTTCCCATTCTACAAATTGAATAACATTGGAGAAAGGCTACAACCGTGTCGTACCCCCTCCCAAACCAATGTTTTCCTTGCATGCCCTTCGACTCTTACAACTACTGCTATTTAAGATAAATCATAAAGTGACTATTGACTCCCATGTTCCTACATTTCTCCTGAATCCAAACAAATCTTGCCCGAGGTCGCCTTCTACCAGCCTTTCCATTCTTCTGTAAATAATTCGTGTTAAAATTTTGCAGCCATTACTGATTAAACTGATAGCTGTGTAATTTTCGTATCTGAGCCTTTCTTTGGAATGGGGATGATTTCATTTTTCTCAAAGTCTGGGGGTATTTCGTATGTCTCACACATCCTACGCACCAGGTGAAATAGTTTTGTCATGGCTGGTTCTCCCAGAGACTGATGGAATATCATCTACTTCAAGGATCTTCGCCGGCCGCGGTGGCCGAGGAGACTGAAGCGCTGTAGTCACGGTCTGCACGGCCACTACGGTCGGGGGTTCGAATCCCCCCTCGGGCATGGATATTTGTGCAGTCCTAGTTCGTAAGTAGTTCATAAGTAGTTTGTAAGTTTAGGGACTGATGACCCCGCAGTTAAGTCCCTTAAGCTTAACAAACATTTGAAGAAGGATCTTCTTTCGACTTAGGTCTTTCAGTGCTCCGTCAAATTTATCTTTCAGTATAGTCTGTTCTATTTCATCTTCCTCTTTCCTTCCTACAATATTGTCAGTCCAATGAAAGAGATAAATACTGTTGTTGATGACATTTATTATAAAAGAGAAAATCGTAATGAAAAGATGAACAAGCGCTTTTAGTTCCCTTACAAATATTGGTTTATATGTTGGTTTATTGTTCTACGGTTTTGCTAGAAAATTCATGTCAATAACCTGTAATGATGTGTTTCTTGTCTGCACTTTCCCACATAAGAGTTGATCAAGAAGGTGTCGTTCAACACCTTTACTTAGAACATTAATTAATTTCATCGTTTTTATTTTCTCAAATATAACACTAGGTCTATACTCCAACTTTTATATCTCGGATGGTAGTACATAGCCCCACTTCCATTGCGCGGGACAGGGCTAAGCAAACTGACGTAACGTAACTTACAACTTGAAGTGATGGTGCCATGATTCGGCTTGACAGCTGTTGTTAATTATTCCTTCTGCTTTCCGTAAAGTTGAAAGGTTATGTTGCCCTTCATTCATTTGTTTATTATTAATAGTAGTGCTGAATTACCTTTGTTGTTATATGCGGTAACAGAAATATTTTTGTAGCAAGTTTATCCGACAGTTTAACTTAGTCTATCTTAATGTCTGAATACTTCTATTAATTACTAAGAGACTGCGTAGAATACACAAAGAATATGCATAAGAGTGTTACTAGTAAGCAAAATTGCGTTTTAGCTTCCAAAAAAAAGAGAAAAATACATAAAAAATCAAACAAGTAAAAATCAGTTTGTTTCAGTGTCCATGTCCGTATTTTTGAAGACACTTTCGAAGACACTAGCTTACTAGCAAGTCATTTTGCAATACCCTGGGATTTTGGTTATGTTGCATAATATGAAGTTAAACGTGATAGCTCGTTCGAGAATTATTCAAAACAACGAATCTGAATGTAGAATAAAGTTTGTTGCATGAGATTGATGTATAGCATAGCACGTTCATGACAAATTCGAAAATACTTTACCAAATGTCTAACAAAATGTTCAAATGTTTGTTAAGCTTACGGGACTTAACTACGGGGTCATCAGTCCCTAAACTTACAAACTACTTATCAACTACCTTATACTAAGGACGGCACAAATATCCATGCCCGAGGAGGGATTCGAACCCCCGACCGTAGTGGCCGTGCAGACCGTGACTGGAGCGCCTCAGTCCCCTCGGCCACCGCGGCCGGCAAATGTCTAACAGTAACCCATTCATAACACGTATATTTTTCAAGTACTACCATTCACAGATAAATTTTTATCTGGATGATTTCTTCATAGTACTCTTTACACTTGCATTTGCATTTGATTTAAAATACATATTCAATTTTAACGATGGAAAAGTGAAAATAAGGAATGGCTTTAACAAGATAACAGAATTTGCATTATTCATTCAGTATGTATTTCAAATTTATTATCCCTTTCAAATCGCTCAACGACTTCAACGATATACGGTTCAAATTAGCAATTTTCACACTTTACAGGCGAGAACATACCACTTCCGTTACATTGACACGCTTCACCTGCATATAAATACGGTTAAATATTACTTGCGGCCTCGACCGCGTTGTGTGGTAATGTCAGCAGCAAAATGCTCAGTTTACGAGGAAAATTAATTGGCTGACCGGATACGAGTACACACAAACTAACTGTCAACCACGGAGAAGGACAGCATTTATTTCACAGTTAGCTCGAAAAAATATTCTCTCTAAGTCTATGTGATTAAGTTTTCGAAGGCAATTAAAAGGAAGTTGCCAACATCAGCACTTTACGCTGCCGTGCCTGTAAGTAAAATTTTACCTAGAGTTACCAATTAGCATCAGGGCCGGCGCGAACAAATTCGGAGCCGTAGGCAAATTATTTTAATGATTCCCTATTTAATAAAATTTCAATAAAACATTAATGTAAAATACACATTGCATCTTTTCTATTCAAATACATAATCACAAGATATACATTACATAACCATATTTCCCCAATAAAATGGGGCGCATCATACACATTTATACAATAATGTCAGCTTTTTACATTTTGTCTTTTAAAAAGGTTTTTAAAAAGGTTTTGGTTGATATTTACAAAGATTGATACAAATATAATATTATTTATGCAAAGACTCACATAGATTTCATTTTTCTTATCTTGGCTTTTGCAAAATCTGAGACGATATCCTTTAAATCAATTGTGTCTGCTGTTTCTCGCTCATTTGATAAATTTGCCAAACCCACATGTCTTTCTTGAGACATTGTGGATCGCAGATATCTTTTTATGAGATTTAATTTCGAGAAGCTGCGCTCACCACTGGCTACGGACACAGGAAGAGTAAGCAACAGTATTAGTGCACTAACTAAATTAGATACAATGTCTATAAGTCCATTTTTACAAATATAACTCAGAACGTCCTGTGACCCTGACTTATTGGGTACTGTGCTAGCAATGACTTGTAATATTCATTGCATCAATATGTTTAAAGTCTTTGTGAGTTAAAAACTCTTCCAAATTAACAAAAAAGTTCAAATATTTGTATAGCTTATGGGTCTTAACTACGGGGTCATCAGTCCCTAAACTTACAAACTACTTATGAACTAGCTAATACTAAGGACGGCACAAATGTCCATGCCCGAGGGGGGATTCGAACCCCCGACCGTAGTGGCCGTGCAGACCGTGACTGGAGCGCCTCAGTCCCACCGTGGCCGTCTCCAAATTAACACATTCTTCAAGAACAGCTATGGGAGATTCATTTTGTATATCACTTATGTTTTACAGGCAGCCAAGTACTCGGTTTAGGTAGTTAATCTTATGAAAGCTTTCGTCAGTTGAATTTATTGCAGGTTCGCCAGCCTTGATCACGGGATGATTAGTTGCAATCTGCTACTCGCCTCTTCATTAAACGCTTATTAGCAAAATTCTGCAGCGGTGGAGTAGCCGAGCGGTCTAAAGCGTCTCGCTGCGGAGCGCGCGGTTGCTCGCCGTGGAGGTTCGAGTCCTCCCTGGGGTATGGGTGTTCGTGTGTGTGTGTGTGTGTTTGTCCTTAGGTTAGTTTACCTAAGTTTGTAAGCTACGGACTGATGACCACACAGTTTGGTCCGATAGATTTACAGACATTTGAACATTTTGAGCAAAATTCTGAAGGGTCAAAGAGAATGCATGTGACATTGACTTGCGTCTTGTCTGTTGCCTGTTGCTCTGTCTATGTGCAGTAACCGAGAATTCTTCGCTCCTGGAACCGCAGCGCAACAGAAAAGTAAACAGCACCGCGTGTGCTCAAGAGTTCGTCGCGCACCATTATGTCGCCCCCTCCCCAAATTCAAGCGCCCTAGGCAATTGTCTACTTTGCCTATATGAACGGACTGGCCCTGAATTCACCGGTCATTATCAATTGCTACGTGTGAGTCACCTTGGAGTAACATCTCCGGTGATTCATCATAGAATTCGCAGAAATTGGAGAAATTACAACTGGTAAAGATCAGAAAGGATGTGCCGTGAATTCATAAATTGATGTTTTAACTGTGCCAAATCACGACTAAATGACGCAGCTATCGAAAAGTAGCATTCACAGAAATCATTGTAATAGGACAGTTGAAACGTGTCCATAAAAAATTAGTTTTGTAAGAAAATGTCTAATATTGTGCCTCCTGTTTAGTATCGAGTAACTTGCTTGCAAGAAAATGTATAATATCGCTTCTACTGTATGTATCGATATGTGTGAAGTTTCATCTTTGTCAAAGATCATGTATTGCATAGCATTGTAGCTCGCACTGAGAGAGAGTAACACTTGTGGTTCAGCTCGCTTAGAGAGCGGTTACGTTGTGTGTATGGCTCCGATGTAGAGCAGAGGCTGCTTTGCCAGCAAGTCAGAAGTTGTATTATGTAGGTAATGTAATGCTGATTATTAATAATACGTAACTTGACCTTTCTTTCCTGTTTCATTTACGTAGTTAGAAAATTAACCTACTTCCTTCATTTGATAATTAGTTATTAGTGTATTTAAAGTGCAGTATTGATTTTAATAATATTGTTGAACAGATTTCGTTGTTGGTGCCATAGTAAATGATAGTTAATTGACTATGATACTAAATTTCAATAATCAGAAACTGATCTGCATAAAAATTCTCACAGTCAAGCATTAAGAAAGTGGTTTGTGGTTTTTTAAATATCTTTCTCGCAGTCAACATTTTTGAGTATAGTCAGTGTCTGTTTCAAATGGTGACTTGTCACAGTTGTTTTGTGTTTAAAATATCCGTTGCGCACATAATCAGTTTAATACACTGTTTCTCATTTAATAGTATATACATCAATATCAGGGCCATAATTAAACCAGATTGCTGTGTTAATGAACAATTTGTTGTCTGATTTAACGATAGGTTCAACATCCACAACACACACACAGCTTTTATCTGGCGCCCTTTCTGCCAGGATAGTTCACAAACAGGATCATGACGTAGTTAGATACGTAGTCTTATTTCAGTTAGTTTGTCTTTTCCACTAACCAACTTAACTTTTGGCTCTTAATTGAATTTTTGTAGCACCACCCTCTGTTATAGCAACAGTAGCATAGTAATTGTTTCTGTAGTTTGTTACTTACCATTCTTGATATTGTGTAGCATTGTTTATAGTAGATTAATTGAATATACAAATAATTGCAATACTACTGAAAAAGTCTCATTTACATTGTCTGATGTTTGTTGTGTCGAAAGTTCTAGTACCGCGGAACTCGTGTGATAATTGACGGTTCGCGTAATCTCGATTGTGTCTGTATGTTGCACTAGCCCGATTCAGCCTATTGTTCTCTCATAACTACCGTGTGTAATTTTCAAAAATTTGCAGTAGGTGATAATAAATATTACTGGTCACTTTACTGCAAAATCCTGTTAACAATGTCGAAGAATAGGAGAGTCCGCGCTGATGCTTAATCTGCTTCCGAAAATGAGACCTTGCATAATGTAAGGAGAGAAGAAGAATTTTTACAAGAGTCTTCTCACTGCACTGATACAAATACGACAGTAAATACCGTGTTCGAAAACGCGGAACAGATTAGTTCAGGAATAGAAAATATGGATAATGAGAAAGTACAGGATTCGACAATACAGAATTTCGATTCTTGTAACATGGTTGGGGAAAATAATGCATCGGTTCCGCCTAGCTCTGCTGCAAAAAACACTTGTGCGACAGCTATGGAAAACGTATTACCAAATGACTTCGTGCTGATGTTACTGTCACAGCTCTCTAAGTTAAATGAGAATAGTCAATTACAATCTCAGAAATTAAATGAAAAACTTGACAATAGTCAATTACAAAATCAGAAATTAAATGAAAAACTGGAGGAACAATCTCAGAAATTAAATGAAAAACTTGAGAAAATAGAACAGACGTGCGATTCGAGGTTTGTGAGTATTCAAAGTAGTTTTAATAAGATAAATGAGGACAACAATCGGTTCAGGGAACAACTGCTCAATACTTTCAAACGTGAATCTCAGCAAATAAGACAAGATATTCGCGACGAGATTAATCCGGTAATGGAAAGCCTTGCGTCACGAGTGGAAAAAATGAAAAGCCTTGCGTCACGAGTGGAAAATATGGAAAGCTTTGCGTCACGAGTCGAAAATATGGAAACTACTGAACTCTCTCAATTGAAGCAACAGAGTAATCTATTTGATGAAAAGTTGCAGAACTTCCAGTCAGTCACGACGGAACAGATCAACAAAATTAATAAACAGGTTGAGGATCTTACTGTTAAGATGACTCAAATCAGTGATAACACGGACAAAAGTTCTGATGTAACGCATCCTACCCCGTTTAATGAAACTAATGAATATCTCGCCCTTGACCGTTTCAAACAAGGTCAAATGACCATTAATCAGCAATACAAGGCTGAGGTCAGGAAATTAGATGATCGCGTAGCGCGAATAGAGAGGAAATTTGACCACACTTGTGGAAATCCATACGAAGACGCAGAAGAAAATTTGAACGAAAATGACAATGATGATTCGTCTCAAGTAGGTCCCTTGGTACTTGAACGATGTGTACCTTGTAGTAACAAAAATGAAGACGCAGTGCGTAGTTTACGCCCACTTACACCGCACAGGCGAAAGGAAGCGTTTGACTACAAGCATTTCCTGACTACGTAAATTCAAAACATTCAAAAACTCTCCGAACGACTTGCACCCTAAAGAATGGTTGCAACAATTCGAATATTGTCTTCCCCCGAATTGGCCACTTGAGCACAGACTAGAATTTATATGTGGTTAACTGGAAGGCGAGCCAGCCACCAGAATGAGAGCTATTGCATAAGAGTGCCATAGCGAGAATCAGTTCCGACGCTCATTTCTATCCGCATACTGGTCGGAAGCGGCACAAGATCGCGTTAAAAACAGTATTGCGACGTTCAAAACTTTTGAACGATCAAATTTCTCGAGCCCGGTGGAATATTTCCAACATTTAGTATATAAAAATCAATTTTTATCGGCACCTTATTACCCTGCTGAATTAATTAGAATTTGTTTGAACAAATTGCCTCTATACTTGCGTCAAATTGCCATTGCGGCACGATGCAAGAATGATATTGAAGCCTTTAGAAACCTCTTACAAGACTTAGAGGAAGAAGACGAGGAAAATTCCTCGCGCAGTCGATATTTTGAAACAAACAGATATAATCGCCGGTCGCATCATAGCCCGACGCGTTCTAAACGTCAACCAGAGCACGAGGATAAAACAAAGAGTAATTCTTTCACTAATGAAACTTACAAACAAAGTCGCGACAATGAGAACGGTGATTTTCAAGATCGTGAAAATAACCGTGTAAGTTTTCGTGGCCGTTACCGAGGTGGTGGCTTTGGTCGCGGAGGACGCCACAATAATTATTATCATAACAGCAATACCTCAAATGATACTAATTGTCGTGAAAGACGCAATACTGATAGTGATCGCGAGACTGAAAATAACAATAGTAACGCTGAGAAGCGTAGTCGGGAGGGCACACGCGATAATTCTCGTGATCGCCTTCCACGACATGAAAACACAAATCGGGCCCAAAGCAGATCGCGTACCCCGGAAAGACAAGAGCAAAACATTGAAATCAGACCTGCTAATCCACGCTATAATTCGTCAAAAAAGGGGCCGCGTCAGGTATGACTAGCGGACTCGACGGCAAATAATTCGGCCGTACAGGATTTATGTGATCCTAACTACACGCTGAAACTTGTTCATTGTGAACGTCCTCACAGAGAGGAAGGTTACGATGAACAACCTCCCGAACAAAAAAGAATAGTAGTTTGTGCGGTAGTGCACAATACTGATGCTGGTAGCACCTCAGTAAGTGATAAGGCAAAACTGACACAACTTGTGTCAAAACCTAAAGCCGTTACTCCTGAAAGCAATGACAGTAATAAAAATTGTACTAGTAGATTTAACGAAACAAATGAAAAGGCATCGAACAAACATTACATTGCCCAACAGTTAAACGAGATGATTGTCGATCAGCAATATAATGACGACAATTCAGAGTGGGAGACAGAAGCTTCGTCTTCAGACTCTGAGGAAGACACTATATATGAAATAAAATTCTTACAGTATCAACCAACAATTGCATATGACAGACCGATCATGTACTTTGAAATGCAGGATACGGTACTGCCACACAATAATGCAACTAACATTAACCTTGGAACAGCAAAAAATGATTTCGAACAATTAGATTTGCAGCACACCTCTGTCGCTGATTGGATAGACAATTTTACATGTCTTCTAATGACGACGATAGCGAATGCGAAGTTGATGAACAATCGAGATTCGAAAAACATTTATCTTGTGAAAGCCTCATTAATCTTGGTAAAACTTGTCTCAACAAAGAAATTTCTTATGAACCTTCCACCGAACAAGACGTAAAATTTGTACAGTTAGATGACATAAAAGAGGCACTATTAGAAGAGAAGGTAGAATGTCTCGATATTCCAATTCACCCTATTGTATCTGTCAAAATTGGCAAAATCAATCTTTCTGCTGTCTTAGATTCTGGTAGCCCAGTGTCAGTAATTAGTGAAGTGACTTTCAAGAAATATCAGAACTTGCTTAATGGTCCTACGCTGCCTTTGCATTGCACTAAAATTCGTGGCGTCATTTCTAGCAAACCTGTCGAAATTCGACAGCAAACATACGTAGAATTGTTATGTCAAGGTCATCTCTTTTCTGCCAACCTATTGATTGTCCCCCGCTTAACTACACAGATAATATTAGGTGTGGACTTGCTATCCAAGTACAAGGTTATTTCAGATTTCAATACGGCTAGTGCCACTGCTTTTGTTCAGGAAAATGCCATCCAAATTAAATTCGATGACTGGATTACCAGATATGAAGAAGGTGTCAGTTGTTTAAAATTTTTATCTACTTCTAACGTGACGCAGGATGTCAAACCTGATGGTGATATAACAGATAAACATTTCGAGACTTGACGAATTGACTTGATTTCTGACATCATTAAGAACAAATTAGTAGAAGTTGAAGGTGCCTCAGAACGTGATAAGGAAGAATTGTTCCTTATCTTGCGGCGTTATTCCCGTGTATTCGCGAACAGTCCTGGTACCATAAAAAATTTTCTCTATGAATTTAAGATCAAAGAACATAATAATTTTTTTGTACCTCCATATCCCATTTCGATAGTATACAGGGAAAGAGTTAAGGCTGAAATTCAGTCCATGCTCAATCAAGGTGTAATTGAACCTGCAGTTAGCTCGTATAACAGTCCCCTACATATTGTTGAAAAAAGAGATAAGTCAATTCGATTAGTGCTCGATTCCAGACAAATTAACACTATCATTTTACCTGAAACCGACCGACCATAAACCCTGGAAGAATTGTTACAAAAATTCTATGGAGTCAAAGTTTTATCCTCATTAGATCTTAGGTCTAGTTTTTGGCAAGTGAAACTGCACCCCAACTGTAGGAAGTACACCGCGTTTCTCTGCTTCGGAAACTGTTATCAGTTCCGTAAACTGCCTTTCGGACTGAACATCTCCTCATCTGCTTTCATCCGTGCGATGAATGCCACACTTCCTGAGCACTTAAAACAACCATTCACAATTTACGTTGATGATATTTTAATTGCAGAATCTTCCTGGGAAAAAATAACAGTACGTTGGCATCTTTACTTGAAGTGTTTGCTCAATCCGGGATTAATGTCAACTTAGAGAAGTCACAGTTTGGTCGTTCTCAGATTAAATTTTTAGGGCACATTATTTCTAAAGATGGGATCCAGCCCGATCCCGAAAAGTTAAAGGCGATAATGAAAATGCCTGTTCCCACCACTAAACGACAATTAAGAGCTTTCTTGGGTTTAATTAATTTCTATCGGCGTTTTATAAATTTGAAAGACCTAACTACTCCCAGATTATATGAATTAACTGGAAAGAATACTGTTTGGTTCTGGGATGAAGCTGTCCAACGAGAATTTCTTTGCTTAAAAGATGCACTCCCTCACGCACCTATTCTGCACCACCCAGATTTGTCTAAGAACTTTTGCATTTCTACCGATAGTTCAAAATTCGGACTTGGCGTTCACGTATTTCAAGAGGATGAAGAAAATGGCATTGCCACCCAGAGAACCATTGCGTTTGCTAGTCGCATACTCTCCAAGTCAGAGCGGAACTATTCCGTCACTGAACTTGAAGCTTTGGCAGTAGTTTGGGCATTCAAAAAATTCCGTTATTTCTTGTTTGGCAGACACACTAAAGTTTACACGGATCACCGTGCACTTCAATTCCTCATGTCGGCAAAACTTAACCATGATAGACTTAGACGATGGGCTTTGTTCCTTCAAGAATTCGATTTCTCTGTAATTTACATTCCTGGTAAACAAAACATCGTTGCAGACTCCCTATCTCGTTCGCCTGTTGGGCTCATCAAGGCGACGGAAGAGGCATACTTAGAAAATAACTTTACTATCCTCTATATGCAGCAAGTTGCTTTCGAAAATTACATATCTGCCACATTTTCTGACATTGCTAAAGAACAAGATAAAGATCCAATCTGGCGAGATATTAAAATAAAATGGCACGATAAATATGTTTCCATCAGACAATTTTACATTATCCATAATAACATTTTTTTTCAAACGTAAAGCCCCTGACAGTCAATTTTGATTAGTGTGTGTTCCGGAGGAATCCGTGAACAAATTGATTTGGTATATTCATCTTAGTTACGGACACTATGGTGCCAAGAAGTGCTTCGCGAAATTACGCGACTCTTGTTATTTCATCAACATGGAGAAACGTATACGCAATGTGTTATCTCGATGCAAATTGTGTCAGAAAGCAAAGCCGCCGACCATATCGCATTCTGCTCCACTTTTACCGATTATACCTTCAAAATTAAAGCAGTTAGCAGCCGTTGACCTGTTTGGACCTCTTCCGAGAACTAACAATGGTTTCTCTTTTGTCTTCGTTGCTATTGAGCTCACATCAAAATTTGTATCTTTTACTCCGCTCCGCCGTGCCACGGCGAAGACAGTAACTAACTCCTTTGTCAAAAACTTCCTAAAAGATGTTGGCCATATAGATAAAGTCATCTCCGATAAGGGACCTCAATTCCGTTCTCATGATTGGGCACGGATGTTGCGGCGCAGAAACATCAAACCTGTGTTCATATCACTTTATCATGCTGCCTCTAACCCTTGTAAACGAGTGATGAAAGAACTTGGAAAACTTTGTAGGCTGTATTGCTACCGACGACATAACACATGGGATAGATATCTTCTGTCATTTCAAAATATTATAAATGAACTTCCTATTGATTCTACAGGTCTTTCACCAATTCTGGTTCTGAAAAACAAGCAACCTCCCGACCGTATCAAGGAATTGATACCTTTTCCGAAACACAGAAGACTACGTCATCATGAGATCATTGAATTGGCGCTTAAAAATATTAAGAAAGCAGCTGGAAAAAGGAAACGCTCTCAACGTAATTGTTATGCCAAACAACTCTATGTAGGACAAAAAGTATTAATTAGATCCCACCACTTATCCCACAAGGGAAGATCTATGATTCACAAATTCTTCTTACTGTACAATGGTCCGTATCGAATCAAACGTATCATCCACGACAACGTCGTTGAGGTAGAAACTTTAAAGACGCATAAGTCGAAAGGCATACACCACATTTCTAATATTAAAATTTTCACGGAATAAAATTGGGGTAGAGAGTCCATTAATCTGTTTTGGACACACCAAGTGGCGATTGGTGCCCCGTTCTCGAGCTGAGCGTCACTATTCTTCCGCTTTTCCTTAGTGCGCTCTCTTTACCTCTTTTTCTCACTGTTACTTTTCTCTAACTCTGAATACTTATGCTCTGTGCTACGCTGGGATATTGTCATACGAAACTATGATTATCTTGCAATTTGCATATAACGAACTCTGTGGCTGTGCAAGACAAATAAAATTAATGGAAATTTTTGATTGAGTAATCTAATTAAGTTCCTATGTTTCAGAAAATATCAGATTTCTCTTCTGTATTAATAATTGCATAACTTCTGAGCGAGTGAAGAAGATTTTGAGTTGACATAAACATTTTGTAAGCCAATTAAGCAGTAAAAAGGAAAAAGGACATTCTGGGGGATGATGAGTAAGGCAATACACAATATGTCATGGTGGTCTTTAAAATGCATTATTGTTTATGGATAAATGATGGTAAGGAAGGTATTGGTAACAGTCAAAGATGTTTGATAAATGTAATTATGTGGACGAGAGTATACAATGATTATGAAGCAATTATGAGGAGAATCGCTCTGTTGCTAATGATGCTATGCTCTGTTCTTTTCTTATGTGCTTACTCGCACTGCCCTTTTGTGTTTTCTCTTTGTGCTTATGTGCACCATTTTGTATGTTGATGCATTGTGCCTTCAATGGCATGTGTGATTGGTGAGAATCATATCCTTCTTATGCTCTGTAATTATTTGTAATTATGTGTAATGAATATTTCTAATTATGCTTGCAGCTATGCTTATTGCTCTTGTAATCAAAGCTTACCGCTATGCTCACTAATTATATACCTAAGCCCTACCACTATGCTAATTAATTATATAATTAAGCTCAATGACAATGTATGGTTATGCTTATACGTTGCACACAGCCATCTCTCTTGCAAACTTGCAGTTATGCCATAAATTGCGCCTAGTTAAGTCTAGTTAATGCACAGAGATACTTTGCTTTTGCTTATTGCTATCTTCAAAATTTTATTGATGATCTTGTTGACGAAAATCTGCAGCTATGCCTAACAAATAGTTACGTCTGTGTTTATGTTATCGGATGATTTACTGTGATGTACATCTATTACTGTGCCAAAATTTGCCTTAATTGTTTTGTTTGACCCTACTGTTGACTCAGACAGACACAGACGTGACCTGATGACTTGAACCTCTTTTGATATTCTCATGAATTTTCCCTGATGTGTTATACCTTAAGGCAATGAAAGGTGTAACTCAATTGAGACAAAAGCCTGGCCATGGCAACATATGTAAATTAATTGTTATAATTTGGTGGTAATGCAATCCCCACCATGGTGATGTATGTAAATTTAAAGAGATGTAAACTAGTGGTAATTGGAATGTTAAATTATTTGAAATGACTTCATGTTAATCGCTCTAATTATGACAACAAATTTACTTTATATGACCTAATGCCAAATTGATGACAAGTACCCTGAATGTATTTCATACGATTATTTGTTTGTAAAATAATGTGCACATAGTATGTAAAGCCTTATGCCTATATGAAATGACACTAATTTTGTAGATACTCTAGTATAAGAATTAAATTACTCATTAGTATTCAAATGTATCCGTCTTCAAGACCCTACTTGTAATGTAAAAATATGGTTTAATGCCATGACCCCATCTGTACCACTTGAATTTGGGGCAAAGCTTCTCTGTAAATATTTACTAATCAACGACTTTTCTTTCAGTGTAAACTGAAATATGACTATGTTACTAATTTGTGTGTAAAATGCTTTATTTCATGTACTTTGGACACGCATGGGAACTGGCGATTTCGCACAGAGATCCCAGAATGCACACAGAACAATGGACGTGCTATTATACACCACTGGTTTTGGGCCTTTTAATGAAGATGTTTGTTGGATGATGTTTGGCCACATAGTACTGTCCATTGCAGCCTTGGCCGACCACCACCATTTTGCTCTAATTTTGGCTATGCTGATGCAGTCTGCTAATAGCTCCGTTGGTTGGAGCACACTTGGTTGTCGAATGGCATGGAGGAATACATCAGACCTTTTCCGATGACTTCAGCTTCAATGCAACCAGCCAGCTCGCCTACAGTGTGGTGTAATCTTACAGTGTTTTGTGTTCGTGTGCAGACCTAAAATGAATGTTAGGGGATAATTGGCTATTCGTGTGCAGACCTAAAATGAATGTTAGGAGCTAATGTGCTATTCGTGTGCTTATACTATTCAGAGCCTCCCATTGCAAACGTTGTCCACAGGTTCATTACCAGTGTTTAGGTAGATTTCATGGTTCTTTTACATTCAGTGACCAAAATAAAATTGTGCTCTTGATAGATACATATGCTTTCAGAACTATAATGAGTCAATACCCTTTAGTCTGAAATGTCATTGTGCCTATTCGATTGACAAACGTTATATTGAAATCCTATTGTGCCGAAGCAGTGACATTATTTTGTACATGATCAGAAACCTATGTAGTCAAAAATTTTACATGTATGTTCTAGCATCCATGAAAGTATGGCATCTTAAATGCATCACAGAATACAAAACTGACGCTTTATCTTATACTAAGTGCACTAAAAATTTACATAGACTACATTGTGCACAAGATACAAATGTTCATTATATGTTTAAAAAAAATTAGACGCATGGGACTTACACTACTGTGTATTACTTGTAATTACCTTATTTTCTCGAAAAAAAAAACAATCATGACATTAGTTAAACTATCTTTTGTAAAACTTTGTATATGTTCATGTTTATTATTGTATATTTTTTTCCATTTGTGTATTACTTCTAGCTATCTCATTTTGTCTATATCATTTGTCGAACTATGTTCTCTGAAACTCTATATATACTTATGTTTACCATTATGTATATTTGTCATATATTCCATTTATTGCTGATGTTCTGTAAATTTTGACATTTGCTTCACACTGTTCTGTAAAATGGCATGTATTTGTGACTGTCACATTTTTTAAATTTTCTATGAACTCCATCTGTTGTTTTGATCTTGAATATCTTGTATAAAAATGATTGTCAGGTTTTTATATTTTCCATGTAATATTTTGGATGTCATTAATGGATTTTTGGACTTGAAATTCAGTACTTTTGCTGGCTAGGCAATGCCATTGGCATCACCCACCCTACAAAATTTTAATAGGTAGGAGAAGGGTGATGAAACGTGTCCATAAAAAATTATTTTTCTAAGAAAATGTCTAATATTGTGCCTCCTGTTTTGTATCGAGTAACTTGCTTGCAAGAAAATGTATAATATCGCTTCTACTGTATGTATCGATATGTGTGAAGTTTCATCTTTGGCAAAGATCATGTGTTGCATAGCATTGTAGCTCGCGCTGAGAGAGAGTAACACTAGTGGTTCAGCTCGCTTAGAGAGCGGTTGAGTTGTGTGTATGGCTCCGATGTAGAGCAGAGGCTGCTTTGCCAGCAAGTCAGAAGTTGTATTATGTAGGTAATGTAATGCTGATTATTAATAATAAGTAACTTGACCTTTCTTTCCTGTTTCATTTACGTAGTTAGAAAATTAACCTACATCCTTCATTTGATAATTAGTTATTAGTGGATTTAACGTGCAGTATTGATTTTAATAATATTGTTGAACAGATTTCGTTGTTGGTGCCATAGTAAATGATAGTTAATTGACTATCATACTAAATTTCAATAATCAGAAACTGATCTGCATAAAAATTCTCACAGTCAAGCATTAAGAAAGTGGTTTGTGGTTTTTTAAATATCTTTCTCGCAGTCAAAATTTTTGAGTATAGTCAGTGTCTGTTTCAAATGGTGACTTGTCACAGTTGTTTTGTGTTTAAAATATCCGTTGCGCACATAATCAGTTTAATACACTGTTTCTCATTTAATAGTATATACATCAATATCAGGGCCATAATTAAACCAAATTGCTGTGTTAATGAACAATTTGTTGTCTGATTTAACGATAGGTTCAACATCCACAACACACACACAGCTTTTACAGTCACTATATAGGTTGTCCCCGTTGTTGACAAAGTCGTCCCGTATGGGTGCGAGCCTCGCCAAACATAACGAATCCTGCCGATGGGATTCACGCCGCAGCGGATGGCTCGATTATTAGCGGAGAGGAAGAGGGAGGCAGAGTGGCTGCTGGTGGTACGTCAGCCGGTTGCAACGGCCGAGACCCCACTGGACAGTGGCTAGGGTGGGTTAAACTGCAGTTTGTGCGGCTCGCGCTCGCTAGCTTAAGGAAGGGCAGAGCAGCCAATCAGGATTGGGTTGGGTTGTTTGGTTGGGTTAGGGAGACTAAACTACTGAGGTCATCAGTCCCCCGGTGGGGAGGCGAAAAATTGAGGATAGGAAAGGAGGGGACGGGGAAAGGAAATGCAGTCCGGGAGTATAGAAGGAAGGAAGACTGCATTAGCTCGGGGCCCCGTGCTCGACACGCACATATTCGCGAAAGAACCGTGAGCCCCCTGGGGGGGGGGGAGGCAATCAGGAGTCGAGTTATGCCGGCCAATAAGATTGCGTGTTTCATGACGAGTAAATTTTGCGTCAATTTCTAAGTTTATTCGAGGATTTTGGTGTGGCGTTTCTGTAATTGTAATTGATTTTCCATTTATAAGAGATTTTTAGATAATTGTATTACGGACATAAGTGACCTATTATTAATACACCACAACAGTTAACCATAGAGTATGTATATCATGTGTCATTTATTTTATGATCTGTACGAAACAGTCATAATTTTAAGTGAAAGTTAGGTTACGTATAGGTAAAACAAGACGGTTCTTCCTAGCAAGTGAGGGCGCGTAGCGCCCGAATCTAAGGTTCAGAAACACTCAATCGTCAAAACCTTTTGCATAAACCGCATCGATTTGTTTACATAGTACAACTGTAACGCTCTCTCTTATTGGCCGCGGCATCGCGACTCCTGATTGGTTGTTCTGCCGTTCCTTTATCTAGCGAGCGCGAACCGCATAAACTGCAGTTTTACCGCTGGTGTGTGCCGCTCAGTGCAGCAGTGCAGTCACTGCTGACAAAGCCGACAGTGTGCGGTGTGCTTAGGCGGATCTGTAAGGGGTGGGGGGCGTAGTGTCGTTGGCCCCACCCACAGCGGCCAGTGTTTTTTTTTTTAATAAATTAAAAAAAAAAACGGCTTGCGTGCTAACACTGCACTGAGTCTTCAAAACTGTGAGACTTTTGCTGGATTGGACGTGGGGTAAAAAGGGGGTGACTAGAGTCTTTCTATTGAGCTAGATTGTAGCTGACGATGAGAATTCTTTCACCCCCTCCTCAGCAGGCCGTCCTGGATCTGCTCCTGGCGGTGTGGACGAGATATCGAAAGAAAAACAACGATATTCCATATTATAGAGTACCACCTAACTAAATATCGATGTTGTGTTGTTGTTGTGGTCTTCAGTCCGTAGACTGGTTTGATGCAGATCTCCAACCCAATCTATCCTGAGCGAGCCTCTTCATCTCCTCATAAGAACGGCAACCTACATCCATTTGAATTTGCTTACTATATTCATATCTTGGTCTTCCTCTGCGATTTTTACCCCACACTCTTCCCTCCAACGCTAATTTCACAATTCCTTGATGTCTAAGAATGTCCTACTAATCGATCCCTTCTTTTAGTCAAGGTATGCCAAAAATTCCTTTGTCCCCAAATCTGTTCAGGACCTCCTCATTAGTTACGCGACCCACCCACCTAATCTTCAGCATTCCTCTGTAACACCACATTTCAAAAGCCTCTATCCTCTTCCTGTCCGCACTGTTTATCGTCCATGTTTCACTCCCATATAAAGCAACGCTCCACACAAATGCCTTCAGAAAGGAGGCTTAACTTAGTGTTCAATGTTAACAAATTTCTCTTTTTCAAAAACGCTTTTCTTCCCATTGCCATTCTGCATTTTATATCCTCAGTACTACGACCACAATTTCTTATTTTACTGCCGAAGTAACAAAACTCATCTACCTCCTTTATTGTTCCGTTACCTAATCTAATTCCTTCAGCATCACCTGATTTTCTTAGGCTGCACTCCATTACCCTTGTTTTGCTCTTGTTAATGTTCATCTTATATGCTCCTTTCAACACACTGTCCATTCCGTTCAATTGCTCCTCCAGGTCCTTTGCTGTCTCTGACCGAATTACAGTGTCATCGGCCAAACACAAAACGCAATATCGATATCGTTGATTAATCGAATGAGAAATATCGGAGCCGGCCGCTGCGGCTGAGCGAGCTGCGGTGTGCCAGTCACCCTGTATTTAAGTCCCATAAGTTCTACAAACATTTTAACATATTTGAGAAATATCGGTATTTTGTTATGTCGGTCCCACAAATTTAGTTATGAAATTCCAGTGGTCAAGGCAGTTGTTTGGTAGGGGGATCTACAAATTCGAATCCTACAGAGGACGAAGCATTTTCACATACGAGGTTTAGCAATCGAGCGAAACAGTGAGTGGGGTTTTGCTGAGTAAACGTAGACACTCCTGCCTCGACTGTATTTGGTCCACTATCTGTAACTTCAGCTGTGACTTCTGTCATGATATTTCAAATTGTTCACAAATATCTTTTAAAACTTCCGAAATATAGTCTAAGATATGCCGTTCTGTAACCTCAAACGTCGTAAGGAAACTCCACTACTTCATCTCTGTCATGAAGCACTTAAAACGTATATCTCAGTCCATACGCCAGCTGTTACCCTATTTAATATTTGCTAAAACTGCAAATGAAGGATTTCATTTCTCGTTCATTAATTTTACGAAAGTTTTTATGGTTGGTATTTTGTACAATAATACTCTAATATTCATATGTTTGTAATTCTGTGGGACAAAGCTACTTCGGTCATCAGTCTCTAGACGTACAGATCACTCACACTAAGTTAAACTAAAAGTAAGGACAACACGCACACCCATACCCGAGGGAGTCGAACATCCTACGGGAAACTACTGCGCATTCTATACCCAGGTGCCTTAGAGTGCACGGCTATTCCCGCGCGTTATCATTTTGTACAGAGGAGCTAAAACTTTCAAGATATTGACGAAATCTTCTTTTCCAACGGTATTAAATGGCACACAATCTTTGCAAGTATGAAACAAAACAACTTCTTTAATTATTTGTCGTCGTTCTTCTCGTTCTGCAAATGAAGCAATATGCTTGAGACCAGTAGGGATATCTCATTACGTACTAACTGACCAAGTGAACACCTAATCATTTGAAGCAACAGTCACCACTGTCGCTTTGGTACATTTGGCTGTATTTTCAAGGAATCAACCTACAGTAATGATTCTACACTTATATTCTAGGTAATGAGTTCTTCTTCGATGTTATTAAATAATTTTTAACTTGTGTTAATTTTAAGTGTCAAAATGAGTTGGAAAGATTTTCAACTTTTCTGGAAGTTTCTCTCAATTCTTGTGTTAAGAAAATAACATTTAATGAAGTAAATTGCTGACATTCGTTAATGAATTTTTAACAATAACTTTTTTCTGCAACCACATGGACCCGATAAAACGTTTCCTTACAACAAACCCAGTAAGCGTAATTAATTTACAGCAATGAGCTACAAGAAAGCAGACACCAGACAGTTATGTTTTCATGGAAAACATGTAAGATATGTTTTATTGTTTGGAGTTATCTGTAGCAACCAAGTTTACATAACAACATCGATGCCTGGAAGCGTGCTTGCTTCTCTGAAACAATCTAGTATGTAGCATTTAAATTTTGTAGCAAAAACAAGAATGCAATAAATGTTAGAGAAGACGGTAAAAGAATACTGTATCATGCAAATAAACATTGAAGAACTTACAAGGAATTAACGGAGGTAATACTAGATTATTATGACGATAAACACAAGAAAACAGGAATGAAATAACGTTAATCTATTTTCCAGGCTATTTTGCTTCTGTGGCGAAAGTGAACAATATTCCAGTTTATCTCATCAAGCTACGCCTGAGTGAATGCGGAAGGACTTAGGCATATGGCCAGAAGGCGAGTACTATAGATGTTGCAAGCGCGGCCGTTCAGAAACAGCTTTCAGACTCACATCAACACCCGCCAGTTGCCACCGCAACGCCACCGCCCAACACACTTCACTTCATTGCTCCGTTAGTAACACTAACAAAAAATGAAATATATCGTAGTAATTATTTCTCCAACGTACAACTATTGAGTATCAACATCTCTCAAGCGCTTTGCTCTAGAATGTTAATTATAACAACTCGAGTTTTTTAATTTTTTATTTCATTATTTTTATCTTTTAAATGTTTTTTCAGTGCCAGAAGGTTGTAGGATAATAATTTCATGTAAATTTGTGAAAAAATATCAGCAATTAACTTATTGAGAGAGTAAAAAAAAAACTTGCCCAAGAGAAGTCAAATAAACTATATAAAAGTTATTAAATATCATACACTTGCAACTCTTTACGAGGAAATTAAACCTAAAAACCCTACTATAAGTTGATTCCATGAAAAGATCTAGCAGTTTACGAAAGGGCCTTTTTTTCTTTAAAAAAGATCTATATATCTCGAAGAGAAAAATAAGCACTTTGTATTACCGTGGGCTATACTTGCACTAAATATCAAGTCTGGTAATTTAAATTTTTCCTGCCTGTCTATATTTGAAGTCTATAGACTTAGTAACTACTTTTCTTATGTGCTTGAAACTCTGTGCACACATTGAAGACCTTCTTACCTACAAGTTAGAGCACAGTCAAATTATTTCAATCGATAGTTTTTATTCTGTAAATATGTGTATTACACAATCAAAATTAAGGTATCTTTTTTATAATTAATAAAGGTATATTTTTCCTCCTGGTGTCTTCAGGCTACTTTCATCCAAATGGTAGCCTGAAACATCACAAAAATTACAGACCTCTACCTCAAATAGTATTTTTTTTCCTTCTTTTTTTTCCCTTTGCATCAAATGAATGTCAGAACATTTGAATCTCGGGAAATTAAGTTTAAAGGTACATTTCATCTGTTACTCACCTATGTTGTTCTTAAAACCCTCGCATAATATTCTTGGTTTGTGTGTTCCTTGTTCCTCTTTGTTGTTCTGTTGCGCTTTGTTATTCTGGCCTCTTTAGTTGCCTCGACATCCCATTTTTCGCCTTCGGCAATTCTCAAGGAATCAATTGCAATCAGTGGTTGTCTCATATTGAAACCAGGAGTTAGCCCAACAACTCCAAAACATCACACCTGCTAATTCCCCCATCATTAAAGCAAATAACTGCATCTAGCACACCTAATCTCATAGTATTGAAACCAACAAACACTGTTTTAGGCAGGCGTTCCCATATCACATGGTTGCAACATTAACATTTCTTTCCATCTAAGCACCGTGACAAGAGTTTAGTTTCACTTAGGTCTCTGAATATGGGCTTAATTACTTCCAATATGTGAAATGGCAGGGAGTGATGGCGCATTAGTCCCACCATTTGGAACTGTTTTTTTGTATCAACATCACGTGTTGACACCACTGTCCCAGAGTGGGTCATCCGTAAAAGCTTAATGGAAGAAGCTAGCCCATACTGCTTTCTGCATGGCCTCAATATCGCCCTGATTTCTTCTTATGGATAAATCATAATAGAGCTGCGGTTTGTCCACCTCTTCCTTAGTAAGACGAACCCGATCACCAATTGGTTTACCATCACTAAGCTTTATCGCCTTCACATATTTTATTAACTTACGTAAAACTGCGCCCATCTTCTTTTCGACATGACTAACACACTCTAACTTTTAAATTTTGACAGTTCTTCCATATGACAAATAATGACGCCATTTGATATCCGATAGCAGCAGTAGTAGTGTTCTGCCAATGAAACGTAGTCTTTGTTTCGCTTTCCCTACAATATTTTCTATGTCTTCTTTCCGATTTTTTATTAATTGTTACTGTTATGTATTTAGCTGAATTTACAGCGTGTAGATTTGACTGATGTGTTGTGTAAGTGAAGTTTGACAGATTTCCTTTTGTGGTCATATGGATGACTTCACACTTTTCATTATTCAAGGTCAATTGCCAAATTTGCACCATGCTGATATCTTATCTAAGTCATTTTGCAGATGCTGTTGATCTTCAGGTGACTTCACTAACCAGTAAATGACAGCATCATCCGCGAACAGTCTGAGAGAGCTAGTCAGATTGCCTCCTAAATTATTCATAAAAATAAGGAACAGTAGGGGCCGCATAACACTTCCCTGAGCAACGCCCGATATCAGTTCTGTTCTACTAGGTGACTTTCCGTCAATTACAATGTACTCTGTCCATTCTGACAGGAAATCCCGAATCCCATCGCACAACTGTGGCGATATTCCATAAGCACGCAATTTAATTAAAAGATGCTCATGACGTGCAGTGTCAAAGGCTTTCAGGACATCGAGAAACAGGGAATCTGTTTGACATCCCTTGTCGATAGCGACCATGACGTGCGTAAGGAGCTAACTGTGTTTCACAAGAACGATAAGTTCTGAATTCTTGTTGTCTTTGGACCAGGCGTTGCTTTTCACAATGTATATAAATGATCTCGTAGATTACATTGGAATGAGGCTTTTTGTAGATGATGCTGTAGTCTATCTAGACGTCGCAACACTGAATATCTAGAAGTCGCAACAATGGAAAAGTGTAGGACCTTCAGCTCATTGGTGCATGGTGCAGGGAATGGCAATTCGTCAACATAAACATGTGTAAAGTTTTGCGTTTATATAGAAAGATAGTTCATATTATGACAACGCAATAGCAGGACAAACCTTGGCATCGGGTGCAACAATTGTGGGACTGAGTTCTTCTTTGTTAGAAAACAGTTTGATTGAGTCAGCCGTTTGCTTGCCACGTCTGTGACGTCGTTCCCTCAGCTACATTTGCGGTGACTGATTTGGTACGTAAAATACTGTAGTTATTGCATTCTACATTCGTTTCCTACGTTCCAACCTCACCAATTTTACTGGAATAATAAACCTTGCCGGCCGCGGTGGCCGCGGAGACTGAGGCGCTCCAGTCACGGTCTGCACGGCCACTACGATCGGGGATTCGAATCCCCACTCGGGCATGGATATTTGTGCCGTCCTTAGTATTAGCTAGTTCATAAGTAGTTTGTAAGTTTAGGGACTGATGACCCCGTAGTTAAGTCCCATAGACTCTACAAACATTTGAACATTTGAAGAAACCTTGACGTTCATGAGTACGAAAGCAACGTTTTTCTGCCAAAGGGCAGTGTTTCCCAGTAATTTTTTTTTTATTTTTAATAGAAAATGGAATTATTCAGTAGACGTCTGTAGCTTACAAGATAATTGTCAATAAACCGACCTGCAATGTACTGTTTCATATCTTGTCATGGGTTTTAGGTAACCTAAGAAAATCAAATGTGGAACCATTTTAAAGTTATTACTTATCTATTTTATGGCATTACATACATTCCCTAATGTAAAGAGTCTGTAAAAATTAATATAATCGATGCTATTCGCACTCATCCAATATCGTTTTCAGAAATGTAGCTTGCCGGCCGCTTGGAGCGCTGCTGTCGGAATGTATAACAAAAATATGCGGGAGTGTCCTGACTATATGTGTTAGACTGTGATAACAACTCTGTTTCACTGTCCACTGCAACATATTTTTGGTTGAGGTGATTTTAGTGAAGAGAGCATAATTGTCAGAATATATGCCTTTTTACAAAATTCCAGTGAGACTGGATTTTTGTTTTAACCCCGTTCAACACGCGCATATGCGTTGTCATTTGGGTCAAGGGCTCAGGCAGCGAAGGTCCACATGATGGGACTCCTGCCTACGTATGGGTATTGGTCCTTTGAGCCTCGACTGGGTGGACTGCTTCAGAAACTACGACTGCTGGTGTCGCGCCCCGGCTTACAAATGATAACAATGGGGCTATCTTGTGGAAAATTCAGCTGTATCGAGAAAAGTCAATGTTCTGTTTCATAATGAGAGTAGATTTTCCCATATTGAAGAGTGAAAGCAGTTTGTCAGCTCATTATCGACACAATGTGGCAACGTCGTGAAGATGTTCGTTAAACCTTTAGGTCAGTACTGTAAACATATGTTTACCCTCATGGCAATAATTTTGTTTTCCATGAACTGATGGAACAATATGATAGATCAGGTAAAAATACTGTAAAGCAATACAATCCCATATAACATGCAATTCCTTTGTGACGTTTCTCGCCCACAATACAAAAATGTATTTCAATTAGAGAAGTTTGAAAGTTCTGTGTTCCATGAAATATTTATTTATGTCATATTTATGTTAACATGCAATACAAAAGCTGTTCGGTGCTGATATGCCAATAAACTGAAATAAAACAGGTTTGTAGCGCATTCTCCACGATAGTGCTGCACTAGATTTCAAAATGACTACTTTCCACGTATAGAGAACAAAATTCTGTCTATTTCCGAAAGTGCCAGTGTTAAAGTGACGTCGTCCTTGATGGCATTAACAGTTCTCGTAGCATCTCTTCATTGAAGCAATGCTGAGGTGGTCTATTGATTTGCTGAAGATAATACACCAAAAGAGGCAATTTTTCAGTAAATTGTTTTTAGGAGAAAGTGAGCGTTAAGCAGTAAGTAAACCTACTCTAAATTTCAATCATACAAGGCGAGGGCGTGGGGCGAGACGCACCGATTTGGCTCAAACTGTCTGAGTAGTGTCAGACGAATGCCCTACGAAATTAGTTGGTTATTTCCACTGTCTGGGTTGTAGGACAGGCTCTCTAAAGATTAACGACTAGAATATAGAGAATATTAGAGGCAAAAAAGTGTAGTCAGCCGTGTAGCGCAGTGCGTATGTGCACAGTTAGAGTTTGTTGGCCTGGGTTCCAATCTTGCTGCTATTTTACTTTTCTATTTTTTTCCATTTTTTCCTAGCAATACTTAAATGTTGATTATGTAATTTAAATTGAACAGTTGAACGGAATGGAAATTGTGTTGAAGGGTGCGTATAAGATGAACATTAACAAAAGTAAAACAATGGTAATGGAGTGCAGTCTAAGAAAATCAGGCAATGCTGAAGGAATTAGATTACGTAACTAAACATTAAAGGTGGTCGATGAGTTTTTCTACTTGGGCAGTAAAATATATTATGGTCTTAGTTCGGAGGATATAAAATGCAACACGGTAATGGGAAGGAAAGAGTTTTTGAAAAAGATAAATTTGTTAACATCGAATATTAATTTAAGCATAAGGAAGTCCTTTCTGGGGACTGCGGCGCGTCAGTCACGGTCTGCACGGCCACTACGGTCGGGGGTTCGAATCCCACCTCGGGCATGGACATTTGTGCCGTCCTTAGTGTTAGCTAGTTCATAAGTAGTTTGCAACTTTAGGGACTGATGACCCCATAGTTAAGTCCCATAAGCTATACAAACATTTGAATATTTGAAGTCCTTTCTGAATGCATTTGTGTGGAGTGTTGCCTTGTACGGGAATGAAATGTGGTGCTTCAGAAGTATGCTGAAGATTAAGTGGGCGTAGCTAATGACGGGGTACTGAACAGAGTTGGGAAGAAAAGGAATTTCTGGCATACATTGACTAAAAGAAAGGATCGATTGTTAGGACACGTTCTTAGAGATCAAGGAATCGTGAATTTAGCGTTAGAGGTAATTGTGGGGGAGTAAAACTAGCATAGGGAGACCAAGAGATGAATGAAGCAGATTCAAATGGACGTAGGTTGCTATTCTTATGAGAAGATGAAGAGGCTTGCTTAGGATAGAGTAGGGTGGAGAGCTGTGTCAAACCAGTCTCCGGACTGAAAACCACAACAACATAATTTAAATATGTTTAAATAGTTAAATTTTTATATGTGAATTTATTGTATTGATTCTAGTTTCTAATATTTCGTTTCCAGTCGAAAAGCTGTATACCCATTGTATTTCTATCTGATTCTGCTGAAGCGATAGCTCCTTACTTAACAGCTGTATACAACCGCTCTCTCAATGAATGATCTGTACCAAAAGACTGGAAAGTTGCACAGGTCACACCTATATTCAAGAAAGGCAGTAGGAGTAAGCTACTAAACTACAGACCTGTTTTGTTGACGTCAATTTGCAGCAAGGGTTTGGAACATATCCTCTATTCAAATATTATTAATTATCTCGAACAGAATGATCTATTGACCAAAGGTCAACACGGATTTAGAAAATATCGTTCACGCAAAGCGACCGTCAATATTTTTAAATCTCTTTTTTTTTTATTATTATTTTTTTTTTTTTTTTTTTTTTTTTTTTTTTTTTTTTTTTTTTTTATGGAACAAGGTGGAATGGGGTACCATCACTATCCAGCGATCTCCAACCCCAGATGGAGCAGTGTAGGAGGAAGGAAGGCTAACTTTATTTCTTTATTTTGCCATACACTTTCGGGGCTGACTTGTAAGGGCCTGCAGGGCTTAAGCCCTCGACCCGTAAGGCACCCCGGATAGATGGAGTGGGGGGCCGCTCTATTTGCGAGAGCGCCGAAGGTCCAAGTATTCCTGAGCTATCTGTTTAAACTGCTCTTCCGTGAAAACGCAATAATTATTCAAATCATTAAAACCTTGACGGCCCACTAACCGCCAAATAGGACGCTGAATGTCTTCAGCTAATTGAACTGGGTGGTGTGGGGGTGGTGGTATTTTCGATTCGGGTAGGAACGGGTAATGGAGGTCTTCGTCGTCGCAGTCCTTGTTGCGGATCTTCGTCAATATTCGTAGCAGGACTCGTTTGACGTCATGTTTCGTCGGCATCTCCAAGCAGGTCGCGTCGTCTTCCGACACGCCCCCTCCCTCCACGTGCGCGGCGGCCGCCCCCTCAGGCGCAGCCTTGTCGTCAGTTCGTGTCGGAGGCGCGTCCACCTCCATCTTCGCCGCGCCCGCGTCCCCCGTCATGGCGGAGTCGAGGGAACCGGTTTCAGTCGCAGTATCAGTAGAACTGCAGCTCACCCCAGCGTGCGGGGGCGGGATGTGGCTAATCGTCGCTTTGACGAGCCTCAACTCCCGCTCGAGGTCCGCAATTCGTCGCATCGCGGCGTCGAGGGCGGCGCGGTACTGCTCCCGTTCTGCCGCCATCGCGGCCTGGAAACGAAGCAGGGCGTCATCCGCCGCTGGATGCAGAATAACGTGTGCACCCGACGTGACGGCGTCGCCACCAGCCGACCCTCGAGCGTTCCCACGTGGTGGGTGGAGAGGCGCAGGGGACGGGACGGCCGCGGACGCGGCCGGCGTCGCAGTGCCCGTCCCCGACTTCTCCGCACGTCCCGACTTCTGCTTCGTGCGCCATTCTTCAATGTACGGGCAACGGCGGAAGTTGGCGGCATGGGGACCGCCACAGTTGACGCACCGCTTGTCGGCGTCCCGCGGGTGCGTGCAGTTGCGCGTGTCGTGTGCGCCCGCGCAGCGCAAACACGCTAACGTCGCCGTGCAGTCCCCGGCCACGTGGCCGATCTTTTGGCAGCGGAAGCACTGCACAAACTTCCGTGCCCTCCGTCGGCGCTGCCTTCTACCCGCACCTGCCAAGCCCATCACCTCGGCAGCGAGGTGGACTAACGCCGCTAGAACGCCACTTCGTGGCTGTCCCCGTCGATTCCTTGTCGCAGCTCGATTTGCCATCTCCGGCGAGAGTTACTCGCTGTTTACGCGGCTAAGTGCAGCAGCGGCGCGACGCTCCTCTCCTCATGCTGACAGTTCAGCTACGACTGTCACTGACTCGCTTTTAAATCTCAGCAGTCTCCTTCAATATATTGCGCAAACCGTCAATACTGCTCTCAGACGGTCAATATTGAGCGTCTATGGGCCCCTTTAGACACACCGTCCAGCGAGTGCATCAAGGTGTTGGTTGCCTGATGTTTTGGGATGGCATTATGTGGGTCTCCATAAGCCACTGCTTGTCGTAGAAGGCAATCTAACGGCTATACCGTACAGGGATGACATCCTCCGACGTGTAGTGCAACCATATCGGCAGCCTTTCTCTGAGGGATTTATCTTAATGGGAGACAATTCTCGCACTCATCGACCACTTCTTGTGAATGCTTTCTTTCATGTAACGATTAAACGGCCAGCGTGTTCTACACGCAAGAACGCTGTTCGACATGCATCAGGTACATTAAAAAGAGCTGTTTCTGAAGCGATGACCCATCATGCACTGTGAGAAATCTACACCGAATTGCAGTGGGGTAATCTGAACCAACAGTCCCTTGACAATCTAGTGGACATCATGCCACAACGAATACAGGCATTTATCAGTGCCGGAAATGCGTCCATGTGGATATATATTTCGAGTTTCCCCAAAATACTCATTACAATTCTCTTGCGTATGCGAAGTATAATTTCCAATAAAATTCTTAACAAGAAAAAATATCTAAAGCACAAACGATATTTACAAAATTTTATTGATTTCATAAAAGTAAAGCGATAACTGTCGATGTTTCACGCTGTAAATAACAAAGATACTAAGATAAATTACATAGTTGAAAAAATATTACGATCTTTGAATACAGATAACATCACTGAAAACAACACAGATATTAACTAAAATATATCGTTCCCATGGAGGTTAGAATAAAAGGAGAAGACATTATCTATGCCGAGCATATACGTCAGTTGAAGCCTGTCCGCCATCTTGGTCGCGGAATGCTATTTTTCCGTTAAAACTGTACATTAATTCGACCCTCTTACTGTTAATGCAATGAACTGACATACACTGCAAAGTATGTACTTTCAAATAATATACTTTCTGGAATAAATAGTAATAAATACTCATCATAATATGTTTGAAAACTTAATTTTCAACGGCTAATTTGCACTCTTTTAACACGCTGTACATCAAGCAAAACCGTCGGACGTTTATTCCTGTTTTAAGTAACATAAAACATTAACTCTAGAATACGAACACTTTCCTAAAACTTAGTAATATAGTGGAGGCAGGCTACACTTTTTCAGCGTAAGGGCGTCGCCCTGTATTCTAACCTCCTTGGTCGTTCCTAAATAAAGTTAGAGTCTTTGATCTCTTTACTAACTGGACGTTGAACTTGAACTGCCTGAGCGTGCCACCATAGATGTTCATGTTTAGTTTCCGCCTAAATTTAAATATGGCTGCTACGTAAAGTTACTGAACAATTAAATAAAATATCTCTTAAGTCGCCTCCCGCAGCAGCTTGTTATTATCGTATATTGACATTAAGTTCAAAACACGACATCACCATTCAATTCTTGTCATATAGAGACTGATGGACATTTGTTTGTCAAATTTAAAGATGGCAGCGAACTCAATACCGTCTGCAAAACATATGAAGGTGCAGGCACCACAGGCACGCTGCAGTTTGCTCGGTGACCAGAGTTAAACATCCAGGTTGTATAGAGATCACTGGTTTGAGTCTGAACTTTTACGATCTTTGTTCATGCGTAACATCGCTGAAATTTTAAACAATCGTAAAATGTATACTCACTGTAAACAGATAAATGTCACACAAGTGACTTGTTCTGCTAAAATAATACAAGTGCAAATATTAACTTGCTGAAAAATTCTCCTAAAAAATATTAGCACAGAAACTACAAGAAAGAGCACTGCATTACATTCTGTCGTAACACGAAACGTAAATATATGGACCAAATATTATAAATTGTACCTTCGGAAATATTTGCATATTCATATTTATATAATATTGCATGTATTGCAGTTGATTTTAGAATGGTAAAAAGCTAAAATGTCGTCGTCTTTAAATAATACCTAATAAAAGAAATAATAATAGCGCAGCGTTGAAAAGGAATCGATAATTACAGTGTCATTTGCTGACTGAAAATTTGCTATGGGGCGCCCTGAAATGGACGCTATTGTCGTACAATTAACTGATTTGTATTTTCATGAGCAATAAAGACAACTGAAATGTTCTCCACTCCATTATTATGTATAATCGTGGTGTCGCGCAGGCGAATTATACAGCGTTTTAAGTTATAAGCCTTATTAATTTTATGCGATCATTTAACTCCAATTAATTTACTTTCACTTTTTTGTTGTTGAGTATATATGCACGGAATAATTTCATAGTAGGTTATCAACATTTGTTGTTGTTTGTAATGGCCATCTATCCGGAGACTGGTTTGATGCAGCTCTCCTCCCTACTCTATCCTGAGCAAGCCTTTTCATCTCTTCATAAGAACGGCAACCCACATCCATTTGAATCTGCTTACTATACGCGTCTCTTGGTCTCCCTCTGCGATGTTTACCCCACACACTTCCCTCCAATGCTAAACTTACAATTCTTGGATGTCTAAGAATGTGTCCTACCAAGCGATCCCTTCTTTTAGTCAAGGTATGCCAAAAATTTCGTTTTTCACCAATTCTGTTCAGTACCTCTTCATTAGTTATGCGACCTACCCACCTAATCTTCAGCATTCTTCTGTAGCATTTCAAAAGCCTCTATTCTCTTCCTGTCCGCACTGTTTATCGTCCATGTTTCATTCCCGTACAAGGCAACACTCCACACAAATGCCTTCAGAAAAGACTTCCTTACACTTAAGTTAATATTCGATGTTAGCAAATTTCTCTTTTTCAAAAATGCTTTTCTTCCCATTGCCATTCTGCATTTTATATCCTCTGTACTGCGACCGTCATTTGTTATTTTACTTCCCAAGTAACGAAATTCATCTACCACCTTCATTGTTTCGTTACCTAATCTAATTCCTTCAGCATCGCCTGATTTTCTAAGACTGCATTTCATTATCTTTGTTTTGCTCTTGTTAATGTTAATTTTATACGCCCTCTTCATCACACTGTCCATTCCATTCAACTGCTCTTCCAGGTCCTTTGCTGTCTCTGACAGAATTACAATGTCATCAGCGAAACGCAATGTTTTTATTTCTTCACTCTGAATTTTTCCTTGCTTTCCTTCACCGCCTGCTCGATGTACAAATTAAATAACACCGGAGAAAGGCTACAACCCTGTCTTACTCCCTCTCCAACTAATGCTTCCCTTTCATGCCCTTCGAGTCTAATAACTGCGGTCTGGCTTTTGTACAAGTTGTAAATAACTCTCCTTTCCCTGTATTTTACTCCTGCTGACTTCAGAATTTGAAAGAGTGTATTCCAGTCAACATTGTCAAAGGCTTTCTACAAAAGCTAAAAATGTAGGTTTGCCTTTCCTTAATCTATCTTCTAAGATAAGTCGTAAAGTGAGTATTGCCTCCCGGTTTCCTACGTTCCTCCTGAATCCAAACTGATCTTCCCCAAGGTCAGCTTCTACCAGCTTTTCCATTCTCCTGTAGATAATTCGTGTTAAAATTTTGCAACCATGACTTATCAAACTGATGGTTCTGTAATTTTCACACCTGTCTGCGCCTGATTTCTTTGGAATAGGATTAATACATTTTTCTTAAAGTCTAATAGTATTTCACCTGTCTCATACATCTTACACACCAGGTGAAATAGTTTTGTCATGGCTGGCTCACCCGGAGATTTTAGTAGCTCTGAGGGAATGTCATCTACTCCCGGGGCCTTGTTCCGACCTAGGTCTTTCAAAGCTCTGTCACATTCATCTCTCAATATAGTATCTCCACTTCATCTTAATCTACTTTCTCTTCCCTATCTACAACATTGTCTCTAAGTTCAATTCCTTTGTAGAGCTCTCTATGTACTCTTTCCACCTTTCAGCTTTCCCTTCTTTGCTGAGAACTGGTTTTCCATCTGAGTTCTTTATATTCACACAGCTGTTTTTCTTGTCCCCAAATGTCTCTTTTATTTTCCTGTAGGCGGTATCTACTTTTCCTCTTCTTATACATTCTTCTACAGATTTACATTTGGCTTCTAGCCAATCCTGCTTAGCCATTTTTCACTTCCTGTCAATCTCATTTCTTAGTCGTCTGTACTATATTTTGCCTGTTTCATTTACTGCATTTTTATATTTTCTCCCTTCATCGATTAAATTTAGTATGTCCTGTGATATCCAAGGTTTTTTGTAGGTCTTGCCTTTCTACCTATATTGTCCTCTGCTGCCTTCACTATTTAATCTCTACCCATTCCTCTTCTACTGTTTTATTTCCCCCCGTTTCTGTCAATTGTTGCCTAAAGCTCCCTTTGTAATTATTAAGAACTTCAGGTTCCCTCAATTTATCCAAGTCCCATCTCCTTATTTTCTTACCTTTCTGCAGTTTCTTTGAGTTTCAGCCTACCAATAAGCTATGGTCAGAGGCTATACCTGCCCCTGGGTATGTCTTACAATTTAAAACCTGGTTCCGGAATCTATGTTTTACCATTATAAATCTATCTGATATCTTCCGGTGTCTCCTGGTCTCTTCCACGTATACAACCTTCTTTTGTGATTCTTAAACCAGGTGTTTGTTACGATTAAATCGTGTTTCGTGCAAAATTCTACCAGGCGACTTCTTTCAATCCCTCTGCCCAGGTCATATTCACCTACTATTTTTCCTTCTCTTCCTTTTCCTACTACCGAATTCCAGTCTCCCATCACAATTAAGTTTTCCTCTCCCTTAACTGTCTGAATAATTTCCTTTAGCTCCTCATATATTTCTTCAATCTCCTCATCATCGGCAGAGCTAGTTGGCATATAAACCTGTACTACTGTTGTCGGTGTTGGCTTCGTATCTATCTTGACAATGATAATGCGATCACTGTGTTGCTCATAGTAGTTTACCCGCATTCCTAGTTTCTTATTCATTATCAGTCCTACTCCTGTGATACCCCCAACTGATTTTGTATTTATAATCCTGTATTCACCGGACCAGAAATCCTGGTCTTCCTGCCATCGAACTTCACTAATCCCCACTAAATCTAACTTCAAACTATCCATTTCTCTTTTTAAATTTTCTAATTTTCCTACCCGATTAAGGGATCTAACATTCCACGCTCCGACCCGTAGAATGCCAGTACTGTCTTTCCTGATGATCACATCCTCCTGAGTAGTCCCCGCCCGGAGATCCGAATGGGGGACTATTTTACCTCCGGAATATTTTACCCGAGAGGATGCCATCATCATATGTTTATACAGTAGTGCTGCATGTCCTCGGGAAAAGTAACGGCTGTAGTTTCCCCTTGCTTTCAGCCGTTCGCAGTAACTGTGTGGCAAAGCCACATTAGCTGATGTTACAAGGCCAGCTCAGTCAATCATCCAGACTGTTGCCCCTGTAACTACTGAAAAGGCTGCTGCCCCTCTAAAGGAACCACACGTTTGTCTGGCCTCTCCGCTATGGTTGTACCTACGGTACGGCTATCTGTATCCTTGAGGCACGCAAGCCACCCGCAATGTCTGTGGCTCATGGGGGTGGTTCAACATTTATTGAATGAATTAACTTGCTTTCACTTTTTTGTTGTTGTGTATATATGCACGGAACAATTTCATGGTAGGTTTTCAACATTTATTTAATGTCGACCATGTCTACTTTGAGTAGTACATATACCCCCATCTCTGCTGTTTCCGAGCATTCACTTTCTATCACCCTCCTGGGTCATTAGAAGCTGATGTTTTTCTTGTCTTAATTATTAACAGTCAGTTTCAATTGAATCTCACAACATATGGAACTTGACAATTCACTTTCAAGGCGATCCCTGTTACATAATATGATGTTTAGTACACAAGTGGTGGTAGCAAGGATTTATCTCGATATACAGAGTTTTTATTTTGTTTCCAAAATGATGATCCATCCAGAATTCGGAAGCGGAATATTTTACTTCGGATCTTATATGCCATTCCTACTAACACAACTATAGCAATTTCATTTATTACATATATGGGAACTGCTATTTTAAAACTGGCGTTTCACCAAACTCCATGTTTTCAAGCAGCTGAAATTCGTTGTATCTGAATTACAGTCCTGTGCATATCTTAATGCACTTTACATGTTGATATGAGTTAACTGGAGAAGTGGATGAGGATAATTAATGCCACACTCGTGCCGACCGCTGAGTTATCTAGTGGTCATGTGTTTGATTTCTGGCATCGGGACCTGTCCAGTTTACCTTGAGCTTCTCGACAAGCACATTACGAATCGCTTTACGCTTTAAGTTGTAAGCCACATTAATTCCATGCGTACTCTAACACGTCCGATTAACTTGATTTCAAATAGTAAGTTGTAAAACTGTTTGACGTTTGTTCTGCAACTATTCCTAATGCCATTTACTTGCGAGTAACACACTTTGAAATTAAGTGAAGCTGGCAAAAAAAGAAAAACAAAAATTACGCACGAAGTCTTTGTGTGTCCACCTTGTCTCAGAGGACTGGGACATGGCTGTATAAATATTTGTCATTACACACCTTCAGCCGTTAATGTTGTAAATCTTTTATTTCTTTCCTAGTTTCGGTAACTAAATTATTACCATCCTTAGACCCTGTAAAGGAAAACAGTAATTACAGATATAGCAACGTAAGTTTATAAAACAGAAGATTCAATTACATACACAATTTACGTGGCAATTATAGTGAATTCATATTGTCAGCTTATTGTCATGGGTGTAATAAAACTGAAAATTGATAGGATGGTGACTATAATCAAATACATATATCATCTAATATAAAAAAAATAATGTGGAAGGCTGAATCTCATCTGTTATAGTTTCTCAGTTAATTAGATATTATTACGAAGAAACGAAATGAACGTTAACAGAATGCCTATGTTCCCTAATGACATTGTGTTAACGTTCACTTTCTTCTTCTTTATAATATCTAATTAACTGGGAAACTATAACACATGAGATATAGCCCTCCCCCCACATTACTTATTAATATCAGATGATGGATATTTACCTGATTATACTGACCATCATAATTATCAGTTCCCTGTGTAAGTAATTTAATCTTCTGTTTTATACAAGTACAGTGTTACATGTGTTATTATTGTTGTCTTGTACAGAGTCTGATGATGGTAACAATTGGTTACCGAAATTGGTAAATAAATGAAAGATTTACAACATTAACGGCTGGAGGCGTGCAAAACTGTTATGCAGCACGAAGTAATTATTCGACGGGACGAAAGTCGGCAGATGCGATGTACAGACAAGTGTATTATTTATTAAAAAGCATGACCTTCACAAATTGGCACTAAAGCACTGTTCACTTCTGTTATTGATTGGCAGAGTTGCTGGGTGTTCTTCTAAGTCCTAAGGGACTTCGTGCCAAATTCTGGCAAAATCAAAAGCGTCAGATACTCGTCAAAAGCTCGAGCTATATATATATATATATATATATATATATATATATATATGTGTGTGTGTGTGTGTGTGTGTGTGTGTGTGTGTGTGTGTGTGTGTGTGTCTGTATGTCCTCTATGCGTTCCTAAACCATTCATTCGATTGCAATGAGACTTTGGTGAGTTGCTCACCATATGCCCACGAAAGTTCCTGGCCCAAAAAACAAAACAGCACGAGATATAGCTCAGGAGATGTCTTAAATAATAAGAAGCCACCGCGTCGGAATACCCAGAGTTATGCGTCATTTTTTTCACATTTCCTCCTAAACCACTGGACCCATATCTACCAAATTTGGTACAAATCTTCCTTACCGTGAGGTACCAATACTTTAATGGTATGAACGACAGACGACACATGGTTCAGGAGATATAAAGTCATAAAAAAGAGTTGGAAGAAACTGCCACAGAATGCGACGAGAATTTATGAATACAGTATATGAAAAGGAGACTACATAGCGACTTACAACAAACTTTAAAAATAATTTCAAACCTTTATTGAATTATTTCTCGCTGACAACCGTAGCAAATTATGAAAGGAAAAAAGTTCCTCGCTTACTACTTTTCCCATTTTCATGGACTAAAACTACGGCATTTGGTATGATTTTACAATTTATAATTTCTACACTACAAATTGTAGCCACAGGAAATTTTACAGACAGCATACACACATAAATTTAAATGTACCTTCTAAATTGTATCACAGTACGACACGTAGTTCATGAGATACAAGAACATAAACAGTAACATTAATTAAAAACGGCCCCATCATGCACCAAGTTATAGCCCATTACTTCTTTACTACTAATTGTATTCCCAAGAGATTTTACAAGCATACAGCACTTATACAAATGAATATATACATGAAAAATTATACAACATATAATTCAATAAATATGAGATCGTACGATTTTTATATGTCATTTGGTTTTTGATAGCTATCTCTGTTTGGATACTGCACAAATAATTTTGTACATCACGCAAGACAGTGTTATTTCTTTTATATTATCCGATAAATATAGCAAGATTTTTAAAAAAGGAGATGGGGTAGGAGAAGTACTAACTCAAAGCAGGAATAAATAAATACCCGAACAACGCCTGGTTTTCAGCTAGTTACCTAATAAAAATGGTTTTGACATTTAATATTAAAGTTAATATATTTTACTTCACGTTTTGTAAATTGTTTTATAAAGCCAAGTTGCTACACCAAGAAGAAATGCAGATGATAATCGGGTATTCACTGGAAAAATATATTATACTAGAACTGACCAGTGATTACATTTTCACGCAATTTGGGTGCCTATATCCTGCGAAATCAGTACCCAGAACAACCACCTCTAGCCGTAATAACTGCCTTGAAGCGACTGAGCATTGAATCAAACAGAACTTGGATGGCGTGTACAGGTACAGATGCCCATGCAGCTTCAACACGATACCACAGTTCATCAAGAGTAGTGGCTGGCGTATTGTGACGAGCCAGTAGCTCGGCCACCATTGACCATACATTTTCAATTGATGAGAGCTCTTCAGCAGTCGAATATTTTCCGTATGGCCCGTACAGGACCTGCAACATGCGGTCGTGGATTATCCTGCTGAAATGTGGGGTTTCGCAGGGATCGATTGAAGGGTAGAGCCACGGATCGTAACACATCTGTTCAAAGTGCCGTCGATGCGAACAAGAGGTGACCGAGACGTGTAATCAATGGCATCCCAATCCATCACGCCGGGTGATAAGCCAGTAAGGCGATGACAAACACACGCTTCCAATGTGCGTTCACCGCGATTTCGCCAAACACGGAGACCATCATGATGCTGTAAACAGAACCTGGATTCAACTGAAAAAAAAAATTTTTTTTTGCCATTCGTGCACCCAGGTTTGAGTTGCGTACACCATAGTAGGCGCTCCTGTCTGTGATGCAGCATCAGGGGTAACCGCAGCCATGGTCTCCGAGCTGATAGTCCATGCTGCTGCAAACGTCGTCGAAATGTTCGTGCAGATGTTGTTGTCTTGCAAACGTCCCCATCTGTTGACTTAGGCATCGAGACATGGCTGCACGGTCCGTTACAGCCATGAGGATAAGATGCGTGACATCTCGACTGCTAGTGATTCGAGGCCTTTGGGATCTAACACGGCGTTCCGTATTGCCCTCCTGAACTCACCGATTCTAAATTCTGCTAACAGTCATTGGATCGCGACCAACGCGAGCAGCAATGTCGCGATACAATAAACCGCAATCGCGATAGGCTACAATCCGACATTTATCAGTCGAAAACGTGATGATACGCATTTCTCCTCCTTACACGAGGCATCACAACAACGTTTCACCAGGCAACGCCAGAAAACGAGAAACGTTTGGAAACATTCCTCATGTCTGCACGTTGTAGGTGTCGCCACCGGCGCCAGCCTTATGTGAATGCTCTGAAAAGCTAATCATTTGCATATCACCATGTCTTCTTCCTGTCGGTTAAATTTAGCGTCTATAGCACGTCATTCGTGGTGTAGAAATTTTAATGGCCAAGAGTGTAGAAAACATTAATTTTAGTTTTCCATGCCTTTTCCAACTTTTTAAAAATTAATCATCGCAGCATGTTCTATATTTTACGTATAAATTTATTCAATATTTAAATTCCCGAAAATTCGCGATTTTTAACAGTTCACAGGCCATCTATTTACCACCCTTTGCGACGGTGCGATGAAATTGCACTGCAGTGTCGCACATTCATTATGATTTTCCATTTTCGGCCGATATCTGTGTGAATATGAATTCATGATCAATTTGCATACATGGTTCGTGGTGTGTTCTTTATTTGTCTCCTGATTTACACAAATTCTTCGCGCTTTTGCTTCATTATCGTACAAGCTGAAAAATACTGCTGTCGAAGCAGAGGAAAGACAGATATGTTCTTCTTTAAAAGGCTGGCACGGCACTGAGGTAACCAACTACTCATTAGTCCACCTTCCTCGCGAAAAGGTTTGGCACGCGAACGTATTCGCGGTTTTTGGCGCAGAAAAAGCTGAATCCTTGTATCCAATCTCTCGCCTGAATGGGCTTTTCATACACAGCTTTCAGTGCCAGCGTTTACGTGTGTCTCATTTTGCTCCCATTTATCCTTCCTTCCAGCTTTCTCTTCATCCCTTGCTCTGCCCAATATCGCCCGCCTTCAATGCCACTTTCATTATCTCTTTCCTGTCGTTTTTTTCACGTGGATTTTCTGTCATTTCTTTCTCAAGGCTTGTTGTCTGTCTTTTCAGGCATCAGTGTCTTTTTGACGGTTTGATCGGAGGGGAATCACTAGACAGGGAAAACATTAACATATGGGTATACAGAACGGTGGGAAGGGAGGAATTTGTTTCTTCTTTAAGGGGGCCTTGACATGAATGGGCTGCATTTCCATACCTTTCTTTCAGTGCACGTTAGTCTTGGTCTATAATGCGGAGGAAGTTGAGATTTTGTACCAACACTCAATGACATTAACTCAAGCTGTGAAAGGAAATTTATTGAAATACCTGCTATAGTTCAAGAATTACAATACTTTGCCTAACATGTTTTTATAATACACTATCGCATTCTGGAATCATTTTCAGGTGCATCGTCAATCTAATAGCATTTATACTGTGGCAGGCTGCTATCAACATTATTAGGAACGAATTATGCCCCTTGTTTTGTAGTTTCTGAGTATATCTGAGGAAACAGAAAAACTCTTATTACTCTCCATTACTATTTTGTCTAAAGTCTACCGTTAAAGTTATATGCACTATGACAAACATAGATTTCTGCACTTTATTAGGCATAAAATAAACATACTGTCACGTTCTTCAATTGAGAGAAATTTTGTGAACACAGATAAAACCATTATGGAGATATATGTCCCTTATTTTCTGACAATATAGTTTCGAGAAAATGAGAAAAGAATGTTCACAGTGTTTCTGACTCACCGTATGCCTCTCTCAGAACATTCCAGTGGCATAATCTTGCTGGCCAGCTGCTTCAGACTTTTTCAGGAATCTTTTCCTTACTCTTGACTCTTTATTGGTGGCTTCCGCAGCCCCTTCAGCTTCAACTAGTCGCTGACGATCTATGGCGGTCAGAGCAGCTATCATTTCCTAGTTGGATGCCTAATTTGTCCATTACTTTTGTCCTGCTAATTACACCATCATTGAAACAGATAACAGCAACCATCGCACCTATTTTGAATACTGTCCATCCAACAAACACTGCTTACGGTACTCGTTGCCACATGCAGCAGTTGATATCCGTATTAGAATTTTGTGTACGGCCATGTAGACATTTGCCAAGTAATTTTTTATCTGCAAGGTCCTTGCCTGAAGTATCACCATGGCCAGTGTGCAGACATTTTTAAGACTGTAATATCTATTTAAAAATAAATAAACCATACATTTTCGGAAATGGGAGAAATTTTTCTTTCAGATGGAGGTAACTTTTTTTTATTGTTCAGTCATTTTCACCTGCAGGTTCCCTTGAGTTCGCGGGATCAAGACTCCCAAGTTCTAGGTATGATCGCCACCCATCTATCATTTCATTTCCACGCTGTTCTCTTCCTTTTGCTCCGACTACTGCTGTCTCCATTCATTCATCCTTTTCACTGCTTCCCTCTGTCTCTCCATGACTGTTGAGTTGTGCTAAAACGTTGTCGTATCATAGTGTATATGCGATGTACATTAGTTGCTTCCAAAGTCCAAATGTAACACCTATTTCCATTAAATGTAGCGATGACCTTCAAAAACATTAAGTTTGCTAAATATCTATCGTAAGAAAAGCATCGGAATTCGTTTCTAAAGTTATTGCGCGACACACAAACTACACATATTTTTAAGTCTCTCTTTGAGCCTTCAGTCAATTAATTATTCCATGCTTTAACGTGTTCTAATTGTTTCGTGAATAAAGAGAAGAAATGCTCTGTTACTTCAACTCCAGGAAATGTCAAAAAATTAAGCTTGAATTCATAATATCGTTCTTCACTTGTTACCACTTGTTACCAGATTAGTAATCTATTCTGAAATGCTTCTATAAAATTCTGTTAATCAGGAATAAGTCTAATATTTCCGACAGGACATCAATCTGTTTCATTTTCATAATACACCAACAAATATTTCTTCCAATAATAATGTTATCGACACTGCTGAATACGATTAATTATGTTTTTATTACTCGTAGATTCACACGTATAACAAGGTCATCAATTAAACTATTTTGAACTCTTGATAATTTTATGTTGAGTGATCGTGAAATATATAGAATGTCTGTGTTTTTAAAGTTGGGGGAAAGTGCTACCAATTTCTTACCGCAGACAATCCAAATGATCAACGATTTTATTGAATTTATAATTAATATTTCATCTGACCACTTCTAATAAGGTACCAATTTGATTGAATAAACCTTATTCAACTACATCTCTGATTTTGCATACATCATTTGCAAAAAATACGATAAACCCCTTTTTATTAATGAATTTCTTATTTATTTCGCAAACTACAGCCTATGCATAGAGTTTTCAACTACAGTATCACAGGTAAAAGATTATATCTGCAACTAAGGTAGTTGGTGGGGTAAGAAAGCAGACATGTACGGTTCGATCCTAAGATAATATCGAGCCAAATTTCTAAATGAGAACCGTATACAGCCCAATACGTAGGTTCCTACAGCGTTAAGTCACACTTGCTTTAATCTCAGCTGTGACAAATGCGCTGTTGGAGACAGCGAAAAGTCGTAATTGTGGTTTCTCGTCTGGAATATGAACAATATTCCTTTAAAATTGAGTGGTAATGTTAACACGTTACAATAAGTTTGTGATCCACGTCCTGATATTTGTTGCAAAAAAGGTAGTTTGCGTGGTATTTCTGAGCAAAAGTTCCTTGCAGTAGTTGTATGCGTGATAATTGGTAGCAATAGTTAGGTGTGGCGAGGTAGATGCGGACTTCAAGAAACAAAAAGAAGCTCCTAAGAAACATGCTAAACTACAGCCAGCAACAACAATTAGCAATCTTAGTTGGTGGTACGAGATTCGACAGGTACAACAACGGCAGTCTACACACATTGTGAACGCCACTTCAAATTCCACAATATTGGAATCGGCAGCTACTACACTTTCAATCAGTATAGAACTAGCAGCCAGCATGTTTGATAAGTTATGGTGAGTGCAAACGCAGATAGTGAGAATTTGCAGATTCTTTGCTAGCGTTGGAGAACAGAACGATTAAGTAGTCTCCCAGTCTGTGTGGTGCAGAATATCAGAATGACACACTTTACGGATGTTCGAAATCAGGACGTAGTAGTGTCAGTGGGGAAAGTACTAATGAAGAAGAGCAGAGACTAAAACCAGAGATAAAGTTGCTGTTCTGTGTGATTTTAAGAAACAGATGGTGCTGTCTTTACAACAAAAATAATATACAAAGTCAGATATAAATAGCGTAAATTCAAACTTTGATTAGAAAAGTAACAGTGTAAATTCAGACTTTGATTCGAAACTTGAAAATATAAAGTCAGATATCAGCAGTGTAAATTAAAATTTTGATTCGAAAATTGAAAATATAAAATCAGATGCAAATAAAGTGAATTCAAAATGTTAGTGCAAAAATTGAAATGTTGTAAAAATTGATAAAATAACGTCGTGTGGATTCAAACGTGAACAGTATTAAAACTGAGATGGCAGAAATTAGAGGCGTAATAGAAGGGATGATTGAATCAAAATTAGAAGCTGTAAGGACAGATATGGGCAAATTTTTTGAAGAAGTTGGCTTGGTTAACATCAGAGTTACCAGAGTCGAAACTGATTTAATGGATAGTTTGGAAAAAATTATATTTATGATGAAAATTCAGCTGAACACTTCCAGTAAGGAACAAATTTTATTGAATAAACCTTATTCAACTAAATCTCTGCGTACATCATTCGCAAAAATTAAAATAAAACAATTTTTAAATGTTTTATCCAATGGAACAAGTGTGTTGTATAAGTTAGAAAGGAAACAGCCACTACTTGCAGGGTTGCAGATTTATTCACAACTGGTTTCGAGAAATTGTTGCCTGTCTTCACGTATGTGTACAGGAAACAGTTAACAATAGTATACAAATAAAATATTAATTTATTTATTTGATTTATTTATGTAATATTTGTATTTGTATATTATTCTTAACTGTTTCCTGGATTTTTTTCCATTTCTAAAACCCATGTTATTAATGAACCAGTTAGTTTATGTTATATTTTTATTAGTTTCACAAACTGCATCCTATATTTATGATGACAATTCATCTGAACACTTCCAGTAAGGAACAAATTTTATTGAATAAACCTTATTCAACTAAATCCCTGCGTACATCATTCGCAAAAATTAGAATAAAACCATTTTTAAATGTTTTATCCAATGGAGCAAGTGTGTTGTATAAGTTAGAAAGGAAACAGCCACTACCTCCAGGGTTGCAGATTTATTCACAACTGGTTTCGA
The DNA here is from genome assembly GCA_026315105.1 of Locusta migratoria. Lineage (NCBI taxonomy): Eukaryota > Metazoa > Arthropoda > Insecta > Orthoptera > Acrididae > Locusta > Locusta migratoria. Next base: position 339,079,458 of record CM048749.1, read on the forward strand.
GAAATTGTTGCCTGTCTTCACGTATGTGTACAGGAAACAGTTAACAATAGTATACAAATAAAATATTAATTAATTTATTTGATTTATTTATGTAATATTTGTATTTATATATTATTCTTAACTGTTTCCTGGCTTTTTTCTATTTCTAAAACCCATGTTATTAATGAACCAGTTATTTTATGTAATATTTTTATTAGTTTCACAAACTGCATCCTATACACAGATTGTTTTTAACTACAGTATCACAGGTAAAAGATATCTGCAACTAAGGTAGTTGCTGCGGCATGAATGTAGACAAATACGGTTGGACCCTACGATAACATAGAGCTAAATTTCTAAATCAAAACCTTAAGTAGCCCAAGGCGTCGTTTCTTACAGCTTTAATCTTAGCTGTAATAAATGCGGTGTTGAAAACGTCGCACAGTTAGAACCATGATAGAAGCATTTGATATGTTGTACAACATACGAATGCTAAAGATTAAATTGGCAATCGCGTATCTAACGAGGAGGTGTTGACAGAATTGGGAAATTTCTGGCATACCTTGACTAAAAGACGAGATATATCGCTGGGACACATTCTGCAACGTCAAGGAATAGTCAATTTAGCATTGAAGGGAAGTCTGAGAGGTAAAAATCGCAGAGGGACATCAAGAGAGCCACTTGGAGTGGTAGAGCATTCCAAGGCGCCTTGCTGTGGAGCGCCCGGTTGCTCGCGAAGAGATATCGATGTTGTTGTTGTGGTATTCAGTCCAAACACTGGTCTGATGCAGCTCTCCACGTTACACTGTCCTGTGCAAGTCTGTTCATCTGAGCATAACAATGGCAGCCTACATCCTTTTGCATCTGATTACTCTCGATGTTAAAAAATGTTTGTAAATCTGTGGGACTCAACTTCGTGGTTATTAGTCCATAGGCTCAAAAACTACTTAAACTAAGTTAAACTAACTTAAGGACAAACAAACACACCGTCGACCTTCTCCAGATTAGCTCGCATATGTAACGCTTAACTTTGCTTTACACATACGTTCGTTTATTTATCGACTGACGCAATACAGAATTACAACCCCGATACCGGATCAAGTGGCAGATAGTACTATTTTGCGATGGAGGATTCGTATCTAGTGATAGTATCCGTTTTCTCACTATTCAGTTTGCAACACACCTCGAGCATATGACAACTGATAAGCGCTCCAAGCGCTGATAGAAAGTACTGCGGCACAAATCGTTATAGCTTCTGAAAGCTGGCTGACGCCTGAGATAAGTTCGGACGAAATTTTTTTCAAGGGCCAAATGGTCTTCAGAAAAGATAGAATAAATAAAAAAGGGGGTGGCGTGTTTATTGCTGTTACTAACGGTTTATCCTGCAGCGAAATTGAGACAGATGCTTCCTGTGAGTTTGTGTGGGTAGAGGTTATTCCTGACAACCGGAATAAATTAATAATTGGATCTTTTTATCGACCCCCTGACTCAGACGATGCGGTTGCCGAAATGTTCAAAGAAAGCTTGAATCACATTTCAAATAGGTATTCGAAGCATACTGTTATAATCGGTGGCGACTTTAATTTACCCTCGATTTGTTGGCATAATTACGTATTCAAAACCGGCGGCAAATATAAAACATTGTCCGAACTAGTTCTCAATGCTTTTTCTGAAAACTACTTCGAACAGTTAGTTCATGAACCCACCAAAATAGTAAGTGGTTGCGAGAATACCCTTGATCTCCTAGCAACAAATAATCCTGAGCTAGTAAAGAGCATCAAAACAGATACAGGGATTAGCGAACATCGAGTTGTTGTAGCGACACTGAATGTCGAAATGCCCAAATGCACCAAAAATAAACGAAAAATATATATCTAATCAATAAAGCAGATAAAAATTCATTTCACGCTTTCCTGAGTGATAGTCTCCAGTCTTTCAAAACTAAAAATGCGAGTGTAGATCAGTTGTGGCTTACTTTCAAAGACATAATATCAGTAGCGATCGAGAGATTTATACCAAATAAATTAATAAAAGAGGGGGCTGACACCGCATGGTACACAAACCAGGTCAGATCACTGTTGCAGAAACAAAGAAAAACCCATGCAAAATAAAAAAGACACAGAATCCACAAGAATGGCAATCTTTTACTGAAACTCGCAACCTAGCGCGGACTTTAATGCTTGAAGCCTATAGTAGTTACCACAACGAAATACTGTCTCGTAATCTTGCAGAAAATCCGAAGAAATTCTGGTCATATGTGAAAAACACTAGCGACAAAACACAAACATTACCTTCAATACGCGATAGCAATGGTAATACTACCGATGACAGTACTGCTAAGGCAGAATTACTAAACACAGCTTTCCGAAATTCTTTCACCAAAGAAGACGAAGTGAACACTCCAGTATTCAGTCCAAGAACAGCTGCCAGCATGCGAAACTTAGAAGTAGATGTTCCTGGAGTAGTAAAACAACTTAAGTCACTAAACAAAAATAAATCTTCCGGGCCAGATTGTATACCAACTAGATTCCTCTCAGAGTATGCTGATGCAATAGCTCCGTACTTAGCTATAATTTACAACCGATCACTCAGCGACAGATCCGTACCCAAAGACTGGAAAGTTGTCCAGCTCACTCCTATATTCAAGAAAGGCAATAGGAGTGATCCCCAAAATTACAGGAATATCTCATTGACGTCGATTTGCAGTAGGATTTTGGAACATATACTTTGTTCGAATGTTATGAACTACCTCGAAGAGAATGACCTATTAACCAGTAGTCAACATGGATTCAGAAAGTATCACTCTTGCGAAACACAGCTTGCCCTTTATTCACATGAACTGTTAAGTTCCATCGACAAGGGATCTCAAATCGATTCCATATTTCTGGATTTCAGGGAGGCTTTTGACACTGTACCCCACAAGCGGCTTCTTATCAAATTGCGTGCTTATGGAATATCTCCCCAATTGTGCGATTGGATTCACGATTTTCTATCAGAAAGGACACTGTTCGTTGTAATTGTTGTAAATCATCGAGTAAAACAGAAGTGATATCTGGCGTTCCACAGGGAAGCGTTATAGGTCCCCTACTCTTCCTCGTGTTTATAAACGATTTAGGAGACAATCTGAATAGCTCCCTTAGACTGTTCGCGGATGATGCTGTCGTTTATCGGTTAGTGAAGTCAACAGAGGATCAAAAGCAACTGCAAAGCGATTTAGACAAAATCTCTGCATGGTGCGCAAATTGGCAATTGATACTAAATAAAGGAAAGTGCGAAGTAATACACATGACCACTAAAAGAAATCCGCTGAACTTCAATTACGCGATAAATAAGTCAAACCTTAAGGTCGTAGATTTTACCAAATACCTAGTAGTTACAATTACGAACAACTGTGACTGGAGAGAACACATAGAAAATATTGTGGGGAAGGCGAACCAAAGGTTACGTTTCATCGGCAGAACGCTTCGAAGCTGCACCAGCTCCACCAAAGAGACTGTCTACATCACACTTGTGCGTCCTCTCCTGGAGTACTGTAGCCCCTTGTGGGACCCTCACCAGGTGGGACTGACGGAAGATATTGAGAAGGTTCAGAGAAGGGCAGCTCGTTTTGTTTTATCACGTTACGGGGGGGGGACGTCACGGAAATGTTGCACGAATTGGGGTGGAAATCATTAAAAGAAAGACGTTATTCATTGCGGCGTGATCTGTTTGCGAATTTTCAGTCACCGACTTTTAGTTCTGAATGTGAAAATATTTTGCTAGCTCCCACCTACTTAGGGAGACATGACCATCCCAATAAAATAAGAGAAATCATATCGAAAACGGAACGATTTAGGTGTTCTTTCTTCCCGCGCGCTATTAGAGAATGGAACGGTAGAGAAAAGTTATGAAAGTGGTTAATGAACCCTCTGCCAGGCACTTAAATGTGATTTGCAGAGTATCTATGTAGATGTAGATAAAACATATGCAAGAGGTCTCCACTATTGTGTGACGATTCACTTCTCCATTGACAGGTGGACAGAACACGACCAATTCGATACAATGATCCAACTTGTCACCACATTTTTCCCCAAACTATAAAACTGCATGCCACTATCCAGTGACATATAAAGCTCTTAAATACTACCCCTGTTCCAATCTCTAGCTATTATATGCATATCTCTTAATGCTGCTCACGTAAACCATAACTTGCTTACGCAGTATTTCACTATAGTAAATGTATGCAGTTATCATATGCAAGATGATACAACATATTGCTTTTGGAGATAATACAGCAATGCTTATTAACCCTTAGATGCAAAATATAGCAAACGATAAACTAATTCGTGAAGTAGTTTATACATAAACCAAATGCAAGTTTTGAAAAATCAGTAAGAAGATGGAAATTTAAGCTATACTTTCTTCTATGTAAGCTTCCTCCATAGACATACGTTACGCACAACACTTCTATGAACAAATGGTTGCATACAGTTGTAGATTGCAGCAACACAGAATTATAACACAGATAGTGGTAATTATACATCTTGTAAGTGAAAGATGTATACTCAACTATGTAATACTTAGGAAAAGAGAGAGAGAAGGTTAAATTTCCTCGAGTGAAGTACGAAATGCATTAATTCTTAGAGAAATAATGGTACATCTGGTAATTTGCCTCAAATTTAATGTAAAAACTAGGTATAAGAGACTATAACTGAAATCATAAGTTGGACATATTGTGTTAACTACAATTTGGATGAACGTAAACGGTAAAGTTGTGTGTTGTTATCGTATGATGAAGTAATGTTGGAGATTTACAGTATATTCTAAATGTAAGTTATAACAATAACTGTTCTGTCGTTCCATAGCAGTGTTTGTTACACCTTTTTAAGAGATGATGGGTGATAACCTTTTACGCATTGCATAGAAATGGTTTTAGGATGCTTACTTCTTAATATGTGGAAGAATATGACTGGAGTCGAAATTCTAATGAAATAGCAGTGAGAAAATTGATAAGTCAGTGCGAAATTTCTAATGGTTACTTGTGGTAATAATAGTTACGTGTGCAAGACACAAAAAAAGGTAAAATCACCGACGAGTGAAATTAGCGTTCTGTGTAGCTTGCATATAGAATAAATATTGTCGAATGATTAGCTATTCCGGGACGATTACGCATTCATAAAAAAGTCTTGTAACATAAGGATCTCTCTTGTGAATCGAATGCCTGCGCAAATGGTTGGCTGATTATTTGTGTGCGGTCTTCTATATGTTCTACATATCTCAGTGGACTTGTGCAAGTGGATGGTGTCACTGACGGTGGCGTTTTACACTGCCAGGACGGAGAATGTAAGAATATCGATAGCGTACTGGCATCTCGTTTGCTACAGGGTTAGTACCAATATCGTGAATAAAAGGGGTGTACTTGCCCTTCTTTGGGAATGTCTGTAAGAGGAAGATACAGGGTGTCCAGAAAAGGGACTCCCTGATTTCAAAATTGAATATCTCGAAAAAAAAGATCGATAGAGGAATGCAGTAAACGGTATGTTTATTGTGAAAGCTGTAAGAAGTTTATACAGCAGTTTGAAATAATAGTTACAAAAGCTGCTAACAGATGGCGCTGTAATCGCCATTCGTAACGCCTAGTATAAATAATGATCCGAAACCCAGAGCTATCAGTTCCACTATTGAAACGTGAAAGGAGGTTAGCGTACCGAAGGAAGAGATTAAAACAATGTACTCCATTGAACAATGCGTTTTTCTGGTGCTAGAGTACCACAGGTTAGAAAAGAGTCCTATGGCAACAAGGCGAAGTTTTCAAGCACGATTTAATGTTCCAAAAGGACCTGATGCGAAAACCATTAGTACGCTCCTCGCAAAATTTCAACGAACAGGCAGCGTAACTGATGATCTAGTGGAGCATGTTGGCCGCAAGCAAACCGCAGTTACGCCTTAAAATATCGACACAGTTTCTGGAATTATTCAGCGAAATCAAATGTCATCCGTCCGTAGAATTGCATATGAGACTGATTTGAACCGTTCCAGCACGCAGAAAATACTGAGAAAGAGCCTACACATGTTTCCATTCAAAATTCAAACGCACCAGGCCAAACCCGTACGAGCTGTGCAACAAAGGGTTGCCTTTGCTAATCAGACGCTCACAATGATTGATAGTGAAGGATTTGATGTTGATTGCATATGGTTTACAGACGAAACACACTTCCACCTTAATGGATACGTGAATGAGCAGAACTGGCGATTTTGGGGTTGCGAAAAGCCATATTGGTGTGAAGCGAAAGTATTCTCCTAAAGTTACTGTGTGGGCTGCAGTATGCAGCAGAGGAATTATTGGCCCTTTTTTCTTTCGAGAAACGGTCACTGGTGCACGTTACGTTGCAATTTTGGAACAATTTGTCGCCACACAGCAAGCGTTAGAGGATCGACCAGGTACTGAATGGTTTATGCAAGATGGAGCCCGACCACATCGGACCGAATAAGTGTTTCGCTTTCTTGAGGAATACTTCGGGAATCGAGTCATTGCTTTGTAATATCCCAAATTTACTGCTGCAGGCATGGATTGGCCTCCATATTTGGCGGATTTGACTCCCTGTGACTTTTTTTGTGGGGTACAGTGAAAGACATGGTCTACCCGAAGCATCCCGCCACGCTGGACGAACTTGAATTGGCGATCTCTGTGGCGGCATGTGAATCCATTTCGGTTGAGACACTACGAAATGTGATGGCGAATTTCATTCTTCGTTTGCTCCACCTCTGTAGTGCCAGTGGTGAACATTTTGAAAACATTGTGATGTGATTGTTTGCAAAGAGTGTTTTCATACGATTATTTCACTTATGTATGCTGATATGAGCTGTACAGCGTACAGAGCCATCTGTTAGCAGCTTTTGTAACTATTATTTCAAACTGCCGTATAAACTTCTTACAGCTTTCACAATAAACATACCGTTTACTACATTCCTCTATCGAACTTTGTTTTCGAGATATTTAATTTTGAAATCAGGGAGCCTTTTCTGGACACCCTGTATACGCTAAGCATTTATGTTGTAATTCCTTGTACCAGCATAATAGATTTCGAAATTCCTAAAGAGGTGATGACGGCTGGTAGTTATGTAGATAATGTATGTGGCTGTGTAGAAGGCAGAACAGGTTGACCACTGAAGAGGTGTTCATTTCATGTGAGTGTGGGTGTGTGTTTGTCGAGGTCGGAGGAGACGATACATGAATCCTGAAAACTTGTTTATTTAAACAGTTGAATCATCAGTCAAGTTGCTCATTCGTTTAATACTTCAATATACATACATATATAGGTGATGTGGGAGTTGCGTACACTATTCTCATTATTCTTCCAGCCAGATTCCTTATTTGTATCAAACACGTTTCAAAATCGGAGCGAAACTTGAGGAATTAGAATCGCATTTCCAGAACAGATTTAGGAGGATTTACATGGCAAGCCAGAAGCGACATGGGGAAATCTGTTTTTGAAATCCGGTTTCGGGCGGGCCACGTTAACATAGTGAGTGTCGCCTCTATCCAAAAATAAACGGCTACTGGTAAAGCCTAACGGTTTTTACCGGCTAGGAACGGTCTCACAGATTAAACACATCGTAAAAGATATTTTAAAGAAATATTTCTAAGTATTGTACTATACAAATATAAACAACTCTTCACAGATACAAAACGTTTGAGTAATATGGATTCAGTGACTCAAATGAGCATTAACTTCTGTTTCGTATTAGGTCGGATAGAGGACAAATTCATTTCCTCGCCTAACTTTCTCAGACTTTCAGGTTTTACTGTTTTCATGATATTCATGATAGAAAAAACAGTTTTACATGAGTATGTTGTAGAGAATTGCAGCAAAACGAGGAACGATATTTTACTTGGGTGAGGGTAATCTATATCAATAGAAATCCAGAAGTTACATACATCTGCTTCTTGGTACCCAAGTTTCAAGTACGGTTTTTCTCGAGGTCTGCCAGTTCCTCCTCTTCAACAATGTGAAGTTCACAAGCTCTGGAAAGAGCGAAAGAATTTCTTATCCAATCATACTGGTTTATGTCTAGTTCGAAGCAAGTGCTACGGAAAGTTGTTTAAACCGAGTGCAGTGCAGACAATCGCGAAAATTTGTTTAAACACTGAGCAGAAACGTTTTCGTACATGAACTCAAGTAAAGTAAAAATAGCAACCAACCTCTCCAGACAGAAGCTGTCAGTTTGCAGGTGTATGCCACACACTGGTATCTTTCCCTCTGCAAGTGTGTGCTGGCCGCAGTGGCCGAGCGGTCCAGTCGCAGTCTGCACGGCCACTACGGTCGGGGGTTGGAATTCCCCCTCGGGCATGAATGTTTGTGTCGTCTTTAATATGAGGTAATTCATAAGTAGTTTGTAAGTTTAGGGACTGATGACCCCGCAGTTAAGCTTAACAAACATTTGAACATTTGAAAATCTGCAAGTGTGTGTTGTAATGACACCGGAATACAAGGATAATTCCATCTACATGTTTATGTAAACAGTTGACTCTCCATCGGGCTTACTTATTTGTTCAAAAAATTGGGTATATTTACAATTCTCTGAAGGTTGAAAGGAGTACGCAAAATAATTTTCACTTAATTCTTGCCTGTCATACAGCCATGAGCATGTTTTGTTACAAAAACCCAAGCTATAATTCTGTAGAAAACAAATTTATGTAATATTTTGTACCATTTCATTAATCGATATAACATACTGTACTCATTTTCATATCTTTGCTGTAAACCAAAGACATTGTTTTTTCTTTGGAGTACGTATACCAGTTGGAATTACAATCCGTCCTGATCATTGTTTCTTGTGAAAGTGTTGCCTAAGTATAGTGTCTGTGAATTTATGTGCTAATTAGAACAGTTCAGTGTAGGGATTTTGTCATGATAAATTGGTCTATTAATGAGAGCAGGAAGTAGTTTGTTCATAAATCCAGTATAGTTCATAGTTAGAGATTTTCTCAGTCTTAATGAAAGTTCAGATTATGAAGTCAGTTAATGTTACTAACAGTTAAAGTGATTTGTCTGATCATAAGAGAAGTAGATCACGTATAATGAGAAATATTTGCAGTGAGTGAGACTTGAAACCATTAACAGATTTGTAGGACATTTTTATTACGTTGAATCAGTAAGGTAATTGTTGTTCAGATAGGCACATTATCAAGTGCAGTGACTTTTGGTACCTAATTAATATCAAATATCTTTGTTTGACATCCTGATTATTCAAGTAACAAAATTATCACTGTTGTAGCACGCTCTTTTTGATGTCTCTCGCAGTCGAATTGCGCATGTATTGTCTGGCTACTGGTATAAGGTGCATGCTAATAGATCTAAACTTTTCATTTGCTCACATTGTCTCTCAGACACGAGATTAAAGTGTAGACAAATTACGAGTTTAATTGCTGTTAATTTATTAACCACTGTACAATTTAAAGTGTTATCCGTTGCGCATCAAACAAACCACATACACGTAAGATCATTGCTTTCCATGTCAGTTGTAATTTATTCTAACAGGCCAAAGGAAGGTACTAAGTTTCATTGCTTAGTCAAATTATTTAGTAACCAAAACCACAACAGAACATTTATTTGTGAATTTTAGCGGGAACAGTCTCTCAACACAAATAGTGACACGCTCGCCCCAGACACATACTACCTTTTGCATTTTTCAAACAAACACACACCACTTTTAAGGTTAGTATACTCCATTGCACTTAATTGTTCTCTGTGGGTAAACGCGCAATGCAACCACACGGACACACTCGGAGACATGAGCGGCTGAGAAGAATACTCGCATTTCGGAAGCAGCTGGAGGCAAACACGTCACAATGCTCCCTGGTGACGAAATTGTGAGTTTGCGCGAAATTTTGAATTTGCTGTCAATAAATGGTGGGGGCGGGGCATGGTATGCTCTTTTAATTTTCCGGCATTTTCCAAGAGGAGACGTTTGAATCTCCTCCTCTAGGATGGTGTCATTGTGACGATGTCATATCGGTGCCCGGGTGGCGGAAGAAGAGGCGTGAATCTAGCAACTTGGCAGACTGGGCTGAGAACCGCATCATACTAGTACTAATAAGAAGTACTTTCTAACGACCTTCAAGTCGGATTGGAGATAAGTGGACATGCCACGCGGTTTCGTTCGCCGAATATAAAACAGCAATTAGATATCATTCTGCTCTCCATTTTAAATAAAATTTGGGAAACACCTTTGATTGCATACACTGCTATGTACAAGCTAAAATCAACCAACCGCAGCGTCTAGGCAATACGTATTTACGTCTGCAAACTCTTACTTACTGCCGGCCGCGATGGCCGAGGGGACTGAGGCGCTCCAGTCACGGTCTGCACGGCCACTACGGTCGGCGGTTCGAATCCCCCCTCGGGCATGGATATTTGTGCCGTCCTTAGTCTTAGTTAGTTCATAAGTAGTTTGTAAGTTTAAGGACTGATGACCCCGTAGTTAAGTTCCATAGACTATACAAACATTTTATGAATTTTTTTCTTACTTACTTTGATGCTGCACAATACCTGTGACAAACGAAGAAATTAAATTAGTCTTATCAGACGGAAGTATGAAACTAAAATGTGCAGGAAGAAAATTTTTTGCTGGTAATTTATATTAAAATCGGATGGTAAGTTTCGTATCAGTGAAAACGCTTCCCCTCTCCGTAAGTGGTGCTGTTGGTACGGTACCCAAAGTATAAGATTCTTCGAGTCTATATTGATAAGAATTTTTGAAAACGGGAAAATGAAGTTTCAAAAATGTTCAGATGTTTATAAATCTATGGAACTAAACTACATGGTCATCAGTCCCTATGCTTACAAACTATTTAAACTAACGTATATCAACCTACAGTTAACACTTACACCCATGCCTGATGGAGGTGTCGAACCTCCCGCGGGAGCGGCCGCGCATTCCATGTAATGGCACCTAAAACGAGCAATCATTCCCACGCAGAAAAATGAAGTTTCTATAAATATGCCTGCACAATATATTATTATAGTTAAGAAGTTTTCTCTGCTTACTTGTTAAGATATTTGAAACCTATGGTGCAAACCGACAAAAACATTGTTTTATAATTATTACATTAGTGTGGTGTCGGACATGTCCGAAAGAAGAGACACCACACCAATACAATAAGTATTTACACGCGAAGACGGTATTGGCTTGAATTACTTCACCGCGGATGCGGTCATACGTTCGACCTCGCACGGGAATCCGTAATGGCGAGTGTAAGAGGGCATGAACGACAGGGGCGCTACAGCCATAGCGTGCGACCTGTGGCAGTTTGAGACGGACGGGAGGCGAGCACGGGTAGCCAATTGGTTAATGATATTGCTGTCCCGAAGCGGGAGCCCCAGGTTCCATTTCCGGCCCGACTCACATCTTCATTTGCCGCCATTGCTTCATTTCAATGCCCTAATGCAGTCACTGTCATTCCTGTCTTTCCTAAGCCTTCTTCCTTCCCATCCTTTATCAATAATTAGCAATTGTTTTATAACTTTACGTGTAACTTATTTTGAAACTCAGGAAAGGATAAAAACGTAGGAAAAATTTTAACATGGTTTCCGAATATGATTTGAAGAATACGTGGTAAAAATTTCGGCTCATTGTAATGAACAAAAAGTATAGAAGTGTTTCTTTTTCAAAATTCGCATTTTTACCCAGAAACATGGTTTTTCGTGGTTTTATAATCCGTATAAATGCAACAACAACGCGACTTACCTGAAGTTTTCGCATGCAGAACCAATGGATGATTGGAAGCGGGACAGCCACAGAGGGAAGTGTCTGCAGCTATTGGAGTGTCCCAAAGTGTAATTTACATGACCTGACCGCGAATTCAGACTACAGAAACCGTTAAAAGAAGGCAAGGCATGGGTAACATCAGCAAGAGATGACCGACCAATCAGGAGGCTAAATGCAACTCAGCTGCAACGCATCATCCAAGCAGCAACAGGACGCGAAATATCAACACAAACAGTTCCAAATCGCCTTCGGGGATGTGGCTCCTCGCACAGAGGCCTGTGGTGTGTATCCCATTGAAACCACGACACCGTTTAGTTCCCGAAACTGGGAGGAAGAGCATCATGATTGGAGCCATAGCGAATGGCGCCGCTTTCTATTCACATATGAGTCTAGGTTTTCTGTTCAGCCGTACAATCGTCGTTTCCTCTTCTGAAGAGAATGTGGAACAATCCTGCTTAGGTGCACATCATGTTTATATCATGGTGGTGCATGAATGGTGTGGGCAGGACGTAATATTGGCGGACGTACGGATCTCTATGTCGTTCAGAATGGCGTTTTGACTGCTCAAACGTATACAGACGAGATCCTTCGATCTTTTGTTGTGCCTACGTTGGTACCTTAGGAGAGGGGTTCCTTCTGGTGGACGATAACGCTCGTCCCCACAGAAGTGCACTGGTGGACAACAGGGATGAAGCTTGAAAAAATTGGACGAATGGAGTGGGCAGCTCGTTCACCGAACTTAAACCCAATTGAGCAAGTCTGGCATGCCCTTGGCAGATGCATTGCAGCCAGACCAGCACCCCCACAATGGTTGCAGAGCTGAATATTGCACTGATGGAAGAATGGCCAAATATCCCTCATACTGTCCATGCCATGCAAGGGTGAACTGTACTGGCCGTTCGAGGTGATCGCACACCATATTAGGGGCAACGAGAATGACTTTCACACTATTATGGTAGACCGATGGAGCCTCTCACTCTGAGTAAACGCCATATAAACAAGAAAAACATCGTACTATATGACAAACAAATTACATGTATTTTGTATATGATATCTCACCTGATGCTCTAATTGTATGGGCAGTGTAGTATGAAGACACCGTGGTGAGAGACATGTCGGACGAATATCCACTGTACTAAATTTAAACTCTTTCCAAAAAGAGTAATTTGCAGTCCATAATGGAAGGTCGTAGTTCTATAACAAATAAATAACGGCAAAAAGAGACCAAACACAGGAAAGCATCCACCTAGCTAGAGAGCTATGGGACTTAACTACGAAGTCATCAGTCCCTAAACTTACAAACTACTTATGAACTAGCTAATACTAAAGACGACACAAACATCCATGCCAGAGTGGGGATTCGAACCCCCGACCGCAGCGGCCGTTCAGACTGCGACTGGCACGCCCCAGACCGCTCGGCCACCGCGGCCGGCAAAACATAACTAAATATTTAAGAACACCTGAATGAAATTGACATTTTTCACGGATAACAATTTAAGAACAAAACTACACTTCGCAATCACCAGACATTCCTCATACTTAGAACCAGAACAACTGTAATACATAGTTTGTAATATTTGGGTCCTTCAGCGTTAAAGATCTCACTTACAGACATAATATAATTTTCAATGATTCCAAATTGCTGCATAATATTTTTTATTTATTTAATAATTGGCATTTCGGCTACAAAGCCATCATCAGGTTAACTGCAATCGTGTAGTACAAAAGTCGTGAGATAATATACAAGTCACATGGTACGATATTTACATAAATTTTGATTATACATACTTCCTGTAATGTGGTTTTATTTATAAGATCGTTGTCATGCCACCAATATGGTACTGTTATAATAAATTGTTGTAGCTAGTTATAATAAATTGCTGTAGCTGTCATTTGCTGGTGTATGTCAACGATGTTTTATGGTTACAATAACTTGTTTTTATTTATACCAACGATATATTAAACAGGTCAAAGTGTGTATTGAATTTTGTCTCTGATTATAATAGACAACGATATTGCATGCCTCCACTGGTTTGTTTACCGAAAATAATTTAGAAGGTGCAACATGCGTTAAAATTTATCACTGGGTGTGTTGTTATAAACCTGGTTCCGCTTTGAATATTTCAATAAAACATAAAAGTTTCCTCGAAAATTAAACCACATGACAGGAAGTATGTATAATAAAAATTTATGTAAATATCGTACCATGTGACTTTTATATTATCTCACGACTTTTGTATTACACGATTGCAGTTAACCTGATGATGGCTTTGTAGCCAAAATGGCCATTGTTAAATAAATAAAAAAAATATTACGCAGCGATTTGGAAACATTGAAAATTATATTATGTAATACATAGCTTTTACACTGGTCAGATGCGACGTAATTTCATAACAAGATTTCGTTAACACGTAATAATAAGCGAAAACAACTTTTTATATACATCTGAAAATCGAAAACCACTCGGCACTTAAAATACAAAATGCACAAACGATATTATGTTAAATACTAAAGGGATTAGAGCTTAAAATTCTGGAGGAACTTGAAACATATATACACACTAAAAATTATTAAAACGTAGTACTTAATGGACACACCAGCTTCAAAAATAAAAATTATCTATTGAATTTATCGATTAAAAAGGCTGAGAATCAAAGATATGATAAATGACCCGAGATAGCTAAGAAATATAATTCTCTCTGACCAACTTAAATTGAATATCTCTGGCGCCATAGTTGATTACTCTATAACTAGAAAATATCGTTGGCGTAACTGTTAACAAACTGTAAAGTAAAATATAAAAAATATATATTTAAAGTTCAACGTCACCACATCGACGAGCAGAAAAGCTAGCAAGCAAACAAGTACATGATTGGAAAATTCGCGAGTAATTATTGAAATTTATTATATCAGTAACGCAAGATGTCATGAACGTCAGACCATCGTAGACGTAATGCAAAATTTCATGTAATTGCGTCTCGTTGTACTCTTAGTAATAAGTTATATTAATCTATGTAATTCACGCAGGCGCTTGAAAATGGCAATCTGCTGAAACTGCTGTAGCATTAAATATTAAACTGGACCATTTATTACAGTGTCCTCTAACGACATTTACCACACTGCAGACCCAACAATCAGGTAGGTTCTAGTGGACTTGAAGGAAAGCAGACAGCTTAGAGCAGGAAATGTAGAGAGATAAGCCTGAACAAGCATTGTTCAGTGACCATTGGAGAAATTATGCATTAAGGAATAGAACCCCCCAGGGGGCTTATGGATCCTTTCGTGAGTATGTGCGAGGCGAGCACGGAGCCCTGAGCTAATGCAGTCTTCCTTCTTTCTTTACTTCCCGGACTGCATTTCCTTCCCCCCCCCCTCCTTTCCTATCCACACTCCTTCCCCTCCCCACCGTGGGACTGATAACCTCAGTAGTTTAGTTTCTCTATCCCAACCAAACAACTCAACTCAAGGAATAGAAGTAACGGCTAATTTACTTACGGTCTGTCGTTAGCGAAAGCCCTGTTGTATGTCGTTATTGACAGAATATAGACTGAAAATATTATGAAGTAAAATGTATCTTATTACTCATTTATCTAAAACGTACTCTCTGTAGTATATTTAGTAAGTCGCAAGGACCGAAGAACCAGCACTAATATGAGGACTTGTTCTCAATTACACCTGAAACATATATGTTTAGATAAAATGAATTAGAAATGAGACATATTTGTTTAAATAAAATGAATAAAATGAAATATACTTATAGATTGGGTTCCCAAACTGAAACTAGCGTGTGTGAGTGTGCAAGGTTTGTGTGTTGATGCAACAGTACCCTTCTAGATTGGTACAATACTGTGAATGTAAAAAACTTATCTGAATGTCTGACCATCAAGTAAGAGTAAATGTTATAATTAATCAGCCTGGCATCGATTGATTGCAATGAGTTGAAACGACCCTAGTGGTTTTTTTTTTTTTTTTTTTTTTTTTTTTTCCCCTCGAATATTTACTGTGTCATTTTATTTGGCTGTGGCGAAAGGCACCATTTCGGTGAACTCTAAAGCTATTAATCGTTACTACATTTGGCCCTGGATGCAAGAATGACTTTTGCTAATATATTCTACTTCGTTCTGTTGTCATGTTTCCTTGTCCTTTGAATTTCCCACTTCTTGAGTGAATGCTGCATGATGGATTGAGCAGGCAAGTTGAATAGCAAAGAACGGTAGTACACATAGACCAAAGATAACATAGACTGCGCGTGTCCCTATCTCTGCAGTGTTATGGTTTGAAACCAAGATCTAAAATTGCCCCGAGTCACGTGACTGAGGTTTCGTCGTAATGAGCCATGATTTATCTCATTTGCAGATGAAGTGAGGCGTTTATTTTAACAATAAAACTAAAACGACTTTTCACGTTCCTATTACACATGTAGTAGTGAAGGGAACGTAATTTCGCCATATTACTAATTTTAATACGCTGATTATTATTTTTACATGTGCCCTGGTGAAACGTATTGTCAATTATTATTACAAGGAACAGGATTAAATATCGTTAGTGATTGTCTTGCACTATGAATCTTTTGCTTTTTACAACTTATGAACGTGATTATCGATGGGAATATTATTCCAACAGCTCTTGACCGAGTATACATGTCAGAAAGTAAGTCATTGCTAGTGCAAATCTGCTTTGAATAACGTTATACAAAGCTAAAAACGCATACAGACTATTCATTACACCTATAAAACCACATCACGCATAATTTGTTTGTTTTACGTTTTGTCATCACCGTTTGTGGCAATTCTTAAAATACAAACAGTTGTAGTGTGTTAAAATCGGACATTATGGACGAAACCAGATTTCATTTCTTATAAAAGCACAACAAAACATTTCAAATGTATTGTTGAGGAATCGTAAGAAAACTGAAACAACTTTTCAAATTACTATTTGGTCTTCTACTCCTGTGTAAACAACAAACTAAAAGACACGAAACCACGAAAACAATCTTGCGCTTAAAATCTGCAGTTCTATATCTTGTAAGAAGAACTGTTACTACTTTTTATCTAGGCACAAGTAAAAACTGTAGCCATCACATGAATAATTGCAAATGCGGAGAACCAGAGGCGTAACTAGGACTTGGCTTGGGGGGGGGGGGGTAGATCTGCTTTACGAGCAAAATTTTAGTCAGTTTCCAGACAGACTACCATCTACCACTCCCGTTGAAGAAAGTAATTCACTCCCATCCAATGAAAGCTTATGGTAAAACAACCCAAGTTTCCAATCTTTACCTTTACCAGATAGCTGTTATACGATTTCTTTCTTCTTTTTCTTTTCTCTCTCTCTCTCTACCTTTTTTTTTTTTTTTTTTTTTTTTTTTTTTTTAAATTCTGGTGGAAGGTTCCGTTCCCCCTCTTCTCCCCCCCCCCCCCCCCATAGTTACGCCACTGCGGAGATCTAACGGTAAATGTATTTCTAAAGTTGTAATAAGAATACGGTAACTCTTTTATTGTTATAAACTACGCTTAGTTTTCACTACAAAGGATAAGAAATGCGAATTTCAGCCCCATTTCAAATTACTCGTAATGATGAAAACGGGTCCTGCCCCGAGTCACGCGACTTAGATGTTGGTTTCAGTATAATGACGTCACAAGCAGTCTATGTTATCTTTGGTCTATGGTAGTTCAAATGTTTGTTAAGCTTATGGGACTTAACTTCGGGGTCATCAGTCCCTAAACTCACAAACTACTTACGAACTATCTTATACTAAGGACGGCACAAATATCCATGCCCGAGGGGGGATTCGAACCCCCGACCGTAGTGGCCGTGCAGACCGTGACTGGAGCGCCTCAGTCCCCGCGGCCACCGCGGCCGGCTATGGTAGTTAAGGCTGGAGAGTTGTGCCAGTTTGAGTCAGGTATTTCGGTTAGGGTGTACGTCCATACGAGCTGGCCCTTGTGCTATTTGCAGGACAGAGTCTTTGCGCGAAGCGACGCCAGCCAATGGTAACGTTTGGCGCGAGGATTTGGCCGAGGGCAGCAGGTAGCCGGCGCGTGTTGGAGGTCGTTGTTCTGAAGAGCTGCACGTGTAGCAGGTATGCTGATGGTGAGGAAGAATATTTAACCGTCATGTTCACTTTGGGAATAATTATGAAGCCACGCGACGCGGAATGCGCGAAATCAATTCAGTTAAGTTATTTTCATGAAAGTTTTACAGCAATTATAGTAATTAGGGACTTAGTTAACTGAGGCACTGGTCGGCGGGAAGTCTAAAGCCCTTTCTATACGAGACGTGCAACACGCACAAGGAAGTCGTTGTCAGCTGCAGCGCCTCTTGCGATAGAGCGTCGAACTACAAAGAAACGTTGAAACGGTTCGCATTTGCTGAGTCGTCTGCTTCAGGCATCTACTTCGTTTGTTGTCAACTTACAGCAAATGAATCACCGTGTTAACCAGTGGCGGCTCGTACAAAATTTGACCAGTGTGCTACAATATTACAAAAATAAACAGAAAACAAAATATACTAAAATAAAAAGTCAACCTTTGTATGATTGCCTTTAATTAAATATCAATTAATATTGTATAATATTTACAGAATATATGACATCAACTGCGATTGGGCAAAGCTGAAAATGTGTACCCAGCCGGGATTCGAACCCGGGTCTCCTGCTTTCTAGGCAGTTGCGCTGACCCCTACACCACAGGGATCATCACACCTGAAAGGACTACCTAAGCACGCCTCCCGTCCCAGTTTTGCCCTGTCCACAGTACTCAAACTCGTAGTTATGAAACTAATTCCCGTAAGAGTAAGGGCTTCAAACTTGCCCACCCCTCCCCACTAACGATAGGATCATTGCCAGTCACCAGCATATTATATATATACATGTGACGTCACTTCTGATCCTGCAGTTGTTATTATTTAATATTCGCAGAATGTATGACATCAACTGCGATTGGGCAAAGCTGAAAATGTGTACCCAGTCGGGTGTCCCTGTGTCCCCAGTAGTGTAGGGGTCAGCGCAACTGCCTAGAAAGCAGGAGACCCGGGTTCGAATCCCAGCTGGGTACACATTTTCAGCTTTGCCCACTCGCAGTTGATGTCATATATTCTGTGAATAGTAAATAATAACAACTGCAGGATCAGAAGTGACTTCTGTTCTTTCGGAACAGACGTCACATGTATATAATTAATATTGTATTGACAGTAAGACTTTCAGGGGAATCTGTAACAGCGATGACAACCGCATGTATTCACTGCAGGTAGTAAATATAACGTTTAAAACTATTAATTTTATTTACAGAAAATAAAAATTTAGACTCAGAGGTATTTGAATACGAGCCTCACACAGGTAGGTTTGAGAGACAACGCGCAAGACGCCTGAGCCAGCGTGCTATTTGACTCTGTATGCCACAATATTCGTCATATACTGTTCTTCCGCAGCCGTTACAAGCAGCGAGAAGAGAAATATTGGTCTGGTGATGCAGTCGGTCTCAGCACACATGAACCGCCAGGCCTGACGCCACGTCTGCGCATGCACAGTAGCGAACAGACGACTGCGCCGCCTCTCTGCGCACGTACCAGCGCGGCTGAATCCCACTTCAGCACACGGAGCTGGTTTCCAGCTATCGCGGCGAGAGCGCTCCAAAATGCGTTTTCATCCTTATTACTAGAATTCTAATACACATTGGAAGGGAATTGGCATAATTTTACTGTGATATCTTGCTCGTATTCCAAGAGAGAAAAGACGTAATTTTACAGCGATTTCTCGCTTGCATTCGAAGAGAAATGGCATAATTTTAGTAATATATTTACAGTGTGCTGCAGCACATTAGCACATTATCACCAGCCGCCACTGGTGTTAACATCACTTTTCGAATGTGTATGATATGTTTTGATGAGTAAAATATTTATTTGTGTTTTAGACTGCCACTGTGCAACTGTATTTAATTGTTTTTGTGCAGTTCATCCGTAACTACATCGCTCACATGTGTTAACGTCCTCATTATACAATGCGATTACATGCTTCCAACCCCTGAGGTTTGAGGCGCGTATGAGTATGATGAACGAGCTCAGGTGTCTATACATAGACCTTTCACTTTGATTAAGCTTCAAATAATGCTCACCAAAAACAAATATATCATCTGTTAACTACTGCATGTTTCAGTAAAAATAGCAAATATTTTAGAAGAACGTAATAAAGACGATTTGCAGTTAAAATTTCATATAACGTGTGTTCAATTTTTATTGGGTACAGAGATACAGCTCTTGGTATGTACAACAAACTGATTTGGATATTTTGACCGATTCTTTCATCGGTTCTTGGTAGATCACCATATTGACTTTTATTTAAATAACCAATTTTCGACGTAGTTTAAAGTCTCAATATGTCCTAGTAAGCCGAAAACCGGGTAACTAAGTGTAAATGAACGTGTAGAA
Organism: Locusta migratoria; assembly: GCA_026315105.1. NCBI lineage: Eukaryota > Metazoa > Arthropoda > Insecta > Orthoptera > Acrididae > Locusta > Locusta migratoria. The sequence continues at coordinate 339,099,609 of CM048749.1, forward strand.
CATACACAAAATTCTACTTTTAAGTGTGATGCTGTACTACTAAGAACCGACGGATAAATCAGTGAAAATTTCTTGATGTACATTTGCTCTACGTTTGTTTGGATTTCATATAAGCAGCTATATTTCTGTATTCAATAAAAATTGTACACAGGTTATGATAAATTTTTAATGCAATTCCTCTATAGTATCATCTCCTAAAATACTTACAACTGAGTCGAAAGACTACATTCTTCTGGGAAGGAGACAAGTCCACATTCTCAAACAAATTCCCGGCTTGGCTTCGTTTGTCAGCTGGGTTTCCCATTCGGTCATCTGCGCATGCGCGAAGCACTTCCATACGGGTGAGAACAGGATCCATCCTATTGGGTCTACTGGCGATCGTATGCTTGCATCTTGTGCAAGTGGACGTGTCTACACTACACGGACGGCGAGGCCGTTGCATCATGGGTAGTCTCGTAAGCTCTCACTTCCCGTGTAGAAAGGGCTTAACGGTTTCGCTCCAAGCTAGATTTTGCGGGTTTTGCAATGTATTTCTCTGATTTCTTATTATAGTCAAAGTAATTTCATTCGTGTGATGGTCTTCAACCTACGGGAGTATTGGAAATTTTATTGATTTTATTGCATTGGTTCCGAGTGCTACGAAACTTGTAAGTTCACGAGTGGATCAAGCTTCAGTTTCCGGCTTTAATGTATCATTAATCCGTTCAATAACAAATTTTAATACGGTCTATAGTGAAATCCCGGTAAACGTGTGCAAATTGGAGGTCATTTCCTTAAACTCGGAATTTGGACCGTTACGCTAATTTCAAACCTGCATGGTCGTGGTAGGATCCTTTGCAGCCGAAACAAGTAGCTATTAATGGAATTAAAGTAACTCGGAACATCAATCAGCACCTTTTCAGGTTAAATTTTACAATATGTATTTCAATTTTATGGGGTTTTCTTTTTGACTGAATAAGTTTTGTAACACGTGTTTCAAGGTAGCTTGTGCCTCAGTCTACTAACTTCTAAGAGTTCCAATAGCATAATTAAATCAAACAAAGGCAGAATTCGCTGTGAGCGCATCATTTTCAGGTGAGTTGGAGCAGATTTCCCGGGTAACGGAAATGACCGTTACATAAGCAAGGTAGGTCATCTGATGGCTACATGCCATAACTGCGAAGGATTCGCAGTAGCTCTAAAGATGATCTTCGTGTGAAGTGTTTAGGGAAGAATTTTGGCTTTAATGATGGGGTTTGCTTTGCTTAATTTTGCTTGTGATCTTTATAAGGTTAAATTGAAATCACTAATGGGTAATTTCTAGTTATTTGCTTAATTTGTATTTCATGGATAATGCATTTTGCTAACATAAATTTCTCAGGTAATCAGTCAATTTGCAGTTGTGTAAAATGTGTCGTATTTCCACCTAGTTCATGTGAGATACTGTAGAGCCGAGTGTAAGTTTTAGTGGTTTCTGTAAAATCTGAACATAACTAATAAGAGATGTGTTATCAGGGTACATTTAAAAATATAATTTTTTGGGATTTGTAAATATGCAGGCTGTGCTATAACAGAGAGCATGTGGAGATCGACAATTTATTTTCCACTTTTATCTTGTTACTGACTCGATGTCCTGTGCTGGTATCTCGTCACGAGAGTGTCTGATTCTGTTCGGTTGCACTGCTCACTTTATTTATTGTCCCCTCTGTCCTCACGAGCACCATTAACATTTAAATGAACCGATAAATCAGATACTACATTACGTAGTTTGGCAGCGGAACTTATGGTCAGGCTCAAACAGGCACTTCTCTGAACAACTGGTTGGAAGGCTGCTTGAAATATGGTGTACAGTAGCAAAGGCTGAATGTCCAAAATAACATGACAAACAGGAATGAATTCAATTTATTAGTTAAGTAATAGTTCACCTGCAATAATTAGTGCTTTAAATTGTGTGTAAACCTCTTTTATGCTGGTTGCACAGAGTGTAGGCTTAAGGAATTTATTTAAATTTCCTCGTGTTGCAAATGTTTGCTGCACAGTGTGTGCACATGGACAAACAATTATGAATAATAAATCGTTTTATACCCTAACCATTCTTAATTACGTCAAAATCATGTAGGAGTGGTTCCCTTTTATTTTATGCAATGTCTGTTGGAACACCGATTCCTTAGGTTCAAAACTGTTCTCATGCTCAGCGTTATCCTAAGCGCAGGCGTAATAAATATATAATTCGTGGCATGAAAACAGTTAAATGAACCACATTTATCAGGCAAGTCAGATAAGATTTGTGTGTTAATTTTTACTTGCAATAAACCGACAGACAAGTAACTAGAACAGTAATGGAAGTAGCGGTAGGTGTCTGTATATACGGTCGATAAAGCAAACTGGTTTCGGTATAGAGTATGGCCCTGTTAATACGCTTAACTACCCAGAAAACGAGTCTGATTAAACAATGAATGACAATTCCGGTTGTAGCTCAAGTTCCTATTCGTTAATCAGACAGACAAATTATTCATTAATTAAATACTTAGCAATATTTAACCCAAATTTGATATCGAAAATTAAATGTGAACATGGGTGGAGTGATAGACAATCTCGAACAGTGATTGATCGCAGCGGAATGACGTAACGGTACGGCACAATGAAAACACTAAAGTTCACAATTATGTGTCTGTTAATTAATTAAATATTAAAGTTTAGACTACTACTGCGACACAGACTGAGTATGAAATCCGTTGCGAACTTAGTGGTGATTGTTATTTTTCTGTCCCAGCCTCGTCGCCACTTCTGGATCCCATCCTCGTCGCCACTTTTGTGTCCCACTGTTCAAGTTCACCTCCGTACCTGCACACGCGTGCATCCTTTATTCCTGTGTCGGTCTCTTTCTACTCAGCCACCGGCACCTACGACAACCGGCGGACGCGACACAAAAGCGGCGACGAGGCTGGGACACAAAAGTTATATGTAACTTTACGTGCTGTGAACAAGATCTTCCTCATTAACAAACAAAATGTTTTGTTGTCAAAAAGTAGGGTGCATACCAAATAATACTGAATATAAATGTACTCATATGTAGAATGACAAACTATAACAGTAGCTTATAGCAATGAAAGGAACTTGTACAATATATCATAGTAGAAACGTCTAAGTCGATGATTGTGTAATTGACTAATTATTTAAAGTATATATCAAAGTTTAGTTTATTAGATGCCCAAAGTGACTAAATAGGGATTCAGTTGCGAGCTTAGCAATATTTACTGTGTGTCCCGACACCTTCTGATCTAACTTTATTAACAAACTAATTATTGTGTTGTCATCACGTGGTGGTGTAATTAATGTCTGTATGAAAATGCGCGTTGATTACGACTTCAACAACTGAATGTGAATGACTTAACCAAGGTGAATAATAAGCAGGTGGTAAAATTAATTTGGCTAGATTGACAAGAAATATTGGTAGCTACTTGATAAACTAGTTGTCTACGATTCTGGCATCCAAAACAATGTAAGAGCATAAAAAGTTGAGGTACTAAGTATGTGCAAATGTTTAACAGACTCAACATTTTACTTCCCTACTTGTAATCCTAATCATAAATAAATTTAAGTTCACTTGCGTCTTATCTGTAGACAGCACTTTGGTCTATTGCCGTACATTAATGATGAAATATAAATCAAGTTAAAACTTATATTTATCCTACTATTTAAAACTTGCACCCTAAGTCAACTTGGCGATAATAGTAAAATCTTTCACTTTAAACAAAGGGGAACATAAAGTTGTCTAGAATTAAAACACAGTTGTAAGTTATTATTATTATTACCTTGTAAACATGGCCATTACAATAAAAAAATACAAAATCAAAATCAGAATCTGAATTATCAAGAATCCTAACAGCTTACAACATCTTTCTCGTAGTCTATTGCTCTCAACCAACACCTAAAACTCCGTCTGTGCACTTTTTTTTTTTTTTTTTTTTTTTTTTTCTTCCACGTTGGGAAGTGGACAGACGGAGTTTTAGGTGTTGGTTGAGAGCAATAGACTACGAGAAAGATGTTGTAAGCTGTTAGGATTCTTGATAATTCAGATTCTGATTTTGATTTTGTATTTTTTTATTGTAATGGCCATGTTTACAAGGTAATAATAATAATAATAACTTACAACTGTGTTTTAATTCTAGACATAATCCATTTTTAGTCCGGGGCGAGTCCCGGAGACAAATTAAATTGGTCCCAATCCCCCGGTTCCGACCAAGGTTTTCGGGAGGTTTTCCTTGGTTGTAAGGCGTATGCCGGAACTGGTAAGCCCCTCCCACTTATTCCCAATTGGGATTCCCCCTTTGCCCCACTATCAGCTTGTCTGATAATTGGCTGAATAGAACCGCGACTCTTTATGGGCCGGATCTCAAACAGCCCGCTCCACTCCTCGGAGTGGAGAATGAAAGGAATAAGTTTTTTTTCTTTTTTTTTCCACGTTGAGGATACCGTGCTGTAGGGGAAAGCTTGTCCACAGTTGGCTTATGGGAGTAACTCAGGCGTCCGATCCTTGATAGTCGTGAGTGCAGTCGTGCTCTCCCGATAATCCATTTGTAGTCTGGGGCAACGTCCCAGAGTTAAATTAAATTGGTCCCAATCCCAAGGTTTTCGGGAGGTTTTCCTTGGTTGTAAGGCATATGCCGGAACTGGTAAGCCCCTCCTTCTTATTCCCAATTGGGATCCCAAATTTGCCCCACTATCAGCTTGTCTGATGTCTGATAATTGGCTGAATAGAACCGCGACTCTTTATGGGCCGGATCTCAAACAGCCCGCTCCACTCCTCGGAGTGGAGAATGAAAAGAACAAGTTTTTTCTTCCACTGTCTTACTCGTTCTCTCTACCTAGCTACACTACCACTCAACACCTCTGACCAAAGAGAGTGACAGCGATAAAAAAAACAGTGCTGCCACCCTTCATGGCTAAGTTAGTTTGTGCATCTTTTATTTTCACTTTAGGCACATTTTTACTGCCGACCAGTATCCCTACCCATCGAAAGAGATATTATTGCAAACGGATGCTTCCATGAGGGGCTTGCGACAGTAAAAAATAGTACCAGAAATAAAGTACGCTGCTAAAGCTTCGAAGCAGAGCTGATACCAGCGGCCGCCGAGAAGTGGAAAAATTCCTTGATTTTCTTTACTAAAGAGCACTCCACCAGGTTTTCTACTACGCAATAATTACTGTAAGGCAAAATTCACAAGGTTAGGTACCCAAGGGATTTATCTGCTTGGTGACCTTTGTATATTATAGCTGGAGTGCAGAATTTTTTATTCATCCATATTTGATGAAAGGTCATTTCTTTAATAACATCACGTGTTAATTGTCGGATAAAACAACACACACATGCAACACCTTGGAAATAACAGTCGTAACGAAATTAACCGATACAGCTTACTGATTTAACTAGCAGATAAGGAGATAGATTATTGGGCCCCAAAGTGACAGGACTGTGACATTCTTGGAGTCAGGTCAATCTGACATGCTTATATTATGACTATAACTTCCTTATATTCCACAGATATGGACATAACTCAATCATAATCATCCGTATGCTACGTCTGCCATCTAGGGGTACTTAAAATTACAAGTGCATAATACACAGAATTAAATACTGAATTCAGATATATTGCGGATATTGAGCACGTGTTAATCATAAATCCACCTTTCGAAAAATACTTACACTAATAAAATCATGCCCTTGGCATTGATAAGGATCTATTTTTTCATGAATAGAACCTGTTAACCCTTTTACTGTGCACTAATTTTACTTGTATTGAAAATTAAGACAATAACTACTCTTATTCTAAAATTTGTAAATATGTTGCATTATTTAAATTGAATCATTTATTTACTTAGTTTATATTTCTCACTTATCTTAAAATCAAGCACACGTAATACTACTTCTGATCTTGGTGTGGGAATAGTTCCTGTATACCGCAGTAGTTCAGAGCCTGGATTTGGAATCCAAACAGTTCCTTACTGTTAGGCGTATAACATCTGTCATTTTCTAATCTTCTTGCTCAGTAAAGATGACTTTTGTGGCGTCCGTACTACGACCTTCAGTTCAGCGATAAATTTTGAACCCCTATACATTTATCAAAATGACAAATTTTTATTTAAGTGTGAGTTAACAGCCGTAATATACTTTAAAAAATTCATAGTCAATCATCAGATGTTTATTGCATTTATAACTTTACCAGTTTCAGATATTATCCATCATGATTGTAAAATTTTTAACAGACTCTTCTGATGATTGATAATATCCGAAACCGGTAAAGTTATAAATACAATAAACAGCTGATGGTTGACTATGAGTTTTTTAATAAATTATCAAAGTGAGCCTCCCTCTTGGCTGCACGATCAGTCATATTCACCAAGGCCCGTCTGACTTTATCCTTCAACAAAACTTTTTCGTCTTACCTTCGGCAAGTTAGTCTGGTTGCACACAAACCGGTTTTGGACTGCCGGTAAGTATCGGCCGGTATTTTACCGGTGGAGCGGCGCTTGCACACGTGCCGACGTTTCACCGGTCAAACGAGCAGTCACTCGGCTGTCGTGGTCGATTGAAGTCGATTCCAAACATGAATTAATGAATGACCAACGATTTTGCATAGTATTATGACAAATATTGCTGACATGATACAAATAATTAATAAAGTACAGAATCATCACAAATTAGTATGCTAGTTTCGAAATGAATTTTTTTCTTTGCTCTCCATTTCCTCAAAGGTCTCATTCATTTCACAGGAAAGTTGTCTCAATGTATCTCTAGTCGAATTGCTATCTTCAAAACGATCCAAAGTTTTGTTCCAGAAAACTGTTCGTGCTTCCATTACCGAACCTCTTAATCATTTAACCCATTGCCAACGCTTGCCTCAAACAGGCAAATTACCATTTCATTGTGGGGAAAGTAGTTCAATCCCTTGCGGGAATGCGATAAAGCAGCGAGAAAATGGAATAATGGACACTGGGATAATGATTTGGGCAGGGCTAGAAACATTTCTGTACAGCGGATCAAAAAAATGTTCAAATGTTTGTAGAACTGATGGGACTTAACTACGGGGTCATGAGTCCCTAAGCTTACAAACTACTTATTAACTAGCTAAGACTAAGGACGGCACAAATATCCATGCCCGAGGGGGGATTCGAAACCCCGACCGTAGTGGCAGTGCAGACCGTGACTGCAGCGCCTCAGTCCCCTCGGCCACCGTGGCCGGCTACAGAGGATCGCTCGGAGGGCTAGCCACCCTTCATAATAAAACAAAGCGAAGCTCTCAATAACATCATATAACAATGACATGATCTACCCGAAGAATGCAAAAGGAAAAATTGAAAAACACACAAAACGAGTACGAGTCCCAGTCCGAACACAAAAATTTTACTTCGCCATCGAATTTTATTCAGTGGCCTGGAACAGACGAGAATTAAAATATATGTAATTTATTGTATACAGAATCAATAGTTTTACATTTTAGTCCTATATGCGCTACGTCGACTGTATGGCGAAAAGGCACAGCGGGAACTGTGCATGGGCGACGGCCGTAAAAACCGTTGCGTGTGCCACTACACTGCAGCTGCCATTTGCCTACGTGCGCCTCTCCACTGTATGGCTGGCGCCGGCGGTCTGCAGTGTCCTAGCAGTCGCCTGCTGTGTAGAGGCAGCTGGCCGGCTTTTTGCCGGTGCCGGTCCGTGTGCAAGCTACAGTGCCCTCCAATGGGCCGCTGCTGGAATGTGGACGGCTGATATTTTACCGGCCGTCCAAAATCGGTGTGTGTGCAACCAGCCTTATTGAAGCACTCATGTTTATATGCACTCAACTAAAGTGAATAGAGTGGATCAGTGGCATATTATTCATAATTTCTACAAAATCCTTTATAGAGTCTGTCCATGCATAAATCTGTTGACCTCACGAAGTACTTGACAAATTGGTTATATCTCTCTTATATTATTTTTAAGTTCTCCCTTTTAATTTTCATTTATCTTCTTATTCTTCTTTCCTTCTCACTTTCCTGTCACCCTGCGTATTTGCCCTCTATTTTTTTGCTTTCTTCTTTGCTTTACCTTTTCTTTAATACATCTTTTTCCAAATCGTCCTGACCCTCGTACTCGTCTTCGCTCTCAGGTTTCCTTTTCGGTTTGGCTTCCGTCTCTGTCAGTTGGCTTTTATCAAATGTTTGCAAATCTTATGGGACTTAACGTCTGTGGTTATCAGTCCCTAAGCTTACAAACTATTAAACTAACTTAAACCTAAAGACAACACAAACACCCATGCCCGAGGGAGGACTCGAACGCCCGACGGCGAGCAACCGCGCGGTCCGCAGCATGGCGCTTTAGACCGCTCGCCCGCTTGGCTTTTTTCACTGGGATGATAGTATTCTGACACGAATAGGTGAAATTCTGTGGTGCAGAAATTTTTCTCTTCCATAAACATTTCCATATACAAATTGTCGGTCGAAAGGAAACATTGTCCTAAACTGACACTGTCATCATATTGTGGATATATACTTGGACCACCGCGAACTGGCCCGTAACACTTGGTCCATAGTGCGTCTTACTCTCGAAATTCAAAATGGCGAATTTTCACTGTCCCACAATATTCGTACATCAGCCTTCTTAATAAACTCTACTGAATCTTCAATTGTGGTCAAACTTCGTTCCGATTTAGATTTTCGTATTTCCAGATCCTTCTTACGAGGGTTGGAACCGAGATAGTGGCAACATTGATGTAGAGACATAATGCAGTGGAATCTACTATTGTCGCTGACATACCTACCTTGTTGTTGTTGTTATGGTCTTCAGTCCGGAGACTGGTTTGATGCAGCTCTCCACCCTACTCTATCCTGAGCAAGCCTTTTCATCTCCTCATAAGAACGGCACCCCACATCCACTTGAATCTGCTTACTATACGCGTCTCTTGGTCTCCCTCTGCGATTTTTACCCCACACACTTCCCTCCAATGCTAAATTTACGATTCCCCGATGTCTAAGAATGTGTCCTACCAAGCGATCCCTTCTTTTAGTCAGGGTATGCCAAAAATTCCTTTTCTCACCAATTCTATTCAGTACCTCTTCATTAGTTATGCGATCTACCCACCTAATCTTCAGCATTCTTCTGTAGCACCACATTTCAAAAGCCTCTATTCTCTTCCAGTCCGCACTGCTTATCGTCCATGTTTCACTCCCGTACAAGGCAACACTCCACACAAATGCCTTCAGAAAAGACTTCCTTACCCTTAAATTAATATTCGATGTTAGCAAATTTCTCTTTTTCAAAAATGCTTTTCTTCCCATTGCCATTCTGCATTTTATATCCTCTGTACTGCGACCATCGCATGTTATTTTACTACCCAAGTAACAAAACTCATCTACCACCTTCATTGTTTCGTTACCTAATCTAATTCCTTCAGCATCGCCTGATTTTCTAAGACCGCATTCCATTATTTTTGTTTTGCTCTTGTTAATGTTCATCTTATATGCACCTTTCAGCACACTGCCAATTCCGTTCAATTGCTCTTCCAGGTTCTTTGCTGTATCTGACATAATTACTATGTCATCAGCAAAACGCAATGTTTTTATTTCTTCCCCCTGAACTTTAATCCCTATTCCAAATTTTTCCTTACTTTCCTTCACCGCCTGCTCGATATACAAATTGAATAACATTGGAGAAAGGCTACAACCCTGTCTTACTCCCTTCCCAACTGATGCTTCCCTTTCATGCCCTTCGAGTCTAATAACTGCGGTCTGGCTTTTGTACAAGTTGTAAATAACTCTCCTTTCCCTGTATTTTACCCCTGCTGACTTCAGAATTTGAAAGAGTGTATTCCAGTCAACATTGTCAAATGCTTTCTCCAAATCTACAAAAGCTAAAAATGTAGGTTTGCCTTTTCTTAATCTATCTTCTAAGATAAGACGTTAAGTGAGTATTGCCTCCCGGGTTCCTATGTTCCTCCTGAATCCAAACTGATCTTCCCCGAGGTCAGCTTCTACCAGCTTTTCCATTCTCCTGTAGATAATTCGTGTTAAAATTTTACAACCATGACTTATCAAACTGATGGTTCTGTAATTTTCACACCTGTCTGCACCTGATTCCTTTGGAATGGGGATTATTACATTTTTCTTAAAGTCTGAGGGCATTTCGCTTGTCTTGAACATCCTACACACCAGTTCAAATAGTCTTGTCATGGCTGGCTCTCCCAGAGACTTTAGTAGCTCTGAGGGTATGTCATCTACTCCTGGGGCCTTGTTCCGACCTAGGTCTTTCAAGGCTCTGTCAAATTCATCTCTCAGTACAGTATCTCCTATTTCATCGACTTCCTCTTCCCTTCCTACAACACGTCTCTAAGTTCATTTCCTTTGTAGAGCTGCTCTATGTACTCCTTCCACCTTTCAGCTTTCCCTTCTTTGCTGAGAACTGGTTTCCCATCTGAGTTCTTGATATTCGTAGAGGTGCCTTTCTTGTCCCCAAATGTCTCTTTTATTTTCCTGTAGGCAGTATCTACTTTTCCCCTTGCTATACATTCTTCTACAGATTTACATTTGGCTTCTAGCCACTCCTGTTTAGCCATTTTGCACTTCCTGTCAATCTCATTTTTTAGTCGTCTGTACTCCATTTTGCCTGTTTCATTTACTGCATTTTTATATCTTCTCCTTTCATCAATTAACTGTAGTATTTCCTGTGATATCCATGGATTTTTTGTAGGTCTTGCCTTTCTACCTATTTTGTCCTCCGCTGCCTTCACAATTTCGTCTCTCAATGCTACCCATTCCTCTTCTACTGTTTTATTTCCCCCTGTTTCTGTCAATTGTTGCCTAAATCTCCCTCTGAAATTCTCCAGAACTTCACTTTCCTTCAATTTATCTAAGTCCCATCTCCTTATTTTCCTACCTTTCTGCAGTTTTTTCAGCTTCAGCCTACAGTTCATGACTAACAAGTTATGGTCAGAGTCTATATCTGCCCCTGGGTATGTCCTGCAGTTTATATCCTGGTTCCGGTACCTATGTCTTACCATTATAAAATCTATCTGATACCTTCCGGTGTCTCCTGGTCTCTTCCACGTATACAACCTTCTTTTGTGATTCTTAAACCACGTGTTTGGTACGATTAAATCATGTTCCGTGCAAAATTCTACCAGGCGATTTCCTCTTTCATTCCTTCTTCCCAATCCATATTCACCTACTATTTTTCCTGCTCTTCCTTTTCCTACTACCGAATTCCAGTCTCCCATCACAATTAAGTTTTCCTCTCCCTTAACTGTCTGAATAATTTCCTTTAGCTCCTCATATATTTCTTCGATCTCCTCATCATCGGCAGAGCTGGTTGGCATATAAACCTGTACTACTGTTGTCGGTGTTGGCTGCGTATCTATCTTGACAATGATAATGCGATCACTGTGCTGCTCATAGTAGTTTACCCACATTCCTATTTTCTTATTCATTATCAGTCCTACTCCTGTGATACCACCAACTGATTTTATATTTATAATCCTGTACTCACCTGACCAGAAATCCTGTTCATCCTGCCACCGAAGTTTACTAATCCCCACTATATCTAACTTCAACCTATCCATTTCCCTTTTTAAATTTTCTAATTTTCCTACTCGATTAAGGGATCTAACATTCCACGCTCCGACCTGTAGAATGCCACTATTGTCTTTCCTGATGATCACATCCTCCTGAGTAGTCCCCGCCCGGAGATCCGAATGGGGGACTATTTTACCTCCGGAATATTTTACCCGAGAGGATGTCACCATCATATGTTCATACAGTAGAGCTGCATGTCCTCGGGAAAAGTAACGGCTGTAGTTTCCCCTTGCTTTCAGCCGTCCGCAGTAGCTGTGTGGCAAAGCCACATTAGCTGATATTACAAGGCCAGCTCAGTCAATCATCCAGACTGTTGCCCCTGTAACTACTGAAAAGGCTGCTGCCCCTCTTCAGGAACCACACGTTTGTCTGGCCTCTCCACAGATACCCCTCCGCTGTGGTTGCACCTACGGTACGGCTATCTGCATCGTTGAGGCACGCAAGCCACCCCACCTCGGCAATGTCTGTGGTTCATGGGGGTGGATACCTACCTTACCGCCGAGCAAATGTTCACGCCTGTCGCACGTCACCAGCGTGTGCACAATCGAGGGAAACAGTGACTTGTGAGCGAGCGGTCTAACGTAACGGTGTCACTATGTTTTCGAATCAGGAACAATGGAGTTGGATCAAGACTGAGTGTGCCAGAGGTCGTGCAGCCCGACAGTGTCATTAAAGTCTACAAGAGCGTGCGGGGGGATCGGCATTGCCGTACAGAACAGTGGAACGATGGGTACAAACCTTCAACGATGGTCGACAAACTACGGCAGACATGCATCGAGCAGGTTGTCCTAGCGTCTCTAACAAGAAGTGCAACTGTTGCTGTATTAGTGGACAGTGATCGACGCCAAACGCTTCGTGAGCTGTCCCACAGAACTAGATTAGCGCATACAGCGTTCGGTCGATGGGACTGCTAAGTACTGTACCACCCACCATGCTCTCCGGACTTAAGTACTTGTTTGTGACTATGATTTGATTCCGAAGATGAAAGAACCACTTCATGGCAATCGCTTCAGAACTGTTCCACAGATTCGACAGACAGTAGACCGCTCCATTCGCACCATCAACAGAACAGCCTCTGTTAACGGTATACTATACCTTCCACAACGCTAGCAACTACTTTGAAGGACAGTAACGCTTCTGTATCAGTTGTGAATAAATATTAAGTTCCAACCCGCGTATTTTGACTTCCGTCAGGAGAGTTATTGGATAAAACATTCTCTACGTCTTGTTTCGCTGTTTTTCCTTCATCCTTTCCCATTCAGATATTTCTTTCCAGAAATAAATTTTATATTCTTCGAAATGTACGATTACCTTATTGTCACTACAGCAAGACAAGTCTTTGATCAACCGTTTTTTCGGTAACTTGCGCCCTGGTAGCTCAGTGGCGGCTGGCACGGTGGTGTTTGATGTAATGGTTATGTTTGTAAATCTATCGGACTCAACTGCTTGGTTATTAGTCAGAAGCTCACAAACTACTTAAACTAAGGTAAACTAACCTAAGGACAACACAGACACCCATTGTCGAGGGGGGATTCGAACCCCCGACGGCGAACGGCCGCGCGCAACGCAGCACGGCGCACCTGTGCGCACGACTAATCCGCCGTGGCAAAAATGGTTAATGACAGGTTTCTAACTACTGGCCACGTGCATCACAATCTAATGCACTGCTCAGTACACTATGGCGAACAGCTACTTGGTGAAATGGCTGGATGTCCTCTCTAATCAAAAACTGCACCAGGAACTGTACCACTGTTCGTCATCCACGCTAAACTGTAGGTCCCCCTTTAGCGCAGCTCACGCTTGAGCAGTCTTATAACGTCTAATCGCTTACCTCGCCTTTCGGCGCAACAGTAACGCTTGTCGTTTATTTCTTTTTGTGGTAGCCCCCAAATCGTGGCTAGCTGAATTCTTATGCTGAAGTAGTAACACTTTAGCCCCCAAAATCTTATTCTAAATGGGCCTGCTGAGTCAGGAGTGGGTTTTTTGGTGGTCTAAGTGATACGAGATTTTTTGTAAAACAAAATTAGGATTTAATTATTTATGTAAAAAATAGAAAATAAATGAATGTCAAGATTATGAACACATACACGTATTTCACAGGCGCAGAATAACAGAATAAGGTAAAGGATAATGTTACATGAATTTAGGAAAACTTCTGATCTCGTGTACCTGTCACGAATTAATCAGAAAGCGGGTGTCGCAAACGAGTGAAGATGCGCGAAAAACACGTCAAACGTAAGCTGAGTTCAGTGGAAGGAAGGGAGCCCTGAGCAATTAGCACACTGTACCGTGTTTGGTTTCGTCGTGGCTGCGACCTGTTTCCGATGGCGCTGCCAACGTAAAAAAAAAAAAAAAAAAAAGGTAACTTTGCCAAGACTGTCGTCAAGCAGCCGGTACGTTCCCTGCCTATCTTTCCCTAATCTATTAGTAATTTGGCGTGGTACATCGGCATCCGCCAGTCCACCGTTGAGCCCCAAAATATGCTCGCAAGCTTTAACTACTAGAATGGACGTATGAAGTCCCAAACACGATCTGCATCGTAGCCAGACGAGAACCATCAGACTCAGCACTTGATACCACTAGGCTTGCGGCTCACCCTCAGAGCACACTTAAGACTCGCTTATTATGCCGATCGCTATGCGTCGTTCCGTAATTACGGAAGTACTACATGTAATGTAGCAACAAGTGCGCTACAACGCCTGCAGACAGAAGGTATATTTCTCCGACGACGAGCAGAAACTCGGCCGCCGAGATACAATGCAGACGCTGAACCTCTAGAGAGAGAGTGAGCCCTCCACGACGAGTCGCTGGGGGTATATCTAGATGTTACTACGCCGTAGGAAATTCAGAATCACTTCCGCCAATGAGAGGATTCCACGTTGGCCGTGCTACACACGCCGTCCTATCAGCATGCAGCAACTCCAGAACTCCTGTCGTCAAGTGGACGAGTCCACTGTGAGGCCTCCCCTCTAAAAAGCCAACGCGTAGAAGGCGAGTCCACCTCCCTGACACCCCTCGAGCGGCGCCCCGTGCGGGCGGAGGAATGTGCGCTCTCTCGGCCAGGCGATGAACTGACCAACATAGACAGCCCCGCTAATGTTACCGTCTGAATTTATTCCAATGAAATAAATGTGAGGGTGCTTGCCACATTACACCCCTATAACTGTCCGTAACACTACACATCCTCCAGAATCATTCCTAGTAAACCCGTGGGGTGTTAAAACCTGTCTTTGGGTTTATTACAGATTTATTCCTGCTTTAGCTTTTTACCTTGTATAGAATTCATCTTAGTCGTTTCTTTTGCAAGTTTTTAAAGACTCTAACGTTTGTACAAATTCCAACACGAAGGAGGAAACGTATGAATTTAATAACACCAGTTGGGTACGTGACAAGTGACAAATTATTACCTTTTCAAATCTGTACATATCGTTTGAGCCCTACTATTCAGTATGTCGTGCACCCTCTATGCGTGGCATTGCATCAATAAAGTTCTGAATACGTTCCTGAGACTTTTCTCTCCAAGCAGTTTGTTTCCGAGCCCATAAATCCGTAACACTAGTTACTGGAGAACCATGACGCTCCAGATGCCGACTAACCATGCCCCAGACATGTTGTATGGCCGATATGTCTGGCGAACTTGCGGCCAAGGAAGCAGTGGTTCCCTCCCACAATATGTGGCCGGGCATTGTCTTGTTGCAGTGTGGCCCAAGAAGATGACTGAAGCAGAGGGAGTTCCTCATGCTCCACAACCACCGCTAGGTACCGGATGCTGTTCAAAGTGCCCTCAACACGCAGGAGGCGAGAGCGGGTGTTGTAACCAATATTGCCGCAAACCACCACACCTGGTGTCTGTCCGATATACCGCCAAACAATTCAACCTTCCAAGTTGTACTCACCACGGTACCGCCGGACACGATGTATGTGACCATCACTGCAGGGTACGTTGAAGCCGGCCGTGGTGGCCGAGGGGACTGCGGCGCGCCAGTCACGGTCTGCACGGCTAGTACGGTCGGGGGCTCGAATCCCCCCTCGGGCATGGATGCTTGTGCCGTCCTTAGGGTTAGCTAGTTCATAACTAGTTTGTAAGTTTAGGGACTGATGACCCCGTAATTAAGTCCCATAAGCTATACAAACATTTGAACATTTTGGATACGTTGAAACAGGACTGTTCCGAAAAGATTACACTTAGTCACTTAGCACTCCAGTGCCCATTGCAGTCACAGGATCTTGTGGTTTCTGGACAATGGAAGCCGACGTAATGGTTGCGTGTAACCAGTCCAACCTGCAGCAGAGGGCGTCGAAGCGCCGATTCACACACCTGTTTCCAGCGACGAGCCAACACAGTGGATGACTCTGTATAGTCCGTTATGACCATGCGGACAAGATGATGATCATCCCGTGGTGTCGTCACGCTCTGTGGTCCAGTTCCCTCTCGTCGCTGCGTACGACCTTCCTCTATCCACTGCTTCCACACACTTATCACTGTCGTAGCAGCATGCCATGTGCGAGCCAAAATGTCACCGTATGACCGTTTCCCGAAGACCGATCTTTTTGCCCCGTTCGAACTCGCTCACATGCCGATATAGCTTCCTATGACGTCGACGAGGCGTACTGGCACTCATTGCATTGTTTCCGCCTTGTGTGACAGCTCAGCACCGACTACACCAGGCGGACCTACACGAGAGGAAAGGGCTCTGCTCGGCCTACGTGTACCTCATCTCGCTGCAAAACGTATCACATACTGCTTGCACACCCTTCTCCATTTCCACCGTCTGCCGCTATTTGGATAATTCCTTGTCATTGTTGCAGTCTTCATGCCCGCAAGTTCCTTTGCAAGATCTTCTTGCTTCCGAACTAACTAACAGCCTTCATGTGGTTTAGTAGACTTTCCCGGCGAATTAACTGATAATATTCTTCTCGGGTTTGCAGCCAGATACCATCGACAACTAGACACAATATTTCGGCAGACCAACTGGCTGCGATCTTCAGGTGAGTGCGCTGATTACACTTACTCGCCGGAAACTGAGGCAGAACAGAAAAGTGACAAAAAAGTGTTTTCATGGCACCATCAAAGACTAGGGCCCTCTTTGGGTCAGTCAAAGATGATTTAGGACTGAGGAAACCCGATGTTTATAGAATTCCGCGTTATTATAGTAAGTCTTACATCGACCAAATGATCAGCACAGTTCAGCATCGGTATGTGGAACATCACTCGTTTTCTTCAACCTGAAAAGTCGGCTGTTGCTGAACATTGTCTGAATGAGGAACACAAGATGTTATATAATGAAACAAAAATGATTGCTCCTGCTTCCCGCTGCTGGGAATGTGTACTTAAAGAATGAATGGAAATTCGGATGCCCGATAATATTATTATTGGGGCAAGGGCTTTTTGATACCGGAAATTCTGGCAAGGACAAGAAAATACAGGTCCATTGCTAGCGGAAGTGATCGAAAGTATAACATATAATCAAATTTATTAACCTTAAAACAATGACAATCATTTACAGCAATCAACCAGACAATTAATCTTCTTTTTAACTATGTAGCAACAAGGAAGTGCTTCAAAGCCTTAGGGCCGCAAATATATATATATATATGAATCTCCGGCCAGAAGGGCCCAAACACGTAAGAGTAAGGCACTAGCCTCAGGGGCAAAACAGCCAGCAACTAAAATCAAATGATCCTCAACTGTGCCTGAAGGGGCAAAATAAAATTAAAATTAATATTAAAATACTCAACAGAGGGGCACCCCTTTCCCTTTTGCAATCATTGCTAATCAACAACCAAAATATTTAACTCACAACAGGCCTGAGGGGCCGTAAACGTCAAAATGGCAACTCGGCAGGACCACTCTAACAACAAGGTAATTTAACATTCAAGCAATTAAACTGCAATCGGCCTGACGGGCTCTGAATTTTCACACAAGATGCCTGACTAATAACTTAGAAATAAAACCTGCAAATACCATAAGGATTAATACACAACTATGGTAAAATACAAAATATCAAAACACAATAACATTTAATACCCGCTCCCAGCAAAGGGGGGACAACTGCAGTTAGTGGAATGCACCACAGAGTGCGAGTGCTTCTAACCGCAATGAACACCGGTCTTAGGGACCGCGATTAATCGCCTATCAACTAAAGTTACCCCACTTAACCTTAACAATAAACGTACATGCATGTACCTCCTTTCTTATATCTAAATACAATTAAACACCATACAAGAACAATACCTTCTTGCATGCCCCTTTTTCCTTTCCTGACTTCATATTTTCTGTAAATTACACTATCAAGCCCTACTACAACATGTGCAGCAGCAAGAGTTTGCCCCAATGCAGCCACTCAGGAGTAACAGGGTGGGGCGCGTAAACAACCGATGCACAGTATACCGCCGCCTGGCAGCCGAACGAGCAATAACACCGAGCTCTCCCTCATTTTCCACACCAACTTAATTTAGAAAGCAATTACATGTGGTTATCTGACGAAACACCCGTAAGATACAACACTACCACATAGCTGCCAAAATTCATCAGCGTGTGATAACCAACATGCTTGGGCTAAATGATTTACATTAAAATCCACATTTTAAAAAAAATAAAAAATAAAAAATGGCCGAATACTGCTAAAGATAAGTCTCAATACAAAAGTCACACTCTTATACTTGCTTAAAAGAACAACGTGACCATGCCCGATGTTAAGATGCCAAGGAACCCACCCACAATTTGGCGCTGTTCGAAGCCATACAGAGCACCAACCCAGTCTCGATCAGTCTGCCCACAAACACCGACAACAACTAGCAACAGTTCCACAGACGGTAAATCAAATGTTCAAATGTTTGTGTAGCTTATGGGACTTAACTACGGGGTCATCAGTCCCTAATCTTACAAACTACTTATGAACTAGCTAACACTAAGGACGGCACAAATATCCATGCCCGACGTGGGATTCGAACCCCCGACAGTAGTGACCGTGCAGACCGTGACTGGAACGCCTCAGTCCCCTCGGCCACCGCGGTCGGCAGACGGTAAATTACCACGTTTCTTCCGAATACAAGTGGGCTAGCAAACGATCGGTTCAATGGGTGGGAGGGACAACAACTACCGGCTCGACTCAATCCGAACACACACCACCGGGAGCACACGCAGTAAAACCGGAACGAATACTCTACTTTGATCCAAAATTTCGTGGGAGCCACTACCAGGCAGAAACACTGTCTGAGAAAGACAGAACGAAAGCTGGCCAGTTGGGAGGCACGTAGCAACCGAGACCTTTTCCTCCATCCTCCTTCATAGCTTCCGGACAAGCCTCATCGGAGCTCACAGGCTTCCGTGGCCCGTCATACTGCTGCTCCACGTAACAACCTCCTGGGCGGCGGTAAGGTCAAACAAACTCTCCAGTTGCCTGTCACGTGACACTCGCAAACACGGCTCAGCCCCGCGCCGCCACCAAATAGGGGGCGCGGAAGCGCACAAGCAGAACAGAGGCGCCGCCACACAGCGAGGGCCGGCGGAAGGCAAACGCCAAGTATTAGGCGCCAACTCAAACTGAGACCGAAAATGTTCCGTCTCAGGCTTCCCTCTTGGCAATATTTGGAACCCAATATTATCTGATATTAAGCAATAACGGCCTTCATTTCGACCTGCAGTTTGTTTTAACTAGTCTTGTTTCGACCCATCGATTTGCCGATTTTCTCCACCGCCGCGTTACTACGCCTAGAGGGCCTCTACTTTGATTTCGCGCACGCGCAGTGGGTCGTCAGCGGCGTATAAAGTGGCCGCTGTTTCTGTTCTGCGTCAGTTTCCGGCTAGTACGTGTAATCAGCGCACTCACCTGAAGATGGCAGCCAGTTGGTCTGTCGAAATATTGTGTGCATGTTTTTTTTTTTTTTTTTTTTTTTTTTTTTTTTTTTTTTTTTTTTTTTTTTTTTTTTTCCTCCAAATTCAGTTATATAAAACATGTTCGGATCTCTAATTCCACGTGTTGTGTCAGTTTTTGTTTATGTGTCTGTAGACGAGCCGAACTCCTTGTCGTCACCTAAATCGATGGCTGAGTAGGTCAGCTGCTTGGTAATTCATTAGTAGCTATGGCGATAACTTTCCAAAAAACAGCATCGTAGCTCTTCACAGACTGAATAATCGAAGACTACCGTCGTCAACTAATATTGAAGCCAATACTGTAAAAAATGTAATGTATGATTAATCTTTTAGAAAATATAAAAAATTACAGATAAAAGAAAATACCTGAATTTTTCGTAAAATTACCATTAGATAATCAAATTGTGTAAAGAACGAAAAATAAAAAACATAAAAATATAAAAAAATAAAATCTGTCACTGCAGGATACCAACCATCGACGCAATGCTTACAACGCTAGAAGGCTACCACCTAAGCTACACCGACAGACGCTGTGACTATTTTAATTGTTGGCACTTCCGTGCACTTCCATAACTTCAAAGTCAATTTTCTCGAGAATTCTTGAGAGTTGTTACTTTTCGTAACAAACTATCCAAAGATTCTTAAATGCTATACCCATGTGGTCCTCTCGTCAGACGAGAACCCCATGCTGCTCAGGACGAGTACTAGCCGCGCGTTTCGCTTATTTCATACGTCAACTTCGCTTCGCAATATCTCGGGATGTAACTGGTGTATTGTGATGCAATCAACTCCATTGTTTATGTGATTTTCATGCTATAGCTTTCTGATGAAATAATATTGGGTATCCATTTAAAAGCACATATGCTTTCGTTTTAGCATGTTTCAGAATATTTACTTTTATGAACCCCTACCTTACACTGATAGTCTACCGAGGAAAGTCGTTTTAACAATAGCCGTTATTGTTCCAGTGATATTTTGAGTGGTCAAGATAAATAAGACACACTATATATAGGAATATAGTACTGAAGCTATCAGTGATTTGATGTTACGTTAGCTGTCATCAGGCTTTGAATGATCACCAACGACGACATACGAAAAGCATGCTTGGACCGGGATCAAAGCTAGATCTCTTGCTTACTAAGCAGTTGCGCTAAGCACTTGCGTCACACTTGATTCGTGATTTCGTACAGCCGTTAAGGTTAACAGTGAGGTCGTTCCTCTTCGCCTTTCTGTGACTAGGAGCCCACAAGAAAAGATACAAACACGGGCGGTCCACCTTCTGTGAAGGAATCTGAAAACAACGTTTGAACGTTGCTACAAATCGAAAACGAATCCGCTATTTTTCTGTGTACTGCGTCGTTCGGAGTGCATCTGTACTGCATTAAATTTAAAAAATAAAATGCATTCCGTGTCTCTGCTAGCGACATCGGCTGTAATTTTTACAAAAATCAGTTCACTTCTGTGGTAAGGGGGTGCTGAAGTCCAACCGGAGAGGGTCTTTCCATGGACGCGTCTGACAATTTTAGACTACTGCACTGAAATAGGAAGAAAATATAAATGTTTGCTGAGATAAGTGTAAGGTAGCGTAATCAACCTAAATCGGTATCAGTGTGATTACTCGATCCTTAAAAGTTGTACAAAGGTTCTTTCCTTGCTAACAGAAATCGCTGTGGGCACCAGCGTAGCGTCAACTTTTCGAATTAATGCCGCCTCGATAGACAGAGAGTCGATTTCGTTGCGTGTTTACACCAGAAGTGCGTCATTCGGTTTCCCGCTGCAAAGGAATCTGTGGTCACCGGTAATCCAACCCTAAGCCTCCGCGCAGTGGCCAGCGAAGCCAACCGCCAGACCACGGATTTTTGATACCCAAATCGTCTTTCTTTACCTGGCCTGGGGAATACTAACCTCGGCTGGTCAGCTGCTAACAAAAGCGAGAAGAGTTTTTCTGCTTTCCATCGACGACGGTGCCATTAGAAAGTACAAGTAAGTATTTTATCAAAATGCCGAAGGAAATCGACGGCTTGATTTTTAAAGGAAGCATCCCAGGCCATATTTCAGTTTCAGAGTGCTAGCATGATATGGGTGCACGACAACGTAGTCGTTAGCGACCATTTTTTATACTGTATGCTAAAGAACGTGGTTAAATTGAGGGAAAGTTGTAAAAGATATTAATGAAATAATTCCTAAAAACTTATATTGTGGAACACGCATTGTTGTTGTGGTCTTCAGTCCGGATGCCGGTTTAATGCAGCAGTCCGCAGACTCTGTCCTGAGAAAGACCGTCTCCCCTTTAGAATGGCAACCAACATCCATTTGAAACTATTTACTTTATACGTCTCTACGTCTCCATCTGCGATTTTTACCCCACACACTTCCCACTAATACTAAATTCACAATTCCTTTATGACTAAGAATGTGTCCTACTAATGATCTCTTCTTTTAGTTAAGAAATGCCAAAAATTTCTTTTCTTCCCAATTCTGTTCAGTACCTCCTCATCAGTTATACGATATATCCACCTAATCTTGAACATTATTCTGTAGCAGCACATTTCAAAAGCCTATAGCCTCTTCGTGTCTGAACTATTTATCGTCCGTTACACTTCCGTACAAGGCAACACTCCACACAAATACCTCCAGAAAAGACACCCTTACCCTTAATATCTGATGTTAGTAAATTCCTCTTAAAAAAAAAAAAAAAAAAAACGCTTTTCTTCTCTATACCACTCTGCATCTTATATTCTCTGTAATGCGACCGTCGTATGTTATATTACTGCCCAAGTCATCTACCACCTTCATTGTTTCGTTACCTAATCCAATTGCTTCAGCGTCGCCTGATTTTCTTAGACTGCATTCCATTGCTCTTGATTTGCTCTTGTTAATGTTCATCTTATACGAATACGTTCCCTTCAACACAATGTCCATTCCATTCAGTTGCTCTTCCATGTCCTTTGCCGTTTCTGACAGAATTACAATGTCATAAGCAAAGCGCAGTGTTTTTATTTCTTCACCCTGAACTTTAATCCCTTCTCCCAATATTTCCTTTCTTTCCTTCACAACTTGCTCGATGTACAAATTGAATAACATTGAAGAAAGAATACAACACGGTCTTACTCCTTTCCCAACCAATGCTTCCCTGTCATGTACTTGGACTCTAAGACGTTGTAAATAAATACCCTTTCCCTGTATTTTACCTCTACTGACTTCAGAATTGGAAAGAGTGTATTCCAATCAACATTGTCAAAAGCTTTTTCCAATCTACAAAAGCTAATAATATAGGTTTGCCTTCCCTTACTCTATCTTCTAAGTTGTAAAGTGAGTATTGCCTCCCGTGTTCCTACATGTCTCCTGAATCGAAACTGATCTCCCCCGATGTCAGCTTCTACCAGCTTTTCCATCCTTCCGTAAATAATTCGTGTTAAAATTTAGTAACCATGACTTATCAAAATGATGCTTCTGTAATGTTCACACCCGTCTACGCCTGTATTCTTTCTAATGGGGATTATTACATTTTTCTTAAAGTCTGAGAGTATTTCGCCTGTCTTATACATTTTACACAAAGATAATATAGTTTTGTCGTGGCTGGCTCTCCCAGAGACTCCCTACTCCAAGGGCCTCGTTCCGACTGAGGTCTTTCAGAGCTCTGACAAATTCATCTTTCAGTATAGCATCTCCTACTTCATCTTAATCTACTTCCTCTTCCCTTTCTAAAGCATTGTCCCAAGTTCATTTCCTTTGAAGAACCCCTCTATGTAGGCCTACTCTTTACACCTTTCAGCTTTCCCTTCTTTGCTGTGAACTGGTTTTCTACCTGCGTTCTTGATATTGATAGAGCTCTTTTTCTTTTCTTGTAGGTGGTATCTATTTTTCTCCTAGTTATAATTCTTCTATAGACTTGCATTTGCCTTCCAGCTACTCCTGCTTAGCCATTTTGCACTTCCTGTCAGTCTCATTTCTTAGTCGTCTGTACTCCATTTTGCTTGCTTCATTTACTACATTTTTATACTTTAACCTTTCATCAATTAAATTTAGTATTTTCTGTGATATCGAAGGTTTTTTGTAGGTCTTTCTACCTATTTGGACCTCTGCTGCCTTCAACATTTCATATCTCAATGCTATCCATCCCGCTTCTACTATTCTACTTCCCCCCATTTCTATCAATTGTTGCCTAAAGTTTCCTATCAAATTCTCAAGAACTCCAGGTTCCTTCAATTTATCCGGGTCCCATCTCCTTATTCTCCTACATTTCTGCAGGTTTTTTTTTAGTTTCAGTCTACAATCTACAGATACAGTCTACAGTTTCAGTCTGACGAATAAGAAATGGGCAGTGTCTACAGCCGTCGCGGTGGACGAGCGGTCTGCGGCGCGTCAGTCACAGACTGCACGGCCGCTACGGTCGAGGGTTCGAATGCCCCCTCGGCATGGATGTTTGTGTCGACTTTACTATAAGGTAGTTCATAAGTAGTTTGTAAGTTTAGGGACCGATGACTCCGCAATTAAGTCCCTTAAGCTTTACACACATTTGAACATTTGAACATTTTGCAGTGTCTATATCTGTGCCAGGATATGTCTTACATTTTAAAACCTTACCAGTATAAAATATATCTGGTACCTTCCGGTGTCTCCTGGCCTGTGCCACGCTTACAACTTTATTTCATGATTTTTAAACTAAGTGTTCGTTATCATAAAATTATGTTCCGTGCAAAATTCTACCAGACCGCTTCCTCTTTCATTCCGTTTCCCCAGTCCATACTCACCTACCATTTTTCCTTCCCTTTCTTTTCCTACTAGTGTATTTCAGTCCTTTATCACAATAAAGTTTTCTTCTCCCTTAACTGTTTGAATAATTTCTTCAATCTCCTCATGATCGGCAGAGCTAATTTTCATATAAACTTATATTACTGTGGTCGGTGTTGGCTTCCTATTTATTTTGACTATGTTAATGCGGACACTGCACTGTTCATAGCTTCTTACCCGCATTCCTATTTCCTTATTCATTATTAGACCCATTCCAGTAACACCACAAACTATTTTTATATTTATAATCCTGTACTCACCTCACCAGAAATCCTGTTCCTGTTTCTACTGAACCTCACTAATCCCCAATATATCTAATTCAACCTATCCATTTCCCTTTTTAAATTTTCTAACCTCCCTACCGGATTAAGGTATCTAACATTCCACTCTATGATCCGTAGCATGCCAGTGTTGTCTTTCCTGATGACGACATCCTCCTGAGTAATCTCTGCCAAGAGAACCGAATGGGAAACTATTTCTACCTCCGGAATATTTTATCCGAGAGAATGCCATCATCATATATTCATACAGTAGAGCTGCGTGTACTCAGGAAAAGTAATGGCTGTGGTTTCCCCTTGCTTTCAGCCGTGCGCAGTAACTGTATGGCAAGGCCATGTTAGCTGATGTTACAAGGTCAGCTCAATCAATCATCCAGACGCCCCCGGCGTGCTTGCATCTAAGGTACGGCTATCTGTATCCTTGAGGCACGCAAGCCACCCCATCTCGGCAGTGCTGTGGTTCACATAAATAATTAAAGAAGTATACAATACTCAATATATCTACGGGTGTACTGCCGGTCTGTAGTGCCCATTGGACACAACAGACCGGCAGTACACCCGTGGATATTTTGATTATCAAATACGCCGGGAGAAACTCATTAATCACAAGTATACAATACTGTTTGAAAGCAAATACGTGGAGAAACCTGAAGACACGGTTAGACATAAATGAAGCCTCGTATATTAACGTACACTGGCCGATACCCCTGGAGCGACACAATTCCGCAAAAAAAGTTTCTGGAAAAAGTTGTAAGGTTTGAAGGGGGTCATGGAATGGTTATCTGGAAATGACCTTGAACCCTACTTTCAGGGTCAAACTAAGGTAAAGTTCTTTTTTAAATGGTAACCCCTGTTCTCTACAAAGAAAATTGCACATTTTCTCCGCATAGAATACGAATATGGAACAAAAATAGGTGTTACCATTTGAATAAATGGACTTGACCTTGGTTTAACCTTGAAAATAGGGTTCAAGATTATTATGAGGTAAACATTCCATGACCCCCTTCAAACCTTACGAGTTTTCTAAAGACTTCTTTTTTCTTTTAATTTTTTATTTTCCTTTTTATTATTTTTAATATTTGCATAATTGTGTCGCCTCTGAGATATAGATCTGTATAGATTAAAATGGGTCACCATGTATATGCGTCATCGGCGTCTACTGAAGTAATTAGCGTTGCATTCCTCTGTAGAACGGTCATCAGATTGTATTGCTGGTACTCGTTTTGAGTGGCTTCACCAGGTCTAGTAGTAGGCTTCATTATAAAGAATTAAACTTGCACTGAAAACATCTCTGGGTCTCACTTGAGCATATTTAGTTCCTTTGTTCAAGTGACATTGTGGAGTAGGCCTATGCAGCAAGAAAAATAGTTCCATTTTCTGCCATCAGGTAAAAATAGGGCACTGTAAGCGATGCTCAGTGTTGTGTGGGTACGGGGAAAAGGTAAAAAACGATCAAACAGATGATAACGGTGGTTCTGGCAAATTTATAGTCGCAACGTATAACAAGTCTTTTGGTCTTCCGACTCAGCAACATGTTGATCCGTAAAACGAATAGTCGACAGTTGCTCGCAGCATAGGCGGTGTCATTGAAGTGATATGTTGTAGCATGTTATCATTCAAATCAGTGAAATTCCGGGTATGTCACTGATGCACGCTATCTTTCAGGTATCCGCACTACCAGAACTTGGATGAATTTAGATTGGGAGAGCTGGAAGGCTACACGTCTTGAAGTTTCCTAGAGATGATGCTATCGTTACCGAAGATTTCTATTACCTGTCAAGCGACTGCATGAAAATGCGTGGACCCGGTTGCGTTCTTAAAAATCTGGAATCGTGTCTTGCACTGGGACATCACTATAATGCGCAGATGTCACTGTACACCCGAGAACTCCACGAGGTGTTATCTCATCAAAGAAAAACTGGCGGAAAATGTAAGAGCCTATAAAACGATCCTGCAAAGTCACGTAAGCTACGTTCGGTCGATATTCCTGCACAGCATGTGACGGAGTAGCACCTGTTCTGCGACATTCAAGGCGCCGTGTGGAGCAAAATGAACTCGCCCTTCCAAAGAATATTCTGCGGTACATGTCATCCACTTCCAAGCATCTACATCTACATGGATGCTCTGCAAGTCACATTGAAGTTCATGGCAGAAGGTTCATCGAACCACTTTTATGATATTTCTCTATAGTTCCATTTTCTAATACCTATTTTCGATCTGATTTCTGTTATTTTATTGTGATTGGTAGGTGCTAACAATATATGTTTGCATTCAGAAGAGAAAATTGGTAAAAGAAATTTCACAAATAGATCTCGCCGCAATAAATAAAGCCTTTCTTTTAATGATTTCCACCCCAAATCGTGCATCATTTCCGTGACACTCTCACCTCTATATCGCGATAATACAAAACGAGCTGCCCTTCTCTGAATTTTCTCTAAATCGTCCGTCAGTCCCACCAGGTGTGGATCTCACAATGCGCAGCAATACTCCGAAATAGGACGCACAAAGGTAGTACAGGCACTTCTTTTAGTAGAACCGTTGCATCTTCTGTTCTGCCAATGAATCGTAGTCTTCGGTTCGCCCGATTGAGCATAACTGGGATGCAATTGGCAGACGCAGTGCAGCAAGACCAGTACGTCCCATAATTTATTGTTGCAGAGCTGGATATTGCACGCATGGAAGAATGGCCAAATATTCCTCAAGAGCTGATGATAACCTCATATGGTCCATCGACACATGTGTGGAACTGTACTGGCCATATGAGATGATCACATACCCCTATTAGAGGGTAACAATTTTGACTTTTTCACTATTATGGTAGCCCAATAGTGCCTCGCTCTGAGTAAACGTAGTTCCAAAACACGTTGGCAAAGTTCACTCGTTTCTGTGTTGAAGCTTACGATATCGTTTATGCAATGAAAATCATTGATAATAGGCAAATTATACTTTGAAACTAGTCCATGTCACCTAATTTCAGGAAAGCTATGCCAACAGAATGATAACGGACTTTCCACATGCTCCCCCTCCCCCTCCCTTATGACATGCTCTCTGAAATTCAGTGTTGAATGCAGGCTTATTGTCGTTGTATTGCTAAGAAATGGCGTTCCATAACATATAAATATTTCTTATTTTAGAAAACTATTTTGTGATTTATACACATACAGTTCGACATCCTGACTCGATAAAGGCATTTATCTTAATATTGTCGACACAACTACTGCACTGCATCATATTAAGTAAAATTTCACGTAATTTCTTAAATAATATGCAGAGAAAATCCCACTGTGTAGACTTGGGATATTGTTGATTTTAGCCAATACATTGCAATATATCAACTATAGGTAAGATAAAAGATTTATTTAAAATTCAAAGTAGACCGATATCTCAGTTTCGTGATATAGATTTTTATACCTGACAAACAGTCATGCTATGTGCGTGTAGTCTCATTTGGCAGCTGCTATCAGGCAATTTTTAGAAAAAAACTTGATAAGGAAATTTCATTTTTACATGTGTTACAGCCCAATATCTCCACTCTACAAAAGTATAGATTACTTTTATTTTTTTTCTGTAATTTTGCAGTATAACATCAAATTAGGTAAACTATTGCGAATATTTTAAAGATTTTGCACAAGTACAAGCGCTTATGTACACTTTGGGTTTTCTTGATTTTAGCTCGTACACAGCTCTTTACAAAATATAGAGAAACCGAAATTGTATTTAAATTTGACACAAAAACGATATAGCTTTTCATTCTCAAGATATTGTTTGATATTTCAATGCATGCTTTTGGAATCATGCATCATAATAATGGTCACAATTCATAAACGATTTGGGCAATCAAAACGATGATTCTTTTCCAAATGATGCCTCCAAAAGAATCACGTATGCTGTGTGATAATTTTTTTATTGACCAAAACATGTTAGTGTGACTCACCCACAGCAGTGAGAGAGTCGGAGGAATGGTGTGCTAAACATGTGCAAACCACCTGACGGTAGAATCAGCCATGTGGTCACGGTACCTGTGAGCATACCAAATGGGCATTTTGACATGTCTAGAACTATCAAATGGGTAGCAGTAGTAGGGCTGTCTTAGTATACACAGTATCTTTTCACAAGTAATGAGTCGTGTACCTGACAAATCAGGATGAAATTTATCTAGACATTCCTGAGTAAAGCTTATATGTAACTGCTTTTCGCCCCATCTTTCAGCTACAGCATTGTTAGAGCTGTCCTACTATTACAGTAAATTTTATATAATTGAAGGACACATGACCTGTTTCACAATTTAAAACTAAATTCTCGAATCTTATGTCAAATCATTAAAATGGTCTGATATGTAATCAGATGAAACTCATTCCCTCTTATTTAAGTCCAGGCTTCTTTCAATAAATTATATAAAATCTTTTAAAAATTGTCTATTCGAAGGGCAGGTGTCCATAATTTAAAACTTAGTGGTTGGATTTGAAGCCATCCCCGTATCTCCTATGAAGATGGTCTTGGGGGGGGGGGGGGGGGGGCACTATGTTGTTAACAGTCTCCACCTGGTCACTGGCCGTGCCATAGTGAACATATTCTGTTAGCACCCAGCTACTTAAGAATACATAATCATCATCAGAAAATAAAAAAAATCAGATCGAAAAATTTAGGTGTTCCTTTTTCCCTATCACTATTAGTGAATGGAATGGTAGAGAAATATTATGAAAGTGGTTCGATGAATCCTCTACCATGAACTTGATTTTCAGAGTATTTATGTGGATCATACAATGTAAGCTTTCATTTAAAATTTCCGCAGCGGAAGACGAAACGATAGGGGAAAGTCGTATCTACCGAGCACAGCCTACCAGCCCGGACATATTAAGTGAAGTACTTATGTGTATGTACAGTAGAAAACTAATGAGTCATATGCCTGACAAATGTGGATGAAATTGATCTTGACTTTCCTCAGTAAAGCTTAGACGTCATTGCCCATCATTAGCTACATCGTAGACTGATCTCTGTTACTGTTACATTAAACGTTACCAGGTAGTGACGATACATTTGGAAATTTTTGTAGATATTCCTTATGGCGTTACCAAGATAAAATGATACCTCAGTTTCTTTGCATCTTCCGCTGTCCACAGATCGAAGCGTGATATGTGATAGTGTTGTGGCGTCGCTATTCGCCTCAACATCAGTGGTCCACGCAAGTCACCGCGCCAGTATATGAAGGAGCGATAAGTCGCAACATAGTACTTTGGCTGCTGGGGGCAACCACAGTATTAGTACCTCTTTGCCCACCTCGAGCGCCAGCCAATAGCAATAAGGGGACTGGCTTACATACTTATGCCGACGCACCAGGAGTTCATCGAGCCGGCCGCGGTGGCCGAGGGGACTGAAGCGCTCCAGTCACGGTCTGCACGACCACTACGGTCGGAGGTTCGAATCCCTCCTCGGGCATGGATATTTGTGCCGTCCTTAGTGTTAGCTTGTTCGTAAGTAGTTTGTAAGTTTAGGGACTGATGACCCCGTAGTTAAGTCTCATAAGCTATACAAACATTTGAACATTTAGTTCCATCGACTAGTGCAAGCAGTCTGTCTATGCACCAGCTGGGACAGTTTTCCATTGCCTACCAGAGATATTTATTAGTTAAGAAGGCTTTATATCATCACAACCACATGAAAGTTAAGTATTTATTTCATTGTAATAAAAGATTATGTAGACTAATCAATTCTTTTAGTTATAGACCCATGTTCACATTCTTTCTAGTCATGGTCAACAGAGGGCGGGAGTCGTTTACCTTTCAGGCCTACGTTTGCGAGAAATTGTGTTAGTTGTTTGCTTGTGAAAAGTTTTGTTTCAGGTAGCATATTACATTAGCTTATTGATTGAGCGAATATTGCATTCCTTTGCTTGCATTATAGCTGCGTTGTCTACATCTTCATGGGGTACTCCGCAAATCACATTTAAGGGCCTGGCAGAGGGGTCATTCAACTGTCTTTATAATATTCATCTCCCACTCTCGAATAGCGCGTGGGAAGAAAGAACATCTCAATCTCTCCGTTCGAGCTCTGATTTCTCGTATTTTAAACTCATAATCATTTCTATGTATGTATGTGGGAGTCAACAACATATTTTCGCATTCCGAGGAGAATGTTGGTCATTGAAGTTTCGTAAGTAGACCACGCCGCAGCGATGAGCACCGTTGTTGTAATGATTTCCATCCCAGGTTCTGTATCATTTCCGTGAGGCTGTCTCCACTGTTTCGTGACAATAAAAAACGAGCTCCCCTTCTTTGGACTCTTTCGATGTCCTTCGTCAAACCCATCTGATAAGGATCGCACACTGGGCAGCAATATTCCATAAAAAGGCGGACAAGGGTAGTGTATGCAGTTTCTTTAGTAGTTCTGTTGCATCTTTTAAGGGTTCTGCCAATAAGTCGCAGTCATTGGTTCGCCTTTCACACGACATTATCTACGTGTTCTTTCCAATTTAAGTCTGAAGTAATAGTCATTCCTAGGTATTTTGTGGACTTTACGGCATTCACATTTGATTGATTTATGTTGTAAACAAAGTTTAACGAATTTCTTTTCGTACTCATGTGGACGACTTCACACTTTTCATTATTTAGAGTCAATTTCCAATTTTGACACCACAGTAGTATCTTATTTAGATAGTTCTGCAGTTGGTTTTGATCTCCAGATGACTTTGCTAGACGATAAATGACGGCGTCATCTGCAAACAACCTAGAATTTTCTCCCAAATCGTTATGAAGATAAGGAACAGCAGAGGACCAATAACCCTGTGGAACTCCGGATATCACCTCTGTGTTAGTCGATGCCTTACCATCGATTACTACAAACTGTGTCCTCTCTGACAGGAAATCCCCTATCTAGTCGCAAATTTGGAGCTATATTCCATAACCACGCAATTTGAGTAAAAGCCGTTTGTTAGGTACGGTGTCGAAATCCTACTGGAAATCTAGAAATACGGAATCAGTTTGAGAACCCTTATCGATAGCACTCATCACTTCGTGTGACTAAAGACCTAGTTGTTATTCACATGAACGAGATTTTCTAAATCCGTGTTGACTCTTGGTCAATAGATTATTCTGTTCGAGATAATTCATAATATTTGAATTACGATATGTTCCAAAACCTGTGACAGTGATCCTCCACTTGAACAAGTGCTTCAAATTATTGAGTATCAGGACATGTGTGGCCGCGACAAGTAATTTTTTAAGATGCCCATATATGATCAGTAGCGCGAGACAAGGAAAGTGTTCCGTCTCGGCCCGACAAACGAGGTGTTGTTGATCAGCACTCAAGCCACGCACGTCGTATCTAATATATAAAGCAGTGTGTCCGTATATTTGTACGTGTTGCATACAAGACTACAGTTTTGTTCCAATCTTTATGAACTTTTGTACACGTAAGCTTCAATCCATGAGGACGCTCGCCGTAAGTGTGAGAATCACGTTCGATAGATAGGTCACGAGATATGACGTCATAAACAATAAGATGTGTGAAAAGCTGCTGCAAGTGGCGACAATGCTGCTCATTTTCTCCTAAACCATTGGATCGATTTCAATCAAATTTGGTACACACATTCCTTACCGCGAGGTAACAGATGCTGCATGGTTAAGAATAACATACGGCACATGGTTCAAAAGATATTACGTCATAACCAATAGAAATCGCAAAAATTGCCATATAATCCGGCGAGACTTTCAAAATACACTGTGTGAGAATGACAGTACTTAGTGACTTCCAACAAACTTTAAACATAATTTCAAACCTTTATTAAACTTTTTCTCGCTGGCAAACATAGTAAAATGATGAAAGGAGAAAAGTTTCTCGCTTACTATTTTTCCGCTGTTTATGGAGTAAAACTACGGCTCTCGGAATGAAGTTACAATTTATAATTTGAACACTACAAATTGTAGCGATGAATGTAGCTTCTAAATTGTATCACAGTACAATACGTACTTAATGAGGTATGAGCACATAAACAATAACGTTCATGGAAAACCGCCCCATCATGCACGAAGTTTTAATCTATTACTTCATTACTACTAATTGTATACCCAAGAGATTATACATACAGCCCTTATAGAAATGAATATATACCTGAAAAATGGCAGGAATAAATAAATACCCGGGCAACGCTGGGTTGTCAGCTAGTTTCCTATAAACACGCGGCAAGTAAGCCACTGTTAAGTCCTGTCCCAAGTGCATTTCTAAGCATAGATGAAATCGGTGCCCTTCACGTAATGCAATTTGTACTTCTTGTGGCAAACAAGAACGTGTTGAAAGTGTGCGTACGTCACGACTGCACACGATGTGCAGACACTGTTTTTGCTATACATTTTAAGCCTTTTGCCACTAAGACAAACTGTATTGTTCCGGTAATTAAAGATTCTGACAACACTTCTTTGCAACGCCACGCAAATAAACTGTCTGTACATTTGAAAATGTTTGGCAAAACAGCGCAATTTTTGCTTGATACGGGTGCCGCTGTCGTTAGTAAAACGTGCCATATATGAATTACTAGGCGCACCTCATTTGCGAACAGTGGACACTTCGCGTACGGTACATACAGGACAAGCCATACCAGTGGTAGGTGCTTGTAGCTGTCCTGTAGTATACGGAGATATACACAACACAGTTTCTCTTTTGGTTCTTGGATCCTATGACAGTGGAAATATTTTTGGTTCGAATCTGTTTGATTTGTTTGGTCTTAGAATCACCGGGAATGTTCTGTCAGTGACGTCATTCCACCTGAGTGAATGTATAACTAACCTGTGTGCCGAATTTCCTGAACTCTTTTCCGAAGGACTTGGTCAGGCAACTAATTTTTCCCCGCATGTGACATTAAAAGATAATGCGCAGCCACGTTTCTCCAGGGCACGTCCAGTTCCTTTTGCATTACGCGATCAAATCGCACAGGCACTCACAGAGTGGCAAAATCAAGGTGTTATTGCGCCCATTTCAGCAAACCAGTGGGCTTCTCCTTTAGTGATTGTCAAACAACCATCTGGTAAACTCAGAATTTGCGTGGACTTTAAGCGCACTGTGAATCCTCAGACAGTGATTGACACCTTCATGAGCGTATGGACAGATTAGGAGCTGGCAAATGGTTTTTAAAAACTGATCTTCGGGGTGCATGTCTGTAACTTCCGCTCGACGGGCAGTGACAGAAATTTATAGTTATCAATACTCACTTAGGCTTCTTCAAGTTTCTCAGGTTACTGTTTCGTTGTGCCACTGCTCCGGCAATCTTTCAAAGATATCTGGAGTAATTCACAAAAGGCGTGCCTTGTGCTCAAATTATTTATACGATATTGTTGTTTCTGGCTGCAAAGCTGAAGAGCATTTCAACAATTTACGTACACTTTTCACAGTCGTTTCGGAAGATGGTCTCAAAAGTAACAAGCATAAATATGTTTTCTTTCATACTGAAATTGAATATTGAGGACACGTAATCAATTCTCAGGGTGTACATCCACTGCAGTGGCAATTTCAAGCTATTCGCGAGCTCAGGGCTCCCAAATACAAATTGCTATCTTTCCTGGACAAAATCACATCGGTCGGGGGTTCGAATCCCCCCTCGGGCATGGATATTTGTGCCGTCCTTAGTTGTAGGTAGTTCATAAGTAGTTTGTAAGTTTAGGGACTGATGACCCCGTAGTTAAGTCCCTTAAGCTTGACAAACATTTGACCATTTGAACAAAATCACATATTAATAAAATTTATTCCTAACGCAGCGCAACTGGCGGCACCGCTGCACCGCCTACGGCGAAATTCCATTCCCAGCGATAAAAGACGGTTTATTCAGTGATCGTTGTCTTCTACATTTTCATTCCGACAATCCTGTTATGTTTGTCACATAGCTTTTAGAAACTCATTCACCAAAGAAGACAAAACCAATATTCCAGATTTCGGATTACGAACAGATGCCGCAATGAGTAACGTAGAAGTCGATATCATCGGAGTAGTGCAGCAACTAAAATCACTTAACAAGAACAAGTCTTCTGGTCCGGATTGTATACCCATTAGATTTCTGATTATGCTGAAGCGATAGCTCCTTACTTAACAGTCACATACAACCGCTCTCTCATAGAAGGATCTGTACCAAAAGATTGGAAAGTTGCACAGGTCACACCTATACTCAAGAAAGGCAGTAGGAGTAACCCACTAAACTACAGGCCTATTTCATTAACGTCAATTTGCAGCTGTCCTCTATTGACCCAAGGTCAATAGATATCGTTCATGCGAAACACAACTAGCTCTGTATTCACACGAAGTGATGGGTGCTATCGACAAGGGTTCGCAAATCGATTCCGTATTTCTTGATTTCCAGAAAGCTTTTGACACCGTACCTCACCAACGGTTTTTAATCAAATTGAGTGGTTGTGGTATATCGCCCCAAATTTGAGATTGGATAGGTGATTTCTCTTGTCAGAGAGGACACATTCCGTAATAATCGATGGTAAAACATCGACTAAAACAGAGGAGATATCGAGTGTTCCACAGGGTAGTGTAATTGGTCCTCTGCTGTTCCTTATTTACATAAACGATTTAGGG
The DNA here is from genome assembly GCA_026315105.1 of Locusta migratoria. Classification (NCBI taxonomy): domain Eukaryota; kingdom Metazoa; phylum Arthropoda; class Insecta; order Orthoptera; family Acrididae; genus Locusta; species Locusta migratoria. The sequence continues at coordinate 339,134,706 of CM048749.1, forward strand.
GAAAATCTAAGTAGCTCTCTTAGGTTGTTTGCAGATGACGCCGTCATTTACCCTCTAGTAAAATCATCTGAAGATCAAAACCAACTGCAGAACAATCTGAATAAGATACCACTATGGTGTAAAAATTGGCAATTGACTCTAAATAATGAGAAGTGTGAAGTCGTCCACATGAGTACGAAAAGAAATCCGTTAAACTTTGTTTACAAGTTAAATCAATCAAAAGTGAAGGCCGTAAAGTCCACAAAATACCTAGGAATCACTATTACTTCAGACTTAAATTGGAAAGAACACGTAGATAATTTCGTGGGAAAGGCGAACCAGAGACTGCTTTTTATTGGCAGAACCCTTTAAAACATGCAACAGAACTACAAAAGAAACTGCATACACTACGCTTGTCCGTCCATTTTTGGAATATTGCAGCCCTGTGTGGGATCCTTATCAGGTGGGTTTGACGGAGGACATCGAAAGAGTCCAAAGAAGGACAGCTCGTTTCGTATTGTCACGATACAGGGGAGACAGCGTTACGTAAATGATACAGGATGTGGGTTGGGAATCATTACAACAACGAAGCTTATCGATGCGGCGTGGGCTACTTACGAAACTCCAATCGCCAACATTCTCCTCCGAATGCGAAAATATATTGTTGACTCCCAGTTACATAGGTAGAAATGATCATCAGAATAAAACACGAGAAATCAGAGCTCGAACAGAGAGATTCAGGTGTTCTTTCTTCCCGCGCGCTATTCGAGAATGGAATGGGAAATAAGTAGTATAATTGTGGTTCTATGAACCCTCTTTCAGGCACTTAAATGTGATTTGCAGAGTATCCCATGTAGACGTAGTAGATGTAGATGCGTCAGCCTATGGCAGTGTAGCTGTCCTCTAGCATCACATTGGCTCTTCAGACATAGTCGCGTACTTGGTCTGTGGAGTACAGAATGGGGTACCCTAAGAACGCCCAACAAATGGCGACTAATAAAGGAGACAACCAACGTGTGGAGGTCCTCTATGTGGAATCCTCGCAGGGATTATGTCGTCCTCTGCCAACTCTGCGTCGGCCGTACTTAGCTTACATACGGTCACCTTCTCCGTCGCGAGGATCCTCGTGTCTGTCGATGTGGTGCGCCTTAGACAGTTGGCCACATCTGACTCGAATGCCCAACTTTCGCCCCTCGCCCCTGACTCCCTACAACTAGTTTTAGGTGACAATGCCTCTGTGGCTGATTCTGTTTTTACTTTTATTCGTAACAGTGGATTCTACAATTCCAACTGACGTTATTGAGTATGCTTTATCTATTTATTCTGCACCTGCTTAATATTTTAAGGCAGGTGATTTTAATGTGTTGCAGAGTAGCTGAACGTTCTAATTTTATTTCTGTGAACACGAAGCCTGGACACTCTGGTCTTCTCTTTTAAATCTCTTCTTTTTTCCCTTTAGTTGATTCTTTGATTTCTGACATTTTCCATCTACGGTTTGATGTATTTTAACACGTTACTTCCCATCTTAGCGGTCTATTATGTTGTCTCTGTGATTGGAAAAAGGGAATGATGACCACAGTAGTTTGTTCCGTTTAAAACCCCAACCCATCCAACCAATAAACAGAACTATGGCTTTTGCTTCGAAATTGTTGAACAAAGTTCAGTTCAATTATTAGCAAATTGAAAAAGAAGCACGGTGTTACGAAGTTCCACCCATATCTGCAGGGTCGCAAGTTTTATTAACTGACCACAAACCGCTTCAGTCCTTGTTCCATCCTGCCATGCCCATACATAGTCTCACAGCACAGGCGCTCTTACTGTATTCCTACAACTATGAAATTATCTACCGGTCGACGTCAAAACATACTAATGCTGTCACATCTTCCTATTGGCCCGTATGTTGATTTTGATGCCTTAGAAGCTTACTGTTGCCACATATATGTTATCGATTCTGAGGTCCTACATCAGTTTCCTGTCGATCGCCGGAAGGTTTCCCAAGCAACAGCGGCGGACCTAGATCATTTAATCATTATTTGTTACATCCGCACAGGGTGGCTTTGTACAGTGACGCAGGCTTTTAACCTGGTGGTTCGACGCTAATTTTCACGCCGACATAACTTAGCAATGTTAAAGGGTGTAATTTACTTCGTACGGAATAGGATCAGTTGCTTGTCGTGATCGCTCAGTCATTGCAACGTCAGGTGCTTCAGTTACTGCACCAAGGTAATTGGGGTGTGGTCCGCACCAAACAACGGGCACGCAGACATTGCACATGGATCGTTATGGAGGCACAGAGAGAGAGGATGACGGCTCATTGTCACTCTTGTGCGGAAAACCAACCCCCCCACCTCTACGATTTTCAGAAAGGCCCACTCCGTCCACGCCATGGGATCACGTGCATTTGGACTTTGCGGTTCCATACTGGAATACGCTATGGCTCATCACTGTGGATGCTTACAGTAAATTTCCTTTCATGGTCTCCATGAACTCTACGACTATTCGCAGCATCCTCCAAGCCCTTCAGTCTGTTTTTTGCATCGAGGGCCAACCAGAACTGATAATGAAGGACAATGGGCCACAGTTTGTGTCGAGGGAATTTGAACAGTTTTCGCAAGCCAACGGTATTCGCCATCTGACCTGTGCTCCGTTCAACCCTCAATCATGTGGAAGCTCAACGTTTTATGATAAAATTCAAGTCACAGATAGCCAAGCTGAAGTACCGCCTCACGCGTGAACAAGCCTTTCGGCAATTCCTCGCTTCCTATTGGTCCCAGCCACGCAACAGATCGTCACCTGCGGAGTTGTTGCACGGACGGCACTACCGCATCTTGCTGCATCTCATGCACCCACCACTGACGCCGCCCGCTCCGCAGAATCAGGCACAGTATTGCGCAAATGCATCTCTTTTCCAGGTCCTTTGGTGGATGCAGACGTTGGGAGCGCGGCACCATCATTCGGCAGCTTGGCGCTAACATTTTTTTATTGCAGGGTGCAGATGGCGTGCACGTCACCATAGAAACCAAATTCACCCTCTACAGCTATATACATACTCTGCAAATCACATTTAAGTCACTGGTAGTGAGTTCATTAACCAGTTTCATATCCTTTCTCTACCGTTCCATTCCCTAATAGCGCGCGGGAAGAAAGAACATCTAAATCGTTCCGTTTTCCATCTGATTTCTCTTATTTTATTGGTATGGTCATGTCTCCCTATGTAGGTGAGTGCTAGAAAAATATTTTCAATTTGGAAGTAAAAGTCGGTGATCGAAATTTCGCAAATAGTTCTCGCCGCAACGAATAAAGTCTTTCTTTCAATGATTTCCACCTCAAATCGTGCACCATTTCCGTGCCGTTTTTGCCCCTGTAACGTGATAAAATAAAACGAGGTGCCCTTCTCTGAACCTTCTCATTGTCTTCCGTCAGTCCCACCTAGTGAGGGTCCCGCACGGAGCAACAGTACTTTTTTTTATGGGACTTAACTACGGGGTCATCAGTCCCTAAACTTACAAACTACTCATCAACTAGCTTATCCTAAGGACGGCACAAATATCCATGCCCAAGGGGGGATTAGAACCCTCGACCGTAGTGGCCGTGCAGACCGTGACTGGAGCGTTTCAGTCCCCTCGGCCACCACGGCCGGCGCAACAGTACTCCAGGAGAGGACGCACATGTGTGATGTAGGCAGTCTGTTTGGTGGAGCTGTTGCATCTTCGAAGCGTTCTGCCAATGAAACGTAACCTTTGGTTCGCCTTCCCCTTATGTACTAGAGGACACTGCCGCTGAGTTTTTGTCGGCAGATTTGCTGTCTCCTCTGACGGTGGCGGCCACGCCTCATCCGACGTCGAAGGTTCGGCCGACTTCTCTTTCGGGCCCCGAACCCATAGAGCTGGACGCTTCGCCTCCATCATTGCAGCATATGGCGACCCATCCATCATCGGACGTCGTGGATCCATCCAGCGGGCTCATCGTCATGTGTCGAGGGTCCTTCCGACGCGGCGGTCCACCAGGGGACCGCCTCCACACCGGTCATCGTAATCATCACTCCTGCATCTCCATGTTCCTTTTGCACCCGTGTCCTTGGAAGCGCGACCTTTAGACCTTTTCCGCCCGGCTATGCGTGCCAAGCGCAGGCTGGATGGCGGGAATCGACCGGTGGTCCAGCGCTGGGCTTAGATTCGAACCCCGTTCCCTCGTTCGCTATCCGGGTCACACCTTCCTCCCGCCGTCGTTACGCTCGCTACACAACGACGGTGTGAAGGTTTCGGAGGGAGGAGTGTTGCGGCGTCGCTATTCGCCACAACGCTGACGGTCCGCGCAAGCCCCCGCGACACTGTATGAAGAAGCGATAAGCCGCGTCATGATACTTCGGTCGCCAGGGGCGCCCGCAGTCTCGGTACCTCTTTGCTCACCTCGCGTGCCTGCCAATAGGGAAAGTGTTGTTTGATGTGCATTTACGCCTCGACAATGAGTTATCAGGCATACAATTTGACGGGTTAGAGATAGATATAAATGCTCTAGTATTTGATAAGACAGAAATGATAGTTAAGACACACGTAAGGAAGGTGACAGATCTAGTCTACATCTTCATCTACATCTACATAGATACTCTGCAAATCACATTTAAGTGCCTGGCAGAGGGTTCATTAACCACTTTCATAACTTTTCTCTACCGTTCCATTCTCTAATAGCGCGCGGGAAGAAAGAACACCTAAATCGTTTCGTTTTCTATCTGATTTCTCTTATTTTATTGGGATGGTCATGTCTCCCTAAGTAGGTGGGTGCTAGCAAAATATTTTCACATTCATAAGTAAAAGTCGGTAATTGAAACTTCGCAAACAAATCACGCCGCAATGAATAACGTCTTTCTTTTAATGATTTCCATCCCAATTCGTGCAACATTTCCGTGACGCTTCCCCCCCCCCCCCCGTAACGTGATAAACAAAACGAGCTGCCCTTCTCTGAACCTTCTCAATATCTTCCGTCAGTTCCACCTGATGAGGGTCCCATAAGGGACAACAGTACTCCAGGAGAGGACGTACAAGTGTGATGTAGGCAGTCTCTTTGGTGGAGCTGGTGCATCTTGGAAGCGTTCTGCCAATGAAACGTAACCTTTGATTCCCCTTCCCCACAATATTTTCTATGTGTTCTCTCCAGTCACAGTTGTTCGTAATTGTAAATCCTAGGTATTTGGTAGAATTTACGACCTTAAGGTTTGACTGATTTATTGCGTAATTGAAGTTCAGCGGATTTCTTTTGGTGGCCATGTGTATTACTTCACACTTTTCTTTATTTAGTGTCAATTGCCAATTTTGGCACCAAGTAGAAATTTTGTCTAAATCGCTTTGCAGTTGCTTTTGATCCTCTGTTGACTTCACTAACCGATAAACGATAGCATCATCCGCGAACAGTCTAAGGGAGCTATTCAGATTGTCTCCCAAATTGTTTATAAACACAAGGAAGAGTAGGCGACCTTTAACGCTTCCATGTGGAATGCCAGATATCACTTCTGTTTCACTCGATGACTTGCCGTCAATTACAACGAACTGTGTCCTTTCTGATAGAAAATCGTGAATCCAATCGCACAATTGGGAAGATATTCCATAAGCACGCAATTTCATTAGAAGCCGCTTTTGGGGAACAGTATCAAAAGCCTTCCGGAAATCCAGAAATATGGAATCGATTTGAGATCCCTGGTCGATGGCACTTTTCATGTGAATAAAGGGCAAGCCGTGTTTCGCAAGAGCGATACTTTCTGAATCCGTGTTGACTATTGGTTAATAGGTCGTTCTCTTCGAGGTAGTTCATAATATTCGAACAAAGTATATGTTCCAAAATCCTACTGCAAATCGACGTCAATGAGATTGGCCTGTAATTTTGGGGATCACTCCTATTGCCTTTCTTGAATATTGGAGTAACTTGGGCAACTTTCCAGTCTTTGGGTACGGATCTTTCGCTGAGTGATCGGTTGTAAATTATAGCTAAGTACGGAGCTATTGCATCAGCATACTCTGAGAGGAATCTAGTTGGTATACAATCTGGCCCGGAAGATTTGTTTTTGTTTAGTGACTTAAGTTGTTTTACTACTCCAGGAACATCTACTTCTAAGTTTCGCATGCTGGCAGTTGTTCTTGGATTGAATACTGGAGTGTTCACTTCGTCTTCATTGGTGATCGAATTTCGGTAAGCTGTGTTTAGTAATTCTGCCTTAGCAGTACTGTCGTCGGTAGTATTACCATTGCTATCGCGTAGTGAAGGTATTGTTTGTGTTTTGCCGCTAGTGTACTTCACATATGACCAGAATTTCTTTGGATTTTCTGCAAGATTACGAGACAGGATTTCGTTGTGGTAACTACTATTGGCTTCTCACATTGAAGTCCGCGCTAGGTTGCGAGTTTCAGTAAAAGATTGCCAGTCTTGTGGATTCTGTGTCTTTTTAAATTTTGCATGCGTTTTTCTTTATTTCTGCAACAGTGATCTGACCTGTTTTGTGTACCCCCTCTTTTATTAATTTATTTGGTATAAATCTCTCGATTGCTACTGATATTATGTCTTTGAAAGTAAGCCACAACTGATCTACACTCGCATTTTTAGTTTTGAAATACTGGAGATTATCACTCAGGAAAGCGTGAAGCGAATTTTTATCTGCTTTATTGAATAGATATATTTTTCGGTTATTTTTGGTGCATTTGGGAATTTCGACATTCAGTCTCGCTACTACAACTCGATGTTCGCTAATCCCTGTATTTGTTTTGATGCTCTTTACTATCTCCGGATTGTTTGTTGCTAGGAGATCAAGGGTATTTTCGCAACCACTTACTATTCTAGTGGGTTCATGAACTAACTGTTCTAAGTAGTTTTCAGAAAAAGCATTCAGAACTAGTTCGGACGATGTTTTATATTTGCCGCCGGTTTTGAATACGTAATTATGCCAACATATCGAGGGTAAATTAAAGTTGCCACCGATTATAACAGTATGCTTCGGCTACCTATTTGAAATATGATTCAAGCTTTCTTTGAACATTTCTGCAACCGCATCGTCTGAGTCAGGGGGCCGATAAAAAGATCCAATTATTAATTTATTCCGGTTGTCAGGTATAACCTCTACCCAAAAGAAAAAGGAAGTTTTAAAAAACAGGTGGCCATTGAGGATATAAATAGTATAGAATTATATCCAGCTGGCCGCGGTGGCCGAGGGGACTGAGGAGCTCCAGTCGCGGTCTGCACGGCCACTACGGTCGGGGGTTCGAATCCCCCCTCGGGCATGGATATTTGTGACGTCCTTAGTGTTAGCTAGTTAATAAGTAGTTTGTAAGCTTAGGGACTGATGACCCCGTAGTTAAGTCCCATAAGTTCTACAAACATTTGAACATTTATGATTTTGAATTCTAACCAAGGGTAAAGAACTATACCGATATAGAGTTTACTAACGAGGAAGTTATTTTATTGAACAAGAGATTGAAGTATAATGTTCCACCTGTGGCGACAACAAAAACCATTGCAGTTAGCATAAAGATGCCTCGGGAGGAACAATGTAATTTGGCGTATAAAGCAAATAAAATAACAGAGAAAGAATTATCAAGTGGGAGGGTGAGCAGAGAGGAGAAAGTACTGAAAGTTTGAATCGCAAGTTGAAAGAAAATGAAGCGCTGTTGGTTAAAGAAGAGACAAAGGAAATAGTGCGATTATTATCAAGAAAGATGATTACATAGTCAAAGTCAATAGTTTCTTTGCTGACAATGGTATTGTGGAAGCTACATATGACTACACCAGTAGGTTTCAAGCAGGGCTCAAAAACCGACTAAAGGAAACTCAGTTTTTGTTTACCAAAACGGAAATAGATAACTTCATATTAATGAATCCCGAGGCACCATTTTTGGATGCCAGGATAAAGACTCATAAGAGTGGGGAACCGGTGAAGCCTGTGATCAATGGGAGAAAGGGACCAGGGGTAAAACTTATGAAAAGATTGAGTGAACTGTTACGTGAATGGTACACATACAATGAAAGTTTCTCGGTTAAAAATAGTTTCGAGGTGGCACAGCTGATACAGGAATGCAAATTAAATGAAGGCACTAGGTTAGCTTCTTTGGACGTAACCAATCTATACACATCGGTTCCTGTGGATGAGACAATAGACATAATAGGAAACAACTTACGTCAGCATGGAAAAATATCTCATATTGAAATAGATGAATTTATAAAATTGTTAAAGTTCGTCCTATCTTTCAATTATTTTAAATTTAATGGCAAGTCTTACCAACAGAAGAAAGGCTTAGCAATGGGGTGTACATTAGCAGGACAGATATTTTTGAATTCATATGAAACAACTTTCTTAAAAGAGAATGCAAAGCACAAAGATAAGATACAGAGGTACAGAAGGTATGTTTATGACATACTTCTTGTGTACAAGGGTACTGAGGACGAGATAAATGAATTTACGAGTGACATTAACAAGATGCACAGGAAGATAGTATTTACGGTAGAGCATGAACAGCAGGGTATTTTAAATTATTTGGATTTGAGGATTCAGAATAAAGAGAATAAGCTCCAGTTGGGAATTTTCAGGAAGCCCACATTTACAGGTGCCGTTATTAATAAAACGGCTTGCAATCCCTATAAACATAAAGTGGCGTTTTTCAAAAGTGCTGTACACAGGATAAACTCCATTCCGTTAACCCCTGAAAATAAGAAAGAAGAAATGCGAACTCTTCGGCAAATAGCGGTCGAAAATGGTTATGAGTCCGGGTTAGTAGATAAATTGGATAGGATAATCAGACACAAAAATAAACAGATTGAGAAAACCTCCCAGAAATATAGTCATGCCATTTTGGGGTAATATCTCACATAAAGTGGCTAAATTATTTAACAAAGAGGGGGTTAAAATAGCTTTTAGGACAGACAACAGATTAGAACAGAGGTTGAAACACAAGAGTGATTCAGGAGACGATTGGGCGGGGAAAGCGGGAGTTTATGAAGTTAAATGTTTAGATTGTGAAATGAAATACGTGAGACAGACTGGTAGGAATTTTAAAATTTGATTTAAAGAGCATAACAACGTTGATGCGGTGGCGAAGCATCTAAAAAATGAACGGCATTCGTTGGGCAATATTAATAACAGTATGAGGCCAATACATTATGAGGATAAGGGATGGTTGCTGTCTAACCTGGAGGAGGTTGAAATTTTTTGCGCGTTAAGAAAAGAATCGAATAGCATATTAAATGAACAGACGGAATTGTCTAAAGGACATTTCTGGTCTCATTTTGGTAATGTCCTTTTCGATAAACAGTGAAACTTCACCTCGCATTTGGTTCCTTGGGGTTGGGGTTGGCTAATGTAATGTTAGTTTTTTGTATACATTTTAAAGTTAGTATTTTTGGACGGGTTTACTTTCGATAGTAGCAATACGATAGATTTATCTTTGGTAGTGGGTAGCGTTTGGACTATCTCTGACATAGCTGAGCAGATAGTTAGCAGTCCACAACTGTGCCTCCAACTAGAAACATGTTTTACGGCGAGTAATGTTTATCTGTTGACATGACGCATATGCCGCAAACATTTTACGATTAACGTTGCCTTAGGGCAGATGTATTTTAGAAATCAAGGTAAGCCAGTCTAGGATGAACACACTTGGTTATATTGTCATGGATCGTATTTAAGTTTTTAGTGTTTTCGTTTTATTTACGTTTTCCTTGGATTTCTCCTTTTAGAACTTTAGAATAGGCTAATGTAGGTCCGAAACAGGTCGTTCGGACATTTTTAATTTGTGACAACTGGAGGGGAAACTTCAGTGCGATAGTGCGATCGCCTACATACGTCGGCGCACCATACAAGTTCTACAGGATCACGAAGTACGGGGACAGTCCATACAGTTACGATCCAGGAGTTCCATCGACTAGGGCCAGCAGTCTGTCTATGCACAAGATGGAATACTTTTCAGTTGGCTACCAGAAATATGTATTAGTTAATACTTTGTACCATCACAAGCACATCAAAGTTGAGTATTTATTTCATTGAAATAAAATATTACGTGGACTAAGCGGTTTTTTTAGTTACAGACCCATGTCTACATCCTTTTAAGTCACGGCCCGCCTGTTTCTACTACAGCACCCCAAAGTCACAACAGATAGTACCTGCCAACAATAAATTTAGCATAGCAAAGAAATGTGGCTCATCATCGTATCACATTTTGTCATAACCACCTATACCCCGTGTACGATAGGAGCATAGTTTTATACGCATAATGTTTGAAGCCGTACCGTAATTTCATTTCAATCACTACAAAAGTTTTAAGATTAATGGTTGTAGGTTTTTATCGACACAAAGTTTTGCAGGCGTCCTTACCTCATATCTACTAAGTTCCTAAATTACTTCTGTTAAGATGAATGGCGCAGTAGCCAAACAAATGAACAAATAGTCTTTTGCATAGTTTGTATTGTTGACTGCTATAAAACGCTTTATGCAACTGTAACATATAATATTTTGACAGATGTATGCTGTTCTTTATCGGTTAGTAAAGTCCCCAAAAAATCAAAAGCAACTGCAAAATGATTTATGTATATCTACATGGTACAAAAATTAGTAATATGTGTGAAATATCAATGTGAGCACTAAAGAAATCCGTTAAACTTCGTCTATAATGCGAGAAACTGAACAATAATTACTCTTTGAATATTATTTTTACTCTTTGCCTTTCCAGCTGTACAAGTTTTGTAGGTTCCTTTCTTCTACAAAATATGATGCAACGCAATGAGTACAATACTTACACAATCGTCAGTGCGTTTAATCTACATTTATATACTGTCACAGTCTAAGACACAGGCCTATGTACAGCCGCGACAGACACTGTAATGAAAGTTTACGTAGAGCACTTGCTTCCATAGTACAGTAGTGCCTGTAGCCTGTGGCTTTCCAAGCCTCAATAAATTGTCAAGAGGTATGATCATGAAAGAAACGAAAAAAGTGGTGAATATAGCTCATTCTCTGACACAGGATACAACATATCCATTACGTTATACGTATTAGCAACATGATTCGCAAACTTAAGGATATAAAACCACGAGCGTATTCAAGTGCAACAATATATCAAAATTTCATTCTAATCGGTCAATAATGTTTGCGATAGGTAGTTTTTGCTCCCGAGTGAAATACAGGCAGAAATATCAGAATTTTTATATACGATTGTGCCTATATTTCTCTATGCAGCCAAAACTACATATCGCGAATGAATAGTGGCTGTATGTGGTAGTACTTGTCTCCCTTTGTGCGCTATGGTGGTTGAGGGTTGATAATGACAAAGTTATGAACGATATGTGGGTCGAAAGCTGTCGATGTAGGCTATATAAAATTCTGCATGTATATATCAATATTTCGCTCTGCAGCAAAAACTACACAATGCACACTGTATGTAGTTCTACACCATAACAGTTCCAAGTCAATAGCGTTAAGAGAGTGGAAAATAAGGTGGTTGAAAGTTGTATCTTGCCAAATTGAAATATGGCTGTTTCAAAGTATTACAAGAAAAGGAAAGGAAAATATGTTTCGATTTCACTTCCATATCAGTCTATTACATCCCACATTGAATTAAATTCCAAATCAGGAGGTAAGCAAGCAATTATTTTGCACATAATTACTGATGGAAATTCGTATGCCATACTTAAACATGACAAAGAGCAAAGTAACATAGACTGCACGTGTCCCTATCTCTGCCGTGTTATCGTTTGAAACGAACATCTAAACTTGCCTGGGTCACATGACAGTTTTCGTCATTATGACCAACAGGTTTTCTCTTTTACAGGTGAAATCAATCGTTGATTTTAAAAACAAAAAACTTCTCGTACTCCTATTACACATGTAGTAGTAAAGGTAACGTAATTTCTCGATGTGACTAATATAGGCGTTTTTATATGTGCCCATGTGGAAAGTATTTTCAGTTCTTTTCACAACCAACAGAAATATAGATATTAGTTTCTCCATCGTTGGATGGTTGCTGTTGCCGCAACTGTGGTTCAAATTTAATTAAAGTCCAGCTCCCGTTGCAATTAGTTGTGCTTTATTTAAGCCCACACTACCGGTTTCGGCCTCTATGTTAGGCCATTTTCAAGTGTGACAGACGTTATGCCATAGAGAAAGCAACTTGACGTTGCTTTCTCTATGGCATAACGTCTGTCACACTTGAAAATGGCCTAACATAGAGGCCGAAACCGGTAGTGTGGGCTTAAATAAAGCACAACTAATTGCAACTGGAGCTGGACTTTCATTAAATAGAAATATAGATCCTCAGTATTTATCTTTAACTTTTTCCCAATTTATGAATGTGATTATCGATGGGAATATTATACCTGCTGATCTTGGACGAATTTATATGTCAGCAAATAAGTTATTTCTGGTGCAGATCTGCTTCCAGTAAAGTTATACAAAGTTAAAGATGCATACAGACCATTCATTATACTTAAAAAATTACTTCTTGTCGAGTGCATCGATAATATTTCGTCACCACATTATTATTTAATGTAAATAGCCAATATTGTGGTTGTTTCATGTTTTGGCATGACTTTATGTGGGAAACGTTACATAATATAAACGCTTGTATTGTGGTAATATTGGGCATTATGGATGCAAACAGATTTCAGTTCTTACAAAAGCACAGCAAAACTGTCAGATATATTGTTGTGACATTGTAAGAAAACTGATGTTGCTTGTTGAAGCATTTCTACTCCTCTGTAAGCTACAAACTAAAAGTCTCATAGTACAAGAAAAGCAATCATTTGCTTAAATGCAGCAGTCTTGTTTCTCGCAAAAAGAACTGTCAATACGTTTCATCTAGGAACGACACACGTAAAAAGTGTAACCATCGCATTAATAATGGGAACTGCGGTGAACTAACGCTAACTATACTACTAAATGCGGAAACGAATACGGTAATACGTTTCATTGTTAAATCTATGCTTAATTTCCTCTACAAAGGAGAAACATTACAATGTTCATATTGTTTGTACTTATGGAAACGGCATCCTGCCCCGAGACACGTGACGTAGATGGTGGTTTCAGTATAACGACGTCATATGCAGTCTGTTATATTTGCTCTAAGACGGAAACATGTGGAAAACATATGAATCTTCAGGCACCAAGGACGTTAAAATAAATGGAAATGGCGTTACCTATGCCGTGCACATATGACGTCACTTGAAGCCTGTTCGCCACCTTGGTGAGTTGTGGAATGCTAATTCTGCGTTAACCCTTTCCAGCCCAAAGTTCTCATATGACATTTTCATCTTTATCTGTTACTCTCGGCCCAACAGTTTGATACAAAGATTATAAAGAACACTGCAGGATTTTCCAAATTCATTTTGGATAGCTTGTCTACCATTACTTTGAAGAAACAGAGGAGCAATAGGCTACAACAAATTGACAAAATATGTATTGCTGCTTAATGTCGTAGTTAGATCACAAACAGCAAGCTTTCAAAATAATATATCAAAGTAAAGGAAACAAAATAATTTGAAAAATTCATTAATAATTTATTGTAAAATATTTAAATTAGTTGTAAACAATTTGAAAAATTTGTCTGGTGCGATAACGGAAACATAACCATGCCATATGAAGTCATCCCAAATTTCCCTCGAAAAACTAAAAAAACTCAAAAAATCAAAAAAAATATACATTATTCCAGTCGTTATGAATAAAATTACGTAAAGAAATAATTTTGTTTACAAATTAATAAAATGTGGGCTGGAGAGGGTTATAACTATGCGTTAAGTCTACATTCGTACTATTAATCAATTGAACTAACAGTCAGTACAGTGTACTTTCAAACAATATACTTTCTTCAATAAATAGTAATTAATACTCATAATATATTTGAAAACTTTACTTTTAACGATAATTTGCACTTATTTAGCAAGTGTACATCACAGGAAAACCACCCAACGTTTTATTCCTGCTTTAAGTGCCATAAAATACCAGTTCTACAATACTAACAGTTCTCCAAGACTCAATAATATGGCGGATGCAGTCTTCTCTTTTTCAGCGCAAGGACGTCTCCCTCTATTCTAACCTACTTGACAGGTACGCTGTAGTTTTATGCTCAGACCCCAGAATTATACACCATTGATCTCTACACTACGTGGATGTTGAACTATAGATTTCTGAACGTGCCAACCAAAGATGTTCATATTCCGTTTCTTGACTTATTACAACGTGGATGCTATGAAGTATTACAAGAGAAAGAAAACGAAATATGTTTCGATTCGTACTCATCACTGTTACATCCATTTAGTATAGAAATCACTGATTCGGACTGAAGGCCAGCGATGACGTTTGTGACTATATACCAAGGAGGTTACACACAGCGAAACGTGATACAACAGGCCATATTTTTGGTCTATGCGTGATACACAATCTTAATTTCTTTCTCTGTAAGGACAAACTTACGAACAGGGACAAAAAATGACATATAAATAAAGTAATACAAAAGAATATTCGTTAAATACATCTCTTTTTTAAAAAATAATATAAATAAACACACGAAAAAATATATTTGACGTTTCACAGCATTACATCAAGTAATCGATATTTCATCTTATCACAATCGTTAACGTGGATTTCCGTGATTGGTTTCTTCGAAACAGGTGCATTTTTACGTGTGCTTTGATATAGACTACTTGCGTTCCTGGGAACGATAAGTGCACAGATTACCGCAATCCGATAGGCACTGCGCGAATTTTCCTACTACAAACTGGGCAAGGAATATTCATCAATACCCCCGGCAATTATTCTGCAACTGTGTTCTGCAATATACCGAGTTGTTCAAAGGTAACAGCGCTTTCTCGGAAAAGTACAGTTGTTCTATTTTATATACATGCCATGAAATACATACCAACGAATTACGAACATAGACTTCTTTATCACATGTACATAAATTGGGGAGATACTGTTATAATGACTGTTGTAAATGACGTCTGATAGTAGTAACTTTGTATATAGATTAAGTAGAAGAGTTCTGTGGAATCCAGGTATTACCACAATTATTCAGTTTGTTATTTTAGCTGTAAATTAAAACGTAGTCACGGTTTGAAACAGCATATTTCCTCTTTATGTTAACGCAGAACAGTCGTATCTGAACTACAGAAAAGGTAATTCAATCTACATTAAAAGCGTCAATGGCAACCAAGCCAAAACAAAATTTATTTGATGCACTGATTGCAATTAATGACTTTCAGCATGTTACGTAAATAGTGAATAATTTCTTAGAAAGAAAAGAAACAAGGAACTTTGTTGCAATACAAACTCTTCACTTGCGTTTCATCAAGGAACGACGGTTGCCACAGAAATTTAGGACTATATTTATATAAAAACTACCAGTATCAGCACGTTGTTAGAATATTCATTATTACAGTATCTCTCCAGTTTATGTGAATATGCTTCAGAAAAACACTGTTCAATTCGTTGGTTCGTTTTTCACGGCATGTTCACGAAATAAAAGAAACGTATATTTTAGAGGGTGTACTCTTACATTTTCGTACCTATAAATTTTGCAGAACATAGGTCTATTTAATTAATAAAAGTCCACGAACCCCCTTTAGGAGCCAAGGCGAAAAGAAAGCTAATGGCAGGTTTCGAAGTACTGACCACGTGCATCACAACCTAATCTACTGCTCAGTACACTACGGCTTTCCGAATTTCTCGTACCATTGATAGCAGGTGTCAACTGCTAATATGGCATTTTTAGACACTATATTATAATTTATCGTATCAAGAACGAGGTTTTCTGTTAATTCTTCAGCGCGCCTTCGATTTGAAATGACAACGCGTGAATTATAATAAGAATATCATAAAATACATAAAGAAAGATGTATGCCAGAGAGATTTCCGAGTGAGTAATGTCACGTGATGTTTCCGAACACCTGGTTTATGTAAAATTAAGTGACAGTGTGAAACCGCCGTTATTTTTGCATCTCTGTAACGGTGCGAGTTATAGAAATAACATAATGAAGGAAAGTTGTTGAGAATTTTCTCCTCTGCAAAAACGTTTATTCAATTTTCGTCTCAGATGAACGGTTAATGCGTTATTTGCAATTAAATTTCCTTTGTCTTGGCCATCACAAAGGTCTTATTTTTAGTGTTGTTAACCTATATTTTTTGCGAAAAAAACTGAGGTTCTGGTGGCTTGCGACCGACAGTTAAGTCTGTAAAATTTGGTGCCGTTTGTTTGAACGGAGCGACGTAAAAAGTGGGAACACGTTACAGGCAGATATCTCCGAAACGATGTGATTTTTTAAAGAAATAAAAAGTTGTAGAGAATTTCCTCCCCTTCGTTTATTCCGTTATCGTGTCAGATGAACAGTTAAGCCGTTATTTTCATTTAAATTTCCAGCTGACAAAAGGCGCTCGCTAAGGCGCACTTTTAGTATTACTACCGTAACCTGAAGGGGCCACAAGTCCGGATCTGCGCTTCGTCTGTTTTGACCACGACGGGCCATTAAATAAAAACCTTCCTTCCTAATATTCCACTTCGTCGCCTGTTCTCAGTAATGGTTTATTCCAGATAAACCGGTCTATAGAGAAGGCAATGCTTGTTTCACTTGTTATTGTAGTAACGGGTTGTATTTTTTACTGTTTTATAAGGAGGAAAGAACAAGATATTCTACTCAGTTTAATTTATGCAAGAAAACATGCTGACGTAGAAGATTGAACCGGCCGTTAATTTACTTCGGTATTCTATATATATTACGAATCAAATTCGGCCGTCCCATTTTTCTGTCTGTGTTTGGTGGCTAATCACGGGAGACGCTGGTACGGTTTCCATTACTGACAGACGGGGAAGGGGTGCGTGCGTCACTACACGTTAAGAACAGGTCGGCTAGTCACGGTGACGGCAGCATCGACTGCTCGCTAATGGCAAATTAAAGCAGTCGGCGTAAATTGAGAGGAAAGAGCATCGAGGAGCGCAGCAGTGCTCAGAAGAAAAGCAGCGACCGGAGAAACGGGCCCGGGCGCCACGCGGAGCAGACAAACCCGCTCTGCGATCCAAGGGAACCTGTCTTTAAAATCCAGTCCCGCAGGACCTGGCCCCGCGTCGGCTAAGCGGGCCGGGCCGGGCCGGGCCGGGCTGGTCCGTTACGTCGCACCGAACGCATCTCGCTTAGCTCGTAACCTCTTTAATGTCCGCTTCTTTTACTATTCCGCCGTATTCCTACACGACCGTACTCACGTATCGCACTATTTATCAGCCATTACATTCTAGGGAAGTCAAACAACTAGATGTGCAGTTTTAGTGCTTCGAGTTATCTGTAGCACGGGTAGGAAGTACACATAAAATAAACGGAAAGGATTCACCACGCTACTGAGATATTCAATAGTCGTGCATCTGAACAGCGTGTATGTGGATCGGAGCCGGCCGCGGTGGCCGGGGGGACTGAGGCGCTCCAGTCACGGCTGCACGGCTACTACGGTCGGGGATTCGAATCCCCCGTCGGGCATGGATATTTGTGCCGTCCTTAGTATAAGGTAGTTGATAAGTAGTTTGTAAGTTTAGGGACTGATGACCTCGTAGTTAAGTCCCATAAGCTTGACAAACATCTTAACATTTTGAATTTGTGGATCGTATTGTAGGAGGCCTCGCGGTCTGAAGGCGCCTTTACACGGATTGCGTGGCCGCTCCCGCAGGACGTTCGGCTTCTCCCTCGGCCATGTCTGTCTGTGTGTGTGTGTGTGTGTGTGTGTGTGTGTGTGTCACACTGGCATGTTTTATACCCCGCTTTAGGTTTGCCTGTAGTTTTATGATTTTTGCAAACATTTCGGACAAAAATACGAGCGTAAGTCAATTATTATCCGCAATTTAGTTATATTTTTGTTTATGTTAATGTTAAATGTTCGTTAAGCTTAAGGGACTTAACTACGGGGTCATCAGTCCCTAAACTTACAAACTACTTATGAACTACCTACAACTAAGGACGGCACTAATATCCATGCCCGAGGGGGGATTCGAACCCCCGACCGTAGTGGCCGTGCAGACCGTGACTGAAGCGCCTCAGTCCCCTCGGCCACCGCGACCGGCCTGTTTATGTTAGTAGTACTGTCGGTTTACATTGGTGATGCATGCTTTGTTTGTTTGTTGTTATATCTTTGCAATATTCAAGCTACTACGTTAGTTTCGTTGTCGCTACCGTACTGTTAATCATGGCTGCTCCGCTGTCTATTTGCACGAAAGAAGAGCAACGTTCAGTAATACATTTTTTGTGGGCGGAAGGTGTGTCAGTGGCCGAAATTCATAGAAGACTTTCAGTACAGTACGGGAGCAGTGTTTCGCCACAACGAAGTGTGCAATTTAGTTATATTTTTATGTTGGTAGTACTGTCGTTTTACATAGGTGGTGCATGCTTTGATTATTTGTTGTTATATTTTTGTAATTTTCAAGCTGCTACGTTAGTTTCGTTGTCACTGCCGTGCTGTTAATCATGTCTGCTCCGCTGTCTATTTGCACCAAAGAAGAGCAACGTTCAGTGATAAGTTTTTTGTGGACGGAAGGTGTATTAGGGGCCGAAATTCATAGAAGACTTTCAGTACAGTACGGGAGCAGTGTTTCGCCACAACGATGTGTGTAGGAGTGGATTGAAAAATTCCGAAATGGTCGCACGAGTGTTAAGCACGATGAAGGAGCCGGACGACCGTTTACCGCCACAAATGAAGAAACCATTGAGCGATCATGTGAAATGATTCTCTTAGACAGACGATTAACTATTGATGAAGTGGCTCATCGTATTCAAATTAGTCATGGTTCTGCCTACGAAATTATTCACAACAGACTTGGGTTTCGTAAAGTTTGTGGAATATTGGTCCCAAAACAACTCACACAGTTGCATAAGCAAACGCATCTCGACATGTGCAAAAAACATTTGGATCACTATGGTAACGAAGGGGACAACTTCTTAGACAGAATCATTACTGGTGACGAAACATGGATCTATCATTACGAGCCGGAGAGTAAACGTCGGAGTATGGAATGGAAACATCCAAATTCACCGTGCCAGAAAAAGTTCAAGATCCAACCGTCCGCAGGAAAACTGATGCTTACGGTTTTTTGGGATGCACGAGGTCCTGTACTGGAACATTATGGTGAAAGGGGCACAACAATAAACAGTGTACGTTACAGTGAGATGCTTACTGACAGGCTAAAGCCTGCAATTCGAAGCAAACGTCAAGGATTGCTGTCAGAAGGTGTTGTACGGCAATGCCCGTCCGCATACTGCTGTCCACACTGCTGAAACGCTCCTGAAACTCAAATTCGAAGTACTGGATCATCCTCCATAGAGTCCCGATCTTGCCCCTTCTGACTATCACTTGTTTGGTCCACTCAAACAGGCATTAAGGGGCCGTCGATTTGACTCGGGCGAAGCAGTGAAGGAAGCTGTGATTTCCTGGCTCGCAGCTCAACCGAAAACCTTCTTTTATGAGGGCATAAGGAAGCTTGTGGAGCGATGGACGAAGTGCATAGAAAAGCAAGGAGACTATGTCGAAAAATGATGTTCTTGTAAGTTTCGCATTTTATTACAATAACATTTTATAACTACTTTGTGGATAATAATTGACTTACCTCGTAATATAAACATAAATAATAAAAAATTATGGTCGATACGATTACGATTCTACTATGTCATAATATCAATCCATCCAACACGTAATATTTTCTCTTACCGTATTTTAACAACCAGCCAAAATTAATAGATATTTGACTTTAGCTTTGACAAACACACTCGTTTTTTAAACGTTTACCTCTTTAAAGCATTATTTTAATGTCTCTCCCACATGTTCATTATCATTATCCGTTAAAATATCATCACCTGCCTTGCCTTGGCAGTTTGTTCTGTTTTTGAAGTTTATTTTCTTGGCCTGTACTGGTTACGAATGACTGTAGCCTGGAAGGTACGTAGCGTACATTTGGCGTTCGGAAGAGTGACTCTGGCCGGGATGGAACACAGAGTACATCTGGCGTTCGGAAATCAGTCACGTGACATCTCTCGCCCGAATACTTGCCCGAAACTCTCTTTTGCATACGCCATCTTGCTTTTTGTATTTTATGATTTTCTTATTACAACTCAAAGCAATGACGCACTCAAAATAATCAACGACACGTCGTTCTTAGTACAATGAATTATATTCTAATGTCTAAAAATGTGATGTTAGCAGCTAACACCTGCCATCAATAGTACGATAATAATTACGGATTACACTTACAGGTGTTCGCCGTAGCTTAATGAGTTACGCATTACTTTGTGACTTGTGAACGTGTTAGATGGTGTGTGTGTGTGTGTGTGTGTGTGTGTGTGTGTGTGTGTGTGTGTGTATTCTCCTTACTTTAACCCTCCAGTAAGCGCGTCTCCTGATTTACACCGCAATTTCGTTTTCACGCAAGTATCGATTTTAGCAAAAAACTATAATAAAACAACCTAACATTGTGTTAATTATTAATTTGAGGTGATAATAATTGTTAAACAAGCAGTCAACATTACGAGGGTTGGAACTTAAATAGTGCCAACACTGCTGTGGAGACACTTAGCAATGGAATCTGCTCTTGTGATAGCACACGTTGTTGACATATAAACCATACCTCCGAGCAAATGGACTCGCCCGTCACGTGTCTCCGGCGTGTGCACAATCGAGGGAA
This sequence comes from Locusta migratoria, assembly GCA_026315105.1. Taxonomy (NCBI): domain Eukaryota; kingdom Metazoa; phylum Arthropoda; class Insecta; order Orthoptera; family Acrididae; genus Locusta; species Locusta migratoria. The sequence goes on from CM048749.1 coordinate 339,155,348, forward strand.
ACACACCACTTGTGAGCGAGCAGTCTAAGGCCCCTTTTACACGACAATCTTTCTTGTCTTAGTTGACTACTCAAGACGAGTGGTCCTACCGCAGCTCCCCTAGAGTGCTATTTCCGTACTGCGTCTCGCCTGCTTCGAGTAGTCTTTTTCATTCGGACGTAAACACCAAAATTGTAGAAATGGTAATTCATACTTGTTCTCCTCAAATGTCCTATAGCAAATTTTGTACTCAATTGACAACCTAAATAATAGGAAAAGTTACCCTCCATCCCTTCGTGACTCCTCTATGACCTCATTCCCCCACCTTGTCCCATTCACTGAGAACCTTCGTCTCCGTTTCCTCTACCGTAAAGTGGGACCCCCTCACCCTATTGTCTATCGTCTCATCACCAATCCCAATCCGTCGCTGCGCCATTACCACTCTATCCCCACTGCTCTCCACTTGTCCATCCTCCTTACCCTTGTCCTCCCTGAAGATGTCCTCCTCCTAGACATTTATCCCTCGTACCAGCTCTCATCCTCCCCCTTCTCCTCCCCCACCCCCTCCTTGGTCCCCCCTAGAGGGCTCCAAGTCCTCACTTCCTTCCTCCCTCCCCTCAAACGTACAGGCCCCTCCGGTGTCCCCCACTCCTTACAGCTTCGTGGGACAACCCACCCCCCTCGTTTCCCCCATGTCCCTGTGGCCCCACCTCCTTCCCCCTCACCTCCCCTCACCACTCCTTACTTCCCCCCCTCCTTCCATCCATCTATCGCTCTCACCCTTGCTCCTTCCCCATCCACATTCTTTATACTCATGTGTGTGCTTGTCTGTGTTCTGTTCAAAATGTTCAAATGTTTGTATAGTTTATGGGAATTAACTATGGGGTCATCAGTCCCTAAACTTACGAACTACTTATGAACTACTTACGAACTAGGACGCCACAAATATCCATGCCCGAGGGGGGATTCGAACCCCCGACCGTAGTGGCCGTGCAGACCGTGACTGGAGCGCCTTAGTCCCCTCGGCCACCGCGGCCGGCTCTGTGTTCTGTCCGAGTGACTATCATCAGTAAATTTTTAACCAAACTGTGAACGACCATCCCGCAGCCGACGCCTGTATTTTTTAAATGTCCGTGTACCTCAGTGCTATAGTGCTGTGTTTCACCATGTTTCAACGCCTTTGTGTGTATAAGATCTTCACTTTTTTTCATTCCATTTACATCATATTTTCTTCAATTTTCGCCATGTCTATGCTTTGTATTCTCTTGTTTTGTTCTCCTTTATCTTTGTGTCTTCTTTTCGTGTATTGTATACTGTCGCCTGAAGAGCGCCTCAAGCGCTGCCAGCCCAGCCCACCAGGGGAATGAAATGACAATAAAGGGGAAAAAAATAGTAGGAAAAGTGTCTAAAGTAACGGTGTCGCTATGTTTTCGAAATAGGAACAACAGATGTGGATCAAGATTGAATGTGCCAGACGTCGGACAGCACGTCAGTGTCATCGAGGTCTTTAAGAGGCGTGCCGAGAATCGGCATTGCCATCAAGAACAGAGACACGTTGGGTAAAAGCCTTCAACGAAGGTCGACAAACTGTGGCAGACAAGCATCAGGCAAGTTGGCCTAGCGTCTCTGGTGAAGAAGTGCGTACTGTTACCGCGTTAGTCGACAGTGATCGATACCAGACGACTCCTGAGCTCGCCCACGAAACCGGATTAGCGCATACAACTGTGCATCGCATCTTGAAGGAACGCCTGGGCATGCTAAAAATTGCATCACGATGGCTTCTGCATGAATTTACAGAAATGCAGAGATGCCTGTGTTACGACCAGGATTGCCATACGTACGAGGTTCCGCATGCGTAGTCTAGTCGTCAGCGAGCTGGATTGTCACGCAGTGGGCCCAGGTTCGATTCCTGGTCAGGTTCAGGACTGGGTGTTTTGTCTTCCCCATCATTGCCATGCAAGTCGCCACAGTGTCGTCAGTTGAAAAGAATTGTACCAGGCAGTATTAATAATAATATGGTTTTCTGTTCCGCAGGACAAAATCTGTGGACTGAGTGATCATATGTAAACAAATTATTAGTTTAAGTGTGTTATACTGAAAACTTACCTTGTTAGCTATAAAATGATCAGAAAAACAACTTAGTTTGGAGATAAAAGTGTAACTTCTGTTGTCATGGGTGTGACGTAATATCGTCTTGGGTGCACATGTACAAACATCTCAGTATTTCAGAGAAAGTGTGTATTTTCATAATTTAATAAATGATCACGTAACTGTTATATCTCATGGTGAAATTATTTTTAATGTGCATTCTCATTTAACCTCAATTTATAATGCCCTAAATCCTTCATACTTCCAAATAAAATTATATGACTTTAAGGGGCAAAATTTTTCTTATGGCAGTATTAGCGTAGCATGCTGACGTTGCCGCCCCTAGTGTTCTGACCTTAAGCTCGTTCAAGCAGCTGCCAGTTTCCAGCAACCTGCGTATGCGTAGAGCTATTATCGTGTTTCAGCAGCATATCTGCACATTCGCAGTTTGCTGGAATCTGGCAACTGGCAGCTGCTTGAACTGACTCATATTACCAAGTGGCGTTGGCGAGACGAGTAATGTGTGGAAAATAAGGAGGTTATAGAATTAACGTCCTTGGTGCTGAATTTTTGTTTAGAAAAAATGGCCACCGTAACATTTTATTTGTTAATTCAAAATTTGTATTTAAAAAAAATATCTGATAAATTCACACTCATATGTCTTATTTTTGGTTGAATAACATTTTAAATACAATTTATATTTTAGGAACCAGGAGCAGTGATCTGCTAACCGCCCCGCCCCCCTTCCCGGACCCAATGTACGAGGTTTGATAGACAAAATACAAGGTTCTTAGTTGTTCATATACGAGGAAAAAAGTTTTTTGGATGGCAACCCTGGTTACTACGCTACTCAGACGCACCTGAAGCGCTGTGAGCAGGAAGGAGAAACTTTCTTACGCAGCGCCGTAGCATAAGGCCGTCCGCACAAGGGCCGATTCGCACTCGTCGCGGTTGCGACTCGTCCTCGACGCGATTCCGTCCCCATGCGACTGCCCACGTAAGTAAATTGGTGGCCGCCAACGGGTCGATATGCACGCTTCTCGTAATCGTCTCGAAGTCGTTGCGAGCGACGCTCGTTTCTTACGACCTGCAGTGCACGGGAAGTTCGAGCGTGACGAGAGGATCGTACGTCAGGGAGGTAATTTACCATGTATTTTTTTTTCTATTTCCAGTGCATAAAACACTTTAGAGCCCATGATATCTACATCCAATCACTGTAACGAACTTTTAATACATAAATAAAAAATATAAATATTTTCTGTGTGTCGTGTCTCGCAGTTCGCAAATATTCAAGAAAAGAGCCTTTTTTAATACCCCAAACAGAGCTAGTGATGTTTATTTACTTTTTTATTGGCGACTAGTTTCGGGCAATCCTGTTTTCTCAAGCCACGTTATTTATATTGAGTAGAATGTTAAATTTTTTATCAGTGTCTTGCAGTTCTCTGGCACCAAACAACAACCGATGATGAAAATTCCGCTCTGTGTACGGATGCACCCATAACATTCTTGGTATCTTCCTTTTCTTGCGCCGGTACCGCTAAAACATCACAGCGTACCCCTAATCACTAAAACTGTCCGTTGTACGGGTAATTATTGAAGGAAATAACCAACACAGTTTCGTAGCTCCCGGTTGGAAGTCGCGAGCTGACTGAAGGGAAATCGCTCCCGCGACGAGTGCCAATGGACCCGCGTGCGAAAGGCCGTCCCTGGCATAGCGAGGTACGCACGAGACGCGCGTGACGAACGAGATGCGAGTCGCGCCCACGACGAGTGAGAAACGACCCGTGTGCGGACGGCCTAACACTGGATGAGACATGAGCCACAATCGTACGAACCCAAACTGAAACGTCAGTCCAACGAATGGCGTCATTAGGGGTCGCCGCGGAAGTCGCGTCGCGGAAATGCGTCACAGCCCAAGTATGGTGAAAGTTATGGTGTTTCTCGTGTTCGACTGTGATGGTATTATCCTAACGCATTACGTTCCTGCACGCCAGACCGTCAATGCACAGTATTACTGTTCGCTTTTGGAGCATCACCTGCGACCAGCTTTGCGAAAGAAGCGGCAATACTTTCTGCAAAAACCCGCCTATCATTTTGGATGACAATGCACGGGCGCATACAGAGCAAGCTGTGGCTGCTCTGTCCGGTCGATGGGACTGGGATGTGCTGTAACATCCATAATACTCCCCGGAATTAAGTCCATGTGACTTTGATTTGATTCTGAAGATGAAAGAACCACTTCGTGGCATTCGCTTCAGAACTGTTCCAGAGCTTCGACAGGCAGTAGACCGCTCCGTTTGCACTGTCAACAGAACAGGCTCTGCTAAAGATATATTACGCCTACCACATCGCTGGTAAGGGATTCAGAACGCTGGTGACTACATAGGACAGTAAAAGGCGCAAACATGTAACGCTTTTGTATCGGTTGTGAATAAAGAGTTCCCACAAAGTTCCAACACTCGTATTATGTGCTTTCACCATCTTCTGGTTTTTTACACCAAGGAGAAACCCTCTGATTAAGAAAATATGTTGATAAACATCTTCAATCTGAACAAATTCCCATCTATTGCTCATTAAAATCGGAGGAGAAACACACTAACACCTGACGAGAATCATTTCTTATACTCACTGTTTCCAAAATTGTTGCAATAATTCTTCGTCTTGTCATTTTTGTGTCGTCCGCGTATGTGACAAATTCAAGGCTTAGATAATAATGCCTCAAAAACTGTTCGAATTTCTTCTACGACAACATCTCGAGCTCGGGAATAGTTGGTATCACCACGGCTTTTAACAATCCAGCTGTTGGTATGAGTTATGATGTCTTCTAGCGTGTTTTCAGTGGTGAAGATGAAATGCTTCTAAATGAGGAAAACTTGCAATAAACAGACGCATAAACAACTAACTACAACTGTAAATAATATCAATTATTGAAAATGTGTAAAGAATTGTATGCAAAAAAGTTATACAAAGACTAATATATATATATATATATATATATATATAAGGCAAGCGGCGACAAACACACTGGATAGACTGATCGCACGTCAATAATACGTGCTGCAACTAAACAGTGGGCAGGTATGGTTTCATACTAGGCGACACACGCTCCATATGTGATGAAGATAATACTAGATTTCATGTAAGCTGGTTGCTAGTACCAGCGAGCGGACACAGTAAATTGAAATTTGCAGTGTGAATGCTGCGGCACACCCACCGGAGAGTTAAGTATTATGTAAACCGGTGATAATAGCAGTTTGGTCTCTTAGTTACACAAACTTTGTATAAATTCAGGCATGATTATGTTTTCAGAGCAGGAGTCAGTTCATTATTGTTGTCAGGTGACTGCGGACAACGATAACATCTGACGTGGGAATCGGTGCAAGTTGCGATCGCAATGACAACCGAGTTGTGGTTTGTATGGATTTGACATTAGGCATAAGCCAGTATAACAGTCATTCCGGTGCTTGGTGCGACAACCTCGACAGTTAATCCGTACCTATTTGATTTTCTGATATCTTGGTTCTCCGATATCGTTATCTTTATCAATCACTATGTTGTCGTTTTGGTCCATATTACCTCCTTTTAAAATACAGGAAACGAAAATCATGCAGTAGATATGATTTGCTTCACAGGGTCAAAGTTAAAGAAGTGCTAATCGCATCAATCAACGACATTTATAGACATGGGTTTCTCATTCTCCCTCAAACGTCCTCGAAGTTTGTAACGGGAATTTCCGAGCACCCTGCATAAGCTTATGCATGCATGTTAGGAAGGTCAATGCCGGTGCTTTGCTTGTTTCTAGTTCGGCGCGGCTGATTTCCTGATTAGCGCCCGGCGGTAACCGGCTAACACTGGACCAATCCGGTTTCCCTGACGTATTTCCATATCCGAAATCTGCTGGGTGCAGCTTCCCACCTGTTCGTGGGTTATAGAACTACATTTGACAGAAAAGAAATCCAAGTATGAATCTAAGAATTCTACATTATGGATAAGTTGTACTCACGTGTACTGCACCAGTGCATAAGGTTTGTTATAACATCCTTACACTTTTCCTAGAGAAAAAGCGGTTGTTTTATTTCTGCCGCACTAAGAGGTGGAAATTTCTCGCGCCTTAATGAGGTGTTTCATTGTGCTCAAATTTATTTAAAGATCAGAGAGAATTAAGTTCGTCGATTCCACCTCCACTTCGTGCATAATATTGTCAGACCATGGTTTTTAACAGGCCAACCTTTCTTTTTCTAATGAAGTTCTTGCATGACTATTCCAGAGGCTCAGGAAGCAACGGGAGTTGATGTAGCCACGTTCCAACCCGAACAGTATGACTTTCAGATCCTCCTAAATCTGCCATTTAACTTTGTCATAATTCAATCGCAACAAGAATTGTTTCATATTGCAAGTGCTTATTTCATTATTCAGTAGCACACGATCGAGACTGACTTTGGAGGACTCAGTAGGCAACTCCCCGTATCAACAGTAAATGCTAGCGGTTCCCAATCTTTTTTGTATAGCTATCTTGTCCACCCAAAATATCTCTGGAACAATAACAGCTATTGGAAAACGACTTTCACCGGTATCAATGTACGGCTGGGGCCCATGAATGTACATATTTGGAAACATTCTAAAACGAAAGCAAATGTGTTTTTTAACACAAACTTATGATTTTTTTAAATGGACACCGTATATTTTTTCTTCAACAATCCATAGTATGACAAATCACATAAACAACGGCGTTGATTGCATCGCAATATTCCAATTACATCCCGAGATATTGCGACGCGAAGTTGACGCTTGAAAAACCCGAAATGCGCTGCTAGCGCACGTCCTGAGGCTCAGGCGTGAACCTCATGCTGCCCGTAATCGCGATGTAATTGACATGCGTAATCGCACTTCCATACTTACCAAGAGGCCCGAAACGGTCTGTTGCCATACGGTCTGTTGCCATCCTGCGTTAAAGTCGTGCATTCCAGCAGGCATTTATCTCATAGGCTAGAGGTGATGCGGGTCTGTAACATATCTGTGTACAGCAACGTTAGTCACAAAGTTAACTTCGCTTATCGTTAATCCGTTACTAAAAAGGTAATGCCGCTCAACGTTAAAACTTTACTTTACTGAACATCTAGCGCAAGTGACAATCATTCACTCATAATAGTAAAATTCATGTTGATGGTTTTAGTGAAACGAGCAAGTGGACTAAAGGTTTTACCGTTGTTTAGGTAAAAATGTTTTGATTTGGGAAGTTCAGGTAAGACATAGAAGATGAATGTAAACATGTTTAACCAATTACTTTTATTATCACATAATTATCAATGTTATGTTTATCTAATGCATTACATGACAAATTGTTTCAAACAAATGTTTCTGAACATCACTGGGTAAAATGGCCCTTTGTAGAAACTTGCACTGTGATACCAGCACAACATACTAAAGATAGCGTTCACATATCATGCTCAAAATGATAACCATTGGCTTGCATACATAGGATCACTCTGTGGATGAAGGATGTCCTACTTCGTGTTACTGTTTCCTCTTTGATAGCTGTACAAGCATCAATAATGCGTTGCTTCATGTCCTCTGGTATTATTGGTTCATGTTGGTAAACAGCATTCTTCACTGCTCCCCAAAGAAAAAAATCCAGCGGTGTAAGGTCCGGAGATCGGGCAGGCCAGGGAACTTACGGTTCAGAAGTCGTCGTGCTCTGAAGTAGTTATGTGCAGGGCATCCGTCATGCTGATACCACATGACCTTTCTCCTGTTCATAACTACGGTGTCCAAGAGAACAGGAAGATTGTGTCTTATAAATCTGGAGTAGTGTCTGCCATTTTGGACGCCATTTACAAAGAAAGTTCCGATAATGATATCTCCAATAATCCCACACCAAACATTCACTTTCCACGGACGTTGATGCTCTACCTGACGGAGTCATTTTGGATTCTCTGTGGATCAATAGTGCATATTCCTCATATTGACAATTCCTTTGTTGGAGAATGATGCCTCGTCGGTAAACAGAACATCTGCGAAAAAATTTGGATTAGTCAGAAGTTATTGCTGAGCCAATCGACAAAATGTTACCCTGTTGCTGAAGTCATTTCCATGAAGATCTGGGTGTAAATGAACATGGTAAGGATGAAATTTATGACGTTGAAGAATACGCTGTGCACTTGATTTCGACACACCAACTTCAATTTGACATGTGCTGATGTGAGGATTCACAGCTACGGTAGCGAGCACAGCAACTTCAGCACATTCATCTGTGTGTGTTCTAGGACGATGTCTAGGTCTTGGATTTAAGCTTCCCGTTTCACGTGTACGAGATGTGAGACGACCAAACATCCGTCGCGAAGGCGATTGCTTGTCAGGGAATCGTCTTCTGTACAGTCGTTCTGCCTGAACAGAATTTCGCCCGCCTACAACAGGGTACAGTACAGGTATGTAGAGTAGGTTAGAAAAGAGACATTTTAACGTAATAATCGTAATGTTCTCTAACAGTACTATAAACAAACAAGCAATCTAATAACGTATTTCCCGTCAACGTACAATCTCCATAGATCAGCAGCATATCTACCATATCTTCATGTGTGTACATAATACAATATAAGTTCCACAACACAACGTTTATTCACAATGTGTACTACCTGCCGTGCCGTCACTAGATTACTCTGATGCACGACTACCCTGGCAAGCGGTGTACTGCACGCCAAAGCAACAACAAATGGGATGCTCGGAGGGTGGTGGAGTACAGGAGTTTGCATGGCTCGCAAATCAGAAACAAGGCGAAGTGGTAACTGTGGCTGTAGTGGGAACTACGTTGGACACGTGTCTAGGTAGAGGTAGTCCCTGGATGAACGAGTGCGCGAAAGGCACAATGGGTCATTTAACGCAATCGATAAACCTTATTTTGGGTGTGCAGGATAAATAACACAACCTGACTGGTGTATACCGATCGGTACTGGTTCATATTGTGTACGTAGACACATAAAACATGCAAGAGGGAAACCATTATGTGCTTATGAGAGTTGATGCCATCAGACCGTGTTATTCGTTTCGGACCTCTTGATAAGTATGGAAGTACGATTACGCGTGTCAATCACATCGCGATTACAGGCAGCATGGGGTTCACGCCTTAGCCTTAGGACGCGCGCTAGCAACGTATTTCGGGTTTTTCAAGCGTCAACTTCTCGTCGCAATATCTCGGGATGTAATTGGAATATTGCGATGCAATCAACGCCATTGTTTATGTGATTTGTCATGCTATGGATTGCTGAAGAAAAAAATAGGGTGTCCATTTAAAAAAAAAACATAAGTTTGTGTTGAAAACACATTTGCTTTCGTTTTAGAATGTTTCCAAATATGTACATTCATGGGCCCCAGCCGTACATTGATACCGGTGAAAGTCGTTTTCCAATAGCTGTTATTGTTCCAGAGATATTTTGAGTGAACAAGATAGCTGGGACACCCTGTATATATATTCAAAGTCTGCAAAGGTAAAATTTTTCTCAATCCACAGTCATAATTTCTAATTCTCCGACAATTACGTTTATTAGTTACCCTCGAAGCTCCACCCTTCTCTTCTCAGATTCTAGTGGCATAAACACAATGCTGGTCTCTGATTCGGCACCCTTCAAATGGAGCACATTGGGTTAGGCTAATGCCGATGGTATTTAATTTCAGGTAAATCCACACTGAAGAAGTTCATGAAAATTTCACCAGTATATAGAGCTCAGAAACCACACAAGTTCTTCAATCAAAATGTTTCCTAATCTTATTTTCTTCTCGACATACTGGTTACCTGGGAAAGTTACAATGAAGTACCATTTGGAGACAAACGCTTGGTTTTTCGAAAAACAAATGTTCCCTACAAAAATGCGTTTTTTGTGTACAATACGAATATGGAATAAAAATTAGGGGCTACCATTTGAAAAAATGAACTTGACCTTGGTTTGTCTTTGAAAACAAGGTTCAAGATCATTTCGAGGTAACCATTTCATGACCCCCTCCATAACTTACAACTTTCATTAGAGACTTTTTTGCAGAACTGTGCCACTCCAGAAATATTGGCTAGAGTAGATTAAATTGGGAAACCCTACACACATATACGACTATTTTTTAGTTTTTTTCACTAAGGACATTTCTTTATATATTAATAATTGTGAGTTTTGTTAAACTGTTGACTTTTGGTATTAAAGATACTGCTCATATCTAGACCGAATCTTATTGGTTTTACGAGCAAATTGTTATCTATTTTCCGGCCGCGTTGGCCGAGGGAACTGCGGCGCGCCAGTCACGGTCTGCACGGCCATTACGGTCGGGGGTTCGAATCCTCCCTCGGGCATGGATATTTGTGCCGTCCTTAGTGTTAGCTAGTTCATAAGTAGTTTGTAAGTTTAGGGACTGATGACGCCGTAGTCTCATAAGCTCTACAAACATTTGAACATTTTGTTATCTATTTAGTTTGTTCTTAAAATTAATTTAAAAAACTACAAAATGGCGCTTAGCATAAGTAGCTGTGAATCCCATTAATTCCTTCGAAGCTGTATTTGCAAGTATTCCATACTATCCCTTTTCCAGGGTTGGGGAGCAAAGCGTTACTTGTAACGCCGTTACTAGTAACAGTTTAAGTACTTTTCAAAGGTAACGGACGGTAACGACGTATTATTTGCATAAAGTAACTTTAACTAAGTTACTTTTATCAGTCAACAATTTAACGGAAGTTGAAGTTACGTAACATATTTTTTGTATGAATTTCATGACTGCAGAATAGCAAGCTTTGATTTTACTGAAGAGAGAAAAGAAACAATATTTGTTTCTAAATTAAATCTTTTCAATAACGTACGTTGGAAAAGTATGAAATATGTATTTTAGCATAATACCCATTTCTTAGTGTTCAATCATTCATAACATTTTTATTTTATAATTATGTACGCAACAATGAGTATATAACAATCACCTGACGCGTCACACATAACCACACCTTTCGACATGGAGCAGGAAGAAGACACATGCATGCCTTTATGTTGGATGGAAATAATGATTCCTTATGCTGCAAATTGTGTGGCGTCGGGAAAACAATATAAAGCAGTCGAGACTCCAAAACGAACTTAAGAATTCATGTAGAGACTAGTTTTTTGCTTTCTCATTGGCGTTAAGGTGCGTTAACAATGAGTTTGAAACGTGTTCTACAACATTGTTCGCTTCTAGTTCTAGACTTCGATACCGATTTTCACTCCATGCTGAGAACACCAAAGCCGTGTTCCGTGGAAGTATCGGTAAAGAAACAATGTCAGTGGCTTGCTAGCACTAAATGCTCCTTTGCAGCGGTTTTTTCTGTGTATCTATAGAGTTACATGTTGTCTTTCCGTGTGTTCCTTTACGCAATGAAGTAGACAAGAAGCAACATTTACGAATTCGTCACTTTATAAGAAGCAAAGGAGTGTCTGTGGAATGATCGATGTCATAAAATTAATTAAAAAGAAGCATGACTCCCTACAGAAAATTGGTACATTGTTTGGCACCAACCGTATGTGAAGTAGATAAACAGTTAAGTCTGTATTTGTCAACACCGCAGCAGTAACAACAGGATTTGATATCTTATTTTGGAAAATGAGTCGTTATCAAGTTACGTTCCTTGCCTATCGTTTTTACTGCGCTTTTTATGAAGTAGAAATTAATATATGTAGGAGGCAGCAGTGTGTACTAAACGTAGACGTGAAAACGGGATCGTCAGCAAATGTTTGTAAGTCTATTGGAACAAACTACTATGGTCATCAGTCCCTAGACTTACAAACGAATTAAACTAACTTACACTAAGGATAACAGACACACCCATGCCCGAGAGATGACTTGAACCTCCAGCGGGAGCAACTTCCCCGTTCGTAACATGATGTTTCAGACGATTCTTTGTCAAACTTCTCGATTATGTGACCCCCTTCCACATAAAAATATTATGGCGACCCTCTTCTAAAAGAAAATATTCAGGCGACGCCCCCGCCTCACAGACAGTAACAAAACTACGCTATCTCAAAGGAAACAAATTTCATTTTCTTTCTTTAGCTTCAGCTTTCTTTTAATTTGTTGGTCGAAGTTTTATTTTTTATTATTATTTTTCGGAACGCAAAACATTATCCTATTTTTACACGATTTCTGACAGATATTTTAACGGCTGTTTCGCTTTTCAGGTAAAATTCAAAGAGAATATTCTCATTAAGAAATATGCTGTATAGACAATTTGTAAGGAAGTCCATCTTTTTTTCAGAATTTTTCAGAAGTACTTATTGTATCATGTTCTGTTACCTATCGATTGGCTCTTGAAAACAGTTTTCATACAAGGCGCTTATTCATCTTTAGCCCACTGTATTATAAAACAATACATGACCTAACCAATTCATAATGAATGTTATACCAAGGAACTCAGTAATTTTGACATTGAATATATATTTCATTATGGAATACGTGTTTGTGTTACTGAGTCTCTGGTTATTTTATGGTGCAATTACTTGCTCCTGTGACGGCGACCCCCGGAGCAAGAGTTCGCGATCCGCCTGGGGTTCGCGACACACAGGTTGAAAAACACTGGTTTCAAATGTTTGTTAAGTTTAAGGGACTTAACTGCGGGGTCATCAGTACCTAAACTTGCAAACTACTTATAAACTATAATGAAACTTTCACTCTGCAGCGGAGTGTGCGCTGCTAAGAAACTTCCTGGCAGATTAAAATTGTGTGCCGGAACCGGGACTCGAACCTGGGACCTTTTCCTTTCGCGAACAAGCGCTCTACCGTCTGAGCTATCCCGACACGTCTCACTGCCTTATACTAAATACAACACAAATCCATGCCCGAGGTAGGATTCGAACCCCCGACGGGGAACGGTCTCGCGCACCAGAGCTTAGCGCCTCAATGCGCTCGGCCACTCCGCCGAGGCTACCGGTTTATACTACGCAGCAATTTCTGCGCGGCAGCTTGTCATCCGGTCACATCTTCTATCGTATGTTTTTTGTCCTCATCCGACAACTACGTTCTCTTCGTCTGCTTATTTCGCCGAGTAACCTACCATTAATACAGCGCCTCATGTCACTCATTCTTCCTCTTGACCTGTCAACAGCGTTGCTCTCGATGCGAATACACGGTTTGAAATGTCTACATCTACATACATACTGCGTAATTCACCGTAAGCTGCGTGGCGGAGGGTACACTGTACCACTACTAGGCATTTCCTTTCCTATTCCACTCCCAAATTGAACGAGGAAAAAAAGAATGCCTATATACCTCCGTACGAGCCCTAATTTCTCTTATCTTTGTGATCTTTACGCGAAATGTAAGTAGGCGGCAGCAAGATCGTACTACACTCAGCTTCAAATTCCGGCCCTCTAAATGTACTCAACAGAAATTCACGAAAAGAACGTCGTCTTTCTTCCAGCGATCCCCAATTGAGTTGCCGGAGCATTTCCGTGACACTCGCGCATTGGTCGAACCTACCGGTAACAAATCTAGCTGCTCGTCTCTGAACCGCCTCTATGTCCTCCTTTAAACCGATCTGCTGCGAGTCCCAAACACTTGAACAATACTCAAGACGTGGTCGTACAAGCGTTTTATACGCGGTCTCCTTTACAGGTGAAGTACATCTTCCCAAAATTCTCCCAATAAACCAAAGTCAGCTGTCAGCCCTACTCACAACTGTCCTTACATGCTCGTTCCATTTCATATCGCTCTGCAATGTTACGCCTAGATATTTGAACGACGGACAGCATCAAGAAGCTCACTACTAATGCTGTATTCGAACATGATAGGATTGTTTTTTTTTTTTTTTTCTACTCGTGCGCATCACCTTACAATTTTCCACATTGAGAGCTAGCTGCCAATCTTCGCACCAACTAGAAATTTTGTCTAAGTCATCCAGTATGCTATTACAGTCAGTTACAGACGACACGCTCCCATACACCACAGCATCATCAGCAAACAGCCGCATATTTCAATTTACTCTGTCCATCAGATCATTTATATAGATAGAAAATAATGTTTCTTCATTGCTGCCATTTCAGCGTGACAGACGCTGCGTTTGTGTAACAACTCCGAAGTGGGCCGTTTTCACGGAGATGCAAACAACGAACAACATGAAACGGAACTTTCATGAGGTGGAAAGTTTTAAAAACAACTTTTATTGAATATAAACAAACACTGAAATTGATGTGCACTGCAATAGAATATGCTGTGGATAATTTATTTAACAATGCATTAATTACTCATCAGGGAAGTAACTTTAACTCTAACTTTGTTACAGCCATTTTCTGATTTAAAGTGAGATAAGACTTTACAGCGGGGGTGAGATAGAAAAAAATTTAAACCATTCAATGTTATAGTTAAAGTTTGTTATCAAATCCACTTGTGACAGTTTGCTTGATACTTTCCCATCTTCCCTTTACCTCACTCACGTTACCGCGAGCAGCGGTCTTTCAGTGCTCTGTCAAATTCATCTCTCAGTATAGTATCTCCAATTTCATCCTCATCTACTTCCTCTCCAATTCCTACAATATTATCTCTAAGTTCATTTCCTTCGTAGAGCCTCTCTATATATTCTTTCCATCTTTCAGCTTTCTCTTATTTGCTGAGAACTGGTTTTCCATCTGTGTTCTTGATATTCAAGAGCTGTTTTCTTATCTCCAACTATCTCTTTTATTTTCCTGTAGGCAGTATCTAATTTACCCCTATTTATACATTCTTCTACAGACTTGGATTTCCTTTCTAGCCACTCCTGCTTAGCCATTTTGCACCGCCTGTCAGTCTCATTTCTTAGTCGTCAGTACTCCATTTTGCCTGTTTCACTTACTGCATTTTTATATTTTCTCCTTTCATCGATTAAATTTAGTATATCCTGTGATATCTAATGATTTTGTAGGTCTTGCCTTCCTACCTATTTTGTCCTCTGTTGCCTTCACAATTTCATCTCTCAATGTTACCCATTCCTCAAAATTGTTCAAATGTTTGTAAATCTATCGGACCAAACTGCGTGGTCATCAGTCCGTAGCTTACAAACTACTTAAACCTAGGTAAACTAACCCAAGGACAACATACACACACATGCCCCAGGGAGGACTCGAACCTCCACAGCGAGCAACAGCGCGCTCCGCAGCGAGACGCTTTAGACCGCTCGGCTACTCCACCGCGGCACCCGTTCCTCCTCTATTGTTTTATTTTCCACTGTTTCTGTCAATTGTTTTCTAAAGCTCTCTCTGAAATTCTTAAGAACTTCAGTTCCTTCAATTTTCCCAAGTACTATTTCCTTATTTTTCTACCTTTCTGCAGTTTTTTTTTTTTTTTTTTTTCAGTTTCAACCTACAATTCATGACCAATAAGTTATGGTTAGAGTTTATATCTGCCCCTGGGTATGTCAGACAGTTTAAAACCTGGTTCCGAAAACTATGTCTTACCATTATAAAATCTATCTTGTATCTCCCGGTGTCTCCTGGTCTCTTTCACGTATACAACCTTCTTTCGTGATTCTTAAACCAGGTGTTTGTTTGAACTAAATTATGTTCCGTGCAAAATTCTACCACGCGGCTTCCTCTTTCATTCCTTTTGCCCAGACCATATTCACACCTACTATCTTCCCTTCCCTTCCTTGTCCTACTACCGAATTCCAGTCTCCCATAACAATTAAGTTTTCCTCTCCCTTAATTGTCTGAATAATTTCCTTTAGCCCCTCATATATTTCTTCGATCTCCTCATCACCGGCAGAGCTAGTTGACATATAAACCTGTACTACGGTGGTCAGTGTTGACTTCGTATCTATCTTGACTATGATAATACGATCACTATGTTTCTCATAGTTACCCGCATTCCTACTTTCTTATAATGAATAACTGATTTTGTATTTATAATTCTGTACTCACCTGACCAGAAATCCTATTCCTCTTTCCACAGAACTTCACTAATCTCCAGTATATAAAACTTCAGCCTATCCATTTCTCTTGTTAAATTTTCTAGCTTCCCTACCCGATTACGGTATCTAACATTCCACGCTCCGATCAGCAGAATGCCAGTATTGTATTTCTTGGTGATCACATCATCCTGAGTAGTCCCCGCCCGGAGATCCGAATGGGGGCTATTTTACCTCCGGAATATTTTACCCGAGAGGATGCCATCATCATATGTTCATACAGTAGAGCTGCATGTCCTCGGGAAAAGTAACGGTTGTAGTTTCCCCTTGCTTTCAGCCGTTCGCAGTAACTGTGTGGCAAGGCCACATTAGCTGATGTTACAAGGTCAGCTCAGTTAATCATCCAGACTGTTGCCCATGTAACTATTGAAAAGGCTGCTGCCCTTCTTCAGGAACCACACGTTTGTCTGGCCTCTCCACAGATACCCCTTCGCTGTGGTTGCACCTACAATATGGCTATCTGTATCGTTGAGACACGCAAGCCACCCCTCCTCGGCAATGTCTGTGGGTCATGGGAGTGAACATTTAGTTAACAAACATTTATTTAATCCCAGTCACATTGTCACAGTTGGTTAGTGTACTGGCTGATATGGAAGTTGAAAGTACCTTCATTAGTGAAATCAGGTTCATTAACCCATACCACATTTTAAAATGTTCGTTATCTTCTACCTGATGCAAAAGCCATATGCAAAACTGTACTCGCCGAATACAGTCTTCTGCCCACTGGTCTTGAGTTTATACGCGATTATATGGATGCAGTTCTCCATCTTGAAACACTTCAACAACTAATCTAGGGTATTTGGAAATACCTAGCAATATTACGGCTACTTGGCGAAGATGATGGTGAAGGGTTACAGCAATCGCTGGTTGCATTTCATATCACTCCGCAACGTTGCGCCTAGATATTCAATCGACGCGACAGGGTGAAGCAACACGCATTCAAATGGTATGAGAATAATTCTTCTACTCATCTGCATTACCTTAGAATTCTCTACATTTAAAGCCAGTTGCCATTTCTCTCACCAACTAGAAATTTTGTCATTTTGTATCGTACTACAGTCACTCAATAAAAACAGGTTCCCTTTCACCGCAGCATCGTCAGCAAGCAGCCGCACATTGCTACTCACCGTGTTCGTCAGATGATTTATGTAAGAAGAGCATAACAGCAGCTCTTGAACACTTCCCTGGGACACTCCTGGCGATACCCTTGTCTCTGATGAACACTTGCCGTCGAGAACAACGTAATGACTTCTAACTCTTCGAGCAACTCATATACATTGGCTAAAACAATTTGGGGATCAGTTGAGATATCTGAAGTTTTCGCTTCGACACAATGAACTGAAATGGTTCGACATCTTTCTGTCACATCTACCGACTGGAGAGAACAACATTAGGCAACTGAAATCATGGTAATAACATCAAGTTGCTGCAGCGGTGGTTGGTGTTGACTTGACAGACGAATTACACAAGCAGTAGGCTTCAGATAATGCAACTACAATGCGACTTATCCGAAGCTATGGTATGAATAGTCATAGGACGCTTGAAAGCGGGACAGTAACAGTTGCAGCTGTTGGAGTGTTCCAATGTATAATTTCCAAGACCTGAAAACTATTTGAGACAACAGGAAGCGTTAAAAGAAGGCAAGGTGTGCCCCTCGAAACAGGAAGCTGAATACAACTCAGCTGCAACGCACTCTCCAGCCAGCACAAGAGAGCAATATGAACACAAACAGTCCGAAATCGCCTTGGGGAATGTAGCCTCTAAGGCCCATGGTGTGTGTACCATTAAATCCACGACACCGTTTAGCCCGCAGAAACTAGATGGAAGACCGTCAAGTTGGAGTCGTAATGATTGGCGCCGAGTTCTGTTCACAGATAAGATTTTGTTTTCAGCCTGACAATCGTTGTTTTATCTGGAGAGTACGTGGAATTCCGAACAATGCTGCTTATGTGCAGGAAACATCAACATACCACGGTGGTGGACGAATGGTGTGGGCAGCAGTCAATATTGACGGATGTAAGGCTCTCTATGTCCTTCAGAATGGCGCTTTGACTGCTCACAGGTATAGACACGAGATCCTTCGAACTGTTGTTGTGCCCTACGCAGTTGCCATAGGAGATGCGTTCCTTCTGGTGGACGATAATGCTCGTCCGCACAGAGTTGCACTGATGGACAACATGCTTGAAGGTCAGTGCTTTGAACGAACGGAGATGTCAGCTTGTCGAACTTTAACATGTCTGGGATGCACTTGGCAGAAGCATTGAAGTCAGACCAACATCTCCCACAACGATTGCAGAGCTGGATGTTCCACTCGTGACAGAATTAGCAAATATCCCTCAAGAGCTGATTGATAACCTCATACGTCAATGCCGCGCCGGTTTGCAACGGCACTGGGCGTCCGAGGTGATCACACACACCCTAAGAGGGCAACGAGAATGGGTTTTTCATGGTTATGGTAGCCCCATGGTGCCTCGCTGTAAGTAAACTCCATGTAAACCTCAAGCAAACAGTTGAGACAACAGAATATCGTACTGTACCATACACAAATTACTCGAACAATTATAACCAGTATGTTATAGAATATACTAGCTTAACGCCCGCTGCTTCGCATGCGTATGCTGGTTGGTCTGAATCAGTTGTTTCTCTTAATATAAATTTTCATATATATAGCTTAATTACTATCATAATGAAATGTTGTGATACTGCATGTAGCCGAGACAGAATGGCCGTGCGTATTGAGGCGCCATGCTGCGCTGCGCGCTGCTGTTCGCCGTCGGGGGTCGATTCGCCCCTCGGGATGGGTGTTTGTGTTGTCCTTAGCATAAGTTAGTCAAAGTTGAAGTTAGTTTAATTAGTTTGTAAGCCTTAGGGACTGATGACCTCGTAGCTAACATTTGAACATATGATTTTACTACTTGTAACCCCCTATGGCACCACTTAATAGTTAAGTTTCGAAAAATACCCCAACATGTGTCTTTTAAATTCCAACCAAGTATGCAAATATCATTTTTTGTAATTCTGGGTTCAAAATTGGCTTAGCAGCAATGTATTTTCAAAAAATGTTTCATCCCCTATTTCACCCCCTAAAAGATTAATTTTCTGAAATTACCGAAACACGTATCTTTTTAATTCTGACCAAGAAAACATATAGCAATTTATGTTGTCGTTGCTTCAAAATTACCTTAATAGCAAAAGATTTTCGAAAAACATCCCCTCTCGAATTTAACCCCCTTGATGTTTGAATTTCCAAAAATACCTAAACACGTGTCTTTTAAATTCGAACTCCGAATCCAAATCCGAAAATTTGTAGTTCTAACTTCAAAATTGCTTAAATAGCAACAGATTTTCGAAAAACATCCCCTCTCCAATTTAACCCCTTTATGGTTGAATTTCCAAAAATACCGAAACACGTATTTTTAAAATTCAAACTAACAATACAAATATCAATTTTTGCAGCTCTAGCTCCAAAATTGTCTTAATAGCAACGTGATTTCAAAAAGAATTTTTCACCCCCTCCTACTCGTTGAATTTCCAAAAATACTTAAACTCGTGTTTTTGTAATCCAGACTAAGATTCCATATCCGAAGTTTCGTAGTTGTAGCTTAAAATTCGAGTTAACAGCAACATCTTTTTGAAAATCGAATTTTTGCGTCCCCTATTTTACCCCCTTATTGGTTGAATTTCAAAAGATGCCGAAACTTGAGTCTTTTAAGTTAAATCCCTGAATTAAAATCCGAAATTTTTTACTTCTAGCTTCAAAATTGCCTAAATAGCAACGTATTTAAAAAAAACGTTTCATCCCCTATTTCACCCCCTTACGGGCAGAATATCGAAAATTCGCTTCTTAAATGACGCCTACAGTGTAAGATCAACATCCTCTACAAATTTCAAGTTTCAATCTTCAGTGTTTTGGGCTGGGCGATGATGAGTGAGCCAGTCAGTCATTCAGTGAGTCGGGACATTTCCGTCTTGAAATTACCATATGTACATTGTGTATGATATCTCTTCTCATCCCCTAATTGTACTGAGAAATGTATATGCGAATCTATTGCAGCACACGTAACTCCGTTACGAGTCTGCGATAGCCTTCGCATTGTATAATTTTTTGCGGCTTTCCTTATTCAAAAGACTTCATCAGATACAATGTGCAACGTGCCCCCATCTACAACTTATGAGGTTATTGCACAGATATGCAGGTGAAACTGGAATGAACTGGATAGAAAATTATGCAAAACATCACCAAAGACTGCCCAAAAGGTCCTTTCAAAATGTTCAAATGTTTGTATAGCTTATGGGACTTAACTACGGGGTCATCAGTCCGTAAACTTCCAAACTACTTATGAACTAGCTAATCCTAAGGACGGCACAAATATCCACACGCGAGGGGGGATCGAACCACCGACCGTAGTGGCCGTGCAGACCGTGACTGTAGCGCCTCAGTCCCCTCGGCCACCGCGGCCGGCAAAAGGTCCTTTCTGTGGTTCAGACATTTGCAATGTTCGCACTATTGAACCAGCTTCAGCATATTACAAATATGAAGGCAATACAGTCGCAGAAACTATCTGCTACTTTCAATAAGTGCCAACACAACGGCTAATTAGAGAAATGATTAATGGTAACCCTTATTGTTTTCAAGAGAATAGAAAAACTGGTATAAGTGGCCCTCGGAATCTGGGTTGCGAAGAAATGGTGGAACACGTGAGACATCTCTGACGCTACGACTCATCTTCAAGGATATATATATATATATATATAAAATAAAAAAAACCTTCACTGCGGGGTCATCGGTCCCTAAACTTACAAACTACTTATAAACTATCTTATACTAAAGACGGCACAAACATTCATGCTCGAGGGGGATTCGAACCCCCGAAGGGGAACGGCCTCGCGCATCATAGCATAGCGCCTTAATGTGCTCGGCCGCTCCACCGCGGCAATCATGTTTATGTTTACTTTAGCAGCATAGACTTCCTATGCACAACATTGCCAACGTTTGTGAAACAGACTGTGCAAACTTCAAACTTAAACACTCACATTGTAATTCTGGCAGTAAAGGAGAAATGCCGATGTATGGAGAGGACGGGGACATTAATGTTGGGTGTAACGTGAACACCAACATGAGGAAAATGAGTGTAATGGATGTAGGCATATCAAATCAGAAGATGTTACGAAATGAAACACTTAAAAGTTTGATATTTTGAATATAAAATGGCTAATTATCGGCGCAGTAGCGAGCGGGAAGTGACAATGGGACCCTTTTCGTTACAACGGAAGTTTGTTAACATGCGGTTAAAATTTTATGAAGGTTTCTTTAAGGTATTTGGTCTGTATTCTTAGACGAAACTAAGATGATAAGCAGTTCAGACAAGAAGGGAATATGGCTGTGCAAAATAATGCTGAACATTAAATGGGAAAATGGCGTAAGTAGATAGAGGTACTGATGGAAAAATAATTAGTGACAAAACTTGACTGGAAGAAGGACTAAGTTGATAGGACGCTCTCCAGTATCTCAAGACATCGTAAGTTTTATGTTGGACGAAGGTATATAACTTGTCGACGTTGACGTGCAGATTCAAATGGAAGCAAAACATCTGAGATTAAGAATGTTGTACATGAGAGTAACGCGAATGAAAACCACAGTAATAGGGAAGTTCGGAAAGCACTTAGTAGCTGACTCGTGCAAAACACGTTAACGATAGAAGCCCACACATAGTTTATACGTGCAAAGACAAGATCGTAAAAATCGAGAACCGGCTCTCTCAGGATAAATGAGCAAGCTGCCAACAGTATCCAAGTATATTTAGTTAACCGACTCTTCCATCGGTTCTTGATTCATTTTGAATGAAACACACAATTAGGTAACATTCTACAATATTTATTACTGAACTAGCTGTTTCCAGCTGAGGCCGTTTCGTACCTGTGCTTAATAATGACGTAACAGCCGAAAACTGGTTCGCCGAATAAAAATACTGCAGAATGTTAGGCAATAAATGAAAGAAGTGTAGATGTACATTATTGCAAATCTCGACGAAAATCTATTTATTCATACAAATTTGGGATCATATGACGGAAACATAAATGAGTGACAACTGGCCAAAGAAGCTTTCAGATGTCTCTAACAAGGAGAGGACGTACACTCGTTACCGCCGAATTCTTTCAAATTTTATGTACACGTGGGGCGTGGTGAGACATGAAAGTGCTCGAAGTGGGAACTCCAGATGGTCAAGCGTTTAACAAATGAAATTATTTTTTATACGGATCTATCACCATATGCAACTTATCAATGGTCCCTGTGAGCGTCTGTTTAGGATTACAGGTAAGAGATCGTATTTGTATTGAAAGGATCGCAGGTTCGACGGGTGGCAAATATTTTCGTGCTCCTTGACGATGCGTGCACTGCTGATATCACGATTAACTTCAACATCATATAGGTTATTTTGTATTTATATGTGCACATCAACATAAAACAAGCGGATTTGGAACGTCAGGATTGGAGTCATGACGAATGGCACCGGGTTCTGTTAGGAGTCAAGATTTTGTTTTCAGCCAGACAGGCGTTGTTTCCTCATTTGGAGAGTACGTGGAAAAATGTTGCGTATGAGCAAGAAATTTCAACATATCACGGTGGTGGACGAATGATGTGGGCAGTAGTCAGTATCAGCGGGCGTAGGTACTTCTATGTCGTTCACAATGGCGTTTTGACAGCTCATAAGTATAGAGACGAGATCCTTCGACCTTCTGTTGTGCCCTACGCAATTGCCATAGGAATTGGGCTCCTTATGGTGGACGATAACGCTCGTCCCACAAAGAGCTGCACTGGTGGACATGTTATAACGATCCCTACCTGGTTTGGAATATGGGGGAAAAGATACCAGTAATCTATTCTTGAGCCTCTACTTCTAATTAAAAGAATTTATGTTGTTATTTATAGCATGGTGGGGCAGCAGGAAACGTTATAATACGGCATTTTCTTATCAAATGATTTAGTACTGAAACTTAACCCATAATTATTGTTAGAATGTAATGGCGTCCACAAGATTCCAAAGAACATAAAACTACTGAGGAATAAAATGTCAAATAATGATAACCAAAATATTATGTTTTATATATCATTTTATTTTTATATACGGTAAGGTCGGCCGAATCGGGTCAAAATTTGTTAAAATGGAAATAAAAAACAAATTTACACGCGAACAAATTTTCATTGTATATCCATAAAAACTATGTTCTTTTATTTATAAATTCAAATATATAACACTTCCTAAATATTGTTCATAGTTTCACAAAATAAATCTGAAAGCTAAGCTGCATGACCCTATTTGCCTTGTTCAAGTAAGGGGAATCGGGTCATCAATTCGGCGAATACGGTCGGTACGAAAATGTACTTATCACTTTAAAATATCAACACATTTTCCACAAATAAATCTCTTCGACCCTACTGCACCAACACAATTCTCATGGTACCATTCCCAGGCAATCCTTGACATTGAATCCAGTCACCGAGTTTCGCTGATATTGAATCGCTGTGTTTAATGTTGCAGAGTTCACAAGATGTGTCATCGTCATCTGTTTCTTCGGATGATTCTGATGAACTTGCGTTGATGATTCATGCTGTAGGTCTTGTCTGCTCTTAACCTGGCGTTTCTGCAAACGTTTGGGCTGGGATGAGATTTTTTTTCCAGTCTATTTTTTGTTGCATTTATATTTTCTGGGATGTTAGAAGTAGTGCTTTCTGTTTCCTGACCACCTTCTACCTTTGCTGGATAATCCTTTCCACTTTGTAGTCGCCGTTGTAGACAGGAATGCGGTAGCCCAACCAATTCGCTCCCTGGCGCTGACTCCTACCCCCCGCCCCCCCCCCCCCCCCGCCCCCGGTAAGCTTTAATTGCATTTTTCATGTCATCCTCGCTCCACAAAGTAACGGTTTTTCTTTTTATATTTCCCCGTCTGCAATAAAAAACCGAAAACGAATTAATAAAAAATGAAACAATATAATAACTGCAATGAATCGATATAAAAGCATTGACCCCTTTTGACCCGATTCGGCGGAAATTCAAATTATTTTTCCCCTACGTTGGTAGTCCTGCAGAAGCATAACTACGCGCAGGTAACACCATAACCTTGTCTCCATTATATAAATTTGCTTCTAAACGAATACTTAACAAATTACTAAACGAATTACCAGAGATATATGAATTTGAATCCAAAGCTGTTTTACAAAGGAGAAAATTTTAAGAACTTACCGCAAACAGCGCAATCTTCCAGAAATTTTTACACAACAACGAACACGCATGACAATGTCTCTCTCTTTACAACTCATACACAGAGTTCCAACAGTCACCGCTATGTAGCAGCACTTCCCATACTACTTCGTAAGGCTCCTATAAACTCGAGCTGAACTATCCGCCACTTTTTCCCCAAGCTGTAGGAGTTGCCACATTCCGGACGAGCTCACGCGTAATCTCGCGTTTCATTCAACTCGCTCACACTCGCAAACTACTCACTGTATAAACGTGGAATTTTCATCAATGTCGTCGTTAAGAAATACACTACATTTTCTTTTTAGTTTTATTTATGGCAATAATTTATAAACAGCATATCCTGATAGTTTACGACCATGCACTTTCTGACAACGTTACGGAATTTTCGACATGCGAGGAACTTTTTTTCTGTTGAAGTTAAGTGAACACATTAAGCGAATGAAATGTTCGAAATACATCAAATTTTCATCCTCTCCAAAGAGCAACTCTGTGAGAAATGTATAACTTGAGATAATGTCAGTTAAATAGGACGGCCAGTCTAGTAGTAACGTGTCTTCCGTATTAGCGCACTTAATAATTAGGCACATGTTATTACTGCATAACATCCATACTTGAAGATACTGATACTGACTTCTTTTAACCTATTAAATTTAATAGTTGCGCACTATAAAAGTGCTGTATCTCTATGTAATATTCAATTTCAAATTTTCAGTTATATGAAAAGGATATTCTATATATCTCTATACAGAGTGCTTTATTATACATAAAATACTCATTACATCTAGTAACTTCCGTTCTGCTACTGCTAGGCTTTAAACTGAAGGAAATGTAACTCCTATTAGGTTTTCGAAACTGAAACACAATGGACAAGAAGCAAAGAAATAAACATTTGTTAGTGACGAAGGAATATCTGCAAATCGAATAATAAATCACTAACTTTACTCTTTTCCATTCTACAACTATATATTTCCTTGAATAACGCGACAGTTAATGAAGTTTTGCGTTGTAACCATGTGGCAAAATACTCCCCTCTTTGCATGTTATCATTTGTCAAAATATTTTGATACCTCTGACCGTGTATGGGATACGCAATGATTCATTGTGGCCTTATCGCCATCGGAAATGGGTGCACTAAATAAAATAAAGTTTAGCGGTAGGAGTGAAAGGTAAAGATCTCCTAAATCGAAAATAAAATTCAATCCATTAGGAAAGTTTTCTCCGCAGCATCATATGGTGCAACAAGCACCAAACGGAATATCATATTAGCCTCTATTTTTTACTGCAAACTTTTCCTAATAGAGCGCAGTCTGTTATTTCGAAGCCAATATCTTATTAACTATGACTATTAACGAAATGACGAGCATTTCGTCACAATGCTGACATATAAAGATTTAAGTAGCGGAAAAATCAAATATTTCTACCAATTAGTTTTCGCGAAATCTTTTGTGAAAGATGGTAGGTCATGCGCCTCTACGCTGTTAGTGCAGCGCGATTCTAACCATGTTGGGGAAAACATGGCGGACGATTCAGCCTGGATATTTAGGAGCTCTACTACTTCGTACATGGCGATTAAGCGAGAATTCCTAAAATTCCTATTATGAGATAATCATACTCACATTTAGGATCCAGGTAGGCCATGATACAATAGTCCTCTGAATGATTCGTTAATTATTCTAAGAACAATTGCTCACTGAGACAAAGCAGCGCTCTTTCCTTCCTTTTACAATAGAAAAAATGACGATCCGTCAATGATAAAGAAAGGAGAAGGCAAGCAGAGGTTAATTATCTCTGTGGGATCGTCAGAGACCGCTCGTAATGCTTCAATGTGAATTAAACGAATGGAGTGGTCAGCTGGTTCACAGACTTAAAACAAGGTGCAAACACGAATAATCGCAAAGAGTGTGCGAGAAATGAAAGGATATGAACAAAGTAACAAGATTCTATACAACACGATATGCTATTATCCTTTCAGAAAAACTGTTTCCAGATGTTTACATATGCCTATAGGAGAGTACTGGCTCTTTTGCACTAAGGGTTATAAAATCAGTAGATGAGCACGAAGCAAATTATACAAATAGTATCAACACTTCTTCAAAGTCCGGTAAACTGGCAACAGACTTGTACAAAAATCACGTAACTCATGTGATGAAGCCCAAAGTGCAAGAGAATAAAGACCGTTCTGTCGTCTGTTGACTAACTCGTGAAGTGGCCAAACAAATCCAGAAATATACGACGAACTGTTCCAAGATGAAGACAGATTGCAAGCATGCATTATCAAAGTAATTTCCCCCAACCCTGCTATGTATATTGTAAGGTAACCCTTAAGGTAAGCCTCATATTATAACGAGGAATGAGCTTCATTTTGAACATATTATTCGTTTGAACTTGTTTATAGTGAATATGTAGTAACTAACTTCTTATGAGACTTAATTAATTATCGTGATGCACAATATATGTAGGTAACTTAACTGTGAACATTTTCTGTCATTTATTTATTATCTGTATTGTAATTGTTTATGTATATATTATTTTATTTTATTTGTACTTTGTATGTTTTCTAGATGACTGTGATTACTTGTTATCTTTAATTTGTCAATGTAAAATACTTCTCTGTAAACGAGATCAGTCTGAATAGTAATCGACGTGGCTCCTTAGATTAGAGACTTTATCGTATAGCAGCGTTCGCCTGTGGGAGAGCAGGCAAGCAGCAGTATCTGCCGCCCCGTGACGTAGATCAGACGTTCGTACGCGGTCCGCGGAGTGCTCAAACAATAAGTAATAAAGTTGAACAAAGTGAAAGTTATAATTTGTTATAAGTGCAACGATACCAAAGTTTATGTGAAACCAGTGAACATAAGTGAAGTAAGCATTGATCTTAATGAAACATTTATTCGTTCGTTCTGATGAGGCAGAAATTCGTTACGTGTTCGGTAACCGTCCCAGAAACCGTCCGAAACGCGGTAGCGTCATCGCGGACGCTAACGGTCGTGATTAATTACGCGATTCGCGAAGCATCACGCCGAACTGCTAGCAAGCTGCAAAAGGAAGAGCCACCATCAAAATTATTTCTGTATGAATTTGTGTATCATTTATATGACTGCAGAGTACCACGTCGCTGGACTGATAAATAATATAAGTTAATTGCTATTGGTTGTAATTTACTGTGAATGCATGTTTAAATTTTGTTAAAATACAAGAACATTAGACGGTACTTTTGCTATCTTATTTGAACCACTATTTAACCACTCATAATTAATATAACAATTCTCAATAATGCATGAATAATATTTCTACACAATTTTTACAATCAAGTGAATGTCATTGATTGTTAGAAACTGTAAAAAATCATTCACTTGAGACAGTTTTGCTAAAATTGATGGTAGAAGATAACAGGCAGTTAAATTAAGGAATAATTTTTCTATTTCGTGTTGCACTGAGTTCAATAATAATAGCCACCGCCACATCTATCCTATAAAGAACAAAACTCGTACAATTGCCGTATCCATAGCATCAATTAAGACTGATTTACTTAAATTTCCTATTTGCTTGAGTGAATTAATTTTTGTTAGATACTGACTATAGTTGTTGGACTGCACCCATTTGCCAATCACTTGATGTTAAAAATCCTACTATTCATAATTTTCTAAATTACCATTACCATTAGCGTACTAATTGAGTCGTACGCATTGCACAGACGAAGTAAGTTAATTTCTGCTATCTGTGTGAGCACAGTCTCTGTAGGAGATTTTGTAAGGAAAGGAAAGGTAAGAGATCTTTTGAAATGTTTGTCAGATAGGGCCATAGTATTTGTTAATTACACTAATTGTGTTGCTAAATATCTTCAAAATTTAACTACACCACTTGCATTAATCACGAGT
Source organism: Locusta migratoria (assembly GCA_026315105.1). Classification (NCBI taxonomy): domain Eukaryota; kingdom Metazoa; phylum Arthropoda; class Insecta; order Orthoptera; family Acrididae; genus Locusta; species Locusta migratoria. The sequence goes on from CM048749.1 coordinate 339,183,481, forward strand.
TTAACGTAACCAACAACGAAATTAAGGTCAGGTTTGTTATGTTGCTCAAACATCACAACAACAGCCACCACAGTTAATAACACGTAAATATTTTTTATTTATTTATTTTTTTTTTTTTTTTTTTTTTTTTTTTTACCTCCACTCACTTTTTTTTCCAATAAAATAAACACCTTTCACCCAAAATATCCCCAACAAATATAATCTTTCCTTACAATATTTTTATCGTCAGGTAAAAAATTTAATTTAAAAAAATCAAAACTGCGCTTACCTCATCGAGAAAGAAAAGTAATTACTACCCGGCAAGCTTGAGTCAAACTACATTCCGTTACATATACATCACCAGCTAACCTCGCAACATGCTGCGTTACGACTGGTTCGCTGCTGGACTGTGCGACGGAAGAAGCTGTTTTCAGAATGTCAGTCAATTTGTTCTTCAAAGGAAACATTAAAAAAACTCAAGTCACTGCAAAAAAACGTCCTTTATAATATGCGAAAGGTGCAGTCAACATTATTGCTTCTACCTCTTCTTCGATAAATATCACCCCACTACATGTAACTGATCAATTGCAAAAGAATGGATGTATCGATTTAGACACAGAGCGTTCCCGTGTACGCGTTAACTACAATACCTTTTTAAATGTAGCAGTCCTGAATTCCATCCCACACCTATTCTTTTTCTTCTTATATAAATTAACCATTTCAGTCCTACATTATGACATCAGCTTTGGTAAAATTAAAATTCAGTAATTTCTGTATTAACACAGTGCAGTAAACATCAAAATATGTGTTTTGAAACCGCGGCGGATTAGCCGTGCGTACTGGGGCGCCGTGCTGCGGTGCGCGCGGCCGTTCGCCATCGAGGTTTCGAGCCCCCCCTCGGGCATGGGTGTTTGTGCTATCCTTGGGTTAGTTTACCTTAGTTTAAGTAGTTTGTAAACCACGGACTAATAACCACGCAGTTGAGATTTACAGACATCTGAACATTTAATTTTGTGTTTTAAAACATTTTGTCGAACTATTGATTTTTTTATGTTAGATATTTCATTCTCAACACAGACGTTTGTATCGAAGTATTTTATTACTTGGACGTTATTTTGTTGATAGTTAACACTGCCAGATCAATAATGCTAGAATAATCTTCGCCACAGCACCAAAGACAAGACAGTTCACTGCTGGAATAAAATAACAGGAACCACACTCACGCTCACACTCTCAGCCACATACAGACGACAACGCAACACAACCTCCAAGATGGACAGATTAATGCCTCAGAAGTGACTACACGCCGCACCAAACCGTAAAATGTCGTACTAGAAGCATGTTGTTCAAATGTCTGTAAATCTGTCAGAGTCAACTGCATGGTTATTAGATTAACTAAGGTAAACTAACCTAAGGACAATATCCATGCCCGAGAGGGGATTCGAACACCCGACGGCGAACGGTCGCGCGCACAGCAGCACGGCGGCCCAGTGCGCATGTTAATCCGTCGCGGCAGCATGTTATTCATCAACAAAAATGCAACTTTAAGGACTGATGCACAAAATACGGCATAAATCAACTTTTAATGTGTAGTTGTCCAGGAACAACACTGGGAATAAAAGGATTAATAAAATAACATACGAGGGTTTGAACATAAATAGTGGCAACTATTTATCTCAAACAATACAAAACGTTTACATGTTTGTATCTGTTACTGTCCTTCACAGTAATCATTAGCTTTGTGTAGAACACGTTTCCAGCTATGTGAAAGGCGTCGTATAGCGTTAGTAGAGCCTGTTCTGTTGATGGCAGAATGGAACGGTCTACTGCCTGTCGAATCTCTTTAACAGTTCTGAAGCGAAGTGGTTCCTTCATCTTCAGAATCAAATCAAAGTCACAACAACTAAAGTTCGGAGAGTGTGGTGTATATTACAGTACTTCCCAGTGCCATCGACCGAACAGAGCAGCCATAAACTTGCGCTGTATGCGCCCGTCCGTTATCGTACAAAATGATGGTTGAGTTGCGCAGAAAGTGTTGCCGCTTCTTTCGCAAAGCAGGTCTTCAAAAACGAACAGTAATACTGTGCACTGACGATCTGCTATGCAGGAACGTTGATGGCTTTTACCTAACGTGCGACTGCTCTGTACGGCAGTGCCAATTCCCCACACGCCTCCTGAAGACCTTAATGACACTGTCACGCTGTACGACCTCTGGCAAATTCAATCTTGATCCAATTTCGTTGTTCCTTTTTCGTAAATGTAGTGACACCGTTGCGTTAGACAGGTCCTCACAAGTGATTGTGTTTCGCAAGACAGTGCGCACGCTGGTGACGCGGGACAGGTGAGTCAATTTGCTCGGAGGTAAGGTGCAACACGTCCAAACAGCGTGTTCCATTTATTTTATCCCCAGTAAATAAATGGTGATGGGCTTCAGACATTTTCGAGTGCATCGAGACGCTCCATTAGCAATATGCGAAATACTGATGTACAAGATATTTTTTTTCCAAAATATGGAATAATTTTGTTGTGTTTCATAATTTTAAATGTATATTTTTCTGTATGGGCCCCATATGTGATGGCTTATGCTGTGATATGTTCCCATTGACACCGCTTGCCCAGAATGCATGGAACTTGTCTACAAAACAGCTTAAACAAGCATTAGCAGTGCCTCGTTGCTCTTGTCATCTGCTGGTTCAAACAGCATGGCAGCAGTTGCCTCTGGAGCTCGTCAGGCTCTGCCAAGTCCCCGCCAGAGGCAAATCTTCAGCAAAGATGCTTAGTGAGGGTCCCAATCATTCCCTCTGACTGGTGTGCACGTTATGTTTCTCCCTGAGAACGGTTAAACCCTTTGCAGAGAGTCCCCCTCCACTTTAGGCAGTGGGAGAGTTGCGACCACAATGGAAGCCAGGAGTCGTTGGCTGGTCCTTGGCGGGGTATGTTGCTGAGTACGTGGATTAGATTGTTAGTTGAAAATGCTCATTCGCGTCTCTAGTTCTGGCTACAATATCATCCTAATTTTGTTCTGGTTTGCTAATTTCGTAATGACTCTTGCCGAAGTTTGATTTCCCGGCATCACTGCTGTTTGTTAACACAATCCTTGCACTCCCTAACTGTAGAGCCCTTCCTTCCTGTGGTGTCGCACAAGTACAAAGTGCGCGCCACCTACTTTCGCCGCGCGCCGCCATGCACGCACGGCGCGGCGTTCTCTCGACGACAGCCACGAGCGCCCTCTGCGACAACTCCGCTCGTGGCCACCGCTGAACGACTGGCGACTTCGGACTGAGATAGCAACCCGTTAGGACCTTCGTAATCAGATAGGCACGAGTGAAGACTTTGCTATTGTACAGGCACTAGGCAGGCCTCTAACAACTATGTATCAACATTCTGCAGTACTATGTAAAAGTTAAGTATTGTTACATTCGGTGCAATATATATATATCTATTTCTAATTTACTCGAGTGTTTATAGTTTCTGGCTGCTCCCCTCCGTACCTGCACCAGCGTGTCGGTCTCATTCCACTCGGCCACCGACACCTACGACGAGGCTGGGACACAAAAGCGGCGACGAAGTTGCGACACAAAAGTGGCGACGAGGATGGGATACAAAACTTCCTACATGTTTTTCATGTTCATTTGGTCGGTAAATTATATGTCTTTCGGGAACTTTTCGATACTTCTGGTGTCTGCCCTTCGTCCATAGAACACCTGGACGGTATGAGACAAGGCCCTCCGCTTACTCCATCACCCTAAGCGCACTTCTATAGCGTAGTCATTCCTACTAGATATCTCTTCTACCCCTGAGTAGAATGAATCGTTACACGACATATCTATTTCGAAATGTAATTTTTCCCTTTTCCAAATTTTTTTTGTAATCCAACCCCGCGAAATACTGTAGGTTTCTACAATCTTGCTTATTAGATATCATTACCGTGAGTAGAACGAATGGGATTCTACGATTCGGCCCTGTAGAGTATTATTTTGACCTGAAATCTTTACCATTCATTAGTTCTCTTCCCTCTGCGTAAAATGAACACCAGAACGACCGTTTTTGAGTATTATTTAGCGAATTTTCCTATGTAATCGATATCTTGAATTTCTCTGGAAACTTATACTTCGCGACTGTATCCCACACCACGAGGTCTCCTATCACGCGGATTTGTTCCCGCTGATAGCTACCCTGAGCCTAAGCCACAAGACCATACACTACAGAACAAAGTTTTTCTTGTATTGGTGCACGAGTGAACCTGCTGTTCCGTAGAGCGTCCTGCTGCTGTCGTTGCTGTTTTTGTGTTCAGTGCTGCTAAGTACCTGCAGGGCTTGGCGCATGTATCTGTGTGAAATGTGATTCCTCCCTTCTCCCCTCCGAAAAAAAATCGTTATTAATTACGCTAGTACTACTTTTGCTGGTGGGCAGTATTAGGGCCATATAATCTTAAGTAAATGTGAATTCTCTTGTAAGGTGTGTGTATTATATTTAAATTGGTCTTTCCCCCTTTGTTTTTATGCCTTGTATAATAAAACATTTTGTTAAACGTTAATCCTTTGTTCTAATTTAAATTCTCCCACACTACATATTTCACAAATGTTGTGTAGTCAGATTAAATATCTTGTTTCTTGCTCCCTTTTGGAGGAGACAAAACTAACCTATGTTTCCCTTGCCACCATTTATTATTTTATATAATATCCATAGAAGGAGATCGTCAATTAATTAAGTGCAGTTCTGTTAAGAAAAATAGTAAAGACACGCTTCTTTCACTTGGCTATCAGAGCCACAATTTTGTTAAGAGAACTGCAAGCTTCTTTCAAAGGTATATATGTCAAGAGCTTGTCGACAATAGTCGATTCCATTGCATAGTGTCTCCACAGCCACTATTTAAGTTCCAATTCTCGTACATGATCTTTCGGTTAATTGTGACGTCAGTAGTGTACGCATCGTCAAAATGCACAAAAATATTTGCCGCCGAGAGAAGTCAAAAAAAAAAAAAATGTTTGTATAGCTTATGGGACCTAACTACGGGGTCATCAGTCCCTAAACTTACAAAACTACTTATCAACTAGCTTATCCTAAGGATGACACAAATATCCATGCCCGAGGGGGGATTCGAACCCCCGACCGTAGTGGCCGTGCAGACCGTGACTGAAGCTCCTCAGTCCCCTCGGCCACCGCAGCCGGCGAGAAGTCAAAACCGCGACCTATTTAATACTAATCCAGTCTCTTACCGCTGAACCAAACACCGCTTTCTAAACGGAACGTCACAGGAACAATTGATAAGGTGCATGTGGTGATAGATCAGTTCCAAAATTCATTTTATTTCCTAAACGCTTTGCGATCTGGAGTTCTTCAGTTTCATGTTTGACCATCCCCTACATGTACCATAAATTTGGACCAATTTTCGGAATGACGAGTAGGCGTCCTCTCCTTTTAAGTGCCATAATAATGTACACTACGCAAACTTTATCAACTTTGTGGAATACGCGGTGTAGCCGATGGGTTCCTAGAGTCACAGTAAGTCGGTATTCCCCTTCGGCGAGCACGGGGATTGCACTGCTGCTATGCCGGGCACGTGCGTGTTACAGACAGAGGCGTACTAGTTCTCCTTTACAGCCGCCTGTCCTGGCTTGGCCAGTACCATTTAAGCAGCTTACCGAACAAGCATTGGAGCACACTGGCTATAACGCGACCAAGTTCGGTAACCGCTGGCCGACGAGTTCTGCGGGATACGTTCTACCTGCTGCATCTGCCAAGAGGTGGGGATGTCAATCCAACCTCAGTTCAGAAGGGCCAGGCTTATTTCTTCAAATGTTCGTACATCTAACGGACTTAACTGCTGCGGTTATCAGTCCCTAGGATTACAAACGACTTGAACTAACTTATGATAAGGACAACACACACACAAACACACACATGCCCGAGAGAGGACTCGAACCTCCGACGGCAAGCAACCGCACGCTCCGCAGCTAGGCGCCTTAGAGCGCTCGGCCACCCCCCTCCCCCCCCCCCCCCGCGGTGCTTATTTCGTTTCCCTGCACACAGTCAAAAGACGATGCTTGTTTCCTGTCGCTAAATCCTTTTCCTTTTATTCAAATAAAACACCTCGATTTTCGCTCAGCATAAGGGAAAGCCATCTGCTTGCAAACTTCATGATCATTTCCTCGATCTGCACTATTGAATTTCGCCCTATATCGCACTGTTTTGCAAGAGTAGGCAATTTATTGGAATGAAACATGGACGATAAGAAGTTCAGACATCAAGATGATAGAATCGTTCGAAATGTGGTGCTTTTGTGTCCCAGCCTCGTCGCCGCTTTTGTGTCTCGTTTCCGCCGGTTGTAGGTGTCGGTGGCCGAGTAGAAAAAGACCGACATAGGAATAAGGGATGCACGCTTGGGCGGTATGGAGGTGACCAGCCAGTGGGACAGCAGAAACTAGAAACACTAGAGTAAATTAGAACGAGATATATATTTCATAGAGACTTAGTAATATTTAAGTTTTACATAGTTCTTGTCTGCCGAATGCTGATACATAGTTTATAGAGAGGCCTGCCTAATGATGATTCCTAGTGCCTATCCGATATCCAAGTCTTCACTGGTGCCTATCTGATTCCGAAGTGTTAATTGGTTCCTATCTCAGTCCCAAGTGAATGATGTCGTTCAGAGTGAGTTGCAATGTGCGGCTGTTTGCTGATGATGCTGTGGCGGACAAGAAGGCGTCGTCATTGAATGACTGTATTAGACTGCAGGATGAGTTGGTCCAAATTTCTAGGTGGTGTGAAGAATGGCAACTAGCGCTAAATGTAGAAAAATGTAAGGTGATGCAGATGTGTAGAAGAAACAATCCCGTAATATTCGAATACCGGATTAGTATTGTGCTGCTTGAAAGAGTCGCGTCAATGAAAGGCGTAACGCTGCACAGCGATATGAAATGGAACGAGCGTGTAAGGACAGTAGTGGGCAAGACAAATTGTCGACTTCGCTTAATTGAGAGAATTTTGGGAAGGTGCGATTCGTCTGCAAAGAGGAACGCATATAAAACGCTTGTGCCGCCCCGTCTTGACTATTGCCCAAGTGTTTAGGATCCCCACCAGATCGGTTTAAAGGAAGACATGGAGGCAGTTCAGAGACGGGCGGCGAGTTTTGTAATTGGTATATGCGATCAATGCGCGAGTGTAACCGAAATGCTTCGGGAACTTAATTGGGAGTCGCTGGAGGGAAGGGGTCGAGAAGCACTGTTGAAGAAATTGAGAGGGACAGAATTTGAGGCGAACTACACAACGATTTTATTGCCGCCTACCTACATTTCGCGTAAAGACCACAAGGATAAGATTAGAGATATTAGGACTCGTACGGATGCGTACAAGTATTCGTTTTTCCCTCATTCTATATTGGAGTGGATCAGAAAAGCAAGTAACTAGTAATGGTACTGACTACCCTCCGCCACACGCCCTGGAGTGGATTGCGGAGTGTGTATGTAGATGTAGTTCCACAAATATTTACTTGCAAGCTTGTGGCTAAGTATAATTTACATACTTCTGTGTGTCGTATTTCTAAAATTTCTCGAAAGCTTTTTTTATCAGTTCCCTTTTGTGTTATTCCAGGCTATTATATTTCAACATAACGAAACGTTTGTGCTGACAAAAAGCACTATTCTTGCAATTGCATTGTGAATGCCTCACTCTAGCAGTCTGTGAAGCTTCAGATTGGTGTTACGTTGACAAATAGAAGCAATGTAAGAGGACAATGTCCATATTGATTGCAGTTTAACGGATAGTAACATGTCTTTTGAAAAATCATTACTGGATCAGGGAGAAACGATTGAAATAAAAGAACTCCACGTCGGTAGAATTACTACAGCGACGAGCTTCACATTTGTTTAAACGACTTCGTGGATACTCTGACGGTTTTTGAACGTAAAGTACGAGCGTTCAAACGCAACGTGAGTTAACTGTCACTTTTTTTCTAATTTAGACCTTTGCAGATTATATATTAAACCTTAATTCGCTACAAATTGTGAAGTTGTAGACTTTTCTACGTTCCACATTCTTTGACAGGCTTCCGTTTTATAATATCCTAATCTTTCAATAAAGAGAAATATATTCAAATGGATTAATTTATTTGTATTTATTTAGATCGTCACCCAGTGTCTCTGTAGTTTTCAACTAAGAGAAATGTATCAGCTGATTGGCATACGTCATAGTTCTGCTTCAAAATGCCTGATGGGAATGTTCCCAAGCGAGTAATGGCTATCTACGAAGACAATGTTAGTGCATCTGAATTTATGGTGTTGATGCGTCCACACAAAGGAAATGGATCAGACGGTTTAGACGTAATGGTGTAACGAGACGTCCACTACCTCAAAGATCACGAGGCAGAGCAGCCCAGGTTGATAACAGGCAGAGTTCCCACAACATCTCGTCGTGATCTTATCAGAGAAACTGGTGTTTGACGAACAAGCTGTGGCTAGACTAATAATTGTGAGCTCTTGGGAAGATGCCGATTGGAAGAAAGTCATCTTCTCCTAAGAGTGCACAATTAAGTCATCGAACAGAGGACATACTCGTGTTTACCACACAGATGGGCAATGGCAAGATGCGTGCTTCGTGGGCACATATGCTAGAAGCGGACGCACAAGTATGAAATGCTGGGGCTAGATGTTTTCCATGGGTGCAGGAATTTTGTAACGTACCCGCGAAAGTTCAAGTGCTATTAACATTTCCTTGAACATTTAATCAGGCCTGAAGCTCGACTATGGTACACCGAAGGACTTCTCACTTAACAGCATGATTACAAAAAAATTAAAATAATATTCCAACACATACTAGGTTAAGAATACAAGACGTTTACACGCTATCCATTATATACCGATGTCTTCTTTTTTAGAGTAATGCTCGGACTGGCCTACCGTAGTTCAAGAACGAATATTAAACTCGAAACATCCACTCGCTCTTGTACATATGCCAATTTGCTAATACGTTTCTTTTCGCCGATAAATATTGACATCAGGTAGCGGTAGAAGAACCTACAAATAAATACATCCGTTTTGAATACTTTTTACTGAGCCCATTTGTATGATTGTTTAGAGATTAGACAACTATGAAATGGTTCAAATGGAAACTTTCGAAAGAAAGGGGGACCTAGAAAGGGCTATAACTGCAAAAATTGTGCCGAATTAAATATTCTAATGTTTTGGTAAGGTGAGAGTTAAGAGCCGTTATATATTTCATAAAATGCATCTTGAACCATAGAGCTGTTTATTGAATCCTTAAAAATCGACTAGTTTTCGTCGTGGACCTTCATCATAGATAAACCACACAAAAGTACGGAATAAAAGTAATTAACTTTTTTATTGTGTACACTAATTACTTTTATTCTGTACTTTCGTGTAGTTTATCTATGGTAATGGTTCACGATCAAAGCTAGTCGATTTCTAAGGATTTAATAAACAGCTGATGGTTCAGAATGCATCTTATGGAATTAAATATTACCTGCACAAGTCTAAATTATATATTTTTACTCAAGTTAGGTTTGCAAACCGACAACTTAATAACTCACCCATTTAACCATAGGTAAAACAATCATCGTTTTACTAATCTACCAGAGGTCTTAGGTTTCAACCATTTCTACGTGCTACAATAATAATTTTCAAAAGAAACGATACTATGAGTTAAGCTACAATGAGTCTGGACATATAACGTATGCTAACTATTATGTCTATATGTCGATGTAAACACCTCTCTGAATGCCGTCAGACTACTACATTTGGGGAAACTGACACTTCTGAACTTGAGCATGCGCAGTGCAGTGCATTAAATTATTCTGGACGGGAAATCATTTGGCCTCTCATTGAACAGTCACGAAACAGAACTCAAGTACAGCATGAGAAACGACATTTTGTGATAGGTGATCGCAATGCAAAATGGTTAAACGTAACGAAGTAGCTACTGATTCCGAAACATGGAGTATGTTAGGCATGTTATGTAAATCTACAGAAACTAGACTTAAAAAACTGTACTTAATCTAGGATTACAGTATAATAGTCCTCAATTTCACAAAAAAATCCAGACCAGCCAGCACTAGTTGAGAGACGTGCTAGCGAAAACCATGTCTAAAAATAAAAGACCTGTTAGCGTAGCCACTCGTAACAGCATTTCGCGCTGGGCTGAATCATTTGGTTTGCGATGAACTGCAAACAGCCAGCGACTCCTCGCTCAGTACCATCTCCAGAGAATGTTTAAAGAGTCTTGCAAGCTATGCTGTGGTCGATCTGCTTGCAGACATTCTGTTGGGCTGCACCTCAGTAAATGTTCATTAAGGAGTATTTTGCCCTACGATTTCACTCCTACAAAAGGACCATGGTATAACAATGGATTCTTAAGTATTGTGCACAATGGCTAAATTTTTCTCGAGAAATCGAGGCCATATTTCACTAAAATGCCAACATTATTTCTTTCTGAGTGCTGAAGATCATACTCATTTGAACGGCACGGTAAATCAGCATAACTCTCATTATTGGTCCAGTGGATGTCCAAAACTAATCCATGAGAGTCACAGGGTGATGTTTAGTTTGCTGTAACAGGTTTCGACGATATTAGTTCACACTTTTTTCCAATACGATAACAGAAACACTGTAACTATTACCTGTGAACGTTAGATCACTGAATTGTTCCCACCTGAACGAAGAAAAAATGTTCAAATGTTTGTTAAGCTTATGGGACTCAACTACGGGGTCATTAGTCCCTAAACTTACAAACTACTTATGAACTAGCCAATACTAAGGACGGCACAAATATCCATGCCCGATGGGGGATTCGAACCCCCGACCGTAGTGGCCGTGCAGACCGTGACTGGAGCGCCTCAGTCCCCTCGGTCACCGCGGCCGGCTATCAGTTGGCCTCGTGGTTTCCCGGACCTGTCCATGTGGGACTACTTTTTAGAGGTTATCTCAAATCACGTATATACGAGCGTAAACGACGTATGCATTAAAAAAATAAACAAATAAAAAATAAAAATAAAAAAAATTAAAAAAAAAAAAAAAAAAAAAAACAGAAAGAAAATCGTATGGAAGTCATTCAAACTGAAAGAACAGAGCAGCTTGGCAAATTTATCGGTGAAAACGGCCGTCACTTCGGAGGTGATTTATTCAAGTATCATTTCTGTAAAATGGCGACATATTGGCGCTAAGGAACAAAATATGAGCGTACAGGACGTGAGATCAACTACGTGATTCGTTTGAACAGAACACAGCCTCTCATTCTCATCGGATACAGATTGAAGTCTATTACTGGAGACGTGTTTACGCCACCACTGTGTATGCTTCATTTACTTCGACGTCATGCGGAAATTCGAAATGGCAAGCATAAGAGGGCGCGGATATTTCGGGCGCTACTTCCGTAAAGTGTCACTTGTTGAAGTTTGACACGAACGAGAGGCGAGGGCAAATAGACAAGTGGTTCGGGCGACCTCTGGCCCCGAGCGGGAGACGAGCAGCGAAACCTGACGCCACTCAAATTTTCACTTTTCATCCTCTTCCTATTTCCCTCCTGTCATTCATTTTGTAAATAAATACTTTAGTTTTAACAGTATACATAAATGACCTAGTAAAAGTCATTGGAAGTTCCACAAGGCTTTTCGCAGATGATGCAGTAGTACAGTGTTTTTCAACCTTTTCGAATATGCGACCCCCTTTCAAGTAAAAATATTATGGCGACGCCTTCCCAAATAAAAAAATTTTTTGGCGACCCCCTCCTCTCACTAATCATAACAAAACTATGTTATCTCTAAGAAAACATGTATAATCTATTGCTGCAGTAATCTTTTAAATTGTTGTTATCCTATTTTTACCAGATTTCCAACAGAAAAATATTTCTTGCAGAACCAGTATGCTGATTAAGAAAGGTCCCATTCCATAGTCAATTTGCAACGAAATAGACTTTTTTTTTCGAATTTTTCAGATTTAATTTTTGTATCATGTTATTTTACCAATCGATTGGTTCCTGAAAACTGTTTCCATGATTTGCACTTATTACTCATAAACTCACTCTATTATAAAATAAATTACGATCTATTTAATTAATAATTAATGTTAGACAAGGAACTCTGTAATTTTAACATTAAATAAATTTCCATTAGGCATGCAGTTTTGTTACTGAACCGCTAGTAATATTATGGTGCAAGTACTTCTTCCTGTGACGGCGACCTAGCGAGCAAGAATTTACGACCCCCCTCGGGGACGCGACCCACGGGCTGAAAAACACTGCTGTAGTATTTCGAGTAGTTATAACTCTCGAGAACTTTAGCTTGACCCGCACCGTATGTACTCTTATAGGGAATGGTAATTGTCCGTCAAAATGGCAAGATTTGATTAGATTAGAGTACTTGTTCGATCCGTAAAGTCATGTTGATGAGATCCTCATGTGTATGGAACAAGTCAATTTTTTTATATTTTTTAAAAGCTCATAATTTCAAATAATACTAATGGTACGACCACAAATATATACATCATTTGGTTCTATTGAAGAATTCGTCAGTGGAGTATAAGTCTCTTAGACTCATCTTAAACTGATCTTTATTTGTAGCTAAATTTTTTATGGTTGGTGGTAAATGATTGAAAATGTGTGCTCCTCAGTAGCGGACCCATTTTTGAACTAAAGGGATTTTAAGTTCTTCTGTAGATCGTTTTGTCCCTCGTATTGTACGTATGAACTGATCTGTTTGTTTGGAAAAGGGGTATATTATTTAAGACAAATTTCATTAAGGAATAAATATACCCATTTCTTTGTAGAGGCTTCCATAGGATGTCCATAAATTTACTCCACAAATAATACGTATTACACGCTTTTTTACTCTGAAAACTTATTCTTGACTTGAAGAATTACCCGAATATATTGATGACATTGTGGAATGAAAGTACGCAAAGTATTCTATCTTTGTTTTTTTTATGTCCCAAAATACAGATTTGTTAAGTCGTTTCTGCAGTTCTGTGGTGTGCTCCTCCGAAATGAATTTATTATCAAGCTGAAATCCCAGGAATTTAATGCTGTCAACCTCTTCTATCTCCTCTTCTTAAGTTGGCTTTAAACCATTTATTAATGTTCATGAAAATATCATTAGCTGACCTTTCTAGACCTATGCTCGACATGCTATTTATTGCAATACTTGTATCACCTACAAACAAAACGAACTCTGTTTCTGGCAGTGGAACTGATGAGAGGTCATTAATGTACACAGGAAAAAGCAACGGCACTAAGATGGATCCCTATGGGACACCACACGTAATTACTTCCCAATACGATGATGACTGATGGCTTAATTCACTAGTCCCTTGCAGTGACACCCTTTGTTTCCTGTTAGAGAGGTATAACTTGACCCAATCTGCAGCAACGCCCGTGACACCATAGACGTCTAATTTACATAAAAGGATGTTGTGATTCACACAATCAAATGCCTTTGACAAGCCACAGAAATTACTTGCTGCTTGTAATTTATTATCTAATGAATTAAGTACATTCTCACTGTAGGTGTAACTAGCCTTCTTGATAACGGAACCTTTCAGAAATCCAAACTGTGTTCTGGACAATATCTCATTTGTAGTCACGGTATTTGAGAAGCTGCTGGTACATTACTATTTCTAAAATTTTCGATAATGCTGGCAAAAGTGAAATTGGTCTATAGCTTTAAGGTAGCTCTTTATCTCATTTCTTGAATACAGGTTTAATATCCGCATATTTTAGCCAATCAGGAAATGTTCTCGTTATAACAGAGCGGTAACACAAATAGCTTAAAATTATGCTAAATTTACAAGAACACGCTTTAATTAACTTTGTTGATATTTCATCATAACTACTAGAATGTTTTCTTAAGATTTTATTATGGAAGTTATTTCTTGTGGTGAAGTGAGTGACATATTCATCTTCCTGCAATTATTTGTAAATGCTAGTTTCAGATATTCAAGGGCATTATTCACTGACTCTGACAATCCCTTACTATCAGTAACAGATATAAAGTACTTGTTAAATAGATTTGCCACACTATGCCCATCAGTTACTAATGTATCATCAACTTTTAATCCCATATTTTCCTGTTCCTTTCTGGTTCTACCAGTCTCGTCTTTGACTTTATCCCATATTTATTGTTCTTATTTTGTTGCCTGACATTGCTAACTTCTTCTCATAGTGCATTTGTTGAGATGTCTGAATTACTTCATTAATACTTCACAATATTCCTTATATTTAGTTAAGTCATCATCATTGGAGCTACTGTTTCCTTATAGATAAATTTTCGTCTTTGTCTTACATGAAGTCTCGTTGTCTTCGTTGGGTAATCCATGGTTTTATTATGGACTTCTGTTTAATTTGAGTTCCTTTATTACTGAATATGTTTTTTTTTCATTCCTATCATTCATGTAACATATTGCTAATACATATAAATGATTATGGTTTTTTTAATTCCTATCAGTCATGTAACATATTGCTAATACATATAAATGAATATCTTTTACACATTTGGCGAACAAACTCTAGAAACAGGAACTTCCGAAAGGTAGCATTTGGGGTCATATGAAGTGGAAAGACCACTTAAAATTATCCTTGAAAGAGTCTAAAGGAATTATGCTCCCTGAACACATCAACACAATAAGAAGCTTGCAAAACACTCGAACGACCAGTACTTGAATTTTGTTCGCCAGTTTGAGGGCCGTGTAGGGTGGATTGATGTTGCTCAAAGGAAAAGAACCACTCTGCGTTCCAGGTCCATTTAACAAACACGAAAGCGTTATGAAGATGCTCGATCGACCAATTCGCAGAATGAGGCGCGTTCTGCATCACGGTTAGGGCATCTGTCAAAGTTTCCAGAGCATACCTTTCTAGAAGTGTCAACCAATAATTAGATTTCTCTTAGGAATATCCGCAAAAAATACCATGACGTTCAAATATGAGAAATTAGTGCCCACGTGGAGGCTTAGCGACAGTCGTTGGGCCCACTTTAGATTACGGAAATAACACTAAAAAAAGGGCTCTTGCGATCGCCTTTTGACAGTTCGAAATTTAAAACAAAAAAATTATTGACCGTTCATCTGAGACGAAAATGAATAAATGTATTTTTACAGGCAAAAATCCTCTAGAACTTCGCTCTCGTATGTTGTTTCTTCCATATCTCGCACCGTTTCAGAGATATTTTAAAAAATAACGGCGATTTGACACTGTGTGTTTGTGACTGCAACTCGTTCCCACTTTTTAGGTCGCGCCGCTCAACTGATCGGCACCAAATTTTACAGACTTAATTGATGGCCGCCAGCGATCAGAACCTTCCTTTTTCAAATGTTTCGGACAAAAAATAGGTTAGTAACATTAAAAATAGACCGTTTGTGATGCCTTTTTGATAGCGCGAAATTTAATTGAAAATAACGACTTAACTATTCATGTGATACTAAAATGTAATAAAGTTATTTGTTGAGGAGAAAATTCTCTAAAACGTTGCTCTCCTGTGTTTTATCCACAGCTCGTGCCTTTTCAATTTCCAAAGCTAACAGCTATTTGACACTGTCATTTGATTTGACGTCAACTAGTACAGTCAAGGAAAACAGGACAAAGTACCACGGCATGACAGGTGATAATATTTTAACGGAAAATGATAATTAAAATATAGGAAAGGAAGTAATATTCTGAACAGGTGAGAGCTAAAAAAAAAGGATTGATGAGCACACTGTTATTACAGGTGTTGGCCCTACTTCCACAGATTCACTCATTTGAGTATGCTCCGTATGGATTCCTTCTATACGACTATACGTCGGAGTGTGTGGTATATTTTCCACTTCCTTACTGCCCCCTGCCCCCAAGTTCAGATTATCTGTAGCATTGGGTACAGTACTTTCATCAGTTTCCTGCATCATGGTTTCTGGTTGACTTTCTTTGTCCGCCTAATAGGTCTTACTTTTCAAAAAAAAATGTTCAAAAATGTTTGTTAAGCTTAAGGGACTTAACTACGGGGTCATTAGTCCCTAAACTTCCTACCTACGACTAAAGACGGCACAAATATCCATGCCCGAGGGGGGATTCGAACCCCCGACCGTAGTGGCCGTGCAAACCGTGACCCAAGCGCTTCAGTCCCCTCGGCCACTGCGGCCGGCTCTTACTTTTCCCATACTATTGGTACAAAATAACACACAAACACACAATATGCCTAGCCACACAACAAAATAAATTCCCCACAAAATAGTAGAGACGAAGATTCACACACACACACATATAAATCAAAATATATACGTAGCAGACAAGAGATACATGCAAATATTGTAACATACTACCAGTTAATCAAACTGCATAACTTTAAAAGTGACCATGTGTTGACAATCATCAATTACTGTAGTTAAGACATAAAATTTTACTTAAGGCGTCACATATGAATTACATAACAGCGTGAGTTCTATACTGATTTAATCCTTGCACTACAAAATTTTTGGCTAATAAAAAGCACAATGAATCATAAACTGACCTATTATCTACCGTTTGTGGTAAAAGCAATATTCCATGCAATGTGGTCCTTATGTTCATGTTCAATAGTTGGCAATAGTTGACAGTATGCTTGGTTGATCAATATTCAGTCATCATCTCAGGGTACATCATTTATTAGCTCTTCCGACTTGCTTGGTATGGTATTCCGTACAGCATGATACAAAGTTTGAATCTTGATTAATTACGTGGTAACTACAGTTGTATATACACACACATCTATGTACTAACCCAATTATATATGTGTAATAATTCGAGCCCCACGTTGTGTTTAGTTGGAATGATAACAATTTGTAAATTAAATCAGCTTAAATGTGCTAAGTCTGGCAACAGATCGTGTAATATCACTGATTGCTGCGCGTGACTTTTACGTACTTACAGGTAAATGGAATAGACATCAACATGAATGTTGTTAAATCTATTTAAAATGTTAAGAGTTTATATGTGCAGGTGATAATCCTTCTTTAATTCTCAAATGAAGTTAATGAAACTTTATATTTAATAATCCAAGGCCAGGGCTATGCAAAGTTTTGTTGCTGTCAAAGACACACTGACGTTAAAAAATCCTTGAGATTGACTGCTCATCAAACATGACGTAATATAGGATCTCTTTAGTGTAATACTGGTCATAAAATAACTTGTGAACTTTTCTTTTAATGAAAAATTGATGTGCGCCACGTAATGGCAGCGAATCCGTAACGGACGTCGGCGGTCCTTTGTCTGAGTTGAAAGTTTTTAAATTATAATGACGGGGCTAGCAAACAACGAATAACAATAATTTCCATATTTAAAATATGAATATTTTCACCAAACGTACCTTTTGGTTATAAATCGTACGAAAACTAATTATGCAGATTATACAATCCGTGACATAGCTCGTCACACCAAGAAGCTAAAATATTTAGACGACAGATATAACAATAAAGAGATATGTCTGCGGTTTCTCTCTCATATACTAAGATTATACTTCTACCATAGGACCACAGACATATATTACTAGACTGGCAATGCCGTGTACTGTATCAATGGCGTCAGTGAAGTCTCGTCGCCTTTTTTTATACTATGACATGCGAATAGTCGTGCGAGTTACTACAAAAAACAGTCGTAAAAATACGGATGAACTGACGTAACTACGCTGTCCTTAGAGTTGTGGGAAATTCGCATTTAGTAAATGGCTGTAATTTTTTCAGTTGGAGTAAGCTTCGACACATACAGTAATGAGTTGCGTTGATTTTTTGTTACAATATTTTACCAATTTCATTCAACTTCGGATTTTCTTTCAGTAGTATGGTCATTATAAAAGTGTTTTCATAGTGGATAACATACACCCTTATTCGTTTGAGAGTACTTACGAAATCTACAGTCTGCTTTGACACACACACACACTGATGAGTCGCGTTTCCTGTTTTTATTAATCTGTTACCAGTTTCGCTCAACTTCGGATTCTCTTTTAATATTATGAACGTTATAAATGTGCTGTTTGTCGCGGATAACACGTAGCTTTATTATTGTTAGTGTTTTTCAAATAACTACTTCTGCTTTAACTGTACGTAACGGTAAAATTTTATCTCTCATGATTATGTTGGCAACATCAACAAAGCGGTAGATAGTCTTTGCCAAGATGTTAACATTCTCAGGAATCCACACAGAGTGAGTTTCGTACAGACGATGAAGTAAATAAATAATGCCATTCCTGCCCTAGATCTTGTATGTACCCCTCGTTCACTAAGTAATTGCACTAGTAAAACGAAGATTTCATGACAATACCTTTTTCGTTATCACGCGATTGGTTGGCTAATGCCAACGTCACACGATTGACAACATAATCATGCTAGGCGGCCAGGACGGTAAGTAAAATTTAACCGTACGTAGCACGTTCTTCTTGTAACACGTTTCGACAATGTAGGGCAATGCAAATCATGTTCAAACCAGCTATAAAGCTTACAACGTCATATCGTGTCAGAAGATCATAGTAGTACCGTTTGGAAACTTTTTGACGTGAGGTGAGACAAGATGGCAACATCAGACTTCAGTCACAAAGGCTAGTTTATCAGTCTAGTAATGTATGTCTGTGCATAGGACACTGTCTTTGTAGTTTTACAGAACTTCTGAATCTTTTGCAGTCTCATTTTTTTAATAATTTTAACAACAAATTTCTTGTTTGCGCAATACAGGTGATAATAATTTAACGGAAAAAGATAATTAAAATATGGAAAAGGTATAAAGGTATTAGGTAAGAGTTGAAAAAAGTGTATGTTTTTCAAAATTAAACTCTGAAATATAAAGTCATTTTAGTTTTGTGTTGCAATACGTTAAGAGAGAATATTGTGTGCTGAGTCCATAAGTTATCACAATAGTAGAGATGTAAGCGTATCGTCCACAAACATTTTAAGACCAGAAATGATTACAACCTGATTTGTTCGAAACGAATTCATTATGATTATATTGGCGTGCTCGACACCGAATTTTACGAATGTTCCTTTAATTTTTTAGCGGATTTCGGACATTTTGTGATATTCAAAACTATACGCGATATTTACATTGGTCGAGACTACGATTTACATCCTCCTATTAACGTCCCTTTCGCCTTGATTTTATTATTTTTGTCCGAAATAAAAGAAAGAAAGGAAGAAATCATAAAACTACAGGAAGTCTAAAGTGAACCGAACCATACCATGTTATTTTCTCTTCTGTTGATGTAGACGTAGCTGTAGAGGCGTTACCAAGTGCTTAGCGTCCAGTGTTTGACGTCGTTTCGGCCAGCTCAATTTGGTACGAGAGATCGTCTGAGGCAGGGTTTCTCGAACTTTTTGAGTCACGGAGCATCTTTAAATAGTGGAATTCAAAGTGGAGCACTATAAAAAAATAAATTATACATTGCAAAATATACTCTTTTGGTGAATAAATTGACAATATTACTAACGAAACAAGGTAATTTCACAGTTTATACCCAATGAATGATCGTAAATGTATTATTTAATGCACGAATTTCATATTAAGCAGAAATTCTTGCCAAAAAAAGAAAAAGAAAACAGGTGTTTAAAGACACTGTTACAAGCTTTTAGTTGATTTAGGGGTGACATGGATTTAAACGAGAAGGATGACACTGTTTTATTTTGCACAGTGAGACTATAGCTGCTTGACATTTAGACGGTTGCAAGTAAATAACTTGCTACTCATTGAGATTGGATCTTTTTAAGTAGAAAAAATGCAGAAACCCTGACTCGCATAAAAAAGTGGTTCAGAAAGGCAGAAGAATAAGTTGGGTTTATCATCTTTTATCGTACACCAAAAATCCCGGACGATTGCTTACTTGGAAATTTTGCGTTTATCTCGAATCAAGCAAACATTTGTATGCTAAAAGCCTGTTTATACCAAGGACGCTGCTTTTAAAGAAAATATTTAATGCGACAGGCGTTTTTCGGAGTAATTTCCGTCGTCAGGTTAAATCACTTGGTCTTGGTTTTGCCGCTGCGGAGTGGCCGAGCGCATAGAGGCCCTATGCTCCGATTCGCGAGGCCGCTACCCGTCGGGGGTTAGAATCCTTTCTCGGGCATGGATGTTTGTGCTGTCTTTGGTATAAGTTAGTTCTTAAGTAGTTTCTGATGACCCCGCAGTTAACTCCCATAAGCTTCACAAACATTTGAACATTTTTGGTCTTGGTCTTGTTGCAGTACAGATTTCTCAGCTGCTGCCACTCTATTTGTCAGCTCTGTTTGGTTGTTAAACAGAAATGTAAAAACTGCCATTTTAGTAGTTCCTTATGAGTTTGTTGACTTATCAAGTTTATTAATTATTTTGACGTTATGTGACAACCGAGAGATGAATCATCTATCAGAATAATTAATAAACTTGATAAATGAACTTCATAAATAAGTACAAAAACGACAGTGCTTACATTTCTGTTTAAAAACTAAACAGAGCAGACAAACAGAGTGACAGCAGCTGAGAAATCAATATTACAACAAGGACACCACATGATTTAACTGACGAAGGGAATCAAGCCAAAAAAGGCCTGTCGCATTACAATAATTAATTTAAAAATTGCGTCCTTGGTATAAATAAAATTTAATAACATCTCTAAATGACATTCAATTACGACGCAGAGGGCCCAGATGAACATAAGAAAATTCATATTGCTGTGACGTCAGAGACTGACTTTTTCGATACATAAAATGCGTGGTGCTAAATTTTACTCCCTGCTTTATTCTACTCGATACTCTCATACAGGACATTCTAGTGCGAAGAAAATTTATTTCTTTAAAAAAATAATAATTTTATTAAAAAATTTCTTCCCTTTTATCGGAGCACTAGGAATCGTCTCGCGGAGCATCAAGTGCTTTGCGAAGCACAGTTTGAGAATCTCTGGTCCAAGGAACCATATATTTGTGCTATGACGTTTGGAAATCCAGCCCTCGGCTGGATCATGCTGTGCCATCAGTAAACTGGAACTCAAACAAACTCAAGACAAACAAACTGAAGACGTTAGCTGCCTGTGGGCATCGAATTAAATCAATGGAAAACGTTGAAAATGTTTGCCGATCCGAGATTAGAACCCGGGATCTGCAGCTGTACTGGGCCATCGCGCAGACCACTACATCTGCCTACTACCGCGATCTCCAACGTCGAGGGGTACCGTACCATGCGTACCGTCCGATGCAAACTCTCAAGTTGTCCATACACCACTGATGAAGTGCGCCGGCCCTTATCACTAGTTATTCAAGGCATTTCACCGATTCCCCTAAGATTTCAAAAGAACACACACACACATACACACACACACACACACACACACACACACACACACACACACGAATCAGTAGATATACTAGACAACCCGGCAATGCTTTGCAATTGCCAAATATGTTTAGAAATTACGTGTACATCCTATACTACTTCCCTTAATCTGTCTGAGCATCACTTTCCCCTTCTCTAGACCTACATCAACATACATACTCCGCAATCCACCGTAAGGTGCGTGGCGGAGGGTACACTGTACCACTACTAGACATTTCCTTTCCTATTCCACTCCCAAATAGAACGAGGACAAAAAGAATGCTTATATGCCGCCGTACGAGCCCTAATTTCTCTTATATTGTCTTTGTGATCACTACGCGAAATGTAAGTAGGCGGCAGCAAGATCATACTACACTCAGCTTCAAATTCCGGCACTCTAAATTTCCTCCAGCGATCCAAAATTGAGTTACCGGAGCATTTCCGTGACACTCGCGCATTGGTCGAACCTACCAGGACCACTACGGTCGGGGGTTCGAATCCCCACACGGGCATGGATATTTGTGCCGTCCTTAGTTGTAAGTAGTTTGTAAGTTTAGGGACTGATGACCCCGTAGTTAAGTCCCATAGACTCTACAAACATTTGAACATTTTTTTGAACCTACCAGTAACAAACCTAGCTGCTCGCCTCTGAACTGCTTCTATGTCTTTCTTTAAACTGATCTGCTGCGGGTCCCAAACACTTGAGCAATACTCAAGACGTGGTCGTACAAGCGTTTTATAAGCGGTCTCCTTTACAGATGAAGTAAATCTTCCCAGTATTCTCCCAATAAACCGAAGTCGGCTGTCCGCCTTATTCACAGCTGTCCTTACATGTTCGTTCCATTTCATATCGCTCTGCAATGTTACGCCTAGATATTTGAACGACGCGACAGCATCAAGAAGCTCACTACTAATGCTGTATTCGAACATTATGGGATTGTTTTTCCTACTCATGCGCAGCACCTTACAATTTTCTATATTGAGAGCTAGCTGCCATTCTTCGCACCAACTAGAAATCTTGTCTAAGACATCCTGTATGCTATTACAGTCAGTTAAAGACGACACCCTCCCATACACCACAGCATCATCAGCAAACAGCCGAAAATTACAACTTACTCTGTCCATCAGATATTTATATAGATAGAAAATAATAGCGGTTCTATCACACTCCCCTGGGGCACGCCTGACGATACACTCGTCTCTGATGAACACTCACCGTCGACAACAACGTACTGCGTTGTATTACATAGGAAGTCTTCCAGCCAGTCACAAATCTGTGAACCTATTCCATAAGCTCGTATCTTCGTTAGCAGTCTGCAGTGTGGCACCGCGGCGAACGCCATTTTGAAGTCGGGAAAAACACAATCCGCCTGTTGCCCTTCATCCATGGCTCGGAAGGTGTCATGTGAGAAAAGGGCAAGCTGAGATTCACATGAGCGATGTTTCCTAAACCCGTGCTGAACATAGAAAGAAGCTTTTCCGTTTCAAGGAAATTTACTATATTCGAACTGAGAATATGCTCCAAAATTCTTCATGAAACTCATGTGAACGATATTGGCCTGTAAATGTGTGTGTCAGTTCTCTTCCTTTCTTATAAACGGAAGTCACCTGCGCTTTTTTCCAATCACTAGGAACTTTGCGCTGAATTAAAGATTCGCGATAAATACAAGCTAAGTAGGGGTCCAATGCCGCAGAAAACTCTTTGTAAAACCGAACTGGTATTCATCCGGACCATCAGACTTTTTCGTATTTAGCTCTCTCAGCTGCTTCTCTACACCCGAAATACCTATTACTATGACCTCCATTTCGGAATTAGTTCGTTGATCAAATGATGGTACAATTGTGCGGTGCTCCTGAGTGAAAGATTTCTTAAGGGTCAAATTTAGAACTTCAGCTTTCCATTTGCTTTTCTCTACGTCTCTCTCTTAAGGCTTTGTCTTCTTAGCCTTCTCACTGCCTGAAAACCCCACGTTGCTCGGGTATTTGTTTATTGCAGTGTTCATTTCTTCCAAGTACTCCTCCCTCCTCTCTCTGTCCTTCTGCTGCCTCCTCGCTCTATCTACCCCTGCCTTCTCCCCCCCCCCCTCTATACATCCCCATACCTCTGTCATTTCCTCCCCCGCTCTCCACCACTCCCCTCCTACCCTCTCTCTGTTCATCCCCTCCCTCCCCTGTACATGAAAAATCACAATACCAGCCAAATTCATGGACATCCGTCAAACCCTGTCAAAATTTGTAGTTAGGTACCACCGCCAAGCATCGTTCGAAATCCCATGTAGATAGCGATGTTTCTCTTGCTATTAAGGTGCATAATTTCATCAAGATAAGTGTAGATTGATGTCGAAGTTTGTTGTAAAGTCCCCTCCGCCATCCAGCGTGCGAACTGTTATGTAGAGTGTGTCGTTCGTCTTGTTTTGAAGCTCAAGTGCGCAACATTTTATCGCAGTCACATTAACGGCATGCAGTGCATAAAATGCGAATCTAGTCCGATGTAGGGATGCTCCCCTTACAAAATTACGATATCGATTTTGCAGCTGTTCATTTGGAGTTTCAATTTTTTTTTCTTAATCACCCCTGCATTAAAGTGAACAAAACAACAAAGTATTCAAATTCGTGAACCCATCTCTGGATTTAAGCGATTTAATTTTCATATACAGATAATTCAAGGCAAAATTGGAATTAATGAAATACATGAAAATTTTGAAAAGTACGAATGTGCCTTATCTAAATTTGGAAAAAATTGTTAATGTGAAATAAATTGTAGCACCTAGGAGACGCCCTAAGACGAATATAAAAAATTTCTGTATGGCTCGGTGGCCTGATGCAATGTCTCTCGAGTCGACTTCACTTCCGCATCTAACATGTTCTTAAACTACCCCAGTTATACAACCGGGAAAAGAGGGACTACAGTATAACGTCGAATCCGTGTCCTCGATACTCTCACATAGTCGAGAAGTGAAATTCAAATGTTTAAATGTTTGTTAAGCTTAAGATTTAACTAAGAGGTCATCAGTCCCTAAACTTACAAACTACTTATGAACTACCTTATACTAAAGACGACACTAACATTCACTCCCTGAGGCGGGATTCGAGCCCCCGACCGTAGCGGCTCGAGAAGTGAAGCCTAGGTTAAAAATGAGAGTGAAAAATTCGGTGGTTCCTTCGTGTTTCGCACTCACGACCTTTCACTCTGCAACCGAGCACTTCGCCACCAGCTCAGAGTTCGAGTCTAACCACAACGCAAATAATAGGATTCTTACCCAACTTAGCTAACAAAAATTATTTCACAATGAAAATAATACTCAGATTATTGATCGAGATTAAATTATCACATTTTTAAGTTGTACTGGCACAAAGTGGGCAAAATTTCATTTAGATAAGTCGAACCGTTTCGGAGTCCATCGCGGTCAAACATCATGACACAGGATTTTTATATACACTGATCAAAACCACTAGGGGATCACGTTAGATATCATACACGCTATGCATATGGTAACGTATTATATTCGGATGATACATTTGTAATTTGTGTGTGATGCAGTACGATATATTTTCCTATCAAATTTTTATACATTTTTCTCAAATCTTTACTTGAGGTATACAAGGCATTTACTTACAGCGAGGCACCATGGGGCTACCATAACAGTGAAAAAGATACTCTCTTACCCTCTAATTTGGTGTTTTGTCACCTTGCACTGCCATTACAGTTGCACACCTGTGTGGCCACTGGGCTCAAATAACCATTCATTTCTATGCACGCCTGTGTGGCATTGACAGTATGAGGTTTGCAATCAGCTCTTGAGGTATTTTCGGCCATTCTTCTCTAATATCCAGCTATGCAGCCGCCGTGGAAAACGCTGGTCTGGCTGCAATGCGTCTGCCAAATGCATCCCAGAAATGCTCAATCGGGAATAAGTCCATTGAGCAAGCTGTTCACTGCATTCATTCAATTCCCTTAGTTTGAAGCATGTTGTCCACCAGTGCATGTCTTGTGAACGAACCGATCAGCGAAGGGCACGAAAAGAAACTCGAAGGATCTCGTCTCTACATCTCTGCGCAGGCAAAGCGCCATTCTGAACGACATAGAGGTCCGGATGCTCACCAATACTTACTCCGGCGAACAGCATTCGCCCACCACCGTGATGTTTCCTACACAAAAGCAGGATTGTTCCAAGTTCCACAGTCTCTCGAGTCTGTCTGGCTTCATGATATGAAGTAACTGTACAAGGTTTAGATGGAAAACCAAAATGCGGCGTATGAAAATTTGTGCCCGGCCGAGATTCGAACCCAGAATCTCCTGCTTACTAGGTAGAAGCGTTGACCACTCCGCCAACGAGGACACAGTGACCAGCCCCACTGCAGAGGACTCATCCCTGCACCTCTCCTGCCACACCCAAATCTCCATTCGCCACGCTGTCTCTTTCCTATTACCACAGCCTATTTGTTCTGTACTGCACGCAGCCACAATACTGTATTCCCGCATCAGGGAGAACAGACCATCAGGTATCGAGACACAATTAATTGTCGTCAGGAGCCCAGCCTCGGCTTGTATACAATTATATATTTTTTGACGACGTTACAGGGTTCATTCAATGAAATAAATCGCAATTTGCTAGCAGTTATGGCTTCACTGTACTAGATTTAGATGGAACACCAAAGTGCGGCAAATGAAAATTTGTACCCGGCCGGGATTCGAACCCAGGATCTCCTTCTTACTAGGCAGACGCAGTCGGGCTGGTCACTGTGTCCTCGGTGGCGGAGTGGTCAACGCCCCTGCCTAGTTAACAGGACATCCCGCGTTCGAATCCCGGCCGAGCACACATTTTCATTCGCCGCACTTTGGTATTCCATCTAAACCTTGTACAGTGACGCCATAACTGATCGCAAATTGCAATTTATTTGACTGATTGGACGCTGTAACGTCGTCAAAAAAATACATAATTGTCCAGTCATGATATTCCTCCGGCTAGTTTCCGCGAGATATGCGGTGGCGTGCCTAGAGGGTGCGTGGCATCTGATTGCATTCAGTCTCTTGTCTCGACCGGCTGTTAACCGGAGCTATCATCTTTTGTTACTCGTGGACGGTTCCTGTTGTCTGAAATCGCGTCCAGGTCTTGGAAAATACAATTTAGGGCACTCCAATAGCTACGGCCACCTTCTTCTGTGTCTGCTCCGCCTCTAACCTTCCCATGGCTGTCCATGCCATAGTTTCAGGTAAGTCACGTTGTTGGTGCATTGCACTATCTACTCACTAAACTATCTTAAACTATTTGACCCCAACTCGTTGTGTAATTCCTTTGGTAAACACAAATCAGCACCAACCTTCTTTGCAGCAACTTCCTGTTATTACCACTATCTCGGTTGGCGTAATGTTTTCTCCACTCCGTAGAACCGACAGAAAGACGTCGAATTATTTTGGTTCATTCTGCCGATGACAATACTTCAGAACCTAGATATATCTGATTCCCTAATTGTTTTGACCACTTTATATAAAGATACACTAATGGCCATTAAAATTGCTACACCAAGAAGAAATGCAGATGATAAACGGGTATTCATTGGACAAATATATTATACTAGAACTGACATGCGATTACATTTTCACGCAATTTGTGTGCATAGATCTTGAGAAATCAGTAACCAGAACAACCACCTCTGGCCGTAATAACGGCCTTGATACGCCTGGCTATTGAGTCAAACAGAGATTGGATGGCGTGTACACGTACAGATGCCCAAGCAGCTTCAACGCGATACCACAGTTCATCAAGAGTAATGACTGGCGTATTGTGACGAGCCAATTGCTCGGTCACCGTTGACCAGACGTTTGCAACTGGTGAGAGATCTGGAGAATGTATTGGCCAGGGCAGCAACAGAACATTTTCCGTATTTTCCTACTTAGGGAGACATGACCATCCCAATAAATAAGAGAAATCTGATCGAAAACGGAACGATTTAGGTGTTCTTTCTTCCAGCGCGCTCTTAGAGAATGGAACGGTAGAGAAAAGTTATGAAAGTGGTTAATGAACCCTCTGCCAGGCACTTGAATGTGATTTGCAGAGTATCTATGTAGATGTAGATGTAGATATAGGCCCGTAAAGGACCTGCAACATGCGATCGTGCATTATCCTGCTGAAATGTAGGGTTTCGCAGGGATCGAATGAAGGGTAGAGCCACGAGTCGTAACACATATGAAATGTCGGTTAAATTTCTCGTCTGTAGCACGTCAGCTTCGTGGCCTTAAGGTCGGGTGTAGCCATGAGTGTGTATACTGCATTCAAACTCGCATCCTTCACGTTATGAATTCAGTACGCAACTACTACACCACGCGAAAATCTCATAGGCAGTAGTATTACTGAATTTCATCAATGCATTTCTTGCTTTATAAGTCGCCTTTACGGTTCACGCTTTTTCGGTTAATTTTCACTGGCCACTTTTCCCGTATTTCCTCGTTTCTTGCGAACACATCATATAACAACCTATACTTTGTTTTTTACAGCCAACGGGGGAAAACAAACAACGAGCCATTTCTCTTGATTGCGCTTAATGATTCTGTAAAACACACTTAATTACTCTCAGTAAATCACTTCAAAACAACATATAATCTTAAAAATTGTCCCAAAGTTCTGATGTTACCGTCAACGACCAACGAACGCGTTAAATTACGTAAATATAACCGACAAAAGACGTGCAAAAGTGCAACAGTTTCTACCGTAATAGCACCTGTACGTAAATGTACAGTGAAATCGCTGTCAGAAGCTTTTAAGACATACCACAGTAAAGAGAAATGCACACTGTAACTATTCACACACATCTAAAGCCCGCCAAATCTGGTAAAAACATGGCGTCCTGTGCTGTCAGCCAATCAGGAGCAGTCTCACGCATGGTCATTCTCTCCCTACACAGGCTCGCTATTCGGCTGTTTACCCTTGCACACGAATAAGACCTTGGCCGCTCTGCACTGGTGGTCAGTCATGGCTAGTGCCGCAGCACGTTAGCAAGTGTCTGCGGTGTTTGCTCATGCTGTGGGCCCTGTGAGCCAACAGTGTTTGTGGCAGCCCCGGACGTCTGGTAGCAGTGGCAGTTTCATGGCTGTCGTATCCTGGATTCCACCTGTGGTCACAGCTGGTTATCATATTCTGGACGTGAAAGGAGGAGAGTGACGGTCATACTGTTCGGAGCGACACGCTGTCACACTGTTGAGTCGACCGTCTAACATGTCCAGTTCAGCAGTAGAAGCATTTTCGTCGTGGTGGAATCTGTCATAAGTTGCCTTGTTTCCACACATTTCAAGGCACCTTCCGAGTTTCTTCCGGTGATAGTGGGTTCCACGTCAGCATTGTTCAGGGTGTTTGGTGTGTTGCTGCGTGTCGTAATATTTGCGGTCCTGTCTGTTCGCTGTCCATCATTCATCTTTCATCTTGATTTTTGATTTTCTAAATGGAATCAGTGTATCATCTGTTTTGCAGCCACTCGTGTGCCAGTCACCTGCCCTGGTTGTTGGCTTAAATTTTGACTGTGTAATTTTCCTCCCCTCATCCTACAAAATCCCAGTGAGAGGGTGTATTTTGGAAGTTTAATTTTACTTCTCTATATTTTTTTTTGGGTACGTAATTGTGGAGGGGACTGCGGTTCGCCAGTCACGGTCTGCACGGCCACTACGGTCGGGGGTTCGAATCCCCCCTCGGGCATGGATATTTGTGCCGTCCTTAGTTTTAACTAGTTCTTAAGTAGTTTGTAAGTTTATGATCCCGTAGTTAAGTCCCATAAGCTATACGAACATTTCAACATTTTTGTACGTAATTGTGTATTTTGACGTATTTCTACCATAACTGAGGCTGGCATAAACTTTGCAAGAGGCCCAGTGTTCTTTCTCTTGAGTAGTTCGTGTGTAGTGTAACGTGTCTGGGCACTATTTGTTGGTTTTGACACCCAATGACGAATGTTGTACACCCAGACTTCGTCTATGTCAAGATGGCTACTCTAGTTCGTTCCATGTGGGCTGTGATCTCAGTACTCAACTCGGGAGATGGAGTAGCAAGGAAACAGTGGTCCAGTACAACAAAACAGTTTATTTACATCACAGCTTACAAACGGTTGGAGGCAAGTGGAGTGTGCGTGCGTGCTGCATGCGTCGAGGTGACGTCCAGCTGAAGCCACGACCCTTGGTGACGCGGCTGGTGCGGTTGCCCGCCGGCCGCTACGCCTCTGTGTTGCGTAAGGCGAGGTATCGTCGTCGCACTGCAACGCGCCGCCGCCGCAAAGGCCGTACCGCGCTGGGCGTTGTCCGGGAGTTGAACCCAGGTCCACCTTCCCCCGCTGCTGCTGCTTCGCCCTCCAGAAGGTTCACAGGAGCGCTTCAGGTGTGGCCGCGTCCTTTCGTCCACACCACGCCCCCGGGTGAGTAACTGGCTGCAGTCTCACCGCGCCATGCGTTGGTTCGACGCCAGGTTGCTCTGCTGTCGAGGCCGGGACCCCGCTGCCCGTTGCGTCAGGCTGGGCAGCCGCTATTCCGCTGGCTGCATCTCTCGACGGGGATGCCGTGTTGATCGTGATGATCGGCTGCTGGCCGCGATGCGTCGAGTGCTTCCAGCCTGCGACAGACTCAGTTTTGCCATAACAATAATAACAGTTGTCGACAAGAAGCACAGCCCGGGCGTCAGGTGTCTGCCCAGCCGTGGCTGCCTCTCTCTCTGCCGTGGCTGACTCTCTGACGAACCTGTCTTTCTCGCCTGAATTTATACAAGGTTGACCCGTCGGCCTGTGTTTCACAAATATGGCATAGCTGATCGTTGCTACACGTGACCGGTCTCCTACTTCCGATCACGTATGTCGCAGCAGGTCATTCTCAATGGAGAGAAGTCTTCCGAAGTAGGAGTTGTGTCAGGTGTGCCACAGGGGAGTGTCGTGGGTCCGTTGCTGTTCACGATATATATAAATGACCTTGCGGATAACATCGGAAGTTCACTGAGGCTTTTTTGCGGATGATTCGGTAGTATATAGAGAGGTTATAACAATGGAAAATTGTATTGAGATGCAGGAGGATCTGCATCGAATTGACGCATGGTGCAGGGAATGGCAATTAAAGCTCAATGTAGACAAGTGTAATGTGCTGCGAATGCACAGAAAGAAAGATCCTTTATCATTTAGCTACACTATAGCAGGTCAGCAACTAGAAGCACTTAATTCCATAAATTATCTGGGAGTAGTCATTAGGAGGGATTTTTAATGGAACGACCATATAAAATCAATCGTCTGTAAAGCAGATGCCAGACTTAGATTCATTTGGGGAATTCTAAGGAAATGTAGTCCGAAAACAAAGTAAGTAGGTTACAGTACACTTGTTTGCCCACAGCTTGAATACTGCTCACCGGTGTGGGATCCGTACCAGGTGGGATTGATAGAGGAAGTGAAGAAGATCCAACGGAGAGCAGCGCGCTTCTTTACAGGATCATTTGGTAATCGTGAAAGCGTTACGGAGATGATCGCTAAACTCCAGCGGAAGACTCTGCAGGAGAGACGCTCTGTCGCTCGGTACGGGGTTTTGTTGAAGTTTCGAGAACTTACCTTTACTGAGGAGTCTAGCAGTATATTGCTCCCTCCTACATATATCTCGCGAAGAGATCGTGAACATAAAATCAGAGAGATTAGAGCCCACACAGAGGCATACCGACAATCCTTTCCGTGAACAATACGTGACTGGAATAGCAGGGAAAATCGGTAGTGGTACTCAAGGTACCCTCCGCCACACACCGTCGGGTGGTTTGCGGAGTATGGTTGTAGATGTAGATGTAGATGTAGAAGCAGTACAGCTAATTAGGCTGTTACGCAGTACGGCGCCCTCGCCAACCTACTTGCGTCACCAGAAGCTTCGCCGAGCAGCTCCAATTTATTTGCTGAAATCATAAACGTGCTTGTCCTGCTCTACTTTGCCACACGCCTGATTTCAACACAGCACCGCTTCCATGTTCAACTTCTGCGTTAAAGTTCACTCACCACTCGTTAACTTTTCAAATTACGTCTATATTCTCCCTATCCCCTGAAGTGGGCTTAGCAGACTGGAATCAGACTTCAGTCTCACAGCGTGGTATTCTAGGCTCTGGCTACCATCCCACATATGTTTTGTCCTTAAGGCCTGTTACCTATTTGTGTTTAATGGTTGTAGCTGCTTATCACCTGTAGCGTTTTACTACCTTTCTTGCCGTAAATATTGTACCCTTGATGGCGTATGTTCTCAGCACATCGTCATGCTTGGTGCTTAATCGTTGTTATGGTGCAAGTTAAAAAATGTGTCAGATAGTCATGTAAATTGGAAGTTCTGACCCTTGAAGAAAATTTCTTGGTTTATGTGCGATTCTTTAAAACGGTTCATGTAAAATTGAGAGTTCTGGCCCTGTAAGAAAAGTTGCTGAATTATCTGTGATTTTTTTAAGCTTTAAAAATTTAAATTCTGGCTGTTTAAGAAAATTAGTTGGTTTGTCTGTGGTTTTTCTTTCAATTTTTCATTTAAAATTGGAAGTTCTGGCCCTTTAAGAAAATTTTCTGGTATATCTGTTTTTTAACTACATTAAGTGTCTATTCAAAATTAAATAAAAATATTCCAAGTTGAGATATTGGAATTTGTGAGTCTTTTTAACCAGTTTTTTAGTGTTCTTTCAAATTTCAATTTTCAGTCTCTGACTGCTTTAAAAATTGGTGGTTAAGTGCTTACTTGAAAATTGAATTTCGGCTTTTTTAAGTGTATTCATTTTGATAAATCGTTTGTTAAGTAGCAATTGGTATTGTTGGTCCCCCCCCCCCCCCTTCAGACCTTCCATTTCCCTTTTCTTTTCCTCTAAATTGTTAAATTTAGATTAACTCGTGGTGTAAATGTGCTGTTTGGTTTAGCAGATGCCCTAGAAGCTAGAGTCAAGTAAGCTCAAGAGAAGGATGATGGTTTAACAGCAATCAAGACCATTACGATTACTTGTTAATGAGTGATGGTATTCGTTCCAAGTTCTGTGACGGAAACGAAACTTTAGTTGTTCCACGCTCTATGCAACGTGAAATCATCAACTTGTACACAAGAAAAGACATTATGCCGTTAAGAGAACCGAACAGAAAGTGAAACAAGAATACTATATTCCAGATAAGGTGCAAAAATTATCTCCTATTGTATAAAACGTTTAATCTTAAACAAGAAATTGGTAAACAAGGGGGTTTCCTTCATTGTTCAAAGAAAGTGAGCCATTATATTATTATCTTATGGATTATATTGGCCACTTCAGTCAACTCACAAAGGGTTACCTGGCTATATCCTGTGAAAACCACAAAAACATCAGAAGCAATTAGGAAAATGGAAATACAGAAAACCAGCTTTGAAAACCCAGTACAAATAATTACCAACAGAGGGCCTCACTTTACCTCCCAACAACTCAAGGAGTACTGCAACACAGAAGGAATTGGACACATTGTAAAGGCGAGAAGACTTCCTAGATCCAAAAGACAGGTTGAAAGGATTACTTCCGTTTTGTCTATGATTAATGCTAAGCTTAGTATTGATAACTAAGGCGAGTGGTGTAAGGTGGTACTATCAGTTCAACGTGGCATGAATTCAACGTATCACAGAAGTATCTCGAAAACACCATTTGAACTCCTGATGAGAGTCAAGATGCAGATACAGACTGATCTTCAGATCACAGAATTATTGTATGAATAAATTATTAACTTGCACTGCACTGAGGGAAGATGCTAAGCAACAAATCAGCAAGGTATGAGAATATAACCGTGTTAACTTGAAACGACATCGGAAAAAACCTACAAGGACAAAGTTTGTGATCTGGTAGCAAGTAAGCAACACAAACTGGACCACATTCGAAGCTGAAGGCCAAGAATCTAGGTATTTTTAGTGCCACAAAAGGTAAAACAAACGGTACCTATGATACGTGCCAAGAAAGTGATGAAAATGAGGGTCCCAGAACATGTGCTGAATTTATGCAACCTTGGCCAAGTGACTGCTCCTTATTCGAGTAGGGTGATTGTCAGGATGACCGAATATGGGATTGGATGCGGGAATTTCCTGCTGACGAGACTGAAGACACTCCAGAAAAGTCCAATATTGGAAAGTAGTTTCGTGTGATCATGGAATAAACATAAATTGGGAGTTCTTTTGTTTCTGTTTAATTTTTTTATTTTTTGTGTAGTTTTGTTTTTGTTTAAATTTAGTAATACGTTTGCGCAGTGTATAAGCCTTGAAAAACTGAACTCAGGTAAATCGATAAAACAGGAAGAAGTTGTGTAGAACTATGAAAAAAATTAGCAAAACATAAAAACTGAGCAGTCCATGCGAAGGATATGCAATGTCAAGCACACTGTAAGTACAGGAGCGTCGTGGTCCCGTGGCTACTGTGAGGAGCTGCGGAGTGAGAGGTCTTTGATGCGACTCTTCCCACAGGCGAAATTTTTTTTTTTTTTTTTTTTTCATTTTCAGAAAATCATAATCTGTCCGTCCGTCCATCCGATGCGAGGTAACTGCGCCATAGTATGTGACAAACTCTTACGTTTTCATCACTTGAAAACCAGAATCGGGCAAGGTAGACTCTATTTACCCACTCACCAAGTGTACAAGTTAGGTGAGTCGACAAGAAATTCCGGTCATGTTGTTGTTGTGATCTTCAGTCCGAAGACTGGTTTGATGCAGCTCTCCACGCTACCTTGTCCTGTGCAAGTCTCTTCATCTCAGAATACGTTCGGCAACCTACATCCTTTTGGATCTGCTTACTATATTCGTCCCTCGGTCTCCCTCTACGATTTTTAATCCACACGCCTCCTTCTAATGCTAAGTTGACATTTCCTTGATGTCTCAGAATGTGTCCAACCAATCTATCCCTTCTCTTAGTCATGATATGACACAAAATCCTTTTCTCCCCGATTGGGTTAAGGACCTCTTCATTAGTTACGTGATCTACCCGTCTAATTTTCATCATTCGTCTGGAACACCAGATTTCAAAAGATTCTATCATCTTTTTATCTGAATTCCTTATCATCCACGTTTCACTCCCATACAATGCTACACTCTAGACAAATGCCGAAAGCCCTTCTTAACATTTAAATTAATATGGAATATTAACAAGTTTCGCTTCTTTAGAAACGCTGTTCTTCCCATAGCCATTCTGCATTTTATATCTTCTTTACTTCGGCCATCAGAAGCTATCTTGCTACCCAAATAACATAATTCATCTACTACATTTATTGTCTCATTGTTGTTGTTGTGGTCTTCAGTCCGGAGACTGGTTTGATGCAGCTCTCCACAATACCCTATCCTGAGCAAGCCTCTTCATTTCCACATAAGAACGGCAACCTACATCTGTCTGAATCTGCTTACTGTATCCATCTCTCGGTCTTCCTCTGCGGTTTTTACCCCACACACTTCCCTCCAACACTAAATTCACAATTCCTTGATAACTAAGAATGTGCCCTACCAATCTATCCCTTCTGTTAGTCAAGATATGCCAGAAATTCCTTTCCTCCCCAATTCTGTTCAGTACCTCTTCATTACTTATGCGATCCACCCACCTAATTTTCAGCATTCTTCGGTAGCACCACATTTCAAAAGCCTCTACCCTCTTCCTGTCCGCACTGTTTATCGTCCATGTTTCACTCCCATACAAGGCAACACTCCACAAAAATGCCTTCAGAAAGACTTCCTTAGGCTTAAAACAATATTCGAGGTTAACAAATTTCTCTTTTTCAAGAACGCTTTTCTACCCATTGCCATTCTGCATTTTATATCCTCTGTACTGCGACGATCATTTGTTATTTTACTGCCCAAGTAACAAAACTCATCTACCTCCTTTATTGCTTCGTTACTTAATCTAATTCCTTCAGCATCACCTGATTTTCTTAGACTGCACTCCATTACCCTAGTTTTGCTCTTGTTAATGTTCATCTTATATGCACCTTTCAGCACACCATTCCGTTCAACTGCTCTTCCAGGTCCTTTGCTGTCTCTGACAGAATTACTATGTCGTCGGCAAAACGCAATGTTTTTAATTCTTCACCCTGAACTTTAATTCCATCTCCAAATTTCTCCTTGCTTTCCTTTATAAGTTTCTCATTGTACAAATTGAATAACATTTGAGAAAGACTACAACCCTGTCTTACTCCCTTCCCAACCACAGCATCCCTTTCATGCCCTTCAACTCTAACAACTGTTGTCTGGTTTTTCTAAAAGTTGTAAATAACCTTACGCTCCCTATATTTTACTCCTGTTTACTTCAGAACTTGAAAGAGTTTATTCCAATCAACATTGTCAAAAGCCTTCTCCAAATCTACAAAAGTTAGAAATGTAGGTTTGCCTTTTCTTAATCTATCTTCTAGCATAAGCCGTAAAGTGAGTATTGCCTCCCGTGTTCCTACATTTCTCCTGAACCCAAACTGATCTTCCCCGAGGTCGGCTTCTACCAGCTTATCCATCCTTTTGTATATAATTCGTGTTAATATTTTGCAACCATGACTTATTAAACTGATGGTTCTGTAGTTTTCACACCTGTCTGCACCTGCTTTCTTTGGAATGGGGATTATAACATTTTTCTTAAAGTCTGAGGGTACTTCGCCTGTCTCATATGTCTTACACACCAGGTGAAACAGTTTTAACATGGCTGGTTCTCCCAGAGACTTCAGTAGCTCTGAGGGAATCATCTACTCCAGGGGCCTTGTTTCGACTTAAGCCTTTCAGTGCTCTGTCATTCATCTCTCAGTATCGTATCTCCTATTTCATCCTCATCTACTTCTTCCTCCCTTCCTACAACATTGTCTCTAAGTTCATTTCCTTCGTAGAGCTTCTCTATATATTTTTTCCACCTTTCAGCTCTCCCTTCTTTGCTGAGAACTGGTTTTCCATCTGTGTTCTTGATATTCATAGAGCTGTTTTTCTTATCTCCAAATATGTCTTTTATTTTCCTGTAAGCTATTATTCCCCTATTTATACATTCTTCTACATCCTTGCATTTGCATTCTAGCCACCCTTGCTTAGCCATTTTGCACTTCCTGCCAATCTCATTTCTTAGTCTTCTGTACTCCATTTACTGCATTTTTATATTTTCTCCTTTCATCGATCAAATTCAGTATGTCCTGTGATATCCAAGGATTTTTTGTAGGTCTTGCCTTCCTACCTATTTTGTCTCAATGCTACCCATTCCTCCTCTATTGTTTTATTTCCCCCGATTTCTGTCAATTGTTGCCTAAACCACCCTCTGAAATTCTCAAGAACTTCAGGTTCCTTCAGTTTATCCAGGTCCCATCTCCTTATTTTCCTATCGTTCTGCAGTTTTTTCAGTTTCAGCCTACAATTCGTGACTAAAAAGTTATGGTCAGAGTTTATATCCGCCCCTGGGTATGTCTTACAGTTTAAAACCTGGCTCCGAAATCTATGTCTTACCATTATAAAATCTATCTGGTATCTCCCAGTGTCTCCTGGCCTCTTCCTAGTATACAACCTTCTTTCATGATTCTTAAACCAGGTGTTTGTTATAACTAAATTACGTTCCGCGCAAAATTCTACCAGGCGGCTTCCTCTTTCATTCCTTTTGCCCAGACCATATTCACCTACTATCTTCCCTTCCCTTCCTTGTCCTAAAACCGAATTCCAGTCTCCCATAACAATTAAGTTTTCCTCTCCCTTAATTGTCTGATTAATTTCCTGTAGCTCCTCATATATTTCTTCGATCTCCTCATCACCAGCAGAACTAGTTGGTATACTAGTGTGGTCGGTGTTGGCTTCGTATCTATCTTGACTACGATCATGCGATCACTGTGTTGCTCATAGTAGTTTACCCGCATTCCTATCTTCTTTTTCATTATCAGACTTACTCCTGTAATACCCCAACCGACTTTTTATTTATAAATCTGTACTTACCTGACTAGAAATCCTGTTCCTCTTTCGACCGAACTTCACTAATCCCCACTATATCTAACTTCAACCTATCCATTTCTCTTTTTAAATTTTCTAACTTCCCTACCCGATTAAGGGATCTAACATTCCACACTCCGACCCGTAGAATGCCAGTGTTGTCTTTCCTGATGACAATATCCTCCTGTGTAGTCCCCGCCCGGAGATCCGATTGGGGGACTATTTTCCCTCCGGAATAATTTACCCAAGAGGATGCCATCATCATCTGTTCATACAGTAGAACTGCATGTCCTCGGGAAAAGTAACGGCTGTAGTTTCCCCTTGCTTTCAGCCGTACGCAGTAACTGTGTGGCAAAGCCGCATTAGCTGATGTTACAAGGTCAGCTCAGTCAATCATCCTGACTGTTGCCCCTGTAACTACTGAAAAGGCTGCTGCCCCTCTTCAGGAACCACACGTTTGTCTGGCCTCTCCACAGATACCTCTTCACTGTGGTTATATCTACGATACGACTATCTGTATCGTTGTGCCACGCAAGCCACCCCAACTCAACAATGTCTGTGGTTCGTGGGAATGTCCCTTTACCTAATCTAATTCCTTCAGCATCGCCTGATTTTCTGACATTACATTCCATTACCTTCGATTTACTCTTGTTAATATTCATCTTATGTCTTCCTTTCAAGACACTGTCCTAACCATTCAATTGTTCTTCCAGATCTTTTGCGGTCTCTGACAGAATTACTATGTCATCAGCAAACCACAATGTTTTTATTTCTTCTGCCTGCACTTTAATGCCCTCTCCAAATTTCTCCTTCCATTCCTTCACTGCTTGCTCAATGTACAGATTGAACAACATTGGGGAAAAGCTACAGCCCTATCTTACTCCCTTCCCAACTTCTGCGTCTCTTTCTTGCCGTTCGACTAATAACCGCTGTCTGGTTTTTGTATAGGTTGAATATAACTCTTCGCTCCCTGATACCTTCAGAATTTGGAAGAGTGTATTCCGGTCGACATTGTCAAAAGCTTTCTCCAAATCGACAAATGCTAAAAACGTAGGTTTCCCTTCTTCTAATATAAGTCGTAATGTGAGTATTGCCTCCCGTGTTCCTACATTTCTCTTAAATCCAAATTGATCTTCCTCATTGTCGGATTCTACAAGTTTTTCCATTCGCCTGTAAATAATTCGTGTTAGTATTTTGCACCCATGACTTATTAAACTGATAGTTCTGAAATTTTCACACTGTCTGCACTTGCCTTCTTTGGAATTGGAATTACCACATTTTTCTTAAAGTCTGGCGGTATTTCCCATCTCCTACATCGCACGCACAAGGTGAAATAGTTTTGTCATGGCTGGCTCTCCCAGAGACTTCAGTAGTTATGATGGAATGTCGTCCATTCCAGGAGCATGTGTTCGACTCAAATCCTACAGCGCTCTGTCAGATTCTTCTCGCACTATCATATCTCCTACCTCATCTTCCTCCACTTCGTCTTCCATTTCTAGAATACTGCCTTCAAGTTTATTTCCTTTGTATAGGCCCTCTATATATTCGTTCCACAGTTCAGTTTTCCCCTCTGATTACAGCAAATAGAGAGATCAATGAACTGACGGACAGATCATAATTTTGCGAAATAAAAAAAATTAAAATTTTCCTTCACAGGAATGCATGTACTATGGACCTTTCGCTCCACAGCGCCTCACGCTAGCCACTGAACCATAGCGCTCCTACGCTCCTCACCTGCTCGACGTAGCCTATGTTTTGTATGGACCGTTCAGTTTTTATATTTTGCTTATTTTTTCCATAGTTGCACACAACTTCTTCCTGTTTTGTCGATCGATCTGTGTTCAGTTGTTTACGGCCTATCCACTGCGCCTACTTATAACTAAATCTGGGGGGGGGGGGGGGGGCATGGGAAGGTTCCCTTATTAGAGCGAGGCACCATGGGTCTACCATGATAATGAAAAAGTCATTCTCGATTCCTTACAAGGTGTGTCATCATCTCAGGCGGCGTGGAACAGACAGTATGAGGTTACCTATCAGCTCCTGACGGATATTTGGCCATTCTTCCACGAGTTCAATATCCAGCTCTGAAACCGTTGCAGGAAGTGCTGCTCTGGCTGCAATTCGTCTGCCAAATGCATCCCAGATATGCACAATCTACATCTACATCTACACCACCGTGTGGTGCGTGGCGGAGGGTACACTGTACCACTACTACGCATTTCCTTTCCTATTCCACTCCCAAATAGAACGAGGAAGAAAAGAATGCTTATATGCCTCCGTAGGAGCCCTAATTTCTCTTATCTTGTCTTTGTGATCACCACGCGAAATGTAAGTAGGCGGCAGCAAGATCGTACTACACTCAGCTTCAAATTGTCGCCCTCTAAATTTCCTCAACAGAAATTCACGAAAAGAACGCCATATTTCCTCCAGCGATCCCCAATTGAGTTGCCGGAGCATATCCGTGACACTCGCGCATCAAACCTAGCTGCTCGCCTCTGAACCGCCTCTATGTCTTCCTTGAAATTGATCTGCTGCGGGTCGCAAACACTTGAGTACTCAAGACGTGGTCGTACAAGCGTTTTATACGCGGCCACCTTTACAGATGAAGTATAGCTTCCCAAAATTGTCCCAATAAACCGAAGTCGGCTGTCCGCCTTACAACTGTCCTCACATGTCCGTTCCATTTCATATCGCTCTGCAATGTTACGCCTAGATATTTGAACGACGCGACAGCATCAAGAAACTCACTACTAATGCTGTATTCTAACATTAAGGGATTGTTTTTCTATTCATGCGCATCACCTTACATTTTTCTTCGCACCAACTAGAAATTTTGTCTAAGTCATCCTGTATGCTATTACAATCAATTAAAGACGACAGCCTTCCATACAACACAGCATCATCAGCAGACAGTCGCGAATTACAAGTTACTCTGCCCATCAGATCATTTATATTGTCGCGTTGAATTGGAAGCAGTCTTGACTTCGAAGGCAACTGAACACAACAGCACTTATACTGAAAGCAGGTTTATTACGAACTTAACATACACGCAGCACTAACTGCTTCTCGGGCAGAGTGCTCTGCTATTTATACACAGACAGAATGTACCAGAAATTAGAAGAACAGTTAACATAAGAAACAAGTAGAATTTACAAGTGAACATATGACAGATGTAGAACATTCTGGAATTGTTAATTACAAAGAAATAAATTTTTTGCGGGTGGACAGGATTGAACCGGTGACCTTCAGCACCGCACTCGGTGACGCTATCTCCCGCGCCACGCCGGCAGTCGGCTTAGATCGTGACTCGCGACAATATAGATAGGAAATAATAACGGTCATACTCTCCTAGGGGACGCCTGACGATACACTCGTCTCCGTTGAACACTCGCCGTCGAGAAGAATACACACCCTTTCTTTTGCCGCTGAAGCAACTAAACTAATTGACACGAATAGTTTGTCCAGTTTGAAGCTAGTGTTATAAGAAAATAAGACGTCATTGAAAGTCATCAGTCTCTAGGGCCGGCCGCGGTGGCCGAGGGGACTAAGGCGCTCCAGTCACGGCCTGCACGGCCACTACGGTCGGGGGTTCGAATCCCCCCTCAGGCATGGATATTTGTGCCGTCCTACTTCGTAAGTAGTTCATAAGTAGTTTGTAAGTTTAGGGACTGATGACCCTGTAGTTAAGTCCCATAGACTATACAAACATTTGAACATTTCTTTTTCAGTCCCTAGGCTTACAAACTACTTACACTGCTTAGGTAGTCCTTGCAGGTGCGGTGATCACTGTGTCCCCAGTGGTGTAGGGGTCAGCGCAACTGCCTAGAAAGCAGGAGACCCGGGTTCGAATCCCGGCTGGGTACACATTTTCAGCTTTGCCCAATCGCAGTTTATGTCATATATTCTGTGAATATTAAATAATAACAACTGCAGGATCAGAAGTGATGGCTGTTCTTTCGGAACAGACGCCACATGTATATACTTACACTAACTTAAAGCATGTTATGCTGAGGACAACACAAGCACCCATGCCCGAGGGAGGTCTCGTACTCCCGACGACGAAAGGCCTCACGGACCGCAGCATGGCGCCTTAGTGCCCACGATTAGTCTGCCGCGGCCCTCCACTTGTATTCAGTTAATGTTTTTTTCCGTTAGCGACCTTGGTGATTCAGTGAAGCTCCTCGCCCATGTAGTGTGTCTTGTGTTTTCTTTCGCCACGCTCGGGACGCGCGGAAGAGGAAAAGGCGTCCAGGCCAGCCAGTGGGCTGTCCCGGCAGCGCGCTCCCGGCTCCCGTTTCACCGCGCGGCTACAATCGCCACGCTCCACTTAACCTGTCGCCGCCGCTGAGCCTCCCGCGCTAATGAGTCCCCACTCAGCCGCAGCTCCACAGACGCCCTCCGACTTATCACTAACTGACTGCCCAGTTTGCGGGTGCGGATAAGGAGGAATGGGCAAATCCCCTCCGTCATTCTATTGCAACTTTCCGAACACTTAACTTCCAACGACCTGGGCATTCTACTTAAAGCTGCAAAAAAATACACTCCTGGCAATTAAAATTCCTATACCACGAAGATGAAGTGTTACAGACGCGAAATTTAACCGACAGATGCTGTGATATGCAAATGATTAGCTTTTCAGAGCATTCACACGAGGTTGGCGCCGGTGGCGACACCTACAACGTGCTGACATGAGGAAAGTTACCATCCGATTTCTCATACACAAACACCAGTTGACCTGCGTTGTTTGGTGAAACGTTGTTGTGATGCCTCGTGTAAGGAGGAGAAATGCGTACCATCACGTTTCAGATTTTGATAAAGGTCAAATTGTTAGCCTATCGCGATTGCGGTTTATCGTATCGCGACATTTCTGCTCGCGTTGGTCGCGATCCAATGACTGTTAGCAGAATTTGGAATCGGTGAGTTCAGGAGGGCAATACGGAACGCCGGGCTAGATCGCAAAGGCCTCGAATCACTAGCAGTCGAGATGAGAGGCATCTTATCCTCATGGCTGTAACGGATCGTGCAGCCATGTCTCGATCCGTGGGTCAACAGATGGGGACGTTTGCAAGACAACAACCATCTGCACGAACAGATCGACGACATTTGCAAGAGCATGGACTATCAACTCATAGACCATGGCTGCGGTTACCCTTGACGCTGCATCACAGACAGGAGCGCCTGCAATGGTGTACGCAACGACGACCTTGGGTGCACGAATGGCAAAGTCTTTTTTTCGGATGAATCCAGCAGATGTTTACAGCATCATGATGTTCGCATCCGTGTTTGGCGGCATCGCGGTGAACGCACATTGGAAGCGTATATTCGTCATCGCCATACTTGGAGTTTTCAAGTTTCACTGAATGCATACCTGAATGTATTATAATTACTATGTAAAGTTGAAAAAAATGAATATTAGCTTTTCAGAGCATTCACACTAGGTTGGCGCCAGTGGCGACACCTACAACGGGCTGACGTGAGGAAAGTTTCCATCCGATTTCTCACACACAAACAGCAGTTGACCGGCGTACCCTGGTGAAACTTTGTTGTGATGCCTCGTGTAAGGAGGAGAAATACGTACCATCACGTATCCGACTTTGATTAAGGTCATATTGTAGCCTATCACGATTGCGGTTTATCGTATCGCGACCTTGCTGCTCGCGTTGGTCGTGATCCAATGACTGTTACAGTTACAGAATATAGAATCGGTGCTGGATCCCAACGGCCTCGTATCACTAACAGTCGAGATGACAAGCATCTTATCCCCACGGCTGTAAAGGATCGTACAGCCACGTCTCCATCCCTGAGAACAGATGGGGACGTTTGCGAGACAACAGCCATCTGCAGGAACAGTACGACGATATTTGTAGCAGCATGGACTATCAGCTCGAAGACCATGGCTGCGGTTACCCTTGACGCTGCATCACAGACAGGAGCGCCTGCGATGGTGTACGCAACGACGAACCTGCGTGCACGAATGGCAAAAGTCATTTTTTCGGATGAATCCAGGTTCTGTTTACAGCATCATGATGGTCGCATCCGTGTTTGGCGACATTGCAGTGAACGCACATTGGAAGTGTGTATTCGTCATCGCCAGACTGGCATAACACCTGGTTTGATGGTATGGGGTGCCATTGGTTACACGTCTCGGTCACCTCGTTCGCATCGACGGCACTTTGAACAGTGGCCGTTACATTTCAGATGTGTTACGACCCTGGACTCTACCCTTCATTCGATCCCTGCGAAATCCAAACCTACATTTCAGCAGGATAATGCACGACCGCATGTTGCAGGTCCTGTACGGGCCTTTCTGGATGCGGAAAATGTTCGACTGCTGCCCTGGCCAGCACGCTCTCCAGATCTCTCACAAATTGAAAACGTCTGGTCAATTGTGGCCGAGCAGCTGGCTCGTCATAATGCGCCAGTCACTACTCTTGAGGAACTGTGGTATCGTGTTGAAGCTGCATGGGCTTCTTTTCTATACCTATACACGCCATCCAAGCTCTGTTACGGCCAGAGGTGGTTGTTCTGGTTACTGATTTCTCAGTATCTATGCACCCAAATTGCATGAAAATGTAATTACAAGTCAGTTATAGTATAATATATTTATCCAATGAATACCCGTTTATCAACTGCATTTCTTCTTGGTGTAGCAATTTTAATGGCCAGTAGTGTACATAACACAACATTGCGGTTGACGCTCACAGCCTTTAGTGCAGGATAAGTTAGCAGAAAATAATTGCAACACTATTTTCTTATGTACAATAAGGGTACATTTAATACAGTAGTTTAGTCATTCTAAAAACTGTTGTGTAGAGTAGGGATGCAGTAAAGGCTACCAACTGTATCGATATAACTTTTTTTTTTTTTTTTTGTTTTTTTAGATGAAGAAAGGCGAAATTCTACAGCAGGCAGGGGAACTGCAAAGAGAGCTATATCGTGACGAGAACCAACCTTACCGTCGGATATTTTCTCGTCTTGTTGCGACGCTTCAGAAAACGGGAAGTTTCAATCCTCGACAACGTAGTCGTCGTAGTACTTGCAAAGACGAAGCTGCCGAAGTTAACTGTTCTCGCTTCCGTTGCTGTGAATCCACAGGTGAGCACACGACAGCTTGAACACGAGATTGGCATTCCTAAAACATCGTATTCCTACACGTCACCGTGTACACCCACATCAGGATTCGCAATGGAATAATTTCCAGAATCGTGTATAGTTCTTTCAGTGGGCACAGCAGCAAATCCTCGCCAATGTTCTCGAATGTTCTATTTGCCGA
Source organism: Locusta migratoria (assembly GCA_026315105.1). Taxonomy (NCBI): domain Eukaryota; kingdom Metazoa; phylum Arthropoda; class Insecta; order Orthoptera; family Acrididae; genus Locusta; species Locusta migratoria. Next base: position 339,227,895 of record CM048749.1, read on the forward strand.
TGTATCTTCCTTCTCAAACAAAGTATATGTAAATAAAAGGAACATGCATTATTGGTCCAGCGACAACCCAAGATGGCTTAGACAGGTGGAACATCAGCGTCAATGGAGGATTGACGTCTGGTGGGGGATGCTCGGTACTGCAATTCATCAATGGTAATCTAAACGGCACAGTGTATGCCAACTACCTCAGATGAATTCTTACTCCTCTTCTGGATGAACTGCTGCTAAGAACCAGAACGCTTATGTGGTATGAACACGATGGATGTCCAGCTCATAATGCGTGCATCTCGCGTCCTGAACCGAATGTATACCGTCAGATGGATTGGTCGAAGTGGAACTGTTACTTGGTATGCTAAGCCTCCTTATTTAAATCATCTTTACTTTTTTAGCCGACCTCAGTGGCCGTGCGGTCTGCGGCGTGCCAGTCACGGTCTACACGGCCGCTGCGGTCGGGAGTTCGAATCCCCCCCTCGGGCATGGATATTTGTGCTGTCTTTAGTATAAGCTAGTTTATAAGTAGTTTGTAAGTATAGGAATTGATGACCCCGTAGTTAAGTCCCATAAGCTCTACAAACATTTTTGGACTTTTTTCTTTGGGGCTCATTAAAGCTGTTGTCTATCGCGAAACTCCAGAAGCGTTACATGTTACTTGTTACATAAATTAATAACTGTAAAGGACATGAAGGACTGTATCGTGCTTGCTTGTAATTCGTGGCAGGCAACACTGGAAGCAGTAAATAACTCTTTCATTCAAGAGTGCACCAGTGTATTGGTGTCCAGGGTCACCACTTCAAGCACATTGAATGTTCTGCTTCTGGGAAATGGTTCAGGAGAGTTAAAGTCAATTTTGTGTGATGTTTTTGCTTGGTTTTCATTTGTTTTCTGACAACTCCAGCAAGTGGACGAGTTTGTTATCCCGGGCTCAAAGTCAATATTGTTTTATGTTTAATAACTTTATGTTTCAGTGAATGGCACACTTTCATACATTTTTGAATAGGTCTTTAAGAGAAGAAATGGATTACCGAATAAAAAATGCAGAGTACCATTTTAAAAAGTCCTACCGCTGGTCATATCTTTGTAAAAACAAAGCTACAAAGAAGTAAATAATGCTGATTAATTAAAATTAAAACAGTCCAGATCGGAGAAATGTTGTTTTTATTTCATGACCGGCTTCAGTCAATGTAGACTATCTTCAGATGACTAGCACCATGACGGCAGGTGCTGTTAATGGCACGGCGAGCGACACAAACGTGTACCGAAATAAAAACAACAATTCTGCGATCTGGACTGTTTTAATTATAATTTTAACTATGATTTTAAGATCGCTGTTTTCCATTATGCTTTCTAAAATGATGATTAAGGTCCCCCTGACGGCTAAAGAACACGTGCTTGAAACATTTTGTAATTTGTATCTAGACAACCAGTTATTTAGGGTGGCCAAGTTGAGTGGGACGCCCTGTATATCAGGATTTGTGGTCCACCACTTAGAGAGAACATTACAGTGTGAATCGTGCTATTCGGTGTTGCGAGTGGAAGGGAATCATACAGCATATTCTCTTACACACAGAAAGGGTAGAGATGGTTTGGTTTCACCTTCAGACGAGGTTATGGACGTTTGTCTTTGTTCAGAGAAAGTGTTTAGAAGGTACAGTGCTGGAAATAGGAAGGTTCCTGACAAATGTGTATCAGAGGTGATTGTTAATTTCCTATGGGAGTTGGATGAACGCATGAAATATCAACACCCGTTAATTATGTGGTATTGCTGGTTAAAGCTATTGCAAAATGGTACCTACTGACCCGCCAAAAATATGCAGCAAAATGTGTGCCAGATTCACTACACGAAAAAAGAGTGGTACTTTTTAAAGATCATGGAAAACTTGTGCTTTTTTCCCCTCTACTTTTTTCTTTCAGTATACCTGCCTTTTTGCTTATGCATTTGCTAGAATGTGTGTTTGTTGAGAAGGGGCCAGTTGGAGGGGCTGTTTCATCTTTTCAAGAAGGCAGTATGTTTTTTTGTAGATATCGATATTACTTGAGGGGGGAGGGGCACTGGTGCAGTCCCGCCTCGATTTTGGGTGCATCGCCTATGGGTCTGCATCACCTTCAGCCCTGAACCTCTTGGATCCCATTCACAACTGTGGGGTTCGCATCGCGACGGGTGCCTTCCGCACCAGCCCAGTGAACAGCTTACTGGGGTCCCACCTTTTGGGGTCCGCCGCCAACATCTCCTCGCGGCTTATGCAGCCCTTGTATATTGCTCCCCAGGCCACCCGAGCTGTCGTCTCCTCTTTTCTGATGTGGTCGTCCGCCCCATCGGCGACGCCCCAGATCAGGTCATACGACTGCCTTTCGAGTACAGTCCCTCCTGCAGGAGCTTGAGTCTTCTCCCCCTCCAGCTCCCTATCGGGTCTATGCACGCACACCCCCGTGGTGCTTGCCAAGGCTGTCTACACGGCTGGACTTGGCCCATGGGCTCAAAGACTCGGTTCCCCTGGAGGCGCACCGCCGCCATTTCTCGGCTGTCGTAGTGGAGTTCTCTGGTTATGACCTGATCTACACGGATGGTTCTCTGGTTGATGGCCGCGTGGGATTTGCTTATATTCATGGTGACCGTGTGGAACAGCACTCTCTGCCGAATGGCTACAGTGTTTACACTGCGGAGCTGATGGCCATTCACTGAGCTCTCGTGCATATCCGGTCCTGCTCAGGTGAGTCTTTTCTTATATGCAGCGACTCACTGAGCAGCCTTAGAGCTCTGGACCAGTGTTATCCGAAGTCTCCCCTGGTGCTGGTCATAGAGGAAACGCTTTGTGCCGTTGAACGGTCTGGGAAATCGGTGGTGTCCATCTTGTCTCCAGGTCATGTGGGTATCCTGGGCAATGAAAGTGTTGACTGGCTTGCCAAGCAGGCTGTCGGTGCGTCCATTCTGGAGATCGGCCTCACGGCTTCTGATCTCCGTTAATTGTTGCACCACCGGATACATTGGCTTTTCGATGCTGAGTGGCTTAGCCTGAGCACACCCAACAAACTCTGGGTTGTCAAGGAGACCACAGCAGTGTGGCGTTCCTCCATGTGTAGCTCTAGCCGGGGCTCAGTGGTTTTGTGTCGCCTCCGAATTCGGCATACGTGGCTCACCTATGGACATCTCCTTGGTGGTGAGGACCTGCCCCAATGTCGGTGTGGCTCCCGTCTGACAATAGCCCACATCTTGTTGGACTGTCCCATTTTAGCCGCCTTGCGGCGGAGTTTTAACCTCCCTGATGTTTTATCAGTTGTTTTAGGTGACGATGCTACAATGGCAGACTCCGTTTTACTTTTTATTCGAGCAGGGTTTTTTTTATCATTATCTCTAATTGGAGATTTCCTTGTGCTGCCGAGTGGTTGACTTTTCCTTTTTTATTCTTATGGTCGGCCAACCACAGCCATCGGCTTTTTTGTTGTAAGGTGTCATTGTGTGATCGTCTCTTTTCGTTATGTTTCTTGTCGTTTTTGATGATGTTTTATGGACTCAGTGGGAGTCCCCACTGACATTCCACACCTAATATCTGGGCGCATTTCTTTCGCGTCCACAATATTACTTTTGACGCTTAGTGATGAAATGGGCGACTGATGACCATTGTAGTTTTGTCCCCCCTTAAACATCCAAACAACAACAACTTGAGGAGGGGAGCAAGCAGTAGCAGATTCGGTGCGGGTTCAAAAAGTTCAAATATTTGTTAACCTTATGGGACTTAGCTGCGGGGTCATCAGTCCCTAAACTTACAAAATACTTATGAACTAACTTATACTAAATACAGCAGAATCGTCCATGCCCGAGGGGAGATCCGAACCCCCGACGGCGAACGGCCGCTCGCATCGGGGCATAGCACCTCAACGCGCCTCCGCAGCGGCGGTGCGGGTTCGAGTCCCAGCTGAAATAGCTGCATGCAGCCCCGTCAGCCAGCACTGACCACCGCCGGGAGGTGCCACGTCCGCGAGGCAGCGCCCAGCAGCTGAGCGCGACTCTCACCCGGGAAGAGCGGCATGGACGACGAGGGGCGCCCCTACTGAGACGCCACCTGTGGCCGCGACATCACCCGACTCTGGGTGGTGCGCACGTAGGACCGCGCATTGCACACCGCTCCGCCAGCGGGGCACTCCACGGGTTGGGTTGGGTTGTTTGGTTGGGTTAGGCCAGTGCTTTTCAAAATTTCCCTTATGGCGACACCCTTTTATAGCTTACAGTTTTGCGCGACACCCTTTCACTAATATAAATACATATGGTAGAATTTAGATGGTTCTAGCGGGTGGGGGGGGGGGGGGCAGACGGAATTGATCTCTTAAATGTAGTTTGTAAACGAAACTGAAATCCTGGTAAGCATTTAATGTTGATCCTGACTGCAGCAATTACGTACACTCATCGCAAGTAAAGGAAACATTAGGAACTACGGAGATGTACAACAGAGTAATACCGCAGACAACAATGCCTAACTCATACAGTAATATTTCCTTCTTCTACATGCGACCCAACTTCCGACACGAAAACTGAATTTCGGAAACCCTTTTTCGCTGTCGTGTGTACATGTCAGGGCCAGATACGGTTTTGCTCGATCGATTGACGATTCAAAACGATATTTGTTCGTGTAGTGAATCTGGCACACATTTTGCTGCATATTTTTGGCGGTCAGTAGGTACCATTTTGAATAGCTTTAACCAGCAATACCACATAATTAACGGGTGTTGATATTTCATGCGTTCATCCAACTCCCATAGGAAATTAACAAGCACCTCTGATACACATTTAGATCGAATCTGTTAGGAACCTTCCTATTTCCAGCACAGTACCTTATAAACACTTTCTCTAAACAGAGACAAATGTCATAACATAGTCTGAAGGTTGAAACCAAATCATCTCGGAACAGACAACAAAGATATTTACTCGCGGTTGACAATCCGGATAATCGCGAATTTCTATAACTGAGGTCGAGTGACCGATCATTCCTTTAATACGTGATCTGTGGTGCAGTGACTGAAGAGAAGGATGATTAGCTGCATGCGAGTCTTCGGAGTAGTATATTTTGTGTTATTTTATGACAAGTTGTTTTGTTTATAGTCTAAATGTGTTAGTCTCGCGACACCCTTGATACTACTACGCGACACCCAGTTTGGAAAGCTCTGGGTTAGGGGGACTAAACTACTAACGTTATCAGTCCCCCGGTGGGGAGGGTAGGAGGGGAGGGAGAAAGGAAAGGCAGTCCGGGAAGTAAAGAAGGAAGGAAGACTGCAACACTAACCCCCTTGCTTGGCAGGCACGTACTCACGAAAGAACCGTGAGCCTCCTGGAGAGGGGGGGGGGGAGGACTCCACGGGCCGACCACTACGATAAGTGCACGCGGCGTTCGCACCAAGAGGTTGGCCGTCTCGAGCAAACGACGACAGTGGAGGGGAAGGGGGTGGGAAAGGCCGCGGCCGGAGCGACCACAGTGTAACATACCAGTGGCGACATTCACTGGTGTAAAATCTGTTACCGTCTGACAGTTGAGACGACACTAGCGCTCCTAGCGGTGAGCAAGGGAGCAGCCTGTTAACTTCATATACGTCTACGAGTAACACTTCATTTTCCAAACCTTTTCTACGTAATTTACGATAGCATTGTTCTATTTTAGACACGATGGCATTAGTCTAATATCAGACGAAACAGATGATGCTAAAATAAACAGAAGTGAAGCTAAAACGAAAGAAATGACGTAAGCGAGGGCCTACTCACGCAGAAATAAGTGCCGATCTGAATATTTTTGCAGCTTTCCCCCATGAAACCATAATATTGTACATCAACGGACACGTAAGAAGCGTAAGACGCATAGCCCTGTAGCGCCAAAGTAAAAGAGTACTCCATGATCTTTTCGTTTCGTTCTGTATTTTAGTTTTTAGGGCACCTGTTACCAGAACTATAACTTTCGTCTTTATTATTCTTCTATGTTGAATGAGGTACTTCCAACTAACCCTAGAAATATGTTTAAAACGTTATTATAGAAAGTTTCCCATATGCCCTCATTTCGTTTACGTGCATGTCTCCGGAAAATCGGACGATATGTCTGACCTTTTTGGCATTTTTCCGTCTCCCTTCTCACTATGTGCTAGACGCTTTTCATTTTATTTTCCGAACTTTCGATTTCTTCTGGAATATAAGGTTTTAGAGCTTTGTAGAACATTCTTAGCAATGTTACGGTGTAGCTTACAATGCGCAGTTTCTTTCCTTCACCTTTGGACATCCAAATTGCAGTATATAGTTCTCTATACACACTATATGAGCTATTTTTATTCTTAAAATATCAGTCGAAGATCTAAATGTAATTTTTTTGGTGAATCGAAACGGAAATATTTTAGTAATATGATTAAGTTACATCCTCTCAGGATCCTTAGGAAATCCGGAAAACTAGGTATCTCTTTTCTCTTTTTTGCTGTATTTCATTGCGCTACAAGCGTTCCCCGTTCCAGAAGCCATCACTAAAACTAATATCAGCCGCGAATAATTCCGTTTACAATGTAGAAGTTACCGCCAACCAAGTAGTGTGCCTTGTTGGCCGCTTGATGCGCTGCTATAGCGGTGGGTGACAAAAATTCTCTCTCGAGTGTCGTGACTGGTATGTTAAGCCGGGTTCACACAAATAACTAAATTGAACAACAACGCGTGTCCTTCTGCAGTTGTACTGTGAGCTATCGTTCACAAAGAACTTCACAAATACTAGTTAGTTGTGAGTGGTTGTGAGTGCTTCTGTTTGCACAAGGCTTCGTGCAATCGTGACGTCAAACGCAGGCTCTTTGGAGTAGTTGTGTCCTAAAAGTAGGTCATTAGTAATTTTTTTTTATGTAGGCCTACAATGTAGTCTCACCAGATAATCAGCGTGTTCTGAACATTTACTCGCATTTCAGTGTTCCATGCTAAATTTGTGAAGACAACTCATTTCTGGATGAACACCTTTATAAGTGCGTAACATCAAACATTAGGCGCTAGAGAAGACACTTCAGTTAATTTAGTAATGAAGTCACAGAATCTTTTATAATTGGAGGGGATTGTACGTTTCAGAACGCGAACTAACACTTTACTTCGTATGTAACTCGGACACTCATAAATGCTGCACCACGAAGAAATTCCATAATTGCAGACCTTTGTGCTGTAACTTAGATTTCATGAAAGCTTAAGCCGCCTTTAAACCATTACGTGATGTTTGAGCATTACAATTAGTGTGAAGAACGAGTTATTATGGATCATGAAAGTTCCGTTGAGGAGAGCGAATTCCATTCACGTCGCGAAAGAGACCCTTATCGACTATGGAATGCTAACGAAAGAGTCGATAGCAATTGCTGCACTGTTCGATGCTGCGTCAAAATGACGTCTCGCTTGCACGAAGCCTTGTGCAAACAGAATTACCCTTGTGCAGTTTTCAACATGGCGTCCGCAGTCTCAACTGATGGCGATTTGCCCGGCTAATTTCATTCGCGGCCAATCGATCGTTACACTCTGCTCCACAAGCACACGAGGTGTTTTCTTAATTTATTCGGCATTTTAGTAGCAAAAGAAGACGCCAAAACGTAAACCTCGAACGCAAACACACGGATACGAAGTAAGATGGTTCGAAATATACCGCGAGGTGACAGTCGAATGTCGATATTTGGTGGTGGGGGAAGAAAGTGGCGAAACAAAGTACAACCAGGAAGTTCATACTTTCTACTGAACTACAACTTCACTAGGCAACTAGCTGTTGGACGCCGTTAGTTGTCTGTCTGGACCGGGCTTTAGACTGAATGCAGCCAGCAGGCGGCCGAGGCGGCGGTGCCAACGGTCACAGTCTAACATATACAGTCGCGACACCCACTGCTTTGAAAGTTGTTACAAACTGACAGTTGCAACGACACTAGCGCTCCTAGTGGTAGGCAAGCCGCCGAAAGAGTGATGTTTCTGTATAATTATGTGTGTACGTAATTAACGAAAAAGTTACTATATTTTTTGCGTTTCAAGCATTAGTAACATATCAAGAGGCATACATAGTACGGAAATTTAATGTAAAAACAGGCGAACTTATTCAGTGGTATAACGAAGAACTTCGTCATGAACCAATACTTACGAATATGTGTATATTTGCAGCTTATTCCGCTGAAAGTAAGTAGAAAATAAACATAATAGAAACATAAATTTCTATTATGGTCTGTTCTTACTGTGACAAAGAGTTTTTTGACACATTCCATTGTGGTATGGGGTCTGATGATTCGCACATTTTTAGGCTTCACTCGTATTTACTATAAGCGCATATTCTTTTGAGTGTGATTACATTAGCTTAAGAAGACAATGTCTTGAAGATTCTTGCCGTTTGTGTTTCGCTGTAGCTACAATTGTCGAAATGGGTTCTTCTTTGTTGAATACAGTTTGATTGCTTTTTCAGTTTTCTTGCTACGTCTGTGATGTTTTTCCTTCAGCTACAGTTTTGGTGGTTGATTTGGTACGTTATTACATTGTCCATTCGTTTCCTACGTTCCACCCTCACCGATTTCACTGGAATTCGAGCGAAGAAACGTTAACGTTCTTGATAAGAAAAAGGTCATCTTTCTGCCAAAGGGCAGGTATTCTGGTGTTTTCTAGCCATTTTTCTATTTTAATACTAAATTAAATTATTCAGTAAAAGCATGTATCTTACAAATAGACTTTGCCAGCGACGTCTCATGCCGCGACCAGGTGGGCGGGGTAGTCTCCGACCCCCTTGCGGACGGTTGGTAACAGACGTCAGGGGATGCGAGGTACCACAAGGTGGCCGACTGGACCGGCGCCGTGCCGGTTCTCGGCCCGGCGATCGCGCAGTCGGGCACCAAGTGGTATCTCAAGTCCTCGGGGAATGGATGCGTCTAATATAGCCTCTCCTTCCCAAGTGCCCTTATCCGCCTCCTCGTGGTGCCGGACGCTAATCCTGACATGTTAACTTGTTAACTTGTCAGGGGACGAAAGGGTGAGGGTGCGCAGAGGCGGTAAGGCGCGCCGTCTCTGTTCCGGAAACCCACAGAGTGCTTCAAAGACCGCCGTGAGGCGCCCGGAGGAACGTCGCACGCTGCGTGGACTGGGTACCTCGGCTTAACTGCCCGGGTAGCGTGAAAGGAAAACCACTATAATCACCCCTCAATCCTAAGGTGGAGTCTGTGCCGAGGGGATGTATGGCTGCGGGGTATAGTCAGTCTTTAACGGACCACCTCTGGAGCACCAGCCGAACTCCAGTTGTATAATTGGCTTACCTGGGTGAGCGGGGCAACGCCCAGGCGGACCGGTATCCCTAGCTGCTCGTGGGAACACCATGGCAAATTCTGATTCTCTTTTTGATATTAATTCACAAACATCACTACGCTCACAGGAGTCGACGACCGGGGCGCCAGAGGGATCGGGCTTCCTGGCCTCTGAAAAGTACACAGAGGTCGTGGATTTCCTGGACCAGCTGGCTGCTTCAGCTAAGGGTAATATCTCTGTTAAACAAATTCGTACAATCAAAGATAAATTGGTTAACTGGGCAGTTATCACTGCCAAGCTGGAAGGTCAAGGAGCTCAGAAGAGAAAACGAGATACTAAGATCAGCTCCAGCAAAGACTTATGCAACTGTAACCGCAAGTCCAACTAATCGAGCTATAGTGGAGACGTCGGTCGTGAGACCGGTCTCCACTATTTTTATAAAACCAAAAGAAGGTAATAACATTGAAGAAGTAAAGCAAACGTTTATAAAAACTATGGATCCCAAAAAGGAGAAAATGAAAATTAACAAGGTCCGTGTAGCAAAAAATGCATTGGTGATAGAACTCCCAGCCACAGAAGACCCGGGCAAGATTTTGAATAATCAGACACTGTCTTCGAAGTACAACTGTGAGACCCCAAGGAAGATAAGGCCCTTGTTAATTATGTTGGGTATTCCATCTTACATGAATAATGAAGATGTACTCGAAGCAGTGTATGAACAAAATTTTGTTGATCGATACACAAAAGAGAAATTTCTGCAAGAATTTAAATTAAGATTCAAAAGAGGAGAAAAAGACAAAGAGACAATTCATCATGTTTTTGAAAGTTCTCCCGAACTCAGAAAAGAGATAATGAAAATTGGGAGAATCTATGTCGGATATAACTCCGTAACAGTAAGAGATTACACCGTGGTAACCAGATGCAATAAATGTTGTGACTTGAACCATTTGGGCAGATTCTGTGATAAAAAGCACTCAGTGTGGTCACATTGTGGAGAGACGGGTCATATGTGAACAGACTGCCCCAACAAGAAGGAAAAGGCCATCTGTATTCCGTGTAAATATCGGAAGAAGAAATGTGATTAACCAGGTCCTGAATGTTCGACTTACAAAATGTTTCTCAGTAGGTTAAAACAAAGAACTGATTATGGATAGTTCTGCTCACATAAAAGGTAAACGTAAATCTCCTGCAAAAATCAAACTTGATAAGCAGAGGGCCTTGGTTAATAAACAGGCCCTAAGAGTTTCTAAAGACAGTGGGCTTCATGAAGGATGTGAAGCGATGCAGGACTTGCGGAAATTGCAGAGATTGATGAAGTATATGTAGAACCTAGGGTAAGCATAAATGTAGGTATCCAGACCAGGAAGAAAGGAGAAGATGAAGAAGAAGAAATCAAGAAGAAGGCACTTTCGTTAAAGAAGAAGAAGGTGAAGGAAGACGGCGAATCGGGTCAAAACGTCGTCCTAGATGTTAGGGAAGAAGACACCAAGCAAGATTTTGATCAGTCTTGTAATTTAAATCAGCCAGGGACTCATAATGTAAAAATATCACCTGGCAAGTTGTATGAATTATGTGATGATGCAGTCAGAATGAGTAGACTCGAAGAACCCAATGTACTAACTGCTGCGTTGAGGCAGCTCGTGCGTTATGGGCACCCGGACGGCGCCAGGGTTACCTTCTCAGTTCTGGAGGATCTTTTGGCTTCCTATAACATACTTTCAGAATACCGTCAGTTACTGGCTTTAGTTAAAAGAGTATATAAACGTAGAAATAAAGTTTTTGATCTTGGAAATATTTATAAACAAATGGTGATTGGTTATGTTCGCTTGGTCTCTGACCAGTGTCGATCGTTTCCTGACTGATATGTGCACACACATCATCCATAGCTATGCCCTTAAAAATATTTCAATTAAATGCGCAGCGTAGTAAACTTGCTACGCAAGAAATTAGAAAAGTTGCTGAGGACAAGGAAGTAGATATTCTTTGTCTACAGGAAGCATACGTTTGTGGGGGCAAGATCCCAAGTATGCCTGTTACATCGCAAGTCATAATGCACGGTGATCAGCCTATGGCATCCATCGCCATTCTTAATAAAGCCATAAGAGTAGTCAAACTGACACAATTTTGTAATGAACATATTGTTGTAATTCAAGTTTTGCTTCATAATAGTAGTTGGTATATCATCAATGTTTATTGTCAGTATGCACATGATATAGATATTTATCTAATACAAGTTAGAACTATTTTTCAAGCAATAGTGGGTAAGCAACTTCTAATAACGATGGATGCAAATGCAAAGTCACTGATCTGGTTTAGCGATACTCGTGATGAGAAAGGAGCTATACTTGAAGATCTAATCATGGAGCTGCATGTTCTTAACGAGGGGGGTAACCCCTCCACGTTTTGTAACAGTGCGGGTGTTGAATCCAACATCGATGTTACGCTAGCCACAGGAGGTATTATGACAAAAATCCATGATTGGAAAGTTTTAGATAAATTGGTCAATAGTGACCACAATGTCATAGAGTTCAGTATTGGAGAAATTGGTTCTGAACCGGCTCAGTGGCAGTTAGTCAAGAACTTTGAGAAAACGAATTGGGACTTGCTTCTCCAACGTTTTGATCCTCCAGAGTTGGGAGAGCCCCTGGATGTTCACGCGTACGCGCAAGAACTTTATCTTTCAATTCAGAGGGTGATTGAGGAAGTTGCCCCGGACACGAGAAGGTCGACAGCACCGAGTTCTTATCATTGTCCACGGAGCTCGATGACCTTCGTCGATCTGTGAGACGATCGCGGAAACGTTATCAAAGAAGTCTTTTCCCAGATCAGAGAAGATACCTATTAGAAATTTACAGACGTAAGAAAATAGAGTACAAAGCCAAAATCCAGGAAGTTAGGCACAGAAGCTGGGAAAAATTTGTAAGGGAAAACATGTGCTTGGACCCCTGGGGAATACCCTAGAAGATAGTAAGAGGGAAAGTTAGAGCCCCCACTGTGTTTTCATCTCTGCGTTGTGGTCAAGAAGCCACAACATATTGATGAACCACAGCTGAAAGGTTACTAGAAGTGTTGTTGCCAGATGATGTCATAGAGGAAGACTCGCAAGAACAAGCCCAGTTAAGAGAAGAACTTCGACAGCCGTATATGAATGAGCTTCAGGTATACCCATTTTCGTATAGAGAAATCAATGAGAAAACTCAAGCCCTAAAAAGGGAGAAAGCACCAGGACTGGATAAGATTCCTGTAGAAGTGCTACAACATTCAGCTCCAAATTTGGTTCCAGTTTTAGCTGAACTGTATAATCAATGTTTAATACAGAGGGAATATCCTAGGTGTTGGAAACAAGCTCATGTTGTTATCTTGAGCAAAGGAGAGGACAGAGACCTTTTAAATCCCAAATCGTACAGACCAATTCGATATACTTGGGAAGCTTCTTGAGAAATTACTCTCTGACAGATTGGCGAGTCATCGAGTCCTATGTGGTCTGAATGAGTGGCAGTATGGCTTCCGGAGGACGCCATAAATCAGGTGGCCAGGCTTGTCCACTCATCGGAATGTACATATGTTACCGGGATCATGATTGATATAGCGGGGGCTTTCGACAACCTTTGGTGGCCGGCGCTCTTTTCCCGCTTAAGGGAAATTGAGTGTCCCGGCTCACTATTTGGTTGTCTGAGAGCCTACTGCGAGGAGAGACTTGTGGGGCTGTTGTCCCCAGGTGGAACCGTCTCAAAGAGGATAACCAAGGGCTGCCCTCAGGGCTCCGTTCTTGGCCCAGTTTTCTGGGATATAAATATGGAGCCGCTGCTGAACAACTTGCAGCAAGAGGCGGGGATACTGGGGGCAGTAGCCTATGCTGACGATCTTCTCGTTCTGGTTCAATCGAACTCAAGACGTCAGATGGAGGACAGAGCCTCTGTGGCCACGGAAATAATTCAGAGCTGGTGTAACAAGGTAAAACTATCAGCTGCACCAGGAAAGTCCAATTACATGCTCTTCAAAGGAAATTTGCAAAGAGACCCAATCATAAGACTCGCAGGCGAAAGAATTGGCCGGCAAACAGTTGCCAGATACCTGGGTGTCTATCTCGACCAGAGACTCCACTTTGATGCTCATATCGAGCGAGTTGCAAATAAAACCTTAGCATTGTATAACAAAATAATTTCAATAGGACAGAGGAGGTTCCATCTGCCTCCAAGTGTGACCAAATTTCATCATAACAGTTTACTCGCCTCGATTATGGGCTACGGTGCGAGCTCCTGGGCTCATAGGCTCAGACTGGTCAGGCCCTCGTTGGCTGTCAAAAGAGTGCAAAGGAATATTATAATTAGATCGGTTGGGGCTTTTGGGACCACACCTACGGATGGGCTCACGGTGATTATGGGGCTTTACCCTATTGATTTAATAATCAGGAAAAGGGCGGCGGTCTATTGGTTGAAAAGACACGACTTCATTCCAGTAGAAAGGATAATTGTGACGGTCTGTGAAAATAAAAGAGAAATTAACGAAGCCATTAACGATATTCAGCAACGGGACTGGGATTCATCTGAAACAACCAGGCGCGTACACTCCTTCCTACCATCAGTGAGAGAAAGGATGAAGTTAAAATTTCTTCCATCCAAAGGATTAGTGCACTTTTTGACAGGTCACGGACCCTACCCGGTGCACTTGCACCGAATAGGGAAACGGCCTGATGCAGTTTGTGAATGTGGTGCTGAGATAGGCAGCCCGGAACACGTAATCTTCGAGTGCCCAGTACACACACGAGTTGCCTCTGTAGAGAGGCAAGCCATACCCACCAGGGACATCTATGAAATAATAAGGAACGATGAGTTAGTAGAGATCCTCATTATACTAATTGAGAAAGTATCAACCCACGCGCAGCAGATCTATCGAGGATAGTCTGCTGCGAAACAACAGGAGAGAAAAGCCGTGCATGCATGCCTCTATGAGGCATACATTGGCAGCATATACTGCGTACGTAAAACCGGATTGACATCACCATCCCTGGCGTCTGGCCGGCTAACGTCGGTTTGGCACCATGATGGAACCGAATATGACCGGAAGGTTAGTTGAGGCAAGGAGTGAAGAGCTGGACGACTTCCCCACCTTGCGTGAGCAAGGTATAAGAGAGAAGTCACTGGAATAAGTTCTCTGCTACCTTCGAAATCCAATCTAGACTAGAAATCCAGTGGTGAAAGGAGATGGATAGTGTAAATCAGTGCACCACTAGTAGAAGTAGTGTAATTTACTTTGTTTTGTAAATGTAACAATCTGATAAATTAATATGAGTTGCAGTGGTTACGTTAGTAAGCAGGCCCCGCCCACGTCGTAGGGATAGGTACTGGCCTCCCTTCAGGAGGCTTGCTAAGAGGCGGGAATTAGAGTTGTCATTAACTTATTACTAACAACCAAACAATTTGTAATGTATAATAATTGATTGTAAAGGTCTGTTTTAGTTATCCAGGTAACAGACCTAAATTGTTATTGTAATTGTAAATAAATAATTGTAAACAATAATTGTGCTGCAATGTACCGTTTCCTATCCTGTCAGGGATCTTAGAAAACCTAAGAAAGATAAAGGGGGAGCTGTTTTTAAGTTATTACCTACGTGGCGCGTCCAGAAAGTAAGTTCCGTTTCAATTTATCTCCTCTGCAGCGCTGCGATTGCAGTTCTGCGGCGAAGAATTTCTGAGACGGATAGTCACAGGAGATGAAACGTGGGTTTCTTACGACACCCCTGAGAGTAAGCGGCAATCAATGGAATGGAGGTACACTTCATCCCCACCAAAGGTAAAGCCGAAGCAAATCATGACACCTCGAAAAATGATGTGCACATTGTTCTGAGACTGGAAAGGCATGCTACTCATTGACTTCTTACCGCGTGGTCAAACAATCAAAGCAGATGCTTACTGCGAGACACTTCGGAAATTGCGCCGTGCAATTCAGAATAAGCGCCGGGGACTACTGTCAAAAGGTGTTGTTTTGCTGCGTGACAACGCACGACCACACACTGCAAATGTGACGGAAAACCTCCTACAGGGATTTGGCTGGGATGTGTTTGACCATCCGTACAGCCCTGACCTCGCTCCTAGCGACTTTCATCTGTTCTTACATCTCAAGTCTTTCCTTGGTGGTCATCTCTTCACCAATGACGACGAGCTGAAAGAGACTGTTTCCAACTGGTTAAAGACACAAGCGGCAGATTTCGATGAAGAAGGTATACAAAACCAGGTGCCACGCTATGACAAATGCCTGCAAAATTTCGGCAGTTACGTGGAAAAGTAGTTTATGAGTTGTAGAATTTTGTGCAATAAAAATTTCTTCTGTATCTGTGTACAATTTCATTTTATTACCAAACGGAACTTACTTTCTGGACGCGCCTCGTACATGCGTTCCCTAATGTAAAAAAAAAAAAAAAAAAAAAAAAAAAAAAAAAAAAAAAAAAAAAAAAAAAAAAAAATGTGTTAACATCAATATAAATGATACTATTCGCGCTCATCCACTATCGTATTCAAAAATGTAGCTTGCCGGCCGCTTGGAGCGCTGCTGTCGCAGTGTGTAACATAAACCTGCGGGAGTGTCGTGACTGTGTATGTTAAGGCTAGTTTACACGACGACACTAGGTTTCATGAAACTGCGCTACTGGCCAGTGCACATGCGCGGCAGGCGTACGCGCAACTCGTTGCCCAAACTAAACAACTTCGGCACCTTCCAACTTTGGCGAATCTGATTGCGCGCGTTTTTAGGTTAGGTGATAACCAATACAAAACAAAACACAACATAAAAGGGGGAAAGGAAGAAATAATTGAGTTTTTTGAACATATACACGATTCATAGGTGTTTGTGCCATTTTAACGATGAAAATCTCAGGAATAAGCAGCGGCGTGTTAGTGCTCCTGAAGCAATTATTCATGAATTAAATATTTATGGGTTGACGATTAGTGAATTGCAGACTAAAGTACATTCAATTCCACATACCTATACAAACGAACTATGGAAATTGTGGATTTGGGAACACGGTACAGGTACTTTAGAGACAAATATCTACTTGACAAGAAAAGTAATGCAATTTGTAATTTCAGTTCTGGTAACAATGCTTATGCATAACAGTATTTTGTTTGTTTATTGCATTACTAACTCTATTTAAAACGAACGGAAACTGCTCTGGCGACATTCTGAGTTGATTAAAATAACTTATAGGGTCTTCGATCACAATTTGTTTCAGAAAGGTCACTAAGCAAGCGAGCTGACGGCTTTTTTTAAAATCCAGTCACAAACTCAAACACGTTCCTTATTCTTTTTGTGTTTAGTCTTATGCAGCGACTGCACACAGAGAAGCAATAGCTCCGCCACAACTCTTTCAGCTACCAAAACTTCCATTCTACGGCGAATACGGCACTCACAAAACAACGAAACTGAAGTGTATAGTATCGGCGCCGTGTCTACAGACATACACGAAACCAGTTGCGCGCAACTCATTTAATGAAACGAGTATCGCGACCTAGTGTCGTGTAGACTAGCCTTTAGACTGTGGCAGCGGTCCTGAGCTTCGCGCTCTTGCGTCACGCGCCGCGACCTTGTCAGTGACGCAGTTGTAAGCTTCGAGCAGTAAATGTATGAAGGCTGAACCACTGTTTCATTCATACCCTCCGCCAGAGTTGAGATCCGAGCCGAAGAGTACGATTAAAGAGAGAAACTTTACCATCCTGACAGTTACGGACTTAATCAGTGAGC
Source organism: Locusta migratoria (assembly GCA_026315105.1). Classification (NCBI taxonomy): domain Eukaryota; kingdom Metazoa; phylum Arthropoda; class Insecta; order Orthoptera; family Acrididae; genus Locusta; species Locusta migratoria. Next base: position 339,244,879 of record CM048749.1, read on the forward strand.
TTGTTGGAAATCGCCTCGGCGCGATTCTCTTGTTTGTTTGTTCTGCCTTGTGGCGGCGCCAGTCGATAGCTCGTTTTCCGCCTTCCCGCGGCCGGCGGAGGTCGGTGAAGGCCAGTGGGTCTGCGCAGAGTCGAACATAAGAGTCGCGAAACTCCCAGTGATTTTTTGCAACTTCGCGACTGTAGCGCTGCCAAGCGGCAGGGTCGAAAGAACATACCGCGAAACGATTGAGTAATGAATGTGTATTTGGAGTGAAGCAGCACTTTCAAAATATCTTCGTATTTACGAGCTATAAATTGAAGCAACTATCAAGATTATAATTCGAAAATCTCTTATTTGCAAACGATGCGCAGAAGTAAGAGACTAATGCTACGAACAACAACTGTTTATTTACTTAGGTATGCTATACTTTTAGGCATAGAAGTAAACCCTTAGCCGGCCGCGGCGGCCGAGTAGACTGAGGCGCTCCAGTCACGGTCTGCACGGCCATTACGGTCGGGGGTTCGAATCCCCCCTCGGGCATGGATATTTGTGCCGTCCTTAGTCTTAGTTAGTTCATAAGTAGTTTGTAAGTGTGGGGACTGATGACCCCGTAGTTAAGTCCCATAAGCTTAACAAACATTTGAATTTTGAAACCCTTAACAATTCATTCATGTGCAAACTTAATCGGAATCACAAATGTTAGACCACTACTTCATAATATTACTGCTATATAGAAGCAATGTCTGAATGCTTCCAATAGCAATTAATCACCTAATTCAGTAGAGCCTGCTTAGTTTCGAACTTCAGTTTCACAAAAATTATAGGCCTGTATACCAACATATTTTGGCAGTAAACTACTAGTTTTATAAAGTCAAATTATAGGCCTGTATACCAACATATTTTGGCGGTAAACTACTAGTTTGATAAAGTGAATATGTAGCTACAAATAAATAATATGTCCATATATAAACTATTAATATTAGAACGTCACAACAGTGAAGATATTGATTTTGATACCTGCGAAGTGGCTGAAAAGAATTATGATAGGTTCACGAAAGACACAGAAGAAAGGACAAGTTGAAAAGAGCGTATATAAGGGGATGCAGAAACTGGTCTCCTACCATTTAAAAATCGTAAGTAGTTTTGAAAATATTACGATGTCCGAAATCCGCTAAAACAAGACTCGTGCACTGTGACAGTACGCAACGAGCACGTAAACATAACCATAATCAGTCCTTTTATACATGAGCACATCACATTTCAGTTCGTTTCTGCTTTCAAATACTTTTTGAAGGATAGGATTATGACTCAGCTCTTGTGAACTGTATGAATTACACTGCACTGAGAATTTGTTTTTGTAGACTGCTAGTACCAGAAGCAGTGATATTACTCTAATGATGCTTTTGTATTAGAAAGTTCACAATAACGTTTAATGACTGGGAAATACGAGAGTTACAGCATTAAACACAGCAACTTCTCCGTTTGTTTCATGCCATACCTCTGTTACTCCCTACCGGTCGCTTGGAGCGCTAGTGTCGCATCAGCTGCAGTTTTTCCCTACAGAGTTTCGCGATTGTCTGTGATAGACCGTGATCTGCCGTAGCCGACCGCGACGCCGGAGCCGGTGCGTGTATGACGCTGCCCGCTCGGGCGTGGAGGCCGGTTCCTTCTGTTTAAGGGCGTGTTGGCTGCTTACTACCTTTAACTAATGTTCATATGTTTGTAGTCCTTTGGGGCCAAACTACGTTGGTCATGAGTCCCTAGTCTAGTTAAACTAACCTAAGGTCAACACACACATCCATGCCCGAGGGAGGATTCGAACCTCTGACGCGGGAGGCTGCGCGATCCGTATCGTGACGCTCCAGACCGCTCGGCTACTGCCGCGCGGCTACGTTTAACTCCTTTAGCTTAAAAGCTGTGTACGTGTAGTTTGATGTTGAACCTATCGTTAAATCAGACAACAAATTGTCCATTAACACAGTAATTTGGTTTAATTATGGCCCTGATATTTATGTATATACTGTTAAATAAGTAACAGTGCATTAAACTGATTATGTGCGCAACGGATCTTCTAACAAAACAACTGCATGAAACACTGACTATACTCAAAAAATTTGACTGCGAGAAAGATATTAAAAACACAAATCACTTTCTTATTGTTTTTAATGTTTGACTGCGAGAATTTTATGCAGATCAGTACCTGATTATCAAACTTCAGTATCATAATCAATTAACTGCAGTGTTGCATAACAATCATTTACTATGGCACAAATAACGAAATCTGTTCAACAAGATTACCAAAATCAATACTGCACTTTAAATCCAAAAACAACTAATCAGCAAATAAAGGAAGTAGGTTAATCTTCTAACTACGTAAATGAAACAGGAAAGAAAGGTCAACTTTGTTACTTATTATTAATAATCACCATTACATTACCTACATAATACAATCTTTTCATAATGACATGGGCCGGCCGCGGTGGCAGAGGTGACTGAAGCGCTTCAGTCACGATCAGCACGGCCACTACGGTCGGGGGATCGAATCCCCCCTCGGGCATGGATATTTGTGCCGTCCTAGTTCGTAAGTAGTTCATAAGTAGTTTGTAAGTTTAGGGACTGATGACCCCGTAGTTAAGTCCCATAAGCTTAACAAACATTTGCATTTGCATAATGACATGAAATGCAATTACCTTCATTCCAGCGGTGGTACAACGTTTTTATAGTAATAAAAATACAATATATATTCCCAATATAATCACATCAACTTGCTGGGACAGCAGCCTCTGCTCTACATCGGAGCCATACACACAACTCAACCGCTCTCTAAGTGAGCTAAACCACTAGTCCCTCTCTCTGTATCTCTGCACGAGCTACAATGCTATGCGACACATAATCTTTACCAAAGATGAAACTTCACATCACAGATTTATGTACACATATCGATACACACAGTAGAAGCAATATTATACATTTTCTTGCAAGCAAGTTACTCGACACAACACATGAGGCACAATATTAGATATTTTCCTACAAATTTTTTATGGACACGTTTCAAGGTTATCGTCATTACCTTGACATCTTCTGTGACGCGAGCAACTTTCTAAATTACTTCATTATTAATCATAACGAGCGGAATTTATGTGGATTTTCCCCTTCTGCGACCTGGTTGCCGCCTCCGGGTGTAATCAGAAAACAGGGTTCGGCCCGTTTCCATCTCATCGTTGTTCCTGCCGGCGACTGTTGCAATTTTGTAGTTTTCTATTTTGGTTGATCTTGGTGGGCTCGTCATTACCGATAGTATGCGGTAGATGTGTGGTTACGTTACCTGATAGTACTAGTGCACCTTGTCAAGGAAAGTAAAAGGGAAGAGTTAAATCTTAAAACATTTGCGTTGTCCCCCCACCCCCCACAATGAAGTGAAAAACTCCTACAACTGAGGTAAAATTAAATAAATATTATAATGAGAAATTATAGAACTAGGCTGGTAGGGAGAAACAATAATCTCTCAGGGCCGACGTGACTGGTCATGGACACGACTCAGATATAGACGGGGAAGGGGAAGGTAATTTCTTCGTATCTCACCCCACATTGACTCAACGTGGGCGTCAGGAGATGTATTGGCGCGGCGCGGTGTGCCGGTGCGTAGGCGTTGGCGGCGGTCGCTGCAGCATAGCACGGGGCTGCCCTGCCCTGGAATTCGGTAGTGGGAAAAGAAAGGGAAGGGAAGATAGTAGGTAAATATAGTCTGGGCAAAAGGAATGAAAGAGGAAGCCGCCAGGAAGAATTTTGCACGGAACATAATTTCAAGAAAACTATCATATCCAAAAAACAATAACAGAAAAGAAACATCCCATAAATGACCAAACCACTCTAGCAAACAACACACTTTTTAAGCTTATTGACCACTTAACATAAATATAAACATTATGAGAGTCAACCCCCTTTCATAAAAACACAAATCACGATACCCTCACCTCCTCCCCCCTCCCCCCTCCCCCCTCCCCCCACCATTACAACCCAATTAAACCTGTATTTACTCATCTGAAAAAACATCTTAACAACCTGTTCATTGAATCAAATATTTCTACCTCTCTCTCTCTCTCTCTCTGACGCACACACACTCACTCATGTTGCCATTAAAACCTGCATTTACTCGTCTGAAAAAACATCATAACACCCTGTTCACGAAAAAAAAAAAAATCTCTTTCTCTCTGCCTCTCTCTCTCTCTCTCTCTCTCTCTCTCTCTCTCTCTCTCTCTCTCTCTCTCTCTCTCTCTCTCTCTCTCTTCCTCACACACACATACACACACACTCATGTAGAATTAGGTCGTATTTATATTATAAATATGTAACGTTGGCAACACTCACAGACCAAACGAAAAACAAATGAACACACGAAAACATAGCCACACTGTAGTGAAATGACAAATGAACAGACAGGCATTCCACATATAACAGGCGATATGTAATCAGTATACATTTAAAAGTGAAGTGCTGTGATGTGCGGAGATGAAAAGGAAAAAACGAAACAAAAACACACGAAAAGTGCTGTACACAGCCCTGAAACACTCGCCAGTACAAAACGAACACCAGCCAACAAGACGGAAAAGCAGTAGTTGCATGTAGAGAGGAGACATCAACACCGTGAGTAGACCGAATATTAAATTAAAAACACTTAGGCCTAACGTGAAAAATGCTTTTTAAAAACTGTTTTTAATCTATTTATCAAAAACAAATTGTACAAACCTTTGTATCATTTACAGACCACAGAAGATGCTTTTAAAATAAAAAAGCGAAACGCGTCTGGTGTAAAAATAAACCTCTTAATTGCAGTCAGCATAAGACAGATTACCTCTATAATCAGTTATAAAAAACATTGTAATGCTGCTTTCTTATGAAAATGGGTGTTGCGTATTAAAGTTAAGGTTTGGGACCGCAAATGAAATTTTACCAGGTAGTGAAATATTTTTAAATGAGATTACTAAGCAATTTTGACAAGTAAGGGACAATTTAAACAAAATTATTGAATTCCGCCATTAAATGGTAGCGGTCGTAATTTCGGTGGTAAATACAACACCACAAAGCAACATTACAGAAGAAGTCGGCGGAATCTAAATTTTATCTTATTGAGAGCTGGTACAAACATTTCGGTCATGTTCTGTAGTGATTCTAGCTGAGATGACTGGAATATTACTTCGATAAATTGATGCTGGGATTGTGCATTTCGTTTACTATTGTTCTATGACCGTGTTGAAAATTAATCACGATAGTCGCCAAAAACTGCAAAATTATCGCACTTCATAAACATCGCAAATATTTTTCTGCAGGCATTAAAATGTAATAAACCATTCATAGACACGAAATAAATAAAAGTTACACAGAGAATGTTCTAGTACAATCGCGAAACAAATCGCAACAATACCCGAGCATCACTTTATGAAGTACTGGATCTGCTGAAAATGAATAACTTTAAAATTAGTGAGAATGGAGAAGGGATTGTAAGTAAGTAAGATATTTCAAATTAACTGTGGGGGTTTATTGAAATTAATTAAAAAACTAAGCTCACACTTACATTAATTACACCAAATCCTGGGACACGTCCTAGCACATGAAGGAGAAGAAAGTAAGTGACGAACAGTTCCGCTCACCCTTCAGCTTGTTGCAAAAAAATTGACCGTAACAAATGTCATATGTTTATCGATACGCTGGCAGAGAGAGGGCAGAAGTCAGCGACAAGCATCGCACAAGTTATTTTAAAAAAAAATCATTAATGTATTACTACAACATCTGGTTTAAGAATCACCAAAGAAGGTTTTATACGTGGAAGAGACCAGGAAAGACCGGAAGGTACCACATAGATTTCATAATAGTAAGACATAGATTTCGGAACCAAGTTTTAAACTGTAAGACATACCCAGGGGCAGATATTGACTCTGACCATATCCCATTGGATATGAACTGTAGGCTGAAGCTTAAAAAAACTGCAGAAATATAGGAAAATAAAGCGATGGGACCTGGATAAATAGAACGAACCTGAAGCTCAAAGAATTTCAGAGGGAGCTTTAGGCGGGAAATAACACTGTAGAAGGGGAGTGGGTAGCATTGAGAGATGAAAATAAGAATGAGGGCAGCAGAGGACAAAATAGGTAGGAAGGCATGACCTACATAAAAATCCTTGAATATCACAGGAAATACTAAATTCGATGACAGGAGAAAATATAAAAATGCAGTAAATGAAACTGGCAAATTAGAGTACAAACGAATAATAAATTGGATTGACAGGAAGTTGAAAATGGCTAAGCAGCAGCGCCTAGAAGGCAAATGCAAGTCTGTAGAAGAACGTATAAATAGGGGGAAATAGATGCCGCCTAAAGGAAAATAAAAGAGACATTTGGAGACAAGAAAAAGAGCTCTATGACTACCAAACCAGTTCGTAGTAAAGAAGGAAAAGCTGAAAGATGGAAAGAGTATATAGCGGGGCTCTATAAAAAAAGAGACAATATTGTAGGAAGGGAAGACGATGTACATGAAGGTGAAATAGGAGATACTATACTGAGAGAAGAATTGACAGAGCACAGAAAGATCTAAGTCGAAACAAGGCCCCTGGAGTGGACGATATTCACTCAGAACTACTGAAGTCTCTGGGAGAGCCAGCAGTGACAAAATTGTTTCACCTTGTGCGTTCAAATTCTGAAGCAAGCACAAGTAAAATATAGGGAACGGAAGGTTATTTACGACTTGCACAAAGAACAGATGGCAGTTGTCGGAGTTGAAGGGCATGAAAGGGATGCAGCGGTTGGAAAGGGAGTAAGATAGGGTTGTTGGCTTTCTCCAATGTTATTCAATTCGTACGATGAACAAACTATAAAGGAAGCAAGGAGAAATTTGGAGAAGGAATTTAAATTTAGGGTGAAGAAATAAAATAACATTGCGTTTTGCCAATGACATTGTAATTCCATCAGAGGCAGCGAAGGGCATGGAAGAGCAGTTGAACGGAATGGACAGTGTGCGTATAAGATGAACATCGACAAGAGCAAACAAGGGTAATGGAGTGCAGTCTAAGAAAATCAGGCGATGCTGAAGGAATTAGATTAGGTAACGAAACAATAAAGGTGGTAGATAAGTTTTCTTACTTGGGCAGTAAAATAACACATGATGGTCGCAGTACAGAAGATGTAAAATGCAGAATGGCAATGGGAAGAAAAGCGGCCGCGGCAGAGCGGCAGAGCGGCCGAGCGCATTGAGGCGCTATGCTACGATGCGCGAGGCCGTTCCCCGTCGGGGCTTTCGAATCACCCCTTGGGCATGGATGTTGGTGCCGTCTTTAGTAGTTAGTTCATAATTAGCTTGTAAGTTTAGGAACTGATGACCCCGCAGTTGAAAAAAGCGTTTTTGAAAAAGATAAATTTGTTAACATAGAATATTAATTAAAGTGTAAGGAAGTCCTTTCTGAAGTCATTTGTGTGGAGTGTTGCCTTGTATGGAAGAGAAACTTGGACGATAAACAGTGTGGACCGAAAGAGGATAGAGGCTTTTGAAATGTGGTGCTACAGAATAATGCTGCAGATTAGGTGCGTGTATCGCGTAACTAATGAGGAGGTACTGAACAGAGTGGGGAAGAAAAGGAATTTCTGGCATACCTTGACTAAAAGAAAGGATCGATTGGTAGGGGACATTCTAGACATCCAGGAATCGTAAATTTAGCATAGAAGTGTTCGGGGATAAAAACCGCAGAGGGAGACCAATAGTTGAATACAGTAAGCAGATTTGTTGTCACATGCTTGCGGCGGGTAGCAAAATGTTCAAATGTTTGTAGAGAAAGAAGGGAACGAGACAGAGAGAGATAGCGATGGAGAGAGAATATCTCAGCATAAGAATTATTAACGTTTACTTATAGACAGCATTTGAGTTTAAAAAGGCAGAATCCATGTAATTAACATTACGTAAATTGACTTTATGTGTTGTACTACCTTTTAATTGCTTCTTGCTCCTTAGAAATAAAGATAGAGAGATAGAGATAGAGAAAGAGAAAGAGGGAGGGAGAAAGAAGGGAGGGACAGAGAGAGAGGGGGGGCGAGAATATCTCAGCATAAGAATCATTAACTTTTACTTACAGACAACATGTAACTGTTAAAAAGGCAAAAGCTCTGTAAATAATATAACGTAAATTGACTTTTTGTATTATGCTTCCTTTTAATTGCTTCTTAATACTCTTTGTCAGTAATTTACGATAAAACTAAATAAAATTCGTTTATTGTTTAGTGATTACTTGGGGGATAAATGACATATTGTGTACATTTTATTCATACGGAAATGAAGTTAAACGATTTAACTATGTGAAGAAATCTTGAATTTCTAGGGCTGCGCATTCAGTTATTGGAGCTAATCAGATATTTCAATGGCATTTTTCCGCACATCAGATACAAAAGATTTTCATGCTAGTACAAATTCGTATATAAACACAATCAGGTGTAATTTAGTTGATCGGGAAAAGTTTCTTGAAAACAACATGTTTTGCGTAGTAACTTTACAAAGCACGAAGAAAAAATTGATTCAGCTCAACGCGACACAGGAAATATGATTTTAGGTTTTGAGGAAATATCAAACTTTAGAGCGACATATTTACGGACTGTTTGATTGTTGGTCAGTGGATTTTTTGATAATGAAACAGCTACGCCGGATACAGTATTGTTTGTCGACGGTAAGTTGAAGATTCGTGCGCTGGCTGTTGGCTGTACCATGGCTGCCGGGAGGCGAGCAGCAGTGAGCGGAAGGTAGCGTCGCAATTTGGAAACGTTACCCTTAACAATGTGTGCAGTAATATTTCGTGTGTAGGGGCAGCATAACGTTGACAGCGCTCCGAAATAAATGGATGTCTTGGAACTAGTGCAGATGTTTTCTGCTCCTGGCACCACCAGGTAAAATCGTCTTCACTTGTCGAATTAATATACTTCCATCTTACTACCAATGCACTATTAGTTTCAGCGCACTATGGCATCATTGTCAAGAGTCTATGATTACAAAAAATATTAGAATGATTCAATCACATTAAAGAGTGAAAAATTTAAAAATTTACCACAAAATAAAGAGTATTGGGAGTATGGAAATCTACATTTATCAAAATGACAAATCATGTGGGTCGGGCGGGAATGGGCAAGTGATCTGGGGCGCGAAGTGTTGTCCTTAGAAGAGTTAGTTTAAGTAGTTCTTAAGAGGAGGGGGCGATACCTTAGCAGTTTCGTTCCTTGGGATTACAAGCGTTTGAATTTTTGTTAGTTTTAGTTAATTAATTAATTTATTTTTGTGAACCATATGCCCTAGGTTTTTGTGCAGTCGCCATTAATTCATTTGGCAAATTTAATATCGTCATTGTACAAAACTTATTTTTTCGGCCGTATTGTACAATTTGAGTTTTCAGGAGGTCAGTCTTATTCAATCTTCTAGTCCAATTATTCCAAATTAGTGAATATGTGGAGAAACCAATGCCAATTTCGCATGGGTTCCTCTGTATAGGGATTCCATATGCTTATCTGGCCAAGCTGAGAAACATAAATCGAATTAAATTCAGAGATTGAATGCCCTGTGTTCAACTGTGGTAAAGTGTTTCATCCTTTATGATAATACGGGATAAGACAAATGTGCTCATAGCTGAACGCAGGAGATTCACACGCTGAACAATTTTTTTTTTCTTTTTTTTTTTTAGTAAATTTTGAAACTTTTCACTATTTAATGCGGTTTAATCATTGTAATATATTTGTAAGCATGGGCATTTGAAAATGACGACACACAACACAAAGATTCAAGCTTTCGCTACCGTTGGCCACTTCATCAGGAATAGGGAAAGGAAGGAGGGGAAAAAAGGAAGGATGCGGGTTTTAAGGGAGTGGATGACGAGTCATTCCAATACCGGAAGTGGAAGACTTACCTTAGGGGAAAAAAAGGAAAGGTAAACAAACACCCACAAACAAACACACGCAAGCACACTAAGGCGGACAATTGTTGAAATCCATGTCAAATGTCTGCCTTGGTGTGTTTGCGTGTGTTTGTGTGTGGGTGTTTGTTTACCTTTCCTTTTTTCTCCTAAGGTAAGTCCTTCCATTCCCGGGATTGGAATTACTCCTCATCCACTCCCTTAAAACTCGCATCCTTCCCTTTTCCCTTCCTTACTTTCTCTTTTCCTGATGAAGCGGCCAACGGTTGCGAAAGCTTGAATCTTTGTGTTTGTGTGTGTTTTTGTGTTTCTGTCAACGAGCCGGTGCTTTGGGTAAGTTAAATGATCTCTCATATATATATATTTGTGTGTGTGTGTGTGTGTGAGAGAGAGAGAGAGAGAGAGAGAGAGAGAGAGAGAGAGAGAGAGAGAGAGAGAGTGCGTGCGGCCCCGCGCACCGCAACACGGCGCTCCAGTACGCGCGGTTAAACCGCCGCGTCTTTAAATTAGTCTCTCAACGCCTTTAAGTACATGCTCACCTTTCACCCTTCTCAGCCTTGTGCCCACCCCCCCTTCACCCCAGAAAAAAATTAGACACTGTCTGTTAACATCTTATTTGCGATCGGCATTGTTTGCTGATGTGCCCGTAGAGAAGACAATTTAAAGCAGTGCCTGAAAGTTGGCACATAAAGACATAAAGACCGATAGGACGTCTTGTTCGGTGAATAAACACAGCTGCCGGTGAGGTTTAAGAGTCGAAGGTAAACAAGCAGGTCTGCAGTTTCACAATTTGGTCTTTTCCATATCTCTTCGTAAACCTGCCGTAACCTTCTCCATATGCCCTACCGTACATGACGGAGCTTGTCACCAATGGATTTCTCAGATGTTTGAGTGTCTAATAGAAAACCATAATGAATGTAAAGTTGCGATACACACACACTAGAACGTAAATACCAGCGTCACGCGGAAGAGTGACCTCGTAGCACATGTTAACACTTCCGCGTTCGCGGGCGAACTGTTGACCCTGTTCTGCAATATAAACACAGGCCACACTAGAAGTGATGCGCGGCCTGAACGTTCGCAACAGGTAACACCATCGCCTGAAAGCTACTTACTGATTGGCTGTTGTCTTCCAATCACGTACAAGACTTTACTACCAATCACTTTCCAGCGTAGTAAACGTAAGAGCCAACTGATATGCTACTGCCAACCAATCACCATCTCAAATGTATGACGTCGGTATTACGTAACCGAAAAATTCATAGTATATAAAGGTATACATTCAGCAGCATCCAACAGTTAACCGCCCTGAAGAGGACCACTGCACAGTGGTCGAAACTTCTGCAATTCATTTGCTAAGTGTTTAAAAAAATGTCGCTGTCTGATACCCAGAATTGTTTTATTCAAAATGACACCGGCCGTGGAAGCCTACGAACGAAATAAAAAAACTTTCAATTAGAATTTCTTAACAAATTTTGCACCATTTTAAGCAGAAAATTTTAAATTACTTTATAAGCTTAAAAATGGGCATTCCAACTCCCTTTAATAAACCATTCGTCTTGAGTGTCCTTTTATTTAATTTTTTTTACAGTAACACTAGACCGGAGTTGAAAAAACCGATATAACCGAAAACCGCCATTGCTAGTTTGTAGACAGTGCTGTAACCACTACTGCACATACCATTGTAGCACGCCTTCCGTCATACGCAAATTTTCAACTTTTCCACATACTAGCGTCGATTGCCTGTGCGCATTTCGATCCATGTAACTTACATACAAAAAATTCTAATTTGTTGCTGAAGATGACAAACTGTGAAAAAATTATATGCATCCGAGCTCGAAGGAGCTGGAACCATTAGTTTCCATTGGTCTCCTTGACTCTCCTGTTCTTTTCTTCCCAATATGGCTCTGTCTTCCTTTTTGTGTCCATGAGTTTTTCAGTTTCAGATTCCTTTCGTCGGGTTTCTGTTTAGAAACTCATGACAGTTGATTTTTTGGCTGTATGCTACCCGTGTGGTTTCTAGTGGGTCAGTAATCACTTCCGTGAGGTCGTTTTGGATTTCTGTTAACCAGCGTGTCCTGATTTGGCGAGTTCCTTTGATGATAAGGAAGATTTTCTTGGCCATTCTAGAGACGTCTATTCTTGCTAAATGTCCATGGAATTTCAGTGGGCTTTTGCGTGCCTCTTACATAAAACGTTCAGTCCTTGAGTACAGTTCCTCAGAGCTTTTGCAATCCAGATACCATCTTGCATTTTGGGTCCCAATATTTTCATGAGTATCTGCCTTTCCACTTTCTCAATGTCCTCGATGTTGATGGTTAATGATAATGTTTAAGTTGCTTAGAGTGCTTCTGGAAGAATGACCCTGTGTCTTGCTGAAGTTTGCCTTTGGTGGATAGGAATTTCTTATTGTATGTGTCCAAGGTCACTGTATAAGCGTTACGTAATTTTTCTGCTCGTGTTTTGTGAGCTACTTTTTCGTTGCAGCGTTACGGATTCCTTCACCCTAGTACTTCAAGTACTTAACTTTTTTGATGTCACCATACTTTGCCTGTTAAATTCTTTTCGCCGGCCGCTGTGGCCGAGGGGACTGAGGCGCTTCAGTCACGGTCTGCACGGCCACTACGGTCGGGGGTTCGAATCCCCCCTCGGGCATGGATATTTGTGCCGTTCTAGTTCATAAGTAGTTCATAAGTAGTTTGTAAGTTTAGGGACTGGTGACCCCGTAGTTAAGTCCTATAGACTATACAAACATTTGATTTTTATCTCCTAGCTGGTGGAGCTGAATTCTAGTTTGGAAATCAAGTTCATCTGTAGGTGATTCACAGTTGTGTAACTTCACGAAATGCTGTTTCAGGATATCAACGTTGGCCTTTGTGTTCGTCTCTAGTGTTCCATCAGGACGCGGAAAACAAAGACTAGATGGCTTGAAGGACGCTAGTTCTTCCCTAATTGTCCTATAAAAGTTTCTCGCTTTGTTTCTTTAAATCATTATCAATTCCTTTAA